>CM053622.1:416120212-416182661 GCA_028646595.1 Phalanger gymnotis
TTTTATACACTACTAATAAACCACCTCTAATTTTGGTTAATTAGAATCAGTTTTCAAATCCCTCAGACACCAACTTTTCTATTATCACTTCCACCTCCTGTGTGACCTTAGGCAAGTTGCTTAACTTCTCTGAGACCTAGGTTCCTCATCTGTTTAAAAAAAAAAAAGAAGGGTGTGTCAGCACATAGTGGCAGAGTTGGAGACCTTTGGCAGATCATAATCCTTGACCAGCCTAGATTATTGCAGTAACCTTGTAGCCGGTTGCTCTTTCTTTCTCACTTCATTCCATCCTGGAGAGCATTGACAGCCTAATCATCTTGCCAGACCTGTGGGCAAAAAATGTGCAGATGACTTCCTAGTATGTCAGGTCAATCTCTACATAAGCAGAGCTCTTCCTTATGCTGCTCAGTTAGCTCATTCCAACAGGAAGGCCCTTCATTCTCAATTCCTTTATTGACATCTTCCATTTCTATCCAAATTCAGTCTGATTTTCAAAGCTTCTCTTTCTTTTTTCTCCAAACTCAGTTACATTTGTAAGAATTCTAACCCTAATTCCAAGCTTCTCTCCACTTGTTTCGTGTATGTTATTCTCATTTCCACCAGTAGACTATAAATTCTCTGAAAGCAGGAGTTGTCACTTGTGCTTCTGTATCTCACAGGTACAGCTTCATTGTTGATTGATATATTACTCACTTAGCTCCCCGTATAGTTTAGATAGTAGTAATGAGGTCCAACATGCAAGTTTGCACTTCTTAAAGGCCAGAGAAGTACTCTGATATTGACTGCACCTATGATCCTCCACCAACTCCCCAGCTTTTTACAAATATGTGCTGTTATTCACCTGGCAAACAGGTTAAAATGAAGATGGCTAAGCTCAACCTATAATTATTACAGGAAAAACAACTCCTTTTGCGTGTTCTGTAAATGTAGAGTGGTGTTATCTTCATAAGAGTGTCACATTTGCTTCACTCCCACTAGAAAGGCTCCCCCCACCCCCGGCTTGTTGGCCAAGAGCAGTGATCAATTTCATAAACGTGATAATCAGCCTTATCAAAGGACAGTTCAGAGCTAAGTTATAGTGCTGTTGAACCAAATCATAGGTTTGGTGCCTTTGAGGACCTTTCCATAGCTGAACCACCCCAGAGTCTACCCATTTAGACATCTTAAACTCAACATGTCCAAAACTGAATTCATCTTATTTTCCCTCAACTCCTCCTCCCTTCCTAACTTCTCTATTACTGTTGAAGAAACCACTGCCTTCCCAGTCACTCTGGCTGAAATTTAGTTGTCTTCCTTGACTCCTCGCTCTCTCTAGCCCATCCCCTCTGTTGCCAAGTCTTGTCAGTTTTTACCTTCACAACATCTCTTTCTTGCATGTTCCAGCTTCTCTCCAGACACTGCCACCACCTTGGTGAAGGCCCTCATTCTCTTATGCCTGGACTATTTATTGCAGGAGGCTGCTGGTTGGTCTTCCTGCCTCAAGTCTCTCCCTGCACTTCAGTCCATCTTCCACTCAGCTGTCAAAATAATTTCCTCAGAAATCCTCTCAGATCTGACTATGTCAAATATCCCCACAAATTAACTCAATTCTGTCGATTACCTATCCCTCCCAAAATCAAAGATAAAATCTTGTTTGTCATTCAAAGCCCTTCACAACTTGGCCTCCTCCTACCTTTCCTGGTCTTCTTGCACCTTACCTTTTGCAGTCTTTGACCCAGTGACCCTGGAACAAGAAACTCCAGCTTCAGACTTATGGCATTCTCACTATCTCTCATGTCTAAAATACTCTACTTCTTCATCTCTGCCTCTTGGTTTCCCTGGCTTCCTTCAACTCCTAGCTTCTAAAATTCCACCTTCTACAATAAATGTAGAATGGTAAGGAATGCTAATGCCTTTCCTCCATTGCATATCTTTGATTTATCCTGTATGTATTTTATGTGTACATAGTAGTTTGCATAATGGCTCACCCACTAGATTGTGAGCTGCTTTAGAAGAAGGACTATCTTTTGCTTTTCTTTCTATCTCTAGCACTTAGCATAGTGCCTGGAACACAGTAGATGCTTATAAATGCTTATTGACTGACTGACATATATGTGCAATGTTAGGGAGAAAGGGAGACCAAGTGATAAAGTTGGTATGGATTAATGCCAGTTCAGTTAAGTGACAGCTATGGAAAGAAGTCACCACTGCAGTAGGCCTTGCTCATGGCAGGCTGGTAGAATCTCATTATCATTTTTTGTTTTAGCGGACAGTTGCCTTGCTTCTTTTAGTTGAACGTGATAAACTTTACAGGCAGGTGTTTTCCTAAAGGAGAATTATTTGGTATGAACCTGAGTAGGAAAAAAGATGAACAATGTAGTCACATGGCAATTGTTTCCCTGAGGTAAAGATATATTTAAGAATAATTGTGCTCTAGCCATCTCTAGCTTCATTAGGTGTGCTGCATGTTTTCACAGTCTCAAATAATTAACCTCTGAGGCACAATTTTATTATCTAGCTTTCTCTAGTGAGTTATGGCTTTTGAACTTATAGCATTTCTGGATGACAGAGGGGATCAGTGTGTGCAAAGAAGTTTCCGAGTTCCCTTAGCTTTTGGAATTTTAGTGAATGTTTAGTGATCCACACTGAAGGCCACAAGTAAAAAATTTGTCCTCTTTGGTGAATTTTATTTAGTTATGATCTCCTTTCCAATAGAGCAAAGCAATTATTGGATCTATATCCAGGCTACGGATATGATGCAGTGTTTATTTCTCAGATTTTCCCACACTTAAAATTGTAAACAGCACCTTACAGCTGTGAGCAAAGTTCAAGTAGCCTTTCCAGGGGAAGTTTTTTTTTTGTTTGTTTGTTTGTTTTTAATTAAAGAGCAATTTGTGTATCGCTCTTGCCACTAGAAAAGTTAACATTATTGTGATAGTTCTGCTAGTTGGGTTTTCTTTTTTTTTTTTTTTTGTGGAGGGGGAGTCAGGGAGGGCGGGACTTTATATATAAAGTAGAAGAATGAAGCAGTTTGGTTTGTGATGAATCCTGTTTTCTGGAACTTAACAAAGTTCCTCCATGGGAGGAGGTGGGTAAAGAATAACTGCGTCTAGTTGCCTTATATGGCCAGGAGTTCAAGTTCCCCTTTTCTTCAGAGTAGGTCATTTAACTGGAAGTAAGAATCCATTCTGTGAGCAAAGGTCATAAATTGGAGATTTTTAAAAACTGAAAGAAAAGTCTTGTTTAATGGATGCAGTTATCATATTTGTTAACATTTTTGGTGTCAAAATTTACTGTTTGAAATGCATATGTAAGAACAAAAGGAAAATTAAGAAATGTAAGCTTGCTTTGACATCAGAGGCAGCAGAGATCTGTCGTGGATCTTTTGAAGATTGCTATTTCAAGGTGGGGGGGTGTTTGGTTTTTAAATTCACATAAACAGAACAGAGTAAAATTGTTTTCAGTGGAAGTGCAGCTTGACTTTTCTCTACAGTGGCCCCACATGCCTTTTGGGGAATTTTGTTAAAGAGAAGCCAGATGCATTTGCACACCTGGATGATTGGATAATTCTCAGCAGCTGGAAAGTCTGGAAGTTTGTTTTTTTTCATGCAGATATTTTCCCTAGAAATGTGTTTAATGCTTTAACCTTTTTTTGGGAGGGGGGGGAGTGTCCAAATCTGTGATTTCCCTCTACCAGTGTTGATCCACTACTATTCTGAGTTATAACTTAATATTTTGTATAACTCCTTTTCAAATAATAATACATCTAGCCGTCAATTTGCATCAAAGTTTAGGCCTTGAACAGAAACAAAAGTTGTTTATATTATTGGTTAGTGTCCCTAAAATCTTTCTCACTATTAAACCAGTTAATTAGCTACCACTGTGTTGAAAACAGAATGTTGATAGAACAGTCATATACTTAGTGGCCCTTGTTCTTTTTCAGTGCTGCATTGATTGGCAGAACAAAAGTTGATCATGTAAGGTATAGCCCCCAGATCCACTGATGGCTTGCTCATCTTTTGATTGTAATGGAAAATCCAGGCTTGTGAAAACTTTATACCCTCTTCATACCCTGTCATCTTAAGGCCACCATGAAGTATCTACTGACAGAGTTCAGAACTACTTAAGCCTTCTAGGTGGCACAGTGAATAGAGCACCAGCCATGGAGTCAGGAGGACGTGAGTTCGAATGTGGCCTTAGACACTAACTGTATGACCTTGGGCAAGTCACTTAACCCCAATTGCCCTGCCTCCTCTCCCCAAAATACTACGTAAGCTTTTCCTCAGGTTCTTTGCAATTTTGTATTCCACAGTATGGCATTTAGGAATGTTACTTAAATTACCCTTACTAGCAAGAGTTTGCTAGTTTTCCATTGGATAAAATAGACAGGTTTATAGGGAATGGGAACTAGGAATGGGGGTTGGGTGGTAATACTTGGGCCTCCTACTTGTCTAATAGCATGAACTGAAAGACTGTGAGCCAGTGTGCAAAGTACTACAGGTACCAGGACGCATGTGATAGGGATGTTTATTGAAACAATTTCAGTTTGAACTTAATGTAAACAGATCATTGAACCAATTGGTTGTTAAGGTAAAGAATTGTATCTCTAGTGTGGTAGAGACTTGAAAAATTGAGTTAGTTTGTATTTAGAAAGTTCCCCAAAAATAAGACAAAAAAGAATAGCTTGCCTTCCATCCTCATCCCTGACATATCTCTCGGCTCTTCTTCAGATTTACCCTTCTATAAATGGAATGAGCAGAGAAGCCTTAATCCACTGCCCTTAGAAGATCTCTGTAGGCAAGCATCTTCTGTTTGTATGCCTTGGTTAAAAGTTGTTAACTTAAATCAGGCACTATTTTTAGTGAAATTTTGTATATTTCTAGTTTCCCAACATTAAAAATTCTCCACATGAATTCTTTCACCGTGCTGCTACTCACACGTCACCCTTTTCCTCCTCATGAGGAGCCTCATTTGCAGTTCCTTTCCAAATTATTTTTCACATACGTGCTCTGGAGCCTTACCCTTTTTGTTCACATTTTCTTTGTGGGGGGATTAATTTTTTACAGAATGTGAAAGGACACAAGTGTAGGAAGCAGTTCTCCAAGCAGGCCTGGTGTCTTAATAGCACCACAGAGATGCAATAGGCCCCAGGCCTCCTGGTTACAAAGCCAGGCGGTGAAGAGGGCCCCCTTTGAGCGGGCGCCTCAGAAAAGGGAACTTGAAGCCTTTTAAAACATCAGGCAGCAATGCAGCTTTTTGTTTTCTTGTCGTGCTTGATAGGAAATTTTAAAGAACATTATAATAACTCCCTCATTTACATTTGTGCAGAATCATTGCATTTTGGAGTAGGTAATAAGGAACAAATCCCATTGAGCCCTTTCATTTCCTTTTTACCCTTTAGTTTGTTGCTTCATACCTGACAAAATGGTAATTCTAGTTTTCTCATTTTCTCATTAAAGGAAGAACTTAAAAGTGGGTACTTGAGTATTTCAAGAAAAGGCACTTTAGAAATCCTCCCAGTATTGTCACTCCTTAGGCTGTGTCCCACATCTTTCTATGAGTGTGTGACCTTGGTCAGATCTGCAGTTCAATGGATGTAGCTTCTGCTTCAGTAGAAAGCTGAATGTGTGTGTAAAATACTGGAAAGGAGGGGAGAAAAGTTATAAGCAACCAAATCTGTTTGTATATTTTGTTTGACAGTGTACTATGAAAAATGGAAAGATTTTAACCTTAAAGAAATAGCTGGATTTTTTTCTCCAGTTAAGAAACTACTTGAGCTCCCTTGATAAGAGGATAGGCAATTAAATATTTTTTAAAATATTCGACAATTTTAGTAACTACATGTATATTTACCCTCCTTTTAGCTAAGTTGGGGGCCCTAAAAGCATCCAAGGGAAGTCATTAGCTCTTTCCCCTTCTCTCTTCCCTTAGGAGGCCAAAGGTACATTCTTGACATCTCACTATGAAACCTATCTGTCAAGCAGGAACATTGATTTTCATTGAGACACCATTCTTGTGTCACTGAAGGTGTATTATATGCATTTTAAGGGATTTCCTTTTAAATTCCTCCTTATTAAATTCCTCTTCTGTTGTGTGAAAAACTAAGTAGTTCACTTCTGTGCACTAGCTCCTGGTTTCTCCTCTGATATCAGTTGTTCAGCTATCTCAAAACACCCCATGTTGCCATTTAAAGTTTTTTTGGCAGATACTGGAGTAGTTTGCTGTTTCTTTCTCCAGCATATTTTACAGATAAGGAACAGAGGCAAACAGGGTTAAGTGACTTGCAGTTACGTCACAGTTAGCCAGTATCTGAGGCCATGATTTGAACTTAGGAAGAGGACTGACTCTAGTCCCGGTGTTCTATCCGCTGTGCCACCTCCCTGCCTGTCTAGTTACAATTGCTAATGCCACAAAAGTCACTTGTGCTTGAAAATCACTCAGTAATATTGAGCACCCAGTAATACTCATTATCCACTGTGTGTAGACCTACTTTTGAGAGTTATTTCGCATTTCCAACTGCCTTTCAGACATCTTGAACTGAATATCCAGTAGACATCTTAAATTCAATATATCCCCCCTAAATAAGTCCCTCCCCCTCTCCTCCCCTCGTACTTGTTGTTGTAGAGGTCAACACCATCCTCCCAGTCTCTCAGGCTCAAAATCTAGGGGTCTTACTGTATTTCTCACTTTCTCTCATCCACATATCCAAACTATTGCCAAAGCCTGCTGATTTCTCCTTTGCAGCATTCCTTGAATATTCCCTCTTCTCTCCTCTGATGATGCCACTTTTCTAGCAAAGGCCCTCATCACCTCTCACGTGATTATCGCATTAGCCTACTCTTGGGTCTGCCTCAAGTTTCTCCCTATTCTAATCTATCCTTCATTCAGCCACTAAAGTGATTAGTCTCTCTCTCTCTCTCTCTCTCTCTCTCTCTCTCTCTCTCTCTCTCTCTCACACTCACTCTCACTCTCACTCTCGCTCTCACACGCAAACTTTTGTGGCTTTTTATTGCCTCCAGGTTCAAATACAAAAGGCTTTGTTTGGCATTCAAAGCCCTTCCTAACCTAGCTCCCTTTGCTTATAGCTCACTCCCTAACACATACACTGGCTGTTCCAAGAACAACACACTCGTTCTTGGCGCTGTATATTTTCTCTAGTTTTTCTCCATTCCTGGAAAGCTCTCCCTTCCTCAGCTTCAAATACTGATTTCCCTGGCCTCCTTTAAGTCCCAACTAAAATCCCACCTTCTACATGAAGCCTTCCCAACTCCTCTCAGTTATCCAGTGCCTTCCTTGTGTTAATTATTTCCTATTTATCTTACATATAACTTATTTTGTATATATTTGTTTATATGTTGTCGTCCCCATTAGATTATGAGCTACTTGAGGGCATGAACTGTCTTTTACTTTTTGTGTTCTCAACACTTAGCACAGAGCCTGGCACATGTTGTTGTTCTGTCATTCAGTCATGTCCAATTCTTCATGAACCCCTTGGGGTTTTCTTGGCAGAAATACTGGAGTGGTTTGCCATTTCCTTCTCCAATAGATTAAGGCAAACAGAGATTAAGTGACTTGCCCCAGGTCACACAGCTAGTGAGCGTCAGAGGCCGGATTTTAACTCAGATCTTTCTGATTCCAGGCCAGGTGCTCTATTCACTGAGTCACCTAGCTGTATGGCACATATAGGGTATTTAATAAATGTTTATAAAGTAATGAATGGTTCCGCAAGCCACACACATAGGGAAAAAACCTCATTGATTTATATTCAAACTTCATATAGTAAATAGGAAGTATGTATGAATGAAGAAGGAACTGATTGACACATATCATTTGGAATTGGTGTAGAGAGGCTTTTTACTGCTGTGATGTTCCTCAGATAAGATAAATAAGAATATGAGGGACAATGCTTGACAGAGGAGCATGTCCCAGATGGGGTCAAAGGTTATAGACAGCAATTAAAGAGACAGCAATTAAATATGTTTATTGAGAGTTGGCCTCTGTGTATATAGTAGGAAAAATTGTATAGTGGGTCGTAGAAAGCCTAAAGCATGCCAAGATCAAGAGTTTTACTTTAATTAGAGCAGGTAGAGGGAAATAATGTGTAAGTCTTTTATCTCTACTTCCCTTCCTACTTTAATGCTCTTTCTTTTCTTTTCCTTTGCATGAGACTTTCAGGTCCCATTCTCCTATTCCAAAATGTATGAAAATTGTTGCCCAATTAGAGAATAAAATAGCAGTACACAAAATATAATCTTTTAATCATCTAAGTGAATTAAGATTATGTTCTTCACATGCATAATACTCTATTACCTTAAGATCTGACAAAACTTCAGAAATAGTATTACTGTAGAATTTTTACCTACTAAAACCTTGATACTTTGTCAGAAAATTGCTGACAAAAATCACCTGCTTTCAAAATGAAGTTAAAGTGATAAATTGTGAATTAATCTGGCATAAAGGTCACAAGTCAGAACTCATCAATAATTAACAAATTTAAACTAAAGGTTATCTGTTGCTCTCATGTATTTCAGTGAAATTCAAAACTTAGGCTGTTTTTCATTCCATAGGAATCCAGGAATTCTCTCCTGGTCAGAGTCTTCAGTAATCAGCTGTAGGATGTCTAGAAAAATAACGGAAGTAGTTAAAACAGTTTTACAAGATAACATTGATGAGTTGGAATGTGGGAATATCAACCGAAGGGCTATACTTTCAAAAGTTCTGGTGTAAATTAGGAATCCTCACCCATCTGGTAGCAAAGAAAATATGGTGGTGACAGCAGGCCTTTTCTCATAGGCTGCCAACCTCTTGCATATATATGTTATGTATTTTGTCATTAAAAGTGTGGCTTCTCTGTCCTCTCTAATCTTGTTCTCTTAACACATAATACAGTATATGTCATAAACATTTTGAAAGATTGATTGCTAGTTCCTACATAAAAGAACATGATCTAGAGAATTAAGCATCAGTTTCTTATGAAGTAGTATAATTTTGCCTTTATTTAAAATAAATCTTCCAAGTCTTTTTTGGTCAAGAGATAGAATTCAGGAATTGAAACCTTTGAAATAAGTTTAAGTTCCAGAAAAGACATTTTAAATGATTAAGAACTTCCTTATCACATCACCTTTTCTTCTGGAACAAAGTAGTCATGAATCACATAGCAAAACAAACCTGATTATATATTTTACCTCATGCTGTAGAAATGAGTTATTTAAATTATTTGCTTAGAGAAATCATTAAGCTGCAGAGTTCACAAAAAAAAAAAACCAGGATTATTTTAGTTTAAAGAAGCTTAGTCATTGTTCATCATATTAGGGAACTTATTTTAGAAATGGCTCTGATTTGTCCCCTAGTTACCATTCTCTAGCACTGCTTAGGATGTGTTACATAGCAGTCTTTAAAATAACAATAATAAATTTTATTGGTAACTTTTGTTTTTATGTCACTTACATTTTCCAATATATCTTTCTCCCATTATCCTGTCAAATGAATCCCCCCCCAAAAAAAAACTCCTTCAAAACTAACAGCATATGAAAAATATGATTATCCATTGTTTCCTACCACTTCAAAGAAGAGAGGCTAATACCTTTTTTCCCTTGTCATCTAGTACAGCGCCTGTCACATAGTAGGGACTTAATAAATGCCCATTGATTTATCTTGTTTGAGTTTATGCCTTAAAGCAGCTATGAGAATCAGCAAGGGTTAAACTTCCAAGGCACTCAGGACAATCAGTTTGGGCCTAGTAACAGATAATAGCCACTAAAAGAGATGTAATAGGTCCAGTCTCCTTGCTGTGACCTCTTTGGTAAGGTTTTTATGGGAACCCGTGTTAACAGGAGAATTCATAGTGTAATTGCTCTGGCTAGATAGCCCTTGAGCCATCAAGACATCATGTTTAAGATACCAGGAGTGTGTGTGTCATGCATTTTATAAATGTTGCTATCCAAAATGGTTAAAATAAAAAACATTTTAGTGTTTAAAGGGCCAAGTCTACTATCCAGAGACCTCTGTTATTCCATTCTTTTTCCTGAAGATCCTAGATTAACCTAGGTTATCCTATTAGTGGAATTCTACCATGATATTTTACTATGTAAAATAATAATAATAAGCTGAATAGAGGAGAACATTAAGAAAAATATGAGCCATTTTTAAAGCACTGAGCAAGATCACTCAACCCGATTACCTGGCCAGTTTCTTTAAAGGACAGACCCCAGTACTTAGCACTGTGCATACACCTGATGGTGGTAATCTAGTGAAATAAGAATGTTTTGATTTTATAAATGGCAGATAAATACAGCAGCTATATTTTTACAAGTCTTAAAGCACTATCCATGAAAACTACAAAACATGGATAAAGAGCCTATGTCTTGTTTCCTCTATTCAAATGTGAGCTTCTTGAGAGTAGGAATCATCTAACTTTTCAGTTTGCATCCCCAGGACTCCCAAGAGAATAGGACAAAGATTGTCAGAAGTGGTGGAGAATCTTTGTAATAAATCTGCATGCCAGTTCTGTTAAATGTAGTGCTCTGACCTGGGGGATTGGTGGACTTTGAGGCCTGACCACATAATCTTCTTAGCCCTTTTTTTCATAGCATCCCTGCTTATCTTTTACACTGCTCTGAAAGATTTCCCATCTGAAACCAGTTAACGATTAGGTAAATACTGATTTACTGACATAGTTTCTCCTTTTTGTCCCCACTGGCTTCACATTTATCGATTCCAAGTGGCTTACCCTAATCACGAGGTCACAGGCTATATTTAGTCTGTCTATATAAATCTCCCTCAGCTTCAGGTGAAGTTCTAAAATTGCCTTCACCAGCATTTGGCTCTGGCCATTCCTTCACGCTTACATCTTTTTACACCCATTGCTAACACAGAGTCCTGCACAGGCCAGTTACCTTTGTACTGCTCATTGTTCACAAACTTCATTTCTGACTCTGGCCAGGCCTCCAGTTTTTACCATGGGTCATGAGAGAATTGAGGTGCTGTTTCTAACAGCAATTGGCAGCATCTTTACATTGAAAAGATGAGACCAAAAAAAAAATGCTTTAAAGAAACATGTTCTGTAAGGGACGTTGTACCATCAGCTTATTCCAGGAATTTGTGAAAGGTACAGCCTTCAGTTTTACCTTGTGTGGGTACATCTCCCTGGGTGCCAAATTCTGGCATGCTGATGTCACCTAGTGTTACCTGAGAAGCATTGAGATTCACAGCTTATCAGTTATAAGATACTGTATAAGATACAGTCAGATTAAGGAAACGCAAAGCCTTCTCAAATGTACCCTATCCAATGTGTAAGTTTGGATCTTTGATGGTCTTCCTGAAGGGAAGTATACCTGGATTCTTCATGTTCTTAAGATTTTGTTTCCAAATTTTCAGAACACATTTATCAAATTTGATATGTTTAGGCAGATCTTAAAGACACTTTAACAAATAGTCGTCAAAAACCTATTACAACTTTGGCAAACTTTTCTGAGCTTAACATCAAAAACTTTGGTACTTTGTAAGATAGTAGTAGTATTTTTTTGAACTAGTTATACATCTTGAGGTGTCATAATTTCTATGTCATCAGCTCTCAACTCCAGCATTTGTCTATAATTTGCTAAGCTATTGATTCAGTGAGAGCTGAGACCACGTCTTAATTTTCTTTCTGTGACCTAGCAATATGATTTGTTGTCCTATAGTATGCATTTTAACAAATAGTGAACAGTGAGGCTTTTACCAAGAATCATGCAAATGGCCTGTAAGTGGCTAATGTGGTCGTAACAAATATAACGGCTTAAATAGAAAATCAGTTCAACAAATCTTTATCAATCACCCACTAACATTCAGTGTCTACCATTCTTAAATTTCTTTGTAGCAATCATTTATTAAGTACGGTTCCTTCCATGGAAGGAAAAGGATCATGGGATCGGAGATTTAGAACCAGAAGGAACTTTAGAAGCTGTCTAGTCCAACTCCTTCCTTTCCATGTTGAGGAGGAACTGAGACCCCTGTGGGTCATACAGCTGGCCAGACAGATGACAAGTCACAGGGCTGGGGTTCAAATCCAAGTCCTCTGACTCCAAGACCAGCATGCTGGTGGAACCTTTGGTTTAGAAATTTCTAGTTACGCTAATCCACATAGGCTGTTCCAGGAAGAGTTTACACTTTGCTGAAAGTCTACCACCTCAAACAGTAGTTTAGAAGCACAATTGTACTTATTGAAAATACTATTAAAATAGCCATCCTTAGCAAATACTGCTTTTCCTTAGTTGGGATCCTACTGCACTGTTCTCAGAACCACATAGGGGGTCAAACATACAGTGCCTTTACAGCTTGTGGTCCCTAGGGGGCAGTATTAGCTGAGAAACAAAATTCAAAGAGCTCATTTCTCATTGAGGGAGTGAACTTTGAGTTCTTTGGTTTCCTTCCAGTCTGCAGTTATAAGACTTGCAGATATCTTCACATATGCTTTGAAACTTCTCTTTGTTGTTCGGTGACCACAATGCATGCGTATGTGGTCCATGTACAATATTTAAAAGATATCTAAAACTTCCCCTAGAAAGAAAGGAAAGTGAAATCCTTACAATTGGAGTTGATAGAATTTTTATATTAGAATTTTTTTCTTAAGAATTTTTAGTAATTATAATAACTATTTATTATGTTATTGTTATATTTATATATATCATCTATCATAATAAATAATCGTCGTTTTGTTTTATGACTAAAATGAGTATCTAGAAATCCCAGGGACTTTGGGAACAGGGGTGGGAGAGAGAAGTGGAAAAGTAAACAGGAGTACTATGGGAAACCTTTGTTGCAGCATTACTTTTTAAAACTTCTCTTGCCTGACTCTTTGGAAATAATGGATCTTGCACATTTCTTTCTGGCCACAAGCACCTCTTTTACAGTTAGTTCCATTTCTTATCATTCTTTCCATGATTGGGTATGAGTAGAGATGTGGCATTTAGAAGTAGTAAGGGAGAAATCTTTCTTTAAAGGTAGAGGAGGGGTGAAGACTAAGGGGAAAAGTGACATCTGTACAGTTTTTTTTTTTTAATGTGGCCTCATACAGATCTAAGTTACTTTATTGAAGAAACCTAAAATGTGTTGTTTACAACTTAGTTTTTTCATAGAATTTGTATATTTGTGTGTGTAGAGATGTGAAAGCCTCATTCCTTCTTTCTCTCTCCCTCTCTGTCTTCCCCTCCCCCCCACACCCGGCCCTTTCTCTCCTCCTCCCTCCTCCTACCTCTTTTTCACTCTCCCCTTCCTCCCACCCCAAATTTTTAGTTGGAAACTGGAACACAAAGCAACCACTTTTTCCTGGGCCTTCATCTTTATCCTCTCCCTCAAGTACCACATCCAGTTCTGCATTTTGTTCTCATTATCTCTGAAAATCTCCTTCCCTTTAGCTTTCGTCCTGTCTTTAAATTCTCACCCAGTACATCTCCTTCAGTAATTTCCCCTACCTTATTTGACATGGAGTCCTATCAGATCTTGCAATATGCAACAACTTCCCCTTGACCTCTTGTTCCTGAGTCTCTCTTCAAAAAAATCACAAGTACTATCTATTTATCTGTCTGTCTGTTTTCCTTTGGTAGTGACTTCAATAAGAGATACAGACTGTTAGAGCTCGTAGGGCCCTTAGAGTCTATCAGACCCAACTTCTTCATTTTATAAATGAGGAAACTGGGACTTTAAGATGTAAAGTGTTTTAGCCAAAATTACACGGTTAGTGACAGTCATCTCTAAAACCCAAGCCTCCCATGCATGAAAATTTTTCATTTTGTCCTCTGCTTATTCTGTTCACAGATTTGTGATTTAAGCTTCATCTAAGTTCACCTCCACACCAGTACCAGTATTCTCTCTGTGACCTAGGACAGTTTTAATTATTATTGTGACGGAAAACGTTTAATATTTCATTGTCTTGAAAGCCTCTAAGATAATTAGCAGGTATTGCTCTCTTTATTTCTGGTTGTTCTCTTTGTTTTTTTAGATAAACATATACACTTAGACTCTGAGACTGATTTTGTATATGTACAGTGAATGTGTACTTTGTCCTTTCATTCTGCAGGAAATGCCAATCATATCCATAGATTCCCCTGTGGTTAGAGCCCTGAGCTTAGAGTTCGCGCACCATTTACATCCCTGCTATTCAGTGAGCTGTGAGCAAGTCACTAAACCTCTCTGTGTCCATTTCTTACTCTGTAAAATGAAAATTATAATCATATGTATCAGCAAGGCAATAATCACAATATAGATGATAATTGTCAAAATGCCTGTGTGGATGTGCATCACAAAATATACAAGACTCTCTTCATAGAAGGTAGAAGAAAACCATTTATTCAAACACCAAATTACCAGATCCCATAACCAATAAGTCCATAACATCACAGCAGAGAACCACTCCATCCCACAACCTTCCTGCCCCCCCTGCTGGGGCCTTCCCAAAAATACATTCACAGCCACTACTGCACAGCTGTCACACATCTGTGCTCTTTCCCTCAGCTCTAAATGTCGTAATTGCTCTCTCAGCATTTCCTGTGACACAATTTCCTTTTCCTCTCAGCAGGTTCCTCCCACCACATGTGACCTAGGCTTCCTGTGATGTAACCAGGTTACAAGGCCTGTTAATGGGTGGGAAAGATCTTCAAATCTAAATTGCTATTTCACTGGGCCCCAAGATCTTTCTTATCCAGTATATGGTAATGGGAGTTTGGAGATAACTGGGGTCAACAGAATTTTACACAACAATATAACAGGGATAACACAAGATAAGCATATAAAACACTGTCATCATTCCCCCCTCCGATGAATGGGACTCAGAATCTTGGGACAAGGGGCGAAGGTCTCGTCTTCCTTAGCTTCTTCCTGCTGAAATTGGACATAGAGCTGTCCCTGCCCTAAGAGGTAAAGAGTCCTATTTGAGAGGTCAATTCTTTAGCAAGCTGGCATCCAGAACTCGGTTGACGCCAGGTCCAGGGATAACACATCACAGTCATGGACAGGTCCAGGGATGACATCCAGCTTAAGCAATCGGGCATCTGTAGGTGGATGGTACTAAGCCTGCAGGCACACTGCCTAGTGCTATTGTGAAGAAAGGGCCTGTTAAATACTATGTGTGAGCCATCCATAGTGAATTCCCTGTCTTTTCTTTTCCATGCCTCAGAACCTCCTCCTTCGCTTCCTTTGATCCAGTCTCTGAAGGAAGAGGCGACCTTTCTCCTTGCCAAGTCTGGCCCCCCTTTTTGTGTCCTTCACACCTCTTTTTTTCTCTTCCAGGAACCTTTGATCGTTCTTGCACACTCTCATCTTCAGTCTCTCCATATATATTGGTCCCTTCTGTGCTGCCTAAAAACATGCTTAGGTACCCATATCGTTTGTAGGAAAAGAAAAATCTTCAATTGACTTTGTCATCTCTAGCTACCTTTTTTTAAATATAAAAACAATTTTTAACTTTCATTTTTAAAATTTTGAGTTCCAAATTCTCTTCCTCCCTTGCTGAGATGGTAAGCAATCTGATATGTGTTACACGTATGCAGTCATTCAAAGCATATTTCCATATTAGTCATGTTATAAAACACAGACAAAAAATAAAAAGAAGCTTTTTTATTTAAAAAAAGTTCATTCAAACTGTCAGTTTTTGTTCTGGAGGTAGATAACGTTTTTCATCATAAGTTTTTCAGAATTGTGTTGTATCATTGTATTACTAAGATTATTCACTGTTCACCGTTGTACAATATTGCTGTTACTTTGTACAGTGCCCTCCTGGTTCTGCTCACTTCCTTTATATCAATTCCTGTAAGTCTTTCCAGGTTTTTTTGACAGCATCCTGCTTGTCATTTCTTAAAGTATGATAGTACTATCATATACCACAGCTTGTTCAGCCATTCCCCAATTGATAGACATCCCCTCAATTTCCAATTCTTTGCCAGCACTAAATATTTTTGTACATAGGGGTCTTTTTCCCTTTTTTTTAATCTCTTTGGAATATGGACCTAGTAGAAGTATTGTGGGGTCAAAGGGTCTGCACAGTTTTATAGTCCTTTGGGCATAGTTCCAAATTTTGCTCTCCAGATTGGATGAACTAGTTTGCAACTACACCAATGATGCATTAGTGTCCCGATTGTTCCAAATCTCCTCCAACATTTGTCATTTTCTAGAACTAGGAGTTCTTAATTAACATTTTAATTTCCTGGATTCCTCAGGCAATCTGGACCCTCTCTGTACCCCTTCTCAGAACACACACACACCCCAACATCTGTCTTGCTGGATATCTCTATCTGGATGTCATTTAGGTGTCTCAAATTCAGCATGCCCAAAATGGACTTTCTCATCTTTCCACTTAAATCTATTCCTCCTCTAATCTTCCAGTTTCTGTCAAGGGTACTACCACCGCCTCTGTTACTGCAGTACGTTATCCCAGTGTAATTCTTGACTTTCACTCCTAGTATCCCTCACATTCAGTCACCTGCCGAATATCATCATTTCTGCCTCCATTACATCTCTCCTATCTGTCCCCTTCTCTTTCTTCACACATGGTGTTATTCAGAACCTCATCGCTTCTAGCCTGAGCTATGCAATAACCTCATTAGCTTTTCTGCATCCAGTTGCTTCTCCCTCTCCAAACCATTCTTCTAAAATATATGTACTTTGTTAAAAACTGTCAACAAACTTGAATATTACTATATACTAAAAACAGAGAAAGAGTATTTTATATAGATATATAGATATATAGATATATATAGATGAAACTGTTAGAACTGAGTTTGTTTTTTTACTCCAATCCATCTCACCCAGCTACCTTCCAGTCTTCCCAAGTCACAGGTCTAACCATACTGTTGTTCTCTAACCCATACTTTGACTGGTTCCCCCTTGTCTCTAAAGAAAATACAAACTCTTCAGGTTAGCATTTAAGGCCCTTCACATTCTGACTCCATCCCACCTTTCTGACCTTATTTCTTATGATTCCCTTGCACATACTTTATATCCCAGCAAAACCAGACTTATTCCTTCAAACTCAGCATTGCATCTCCTACCTTCATGTAATCTCATGTTATCCGTCATGACTAGGATGTACTACTACTTCATCTGCACCCCACCCCCAATCCTTGTCTTCTTTCAAGGCATAGCTCAGATGCCATCTCCCCCTAGCTCTTGGATTTCCATACCTCGCTCCCACCCTGGGTTATTATTAGTGCCTTTTATCTTTATAAATTAACTTTTATTTATGTGTACATGCTATATAGCTCTGGTAGAATGCAAGATCCTCAAGAGCAGAGGCTTTCATTTTTGTTTTTGTGTTCATAACATGGCATTCACTTCAGTGTTTGTTGAATGAATCTTACAAAGTGATTAATTATTGAATTAATTATTCCTTGTCCCTTCCCTGTCATAATGATTTATTCTGAGCTATCTCAGTAGCAAGTTCTTTAACACATTAAAACTTACTGTGGCATAGCTTTGCATGTCTATCAGTGGTTTCCTTAAACAATAAAACCAGGCCTTGGCCTGGTCTCTTTACCTTCACATGCTTGAATTTTCCATTTTAAGAATAATTTGTAATCCTAGCATGCAGTTAAAGAAGAAATGCTATGTAAAAAATTGGGACGTATGATTAGAAACTGAAGTACCATTCATATGTGTATGTATCATCATTCTGGAATTCACAAGCATTTGGGCTAGGTATAAATCTGTTCCACCCAGTAAGTAACTAAAACAGTCAATTAAAAGAGTTTCTCTTTTATTAATGTATGCATACAAATTAATTTAAAAGAGCAGTACTGATTGCAGATCACCCAAAATTGAAACTTCTTATTATGGACCTGTCAGAGTTATTCTATGGGGAAAGGAAGTATGATACCATAGTTTTGGCAAAAGGTGAGTGTCCTGCTGTTTTCTGTAGTCACAGGAATGCTCCATTTCTGCCAGTACAAACAATCAAGGTTAACTCATCTATTCTAAGCAGTGCTGTGCGTATGTAATCATTCTAGTGTATATTACAGAGACGGTATATCTTTAGAAATTATTTGCTTGATTGTGGCTTGAGGTTAACTTTGTCTTTATTTTCCTAAATTAGCATTTCCGTATTTTGCATGTCCTAGGTTGGATAGTTTGTTTCTCTAGGGTTTTTGTTTGGAATTCTTTTTTCAATTGCATTAGATGTAACATTCATGAAACACTTAAAAATTTAGAAACAAGACATCTATGGCTAAGTTCCCTCCAAGGAAATAATGTTCAGAGAGATGGCTACTCTAGATAAAGCAAAAATTCTAATCCTATCTAGGAGGAAAATAGTTCAGATCATATAGTTGGAGCTGGAAATGGACGTTACTGTCATCTTGTCCAGTCTCCTCATCGGAGGGAACTGAGGCCCAGAAAAAACCATCCTACATTACTTAATATCATCCTACAGCCCACTGTTTTGGCTGAGACACGTCTCAGACTGATGCAGTGTTCTAGGAAATGAGACACTAGTAGGGTTCTTAACCTGGGGTCCCTGAACGTGTTTTTTAATATTTTGATGATTGTATTTCAATATAATTGTTTCCCTTTTTAATTCTGGGTATTTTATTTTTCGCACTTGAAAACATTCATCTGAGAAGGGATCCATAGGCTTCACCAGACTGCCAAAGGTATCCATGACATGATATAACATTGATTCATTTGAGTTCAGCTTCCCTGCTTCTGCTTTGGCCATTCTGGTGCTCTTGTGTCATACCTAAGAGAGAAACTCCGGGTCTTTCTTTCGCCAAAAAGCTACATCCAGGATTCAAGACTTTGTCACTTGGGCTTATTCAATCTCAAGTTCAGCCTAAGTGGATTATGTGTTCATCGTATGACACCTGTTACAACAATAATAATAGTTTTGCAGAGCACTTTACCTATATTATCTCATTTGATCCTTACAACAGTCCCGTGAGGTATAAATGCTATTACCCCAGTTTTATAAATAAGGAGACTGACTATGTGAAGTTAAGTGACTTGCCTAAGTAGGATTCAGTCAGGTCTACCTGACTCCCAAGGCCAGAGGTCTGTCCACTGCACCCTCAAGTCAATTTCTGTTGGACAAGGGTACTGTTTTTAGCGAATACCGCAATTTATGGTATCATCATGGATACCTGACCTTTACCTTGAATTATACCATAGTTTGGCCTATAATCTTTCCTAAGCCAAACAAATACCAGAAGACTTGGTTCCATTGTCTCAGTTTCTTCCTGAAGTGAAAGTCTATTCTTACAGTCAGCATTGATTTAGTAAGCCTTTCTGATATTCTCCATTGGACAGACCCAGTTTAATTTATTGCTAGAGAATGAGAATAGTGTGTGTAAGAGGGTGGCATAGAATCTGCCAGCTTGAAGCAGAAATTGAAGTTGAACTCCAAAAACTTCTGATTCATTTACACCTTTATTGATTCTTAAGTATTCAGTAATCATTTATTTTGGAAGGTCTAGGAGTTTATTGTGTCATCATTTTTGGAATGCCAGACATGTAAAGTAGCTGCGTATTTCAAAAGGTATATTTGCCACAAGTGGATAGATTCAGAAAAGCCACCAACCTGTTCCTCATATTTATGTCACTAGCCCCTTCTGGAGGATGAAAATTTGAGAACTCAGTGGTAATCATGAAAAGACAGATTGAAAGTTTCATGTATTTGCAGCTTCTGAGACAATGATGGAAGTGATGTCATTAAATTCAGTATACACAGAGAGAGCCAAATGGCTTCAGAGTAAGATTGATTAAATGGTAATGAATGCTTTTGGAAATGAAATGTTTTGAATTCAAATAGAATTCAAGGAATCAAAATGTTTAATTCAAGGAAAATTCAAGGAATCGAACATAGTGCCTCAGAATTTCTCATTGGATATTAGCTCTTATTTTTTCTTCAAAAAAAAAATTCTTGTAAAGAAATTTTAGAGAGAACACCCAGAAGGATCATCTAGAACTAAATTTATGTTCTTCTTTATTCATTGTTCATTCCTTAGGCAGTAAGAAATGGAAAAGAGGGCTTTATTAAGAGATTTGAAATAGGTGTATTCTTTTTAATACAAAATGAAGAACTTAAATATAGTCCATCTTCTAATGCCTTTTGAGGACAAAATAATATTGAAACTGCTAATCAGAGAATGGGCAAGGGGTTCCATTGACCTGCAGGTCATAGACTGATAAATTTAGAGCTGGAAGGGGCGTTGGCAGTCATCTAGGCCAACCCCCTCATTTTACTGACAAGGAAACTAAAGCCCAGACAGGTTAAAGGGCTTGACCAACATTATAATGGTAGGAAATGGCAAAGCCACAATTATAACTAAAGTCCTTTTACTCTTTATCCAGTGCTCTCTGTGGGCCCTCTTAGTTCTTATATTCTAAATATGTTTTAAGATCCTTTCAGCTCTTGTTATTCTCTGTTCTAAGACCCCATCCTACATAACATGTTCTAAGGGTTCACCTTTCTTTTTAATGATCGAAGATAATTTCGTTATTTAGCAAAAGTGGTTTTGTTAGTAGGAGGTGCTATTCCTTGGCATATTTTGAACCAAGGTAATTCAGCTAATTCCACTCAGTTTGAAGGGGTGGAGGGGGAAGTGTGTAGCTTTAACTCTGTACTTTATGAAAACCCAAAAGCCCAGAGAATAGAAAAATGTGGTCCTCTGGTTGGGCTCTATTAGCTAGGAAACAGGGTGGTTTTTATGTTTCTCTTTAGGCACATTTGCTGATATGTGGAGTTTTTATTTTTAAATAGTATTTTTTTCCAATTAAATGTAGAAAGAATTGGGTTCCAAATTTTCTCCCTTCTCCCATTCTCTTCCCCCTCCCTAAAAAGGTAAGAATTTTAAATAAATTATATATGTGCAGTCATGTAAAACATATTTCCATATAAGCCATGTTGTGAAAGAAGAAACAGACCAAAAGGATAAAACCACAAAAAAGATAAAGTGAAAATAGTCTGCTTCACTCTGTGTTCAGACTCCATCAGTTCTTTGTCTGGATGTGGAACTGTCTTGGATCATTGTGTCGCTGAGGAGAGCTGAGTTATTCATAGCTGATCATCACACAGTATTTCTGTTACTGTGTACGATGTTCTTCTGGTTCTGCTCACTTCACTTTACATCAGCTCATGTAAGTCGAAAGCATCCTGCCCATCATTTCTTATGGAACAATAGTATTCTATTACATTCATAATACCACAGCTTGTTCAGCCATTCTCCAATTGATGGGTATCCCCTCATTTTCCAGTTCTTGGCCACCACAAAAAGAGCTGCTATGAATATTTCTGTACACATGGGTCTTTTTCTCATTTTTATGATCTCTTTGGGATACAGTTATGATGGATTTTTATGTTATTTTTAATGAGAATAATTGATCACTGTTTTCTTCTTGGTAACTAAGTGCTGAGCCTTCTTAAATTATTCCAGTAGCTCGGTATACTCTGCTTCCTATGGTGGTCATTGAGTCTTTGAGTTTTTCTTTTATTATATTCATATTGATTGAATAAAAAATCATTTTTGCTGCTTAGTATTTTTCATCATTTATCAGGTTCACAAATAAAGCTTGGAATGCTTGAGAAAGCAGAGCTGCATCTTGATAAAAATAAATACTGTCATTTAGGGAAGTGAGAGAAAAAAAAAGAAAAGAGAAGAATAATTCCAACGACAAGACAGAGGGAAGGTTCTGAACATCAATTTTACCTAACCTGCATTTGGTTTGTCTTATTTTAATTGCCAGTTTTATTGCTTAGATAGAAAGACTATTTTATTTTTCCTATTTTGGACCAGACTTGTGGTTTATTGATCTAGGAAGCTTCCAGTGAGGAAAATGTTTCTCCCAATGCAGATCAGCAAACGTTCTACAACTTAGTTTTAGAGGGTTGCCTAAGGCAGCGGTGTTAAATGACTTGCTAAGGTTTCATTCAACTATCAAGGGAAGCGGGAAGAATGGATGACATGTATCCAGTTCTTCTGACTCCAGTGCTTCCTGATTTCTGTCCACTATCCCATGCTGCCTATCCCCTAGATAGCTTTTAGGGGAGATTTTTTTTTTTTGCGGAGGGCAGGGAGCAGGTTGTGAGGAACAGAAGAATTCTTCAGTCCTCCATCATCCTTACATAGGGAGTTCTGCATCAGAATCGTTATAGAACCTTGACAGACAGAATCAATATTATATGGTGCATTTGAGCACTGGATTGAAGGTAAATGACTCTTCAGCTAGCCTCTCCCATTCATCATTATGTACTTTATCTGTAAAATGGGGTTATTCTTCCCTTATGCAAAAAGAAAATTGTATGGATTAATTATTCCAAATTGCCTTGAATGCTAAAATAGAGCAACACATAAACACCAACTTGTTTTTTAATCATTATTCCTGACAGCTGATTTGGTTAGACTTGTTTTGGAGTTTAGGATTCATGCATACCAGCTCATCTATTCTCCAGCTGTTGTTTATCCTAATGTTTCCGGAACTATCAGGCATATGGTATTTTTAAAGCTGATTTTATGTTGTTATACATTTTGATGGGAAATAATTAAGTGCATAATATTGTTTCAGTCTTAGTCATAACAGAGATAGAGAGAGTGGACCAAAGTGCTGATAATGCTTCTAAGAAATAGCAGTAGTTAAGGAAATGATAAATTGTCACTAAGTCTGAGGTTAAGTCAATAAATGCAGGGACCTTATTGCTACTGTTCCCTTATCTTCTCACTCACTTTCTCCCCCTGCCTTTCCCTTTAACATTTCTTTCTGCTATAAGGAATATTTGCTATTATAGTCAGAGATTGGTGCTACATAAAGCCAATGGTATAGATATCTTAAAGTAATTTCTTACTTTCTAACCTACTTGCCTAACTTAGAAGCAGATATCAAGGCTATTGCCTTGCATATTTGCATGAGCATATTTAAATTCCTGTGGCTTCCCAAATTCAACATCAGTTAGTCAGTCTGGGGCTAATGCAAAGAGGCCCTGGACTGTGAGTCAAGTATATCCTTAACGTTCAAGATTTTGATAGGCAGAAGAGAGAGAAGGCAGGAAAAGGTGTCTGAATCAGTGAAACCATGCCACATAATTAGGATTTTAAGGTTTTTGCCTTACACAGGGAAAAGAATATCTTGGGAACAGGGTTTTTTTTTTTTTTAAGGTTAAATTAGCAATGTTTTCTTAGATTTGGGAGGAACTAATTACAGAATAGGGTGTTAGAATTTGATTCCTTGGGCAGCAGGAACAGTTCTTGAGAAGGACAGTGACAAAATCAAAATGATGTTTAAGGAAGACTACTGTGGTGGCTTTGACATAGGGTGAATTAGAAAGAAAATAGATTGCAGTTACGGAAACTAGTTGAGTAATTATTGCAGAGATGATAAGGGCTAGCAGAATAGTCAATACTAGATAAAGTAGCAGATGAAAATAAACAAGAGGTGGACATTACATTTCAAAGAAAGAATCTACAATCTCAGTATTTCTGGAAACTGGGCCTTAAAGGGGATCACTGTAAACTAAAAGCATGTCATCTTTCTATGTGTCAATAGAAACCCCAGATGAGTGATTAAAGTAAAAAAGCCAAGTATTTGTCTCTTTTAGTCAACATTGAATGAGCCAACTTGGTGAAAACAAAAACAAAACAAAACTGAGAGGTGAATGGGGAAAATAAGGAATAGATGTAAGCTCCTACGTTTTAAGTTTGGATGACTGGAGGGACATTGGTTCCATCTGGTGGGCATGAGCAGACCTTGAGTTTCTAACATTCATTCTTTGGATAGATCTGACTTACAAGAATCACCTTTCACATTTTTAGCAAAGTGAACAAGATTATCTTGTAGAAGTAAAAGTACCCATTGACCTGTGGTCCACATCTCATTTTGTAGGGTTCACCTTGAAATTGACAGTTATTCTAGGAAAATTCATATTAATGAAGTCTGGTGGAAGTTGCCAAAGAAATATGGGAAGAGTTGTTGCAATTGTTTGCTTCCCTTGTTGTTGAATTGCAACCTATGCAGTGTTTATCCTTTAGTTCATTGCAGCTGCTTTGTTTTTGTTCTTTGTTCCCAGGAAACCTGTAGGAAGTGTCAGGGACTGTGGAAAGAACATAATGGCATTACCTGTGAACAGTTGGCTGAAAAAGATGACATCAAATATAGAACATCCATGTAAGTACCATCCTTAATCAAAAGTACAATTTTCTAAACTTGTTATTGTGCCACATAGTCTTTTAAAATTACATAAATAGTATATAGTTGGCTAGTGCTGTATTACGCTGAATTGGTATATCTCTGGTACAGTTTTCCTTAGGAAATCAGATTTTTAAAGCAAAAACATTCATATTGCTGGGTGTGGTACATCAGCTAGTAAAGAGTCATTTTGATTTAGGGACATCATTCTGGTTTGGGCTTGTATGTGAAATTGAAAGCAAAGCATGTCTAGCTGCTCTGGTCCTTCAACAACCTTACATTGATGACTCAAGTGTGACTGCAGAATAACCTTGGAACATTTATGAACAACAGGAGTTTTTAAAAAAACACACTAGAACTCATACATCCAAATGAATGCTGTCATTCAAAGGAGTTCCTTTGGGTGGACACACACCTGTTCCAACAATCGTGCTATTACATAAAATGTTCTTGGGGCTCTCCCCTCTTTAGAATTGTATTTATGCACCCCAAAGAAATTACTTGGCAATCGTAACTCATTTGGGGACCACAAAGACCCAGCTTGATAATCCATGAGAATTGACGCTGAACAAATGACTTTGAGCTTTTTTGGAACATCTTGAAGGATGTAGATTTACCGCAAGAGAATAATATGGCTTAGGCCCTGAACGTGATTCCAGAAGAGTCTTAAACCTTATTTTGAATAATGGAAGCAGCCCTATTAAAATAGTCTTCATGGGACTACCCTGAAGGGGACAAGATTCATTTGAATTTATTAGTTTCGAACCATTGTAATAGCAACCATATTACTTTATAATCATATCCACTAGCTATATATCTCTGGACCTCCATTTCCTTATTTGGAAAATAAGAGTTCAGGCTAGATCATCTCTGAGGTAACTTTCAATTCTAATATCTTTGTTACCTCTAGGAATACAAACTCTTTTTGTTTGGCGCTTAAAAGCTCTCCACGACCTGGCTGCAACTGGTACCTTTCTAGGCTTATTACGCATTCCTCCCCTTCACAAATTGTCCAGGCAAAATGACCACTCTGGATGGCTGTTTGTGCCTTCCTACTAGCTGTCCCCCATAACTGAAATGTACTCCCTTCTCATTTCCACCTCTTAGAATACCTAACTTCCTTCAAAGTAAAGCTTCAATATCACCTCCTACATGAAGCTTCTCTTGTGTGTGTATGTGTGTGTGTGTGTGTGTGTATACATACATACATATATATATGCAGTTAAATACACACACACATGCACGCATGCACACACACCATCTTGAATTTAAGCTCCTTTGAGGATTTTCATTTTTGTCTTTGTCACCAATATGTAACATAGTCATGGTGACTGAAACATAGCCTCTTAATAAATGTTTGTCAAATGACAATGCTATAGCTTATAACTTGGACATATATTTTCATTCTTGTTGTCAGTTATTTCAGTCTAATTCTTCAGTGACCCCATTTGGGGTTTTCGTGGCAGATGTACTCAAATAGTTTGCCATTTCCTTTTCTGGCTCATTTTACAGATGAGGAAACTGAGGTAAACAGGGTGAAGTGATTTGCCCAGAGTCACACGTCTGAGGCCAGATTTGAACTCAAGAAGATGAGTCTTTCTGACTCTAGACCTGGCACGCTATCCACTGCACTACTTAGCTGCCCCCTTATATATTTGTACATATGCAGTCTGGAAAATTGTGAGTGTTCTGTTCATAATTTTCTCCCTGAGATGAGAGATAGCAGGGACCACTCTGTGGCTTAAAAGGAGAAACTCAAAGGTGTTTAGTCACTATTAATACTTTTCTCCCTGTTCCTCGCAAAGGGGTTGAAAGACATCTTCTTTTGTTATTATTGTTTTTCAGTTGAGTATGACTCTTTGTGACGCCATTTGAGGCTTCCTTGGCAAAGACAGTGGAGGGGTTTGTCATTTCCTTCTCTAGCGCATTTTACAGATGAGGAACTGAGGTAGACAAGGTTAAATGACTGGCCCACGGTCACACAGCTAGGAAGTGTCTGAGGCCAGATTTGAACTCAGGAAGATGAGTCTTCCTTATTCTAAGCCCAGTGCTCTATCCACTTCACCACCTAGCTGCCATGAGACATCTTATAGGTCTAGCTATGTAGAAGGGCAAGAGTAGTCATCCTCCTTCCTTTTCCTCCAGTTTTAAAGTTAAAAAGTCACATACGCTAGTATGTGACCAGAGTGACTAAATGGATTGGCAGGATACATAAAGTTCTTATGTGTGCCAGCTGATCTTATGTAAAACTGTCTTTTCATTTTCTCTCTCTTCCTATTCTTCTATGACATATCTTGAGTGTTCTTCCTAATTTTCAGTCTTGAATTTAGGATCTTTGGCAGGAAACTGTTGAGATCCGTACTTCATCTCATACCTCCCAGATAAAGCCTTTCATTCCCAATATTGTAGAACACTTAGGGTTTTTTTTTCTTCTTTTTCTTTCTTTTTAGTTTTCAACATTCACTTCCATAAGATTTTGAGTTCCAAATTTTCTTCCCATCTCTCCCCTCCCTCACCCCAAGATGACATGCTATTTGGGGTAGACTCTACATATACATTTATGTTAAACCTATTTTCACATTAGTCATGTTGTAAAGAAGAATTAGAATCAATGGGAGAAACTTCGAGAAAGAAGAAACAAACAGAGCAAATGATATTCTTCGCTCTGCATTCAGACTCCATATTCTTTCTCTGGATGTGGACAGCATTTTCCATCATGAGTCCTTTGGAGTTGTGTTAGATCTTTGCGTTGCTAAGAAGAGAGAAGTCTTTGAAAGTTAGTCATCATTACAATGTGGCTGTAACTGTATGATCTCCTGGTTCTGCTCCCCTCCGCATCAGTTCATATAAGTCTTTCCAGGTTTTCCTGAAGTCTGCCTACTCATAATTTCTTACAGCACAAAATATTCCGTTACATTCATGTTCCACAACTTGTTATGGGTCAATTTCCACTTCTTGGCCACCACAAAGAGAGTTGCTATACATATTTTTGTACGTATAGGTCCTTTTCCCATTTTTATGATGTCTTTGGGATACAGACATAGAAGTGGTATTGCTGGGTCAAAGTGTATGCACATTTTTATAGCCCTTTGAACATAGTTCCAAATTGCTCTCCAGAAGGCTTGGATCAATTCATAACTCCATCAACATTAGTGTTCCAATTTTCCCACATCTTCTACAACATTTATCATTTTTCTGTTTTGTCATGTTAGCCAATCCAATAACTATGATGTGCTACCTCAGAGTTGTTTTGATTTGCAATTCTCTAATCAATAGTGATTGAGAGCATTTTTGCATATAACTATAGATAGCTTTAATTTCTTCCTCTGAAAACTGCCTGTTCATATCCTTTGACCATTTATCGATTGGGGAATGACTTATATTCTTATAAGTTTCATTCAGTACTCTATATACTTTAGAAATGAGGCCTTTATTAGAGATACTGGTTGTAAAAATTATTTCCCAGTTTTCTGTTTCCCTCTTAATCTTAGTTGCATTGGCTTTATTTGTGCAAAAACTTCAATTTAATGTAATCAAAATTACCCATTTTGCTTTTCGTGATGTTCTCTCTCTTGTTTGGTCACAGATTCTTCTGTTCTCCATAAATCTGACAGGTAAACTATTCCACACTCTCCTAATTTGCTTATAGTATCCAGCACCTACTTTTTAGCCAGATTCTCACATTAATACTCATTTTGCTCCTCACAAAAGAGAAGACAATCTAAGGTAATAAGAGGGCATATAATTTTTTAATCTTTGGGGTTTCCCATACAATCTAATCTTCATAGCCATCTTGCCTTAGATCAGAGGTCCCCTAACTACAGCCTGCCTATTTTTGTATGGCCTGAAGGCTAAGAATGTTTGGGGGTTGGTTTTTTTTGTTTTGTTTTGTTTCTTTTTTTTACATTTTAAAATTTAAAAAGTCATTCTTACCTCATCGACTGGCCTAGTTTTTCTCCCTCTGCCTTAGATGATTATACAAATTCATTTGTACAAGAGAAGTGACAATAAGTCTTCCTTTGGGTAAAGTAAGCCAAAGCGCAGCTGGAATTTAGACCTTTCTTCCTGTCCACTCCTAGGAACAATAGCCTATGAGAGGAACTAACTCAAGCAAAGGAGATTCCTTTTGTTAAGCTATTTTTGTTTGTCCCTTGTGTACACAACTCTAGGAAATTAGTTTAGATCCTGTTTTATTAATATACTTTATTCCATCATCATTGTAATCCTATTCCTATAGCACCCATATAGTTATATTGTTCCAATGCATACACCTACATCTTTCCACATTTTGCATCTCACCTTACGAGGCTATAAACTTTTCTCACCCTTTTCCCTTAGCAGTGCATTTCATTTAATGTTTGTTGATTTAGTGACTCATTAAACAATTAAGAGCCTCTACTGTGTGTTTATTTCTAGCTGTTGTGGAAGATAGTGTAGTACAATGTGTAGTCCCTGCAAAAGGCTGCCGTCTAGTCAGACACAGGACATTTGTATTTTAAAAAAAATATGCTCACAGGCTAACTGCCCAAGGAGTTGTATAGCATGTAAGAGCAGCCTATGGGATTACAAGCAGATCTTATCAAGTTCTTATGTAGACCATTTAATAAAAGATGTAGGAACCAAATAAGCAGATAAAATCACAGAATGCCAGAGATGGAGGTCCCAGGGTTATTACCTTAGGTTCTTAGATTCCAGGAGGTACATGAACTTAGATGGGAGAAAATGTACATCTTTATTTTCACTCAGCTCAAAATGGAATTTAGCATTTTCTCCGATTGTGATTTTGTTTAAAAAAAAAAACACAACATTCTGAGGATGGGTCCTTAAGCCCAGATTGCCAAATGATTTGCTCAAGCTCATACAGTTAAATCAGTGAATAAAGTTGAGATCCACGCTAAGATCTTTTAACTTGTGTCCCAGTGTGCCTTCCCACTGTGCCATAGTTCCTCCTTAGCTTTTTGTTAGAAACCTCCAGCTTCACTGTATTATTGGACAGGTGCTCACCATTCTCCATATAAACTCTTCTTTTAAGTGTAAATCAGGTTAATCTTGAGTAGTATGTCTTTGATTAATTCAGAGGCCCATTTTCAGTGTGTCCTCTCCCAGCACATCTATGCTTTCACGGTAGTGTCTAAACTCATTATCCATTGGCAACTCACTGGAACAAAGCAGCAAATTCATCTAGCTTCCTAAACCTTGTTTAAAAGCTTATTTATTCACAATCCCTTCCACCCATCATGCATACTTACTCTGGACTAGGCATATTATTCATGGGGGGAAAAAAAGCAAACCAACCCCCACTCAACATAATTGTTGCCTGGGTACTTGTGTACCTTTTAATCCCAAATGTTAAGCACATCTGGAGTGATGTTGTAGGGATAGGCTAAGTTTGGGGGATGAATACAGATTCTCAAATTGGATAGTTTTAAATGAGAGCTGCTTAAATTTAACAAATTAGGGGAATCGAGAAGTATGATTGTAGCCACTCAGTAACTAAAAAATCACAAACATGTGTGTTGAGTTATTTAGTTGATGACAGTAAAATGTTTGTTTTTACTCGGCCACTTCTCCTTGACAGTGCTTCCTGTTCAACAGAACTGAGAATCTCTGTGCTCTTTTGGCGCCTAAAGGAGATTAAAATTTATTCCAAGCCATAGCTCAATCTTGATCCACTTTGAGAAACTAACAAATTAGACTCAAATGAATGGTGATCAGCTTTTTTCTGTTTTCACCATGTTTAGTCAATCACCAAGCATTTACTAAGAACTTACTATATGGCAGGTGTGAGTGCTGAGGATCCAGAAACAGTCCTTGCCCTCAAGAAGTCTACACTCTACTTACTGTAGGAAGCGATGTGTAAATAACCAAGTATCAACAAGATCTAGATACACCCAGGTGGAAGGCAGTCTGAGAGGGGAAGGTGAAGGCACTAGCAGCAGGGGGCACTGGGAAAGGCCTGCAGTAGATGAGATTTGGGCTGAATCTTAAAGGAAGCCTAGGAAACTAAGAATGAGAAGGCAGAGAATTCCAGGTATTGTGGGCAGTCATTGTAAAGACATTGAGACCAGAGATGGAGATGAGACCAGTCTGGGGTATGGTGTTTGAGGAATTGGAACAGTCCAGTAGACCTGGATCACAGAGTTTATTGGGGCAGGGGGGCGGGAGGAGAGTAAATTGCAAGAAGACTGGAAATATAGAAAAGGGCCAGTCTGTGAAGAACCTTAAGTACCAGAGAAGTTTATATGTGATCCTGGAAATAACTGGAAGCCACTGGAGCCTGAGATGGGAGGTCATACCTAGGATTTAGGAAAAAATCACCTGATCTTGAGAGGTTAGATTGGAATGGGGAGAAATTTGAGGCAGGGAGACCATTGAGAAGGCTGTTGCATCTATTCATCCAGGGAGTGCTGAGGGCCAGTACTCAGGTTGTATGGCTCTGTGAGTGGAGAACAGGGGACATACACGAGAAATATTAGAAAAGAAGCGACAAGATTTAACAATGGCGTGGATGTGTGAGTGAGAAGGAGTAGTCATGGGTTACAAGCCTGTGAGACTGATGGTGTTCTCAACAGTAATAAGGAAGTTCAGAAGGGGAGAGGGACAGAGAAGATGATGGGTTGTATGAGTTTGAAATACCTGTGGAATATTCAATTAGAGACTTCCAAAAGGCAGTTGTGAAGTGTGACTGTAGCTTAAGAGAGATGAGGGCTGGATCTAGGAATCACCTGCATAGAGATGATCATAGTACCTGTGGTAGCTAATGAGCTCACCAAATGAAACAGTATGAAGAGAAAAATGGCCCAGGACAAAGGGGTAGGATATACCCATGGTTAGTGAGTGTGACCTGAATGAAGATCCTGCATAGAAGACCAAGAAGGTCTCATCTAATAGGTAGAAAGAAATAGAACAGTTCACTAGAACAAAAATCTAGAGACAAGAGAGTATTAAGGAGAAGGAGGTGATCAACAGTATCAAAGGCTTCAGAGGGTTAGAAAAGAATGAGGATTGAGAGAAGGCCAGTAGATTTAATGATTGATAACTTTAGCGAGAGCAGGTCCCTGAGAGAGATCAAATGACTTCCCAGTTCATTATCTGAAGCTAAAATTGAACCTAGATCTTCCTACCCTCTAGTCCCTTTGCTGTGCTTTTCTCCAGTAAACCTAGTTCCAGCCTAAAAAGCAGCAATTGTCCTAATAGACTAACCTAGAGAGGAGAAAATCTCCAGTAGGAGAATGTTGTCAACATTATTAGATGCTTCAGAGAGGTTCAGAAGGATCAGGATTGAGAAAAGGCTGTGTGCTAAGTGTCACAAAACTAGTTCAGTTATATAAAATAGAAACCAATAGGTGCCTCTATCTGCCCCTCTGGCTTTTTGGCTACTCCTTTTCAGAAGACATTGTGATGTGGTGGAAGTAGAAGCTAGACTTAAGAGTCAGAAGCGATCTGAGTGCTATCTCATTCTTCCCTTCTGACTATATGAGAATGGGCAAATTATTTTAAACTTCCAGATCCTCGGTTTTTTTTTTCATTTGCAAGGTGAGTAGAACTATCTTTAATACTTTTCTTAAAGGGTATTGAGGACCAAATACAGTAATAAATCTTAAAGTGCTACATTATTATCAGTTACTTTCTCTTTAGTGGAATTGAAAACTGCATTCTGGTAGTATTGCCAAATTAAATACCATATGTTAAGTGTCTTGCAAACCTTAAAGTGGTATATAAATGGTAGCTATTTATTATTATTACTATTACTGGGGAGGTCCAGAACTGAGACAGAAGAGAGAAAACTGACATTTGCAGCCCCAAACAGAAATCCGTAGCTCTCTACAGAATATCCTGGGTCCCAAAATATTATAGGGCTTCAGAAATACTGCTTACCTCTCTACTGGTCACTTAAGGGAGGTCAACGTGACCTGTTCCTGCTCAGCCCTAAACCCAGCCCACAGTTACCTTCATCTGCTAGAGCAAGGTTTCTTAACCTTTTTTACTTTGACAATCTGGTGAAGTATGGACACCTCGGAATAATGTTTTTAAATGCATAAGATACATTATAAAGGAAACCAATTGCATTGAAATACAGTTATCAAAAAATATTAAAAAACCAAGTTCACAGACAAACCCCTGAACTTGAGCGATCACTGTTAACCTTGAATTGAATTGCCTTACACTTTTTATGAAGCATCAGAAATGACAAATACTTATTAAAGAGCCAAGACTACCTTTTCTGGCTCCTATTAACTCGGCTATTCATTCCCAATGTTTAGGCATCTGAGGTCAGTGGATAAGTGGCAGTTTAATTGGCAACAGTGTTAGCCAGCTCAGTGTGATACATTGCCTTTGATGTTAGAGAAGCTGTGATTTTTTTTTTCCCCTACTCAATTTTAAGTCCCAAGTGATATCTTGTAACCATTACCATTACTATTACCACTAAGTGTGCAAATTGTCATTGCTCATCTTCACTATTATATTCTTCTTCACAACCATTCTCTTTCTTATTTCAGTGAAGAGAAAATGACTGCTGCCCGCATTAGAAAATGCCATAAGTGTGGGACCAGCCTCATAAAATCCGAAGGTTGTAACCGTATGTCTTGCCGCTGTGGTTCCCAAATGTGCTACCTCTGTCGAGCCTCCATCAATGGGTATGACCACTTCTGTCAGCATCCCCGATCACCAGGAGCCCCTTGTCAGGAATGTACAAAATGTTCTCTTTGGACTGACCCCACAGTAAGTAGAAGCAAGCTGACTCTGATGAAGGCATCTTCCTTTGTAGATAATAAAGGGCAGAAACCTCCAGAGCTGCCTTTGAAAGTGTTGCATGCTGTCTTCTTTTTAGCAGAGCCAGTCTAGTGCCTTTGGAAAGAGGTTTTCACTCAGCAGAGTCCAAACTTCTTGGGGACACTATCTGTTTTATTTTTGTCCTTGTATTCCCAGCTCCTAGGCCAGTTTGCTGCAGTAATACTCAGTTAGTAGATGTTTGTGGAATTGAGTTAAATTAAACTGGGTTATTTTTAGAAGCTGATTTAAGGGATCTTCAACTTAGCTTTTTGAAGAAGTATTCCTTGTTTCACAGCCATACTTTTACCTTCTGTGGAAGACTACTGGTGTCAGAAGGATGCACCTTTGTTTCAGGGAGAAGTTTAGAGTCATTAAAAGAACTATGTGACTTCCTCAAGGCAACCAGACCCCCCTTCTCTTGTTCAGCTCTAGGCCCAGTTCATAGTCTATTTGCAGATCTCTGTTGGGTACTGATGGGTGCATTCTCTCGTTTAACCTCCTATCAAAGGGTATGGATGATAGGCTCTCTTAATCCACTTGGTTGTTCCCTTGTGAGTAGATAAGCTAAACTGTTTTAGATGATTATGGATCATGGATAATGGATTAACAGTGACCCAGTAGTGTGTGAGAGGCAGCATGGCATAGTAGATAGAGACCTGGGCTCAGTGTGACCCTGGGCTGTGTCCCGAGCAACTCTCCAAGACTAGGTGGCACAAGATGTGCCAGCCCTCATTGGGAGTGGGAGTTGCCTCACCCTGTAACTCCCTGCACTGATAAAATCACAAGTCTAATCCTTCCCAGTCATTTAACAAGATTGAGGGGTCATCGATGGTCGCCCATATGTTCCACTGACCTTTAATTGTTGTGAAGAGAACATGACAAAAGACCGCTCTGCATGCTGAACAGGTTCTCTTGGTGAATTTGTGGAAGGGCACCAACAAGAGTCCCCCAGTAAGCAGGCCTGGAGGGGCTACAGTTCACCTCAATGGAGGAAATGTCTTCATCTGTCGATAAGGTCCTATAGCCAATTCAGCAGCGATAGTCTAAGCCAGCTGCAGTTGGGCTTCTATGGAGGCAGCTGGAACTTTTGTGTGAATGTGCGTAAATGTCAGCTGACATGTGATAGCAAAGACCTTAGTTCTTGAGCAGTATAGTTCCTGTATTACAGTAAGGCCTATCTCCCTCTGTTGGTTGATCCCCCTTTGTAAGGTTAGTACATGGAAGTTGGACTAGAAACATAGAACAAGGATTTCTATGTGGGAGAATAAGATGAATTTGAAAAATTTGTAAAGAAGAAAGATCTGCTTTTCTCAATTTCTGAGCAGAAGCCTAATCATATACTTGACTACATTCATAGAAAAATAGTGTTCCAATTAAGGGAAGTAATTGTCTTGTATTTTGGACTACGAGGACTGTATTGGAAGTATTGCATCTAGTTCTGACACTATGCTTCAGGTGCCCACTGACAAACTTAAATGAGTGACAGCCAAAGAGATCTGATATACATTATGCGTGAGGGAGATGATTGTGGAAACTAGGATTGCTTAGCCTGAAAAAGAAAAGATCTGAAGGGAATTTGGGTAGTTGTCTTCAGGTATTTGAAGAGCTATCATGTGCAAGGGAGGAGATTTATTCTATGTTTTTCTAACATTTATAATAAGGACCAGTAGGTGGAAGTTTCAAGGTAGTAGATTTCAACTAAATATTTCAACAATGAATGTTCTTCTAGCAATGACATAAGAGTTATAAATCTTGAAAAATTACAATCTGTGAGAAATCCAAGTGACAGGTAACCCAGATGGCTATGGAAAGCTACATGGTGTGTGCAAATAAGCTTCAGTATGTGGCATAAAGGAGATAACTGGGGAAAGGAGGGGTGGGTCATTGATGTTGCACAGGCACATTTCATATTGATTCCCTAGAAAGGCCTCTTGGGTACATTTTCTGGAAGAACTGGGTGAAGGCAAGGAGGGATTGTAATCTCCACAAACACCTATATTGGTAAGATCACAAATCTCTTTAAATTCTCAGTATTTCAAGAATGGTGTTGGCTTCTGTGTAAAGTAGTTATACCATCCTCACTGGAAATACTCAAGTTGAAGCTGTATGGCTCTCTGTTAGGAATGTTTGAGAAAGGACTCCTGCCTTGGGGAAAAGCAACTTGCCATTCCCTAGCTGAGATTCTTTGCTGCAGCAGGTTAAATCTTTTCCGCTGCCCCCACGAGTCTGTGCCACCACACCAGGAGGCTGCAGGACTAGCCAACCTTGGGGCTAGATGTTAATTGATGTCTCTCAAAGTTACACATGAAAATGTGGCCTTTATTCAGTGCCTGGAGTTCTTAAAGAAATAATCCTCTCATTTCCTTAGCTTTCTTTAGACAAGCAAAAGGAGAAGCGGCATCAGATGAGAGAGTTAAATATCTTTCCTAGAAAGGTTTCTTCTCAACTTTATTTTTTTTTCTAGTTTCCACCCCTTTTGCCCATACCTTTTGAATTGATAATATGACTTTCTAATATTTGCTTTCCTTATTTGCCTTCTACAGCAGCCTGTCCTTTTTCTTTTTTGAACTGACATCTTTCTAGCCTTGGGTAATACAGTATTTGCTGATAATGGAATTAGACCTGACACTTGTTCTGCCTCTTCCTCTTCTGCAAATACTTCTGATGTCCTCTTCTGGCATATCCAGTGAATCTCATTCCACTGGTTCCATCTCCCATCAAAACTGGTTTGTGTATTCAGGACTAGCATAGTTTCTTCTATTCCTGCTAGGCAGCTGATTGTATTCAGAGGCAGCGTCTGTTCTGGGCTGGCAACAACAAAAGCCATTCAGAAGCTCATAGAGTCAATAAAACAAAAGCTATACTGTCATCTGACCCTATTCTTCAGTTTAATTAACCCAAGTGGCAAAGCAAAATTTCCCAGAGTCGTCTGGGAGTTTGCTGTTCATGTTTTGGATGAAAATTTGAGCTTTTCTGCTCTGTATGTAAAGGAAGCTATAACTAAGGATCACTTGGGAGACCTGCGGCTTTGTTTTAGAAAGCTGGAAGTTGAAAATTAGAATTTTTTAAAGCTCTGTCTTGTTAGTTTTTAAAAACAGATTTGAAAAATTCAAGTGCCATGAAATCTGAGGTCTCCTCAGAAGAATTCAAAATAACCAATTCAGCCATGGTAGTAGAGCATTTTTTGTTCTCATTTAGAATCATAGTGTCAAAGAAAATCCTTTTAGTCAGTATATTATGGCACAGAGCATGATTACAGTGGGTCCTCACAGGATCCAAACATTCTGGGCACCTCATCTATGTGTTATATAAGAGGAAGAGTTTGTAAATACAGAGTTTTCGTTTCTTAAAATTATTGTCAAAAGCCACACTTACAAGAATACCAGTCTTCAAGCTTGAGGTTACAGAGTTGCTATTGAATCCATAACAATGTGTTCATGTTTTGGTTTGTCTTTTTGGTGGCTGTGAGAGAGGTAATTTGAACTTGCGAAGAGGTAATAGGAAAGCCATAATTCTCTTCTACATATTCCTAATATTTTTTATTTGAAAGTTCTGCATGCACACACACACTCCTAGAGAACCACAACAATCAAATGAGAGTTAAATGGCTCTCCTAGTTTGACCCTAATTTTTTTTTCTTGCTTTTGTTCCTTCTGCCATTGCCTTTTGAATTGATAATACGACTTTCTGGTGTTCTTTGCCCACTACACCAACCTGTGTGTTTTTTTTCTAGGACTTAGGTTCTTTAAGGCCTTTACAGATACGTGACACCATTGTACTCACAGTATAGTCTTGTGCAACTCTTACCCTAAAAAAATGGGGAGGCTGCCCTTCTTTTCCAGGTGCCGTATACCAATAGTGCTACCTTGATGATGGTAAGTCACATTGGTCTCCTCATTATCTCACTTGAGTGTCAGCTGCATCTGATTTCATTGGATGTTTCAAAAGACAAAACCTTGCCCAGGCCTCAAAAAAAAACCACATCATTTGCCTCTTTCAGGCCCAACCGCTGGGTTGTAGAATGGAGGTAGATGCCTTACTACCCTGTTTCTTGATGTAAAATTGCTGGACACTTGTTCACTGATAGATTAAGTTTTCTCGGTAGAGTCAGGGATACAGGAGGGGGTTCTGAAAGGATATAAGCGCACCGATTAGTGTTTGAGACCTTTAACTAATTGCATTTGCTTCCGAATCTGACTAAAGAGGGAGGCCGGGAGATGTAGCAGTGTGATAATGGCAGAAAAGAGAAAGTCTGAAAGGACCCGATGAAGCATGGGGGAGGGGCAGAAGTTTTATTAGGAAGAGCTAAGTGTTACCTTTCAACTTGTGTTCCTAAATGATTTTTCAAGTATTGGTCTTTGCCTGATTAAATAAGGTGATTAGAGGGATCACTGAAGCCGTGGTGCATTTGCTAGCTATTATTCTTTATACTATTGAACATGATTCAGACGCTAGAGAAGAGATTTTTAGAGATTTGTTTTTAAAGGAGAACTAATTTTCATTTCTCTGAAACCTTGAGATCATGTGACTGGAGGGTCCTGTGTGTCCCTAAACTTTGAGGGAGAAGTCTGTAGTAAAACCACTAGCCTACTCATCCTCCCGTCTGAAAATCTCAGCAAACCATGGAGAGGTGTTTAAGTCCATAACAAGAATAACTCCCGTTTCTGTAGTGCTTTATTTAAACATTTCTCTCATTAGATCCTTAAAACAACTCTGTGAAGATGATGTATGATTGTCCCATTTTACAGAGTAGGAAACTGAGTTTCAAGTAAAATGATTTGCTTATGATCTTTTCATGGTAAGGTGGCAGTTTGTTGAGATGCCAGACCAGACTCTTTAGATCAGCCTGTAGATCCTAATCTGTTTGGAGCCTGGGGCCCCTGTGACAGAAGGTTTAGGTGTCACAAAAGATGTTTTCACAGTGAATTTGACTGTCTGAAATAACTAGGGCAGACTAAATTTGTTTTCTAGTTTTGGAGAACACTTCATAGCACTGACCATTTTAATGATGTCTGTATGGTCAAATACAGGCCAAATGTTAAAATGTATTCCAGCAGCCCTTCTATCCATTAAGATTGAAAAAGCTGGGCACCTACTTGGCCCAGAAGGCAAGAGGAAAAGATAACTATTCTTTCTCAGAATAATCCTTGTAGAGAAATTCTTCACCTGAAGGTATTTGTGTATTTGCCCCCTTTAACTTGACTAGATAGAAGTTGGAGCTAATCAAACCCTAGTAAAAGCTCTTCTCTGTTTCCTTCCCAAGTGCATTGTCCAGCTTTCCTGCTGTGTTGGGCCCACAGCTTCATACTATTCCAGTTACTGAAGGCTGTATCTCTCCCCCTACCCCCATTTCCTGTTTCAGGGGGACTTGCAGGGGAATGTCTGTGGCTGATGTTGCTCAGGCTCTCTGCAGCTGATCTGGGAATAATTTGAAACTAAACCCTTAGCTCTTTGGAAGCCTTTCATGAAATCATTGCAAGGTTTATTAGCAACAGCTGTGGCCACACATAATCTGGAGAACAGTCCCTCCTCCACTACCTTCCCCCCCCCCAAAAAAAAAAGCACAGTAATGGGAAATAGAAGTCAAATCATGATTCAAAGTCACCTTTTTAAGGAAAAAAAATCTTAAAACAAAGAAGAAAAATCATCCATCTTTTCTCTGAGTACAGAGGGGGCTGATAGGCTCTTCAGCTGTTAACACCAGTAATTAGAGATGCCAGTGACAACAGTGGATAAAACAGTATTTTAGAAAGCTTTGGGGAAAACATCTTTGTGCCAACTGTACAATGTCTATTTTGGGAGCCTTGGGCCCATGGTTGGTGGCACTGCAGTTCCTCTTCCTTCATTTTCTTTTGTCCACTTCCCAGCCTCGTGGACAAGGGTACCAAGGTTGGTTTGTTAATGTTAACAATTTTTAGTTTCCTCTTTCCTCCTTCTTCCTAATTAAAAGCTCTCTGGTGAGCTGCCTCCCTCTAACATACTAACACACAAATACACACATAGAGTAGAGTTGCATTTCCTCTAGAGTCACCCCCTCCTTAAAAATCCTGTCTGTAAGAAAGCCTCACGATGAGGCTGCCTTGTCAGAGGCTTCTTAGCACTTTCTGTGTCCTGCCGAGCTCAGAAGGCCACAATGAAAGGAAATGAAACCGTCTGCCTCTTGAGATGCAGCCAGCTCATTTCTTTATGTTGGAAGTCTCTTCCTATTTAGAAGATTGGTCAAAAAACATTTCAAACTTCCACTTTACTCTTTAATTTCAGCATTACATTGATCCATTGGGTTCTGTGTACTTCAGGGAAGGGAGAGGCTTTCCTGTGTTACTGACATGCAGGTTCGTTCAGCTATATCTCTAATGAGTCTGTACTATAATGGTCCTGGATTCCTCCCTAGTTTCAAGTTGGTAAGTCCCCTTCAGTCTTCTCCAAATATTTCCTTTTTGTTCACCCATTTGAAATCTTCTTAATCCAACAATAAGCAACGGAGAGGATTTGCTAAAATAATAATGCTTTAAGGTTTATAAGCCACTTTATTCACAATAACCCTGTGAAGTATGGTTCCTTTTTTTTTTTTAATTTTAACAAATTAAACAGAGCAGCAGAAACACGGAGGTTAAATGACTAGCCAGGGTTCCCACAAATAGTAAGCTTCAGAGTTAGAATTCAGGTGAAGGATTTTTACCTCTAAGACCAGTGCTGTACCACACCACAGCTCCACCTTGCCTTCTTTACCTAATCTGAGTTTCCAGAAATAAACAGCTATACCTGACTTGAATTTTTCTACCTAAAGTTAGGAACAAGAGAACAAAGATTAGAACAAGTTCTCTTAATTCACTCTTTTTCACCCTGAACAAAAACAGAGGAGATGTGAAATGTCATCTTCTCAGTGGGTCATTGATTTTTTTAAAAAAAAACCTTTCTTGACCTCCCTAAAGTAGAGGGAAGCATCACTGGCATTTCTGGCCCTACTTGGGGAATGTACATCTGGATAGGAGATCTGGGAAGTAGCCCAGACTAGAGGCACCCCCAAGGTGGCTAAGGCAGTTTGGGGACCGAATTGGATTCCTGGGACTTGCCTTTGAGAATCTCCTGAATGGCCACAAAATTGGGGGAAAGCCAGGATTCGCAGTATAACACTGTTCCAGACTCAGTGCTTCCCTGGTACTCATCCAGAACCAGGCAAGCTATTGTGGAGGAAGCAAGGGAAAGTTAACTGAGGCACATTCCTCATGGCATTTAAGTCACTTGGTAACCTCTTGAGAAATTATTTGAGGCAAGAAAGCACTACAGCCAAGGCCACTGGGAGGAGCAGGAGGGGGCACAAGCTGGCAGCATTTGAAGATTTCATTGCCAAGTGAGTCAATAAATCTTTTCTGGCAGGAATAAGATTTGAGGCTTAAAATTTCTGGTGAGGAGTAGGAAAATCCTTGCATGCACATAGCGAAAACATATTGCTATTAAGAAAGCGGTCTGTAGATTTTAGCTTTTGCCACTGCCATACTTATATTTTAGAAGGCAGTGATTGTAGTCTGGTTCAGTAAACGAACTCCATCAAAATAAAAGCGATTACCCTAAACCTCTTGATAAAGGGGACTCTTTTAATGTCAGCCCATCTCCTGAATCGTAGTTCTCTTCCTCCAGTTCTTAATTGTGGTATATTTTCACATTTATGATAAATAACGTAATTTAGATGAATAAAGTTCCTTTCCCCGGAGAGAGCAAGAAATGTCTTATAATTTTGAAGTTTGTAGATTGTGCTTTCTGTAGAATAAATCTAATCTAAAAAGAGTCTTATCTTATACACTGGTTAAGGAGAACATTAAGATACACGCTGCATCTCTTTGCAGTTTCTTTCCTCCAGGAGCCATTAGATAAAGTTTGTCTTGCTTGTTAGCAATAGAGAAAGCTTATCTAAATACCACAGGGAATGTGAGACATTTTAGTTGTCTTTTATCCCCACTTGCCCTTACCTTAAAGGGGGGATGTGTAGCAATTTGCTCTACTCAGAAAACGTTGGATAAAATGGTTGTCCTCATTGACTGTGCCTTTACTGTGGGAGAGAAAAGAGTCAAAAGCATTAGACTGTAGTTTTCCCAGTCCTATTGCTCCCTGAGTCAAATGTCCCAGATTTTCTTTTTATAAGATGCTTGTAAAAATGGAACTTTTCTTCTAAGTGTGCCTAACATGAAATATGATATGCAAGGGATACCAGGAATTATTCCCTTAAGATTATAAAGAGCCCCTCCCTGGGAGAGGAATCAATAGACCCCATCTGCCAGCCAAACACATACAAATTAAGTAACAAGACCAAAGAACATTTTGGAAACAGGGATTGCCTCAAGTCCTTATAGTTCATTATTGAACCTAATATTCCAAACGGCCTCCATGCTTGGTTTATAGAACTAAAAATAAAATAGATTCTGTAAACTTTGAAGCTGTGTTCATAGCAACATATAAAAAGTTATTAGTTAGGCGTCTATTATTTATTCATTTATTCCATTGCTAAATATGCTGTGTGTCCTTTGACTCGGTAAGGGAAGGTCGAAATCTTCTATTTATGTTCCAGAGTCTAGGGATAGTTAGAAACATGCACATAATTGATGGTAAAAATGATTCCATGGAATAATCAAGCTCTCGCCATTTTGTGGCTGTAATTAAATATCTGAGGAAGCGGCCAATCAAAGCTTAAAATGGCCTTTTTCAGCTACTGACTGAGAGGATTAATTAAAGGCAAAGTAAAAAACACGAAAGAGGCTTTTTGCCCTCCCCCCCCCAAAAAAAAAAAAGTGGAGGGTGTACTTTTCCCCAAGACACTGGAGTTTATCCTTTGCCACTCCAACAAGAAAGCTGAAATACTAAATCAAGCATCACTTGAAGCATGTTGATCTGTCAGATTAGTAGCACAAGCCAGCAAATCCATTCTGGGAAGTTTTTAGAAATCTAAACACACAAAACCATTTATGCAAGTACCTCAGATACACTTGAGAGAGTGTTAAAGGAAAAAATTGGATATGTTCACTGAAGAATTTTTGTCAGGAACAGTTGGACTTGTCATGAAAATATCACTAGTGATCAAAGCCAACCAGATGCCGTGTGTGCGTCCATCCGTTCCTTAGCTCAGTGGTGCCTGGCACTTTCCCATGTGTGAGTGTGTATAGACCTTGGAACTCTGCAGAGAAGAAAAGCTCTTTTTCTTTCCTCACACTCTAGCGATTCCGTCAAAAGCATCATGCGATAGTGTAAGGTTTTGCTACTGGAAAAATGTGGTTTGTCTACTGATGCTGGCTGCTGGGAAATTGCTGTTGGATGGAATCGTCTTCTGAAAGCATAGGCTTACTGAGTCCCTGCAAATTCCCACAGCTGATTCTTAGCTGGAATTGCAATTATAATCAACAAAATCTTTTAAAATCAAATTATATGGTAATGAAAAAACTTTAGAGAATATGCCTCTTTTTTTTTCTCCTGGAAAACTACCTGGATAAACCTAGTAACTGGGAAAAGATAATTAGGAAGTCAATAACCAAAATGTATTTCTTATAATTAGACAATCTATGGCATTTTTGTCACTCAAGGTACCCTGAATGAATTTTTGGTGCTATCTCCCCAACCTCTACTTCTTCCTTTTCCTCTCTCTCTTTTATTTTTTTTTCTATTCCCCTTTCTGTTCCATTTTCTGCCTGCCATTGGCACTCAGGAAATTGCTTTAGACCTGCTGGTGGCACTCACATCTCAAGTTTAAAAGCTCAGATCTGGGTAACTGTCTTAACTTCCTTGACATTTATGTAGTGACCTGACCCCAAATCAGGATCTATTCTTGATTTGCCCGATGTAGCTTTGTTTCATCAAGTTGATAGGACTCCTGTGCCAAAGGCAAGGCAGCTAACGAAATGCTTGGTGCACTCTTGCTTAGTCGTATTCGAGTTGGAACTCTTAGCCCTCAATTTACCTTTCTTTTGAGGTATCGTACACATATATGTATTACTGAGAATCATATACTTTTTCAAGCCTACCAATCATCTGGTCTATCTGCCTGTGTTTTATGAGGAAGGAACCAAGGGCTCAAGAGGGAAAGACTTGCTCATGATACACTCAACTGGTAAACGTCCAGGACTCAAGTTTACCGACTCCCAGTACAGCGCTTTTCCACCTACTTGAGGCCGCTTCCCAGTTTTACTGCAGGTAGCTAATAGGGAGAGGCCCTACCGCATAGGATAGTGTCACCGTTTTCATAAAAACTAATTTCTTTCTAATTAATAATATTTGTGTTTTAAAGCACTGAGAATTCTCCATCCAAAGATCTAGTAATATGTTGGTATATTTCTGCCATGGAGTACATGCTCATATCTCCATGGCTTTAATGCAGTTTAGCTACTGCAAAGCTAAGGTTTAAGACCTATTAAGCTTAACTGTTGAAACCAACTCTCCAAAGCTATTCCTGGAACATAAATATTTAATGCAGGGTTGGCATTTAAAAGCTTAATGGCTCTCCAGGTGGACAGGAGAGAGTTACAGACTCTGGTTTTCTTCAAGCCAGTGAGTATATCTAACAAGGGCTAAATAGCAACGTGTAAGCCTCACATTTGAGACTGTAAGAAGTAGATTTAGCCCCAGTACTTTTAAATAATTTTACTTGATGCTTAACACAGAAGTGAAGAGTTGGCATTGTATAACAAGTAAAATCTTTCTCACTGTGTCTGCTGCCATGCTGGAGTTGTAGGAACTGAGGTAAATCCACTCCCTTTAAAAATGTAAACCCAGAAGCTGACCAAAGTGAATTTTCCTAGCCACTATTGTGTCTTCCTCTGCATTTATCTTCTGTGCCTGTTAAACTATTCTTGGAGAGTCCAGGTGTATCAGGCACCTCCAGGTAATCACATAACCCCAGAAAAAAGAGCAGATAATGGCAATGACAAAGAATGTTACCACCAAACCTTATGCTCACAGAGGAAGGATTCCGAAGGATTCCTGTACAAAACCAAGTTCCAGACCAAGCTTTCTGGAGGGAAGAGTTCTTAGAGAATGCCCACTTCCTACGCCTGGAAGGGGAGCTCTTGGATGATATAGGAGCTTGAACTAAAGAACTGGAAAGGGAGGGAGACAGTCACCAGGTGGAAGAGCAAACCTGGACCTTGATCTTTCCTAGTACTGTGAGTTACATGGACTGTGTAGATGGTTTTCCTCATCTTGGTTTTGGGATCTAGCTCCCTTCAACTTCTATAACCCTGATTGTGTTCTCTTCCTCTCTTCTCCTTCCCACTCACCTGCTTGAAACATAGAAGGACTCCCACTGGAGAATCAAGGGAAGCAGAGGAACATCGTAGTAGCCACACTTTCCCTAGCTCCTTCTCTAAAACAAGCATAGGACTTCCTCCTTCAACAGGCACAAAGCAGAGGCCCAGTTGTAAAAGATTTCCCTCTGCCTCAAACCAGCTTGTCAGAAATCCTTTTCCCCAAACACTGAGGCAGTTTGTTCAAGGATATCCCGTTCCACACTGGACAGATAGGAGGCAGTCTGGCAAGAGCACCTTGTGTATACCTTTCCCAGACCTGGACCAGCGATTATGGGTTCCTGAGGGCTTTTCCTATGTCAGACTCCATGGCCAAATTAATTGGGTAAATACTGTATTTGTTTCATTTGAACCTCTAGGTGTACTATACAAATTTGGTTGGACTCAGGAGAGAAGAAAAACAGAATAAGACACTTTACAAATAGTTGTTGAACTGAATTGCCATTCAGACAGTTCTGGAGTCTGGCTTCATTATACCCCTCCAGAAATGGAATTCTGCTGATGGGCCCATTGCTCCTTCGCAAGGCTAATTGTAACTGGTTTGTGCTTAGGCAGGGCTACGATGTGGAGTGGCTCTGCCAGGGCAGGGCAGAGGATAAGATTTGGGGAGGATAGGACTTAAACTGTTAATGTTGGTTTGGTTAATTAGTAGAAGAAAATTCTTGACCCAGCCACATCTCTAGTGCAACAGGATGTGCTACCCTAATCCATTATGCCAGTTTATTCGAGCCAAAACATAGTCATAGTATAACTTGCCATTGGGAGAGCAAGCTTTTTTTGTTGTCAGTCATTTCAGTGATGTCTGATTTCTTCATGTTCCCCTTTGGGGATTTCTTAGCAAAGATATTGGAGTGGTTTGCCATTTCCTTCTCCAACTCATTTTACAGATGAGGAACAGAGACAACAGGGTGAACTTGCCCAGGGTCACACAGCTAGAAAGTGTCCAAGGCCAGATTTGAACTCGGGTCTTCCTGACTCCAGGTTGACTCTATTCACTGTGCCATCTCGCTGCCCCACTAACAAGTTCACTGATTCTTTTATTTTTTAGGAAGATGATGAGAAGCTCATCCAAGAAATTCAGAAAGAGGCTGAAGAGGAGCAAAAGAAGAAAAACGGAGGCAAGTTCTCCAATCTAGTGTAGATCTGTGTAGAGGAATGAGGGCAAATTATTTATTTATTTTTTAAATTAAAATTTTTTTTTTTTTTAAATAAAAAGCTAACTTTTCTCCCCAGTTCCCTTCTCCTCCCCCACTTCCCCCTTCTGTCTGAGAAAGCAGGAAAAACAAAACCCCTGTTACAGTCATGTAGAGTCAAGCAAAACAAATTCCCAAACTGGACATGTCAGAAAAAAATCCTATCTCAATCTCTGCTCTTGAGGCCATCACCTGTCAGAAGGTGGGTGTCTTATTTCATCATGAGTCCTCTGAAATGGCTGATCATTGCATTGATCAGAGTTGATTGTCTTTACAATATTGTTGTCCTTGTAGAGATTATTCTTCTGGTTCTGCTTGCTTCACTCTGCATCAGTTCCTGTAAGTCTTCCCAGGTTTCTCTGAAATCATCCCCTTCTTCATTTCTTATAGCACAATAGTATTCCATTACAATCATACACCACAACTTGTTTGTCCATTCCTCAGCACTCTCTCAGTTTGCAGTTCTTTGCCACCACAAAAAAAGCTGCTGTAAGTATTTTTGTACATATAGGTCTTTTTCCTCCTTCTTTGACCTCTTTGGAGTATAAGCTTAGTAATGATATGACTAAGTCAAAAAGTATGCCCAGTTTAATTATATCCCCAGTTTTGAGGGGCATAATTTCAAATTGCTCTCCACAGTGGCTGGATCGATTCACCGCTGCAGCTGCGGTGCGTTAATGTGCCTATTTTCCCCCTCAGCTTTCAGCCTGAGTGTGGGTGAATTGTAAGAGAAAGGCTCAGGGAACACATTCTGACTGGAGTTGGTCTTTCCACAAGCCCAGGTTTGCTAATGAGGCAACCAACTAAATCCGTTGAGTCATTTGTACAGGGTGTCACCATAATAGGAGATTGGCTCATTTGGGTTGTGAGGGTAACTTAGGGGGGAAATACCATAATGTATACATACAAATGAATATGACCCCTCCCTTCAAGCTAGTCATCTTAGGGATGGCAGTAGAGGAGGGAGGCCATATATTGATAGTGCCATTTTGGAGCTACTTCCAGAAACGGTAGCATAGGAATTGCTCCAGTGGGAGTATGCCTTCCTCGAATGAGGATGGATTTAATTATGAGAAATGGCCAAGAGCCATTTAGAATAAAAGCTGGTACAACTAAGATAGGAGTTGATTAAGCCAGTTCATAACATTTTTGTCCAGACTGAATTGTGGCTATAAAGTAATAACCTTTGACTTGTATAGCTTGTAGATTGGTTCTGAAAGTAGTTGCCAGTAGAATGTAATTTTCTTTTGGTATCTCCAGTGCCTAGCACATTTCCTGGTATGTAGGACTCATTTAATAAATACTTGGTGAACTGAATTGATTTGAAAAAGGAAACCTAGAGACTCAGAATTGGAAGGGACTTCAGAACTGACCCTTTTCCATCACTGTTGAGTAAAACAAGAGTAAAACTAGTATCTGGCTTCCCAAGATGAATACTTTGAACAGCCACACTGAACTGGGCACATATATTCTGCAGTGTTTGCTGTGGAGCCAATTTCATTGCCATATATAGTCACACCTGGTCTTCATAGATAGGAGCCATGGATGTCATTACCATACATGGACTCAGAGCCCAAGTCCACACCTCCTGGAACAGGCAACCATGTCTTTTAGGATTACAAATTGAACAACTACATTCAGACCCAAGTTTAACTTTTCTTTTTCTAAAAATCACCTCTCCTTTTCAGAGAATAACTTCAAACGGATTGGGCCCCCCATGGAGGCAGCTCCTGAAAAACTCCAGAGGATTGAAGTCATCCCAAGACCTGTTCCACAAAACCTTCACCAAGCCAGGATCCCTCCTTATCCATTTGTTCACCCACCCTTTCCTCTGCCTCCTGTCCGTCCCATATTCAACAATATTCCCCTCAACTTAGGCCCCATCCCTGCCCCCTATGTCCCTCCTCTGCCAAATATGCGAGTGAACTATGAATTTCCCCCAATCAATGTCCCACTGGAGCACAACTTACCTATGCACTTTGGTCCTCAGCCACGTCATCGGTTTTGACAGGCGGGCTAAACACCTGAAGTGGAAGCACTGCCAAGGAGGGCCATCCTGTGTAACAGCTCTCCTTCTCCCAACTCCCTTTGTTATTCCACAGAACTGAAAGGAGCATCCTGAAAACCTCCCCCAGTTAAATTTCATCGGGGGGTGTGAGGGAGGTGGTGTTAAAGATACCCAGCCTAGTTCAGATGTTCACCCCACATTTTTCCCCTAAAACCAGTAACTGCTGCTGAGCCCGTAGAGGTGGAAGTTTACAGATTGGGCTGCCAGACATGACTAATTTGGGGCCAGCTTTCCTTTTCTTTGATAGTGATAGTGGAGAGACCCACCCAGGCCCCAAACTCTCCCCAGGGTCCTCTCTTCTCTCCCCCACCCCTATCTCTCTCTCTTTTTTTCTCTCTTGTTTTTTCCTGTTTTTAAAAGTGTAGGTAGTCATTACTTTTTTAAGTACAGCTGGGAAGAATAGAAGAGCCCAGGATCCCTTAGATACCAGTAACAGGATTTGCCCTGTGATTTTGGGCTCAAGGATTCCAGGAAGGAGAAGGAAGTAAAACCTACCTTGCCAGAAAATGACCAGCACAGCACATAATTTGTCAGTAAGCATGACAACCCTGTGCTATCCATTAATTCCTTCTGAATTGTCCTAAAGGAGATAGAATAGTGTGAAAGAAAAGCTGCTTTGCCTGCCCCCTGTTTAGAACAGACAACAGGGAAGTTATCACCAGTGATCCAGGAAAGGAGGACTTCTTGAGGTTTCTAATTAAATTGGGACTTATACACCTGTGCTAGTTAAAATATGAAAGTACATTCAAGACGACTCACACATCTAGGAGAGAGATGATAGGTGGTGGTTCATTAGGAACTCCCCTTATAACAGCCAGTGTCTTCCCCAGACTCCCACTAGGGGTTCAAAGGACAATACTTCGCAATGAGATATTGACCTCCAGTTTCAGTCCAGTGGCAACCAGGTGTAATTAAGGAAGGTAAATGATCCTCATGCTCTTAGCTCAGCTCCTCCATGCTGAGCAGAATAGGTCTCCACTGCTTACTTTAGGCTAAAAAAAAAATACTAGTAGTTTTGCAAGCACTGCTGTCTGCATCATCTAAGAAGAGGCACCGCTACTCACACTAAGCTCCATCAACCATGGAGTTAAAACCTGAATCCTGTTATAATTTCATTAGAGTGCCCTCTTCTCACTCTGGGAATGAGTGGAATGGTCTCTGCCACATTAGTTTTGTCACATAGTCAAAGGGGAGGGAGCTCCCTAGGTAGTCAAATGTATACTCCCTGATCTGAGTAGGGGAAAGATGTTAATGACCGGTACTTTATAAATACAAGAGGCCCCACAGATGAAAAGCTTGAGATTCTTTAACCCAAATCCTAGTGTTGGATTTCATCTTACCTCTCAAGTGTGACAATTTGCACTCTAAGTGAGTGTCGTTCATTCAGACAGGTTTTCTCACTCGGGACTTTGAAAATAAACTTCTGACCTGATTTGTTTACCCCATTCTTCTCTGATTATCTGTGTCCCACTTTGGTTCTTACTCCTTGGAAAATCCATTTTTCTAGAATCAGCTCTCCCAGTCCAAGCTACTAGCAAGGGCTGGTCTTCAACTCCTTTAGTTCAATTGAAAGATTCCTCCCAGTATTTACCTAGAACAGTCAGTGTCTGGATTGTAGCATTGCCATGTGTGGGCCTCCCCTTGACTCTTCTACTAGCCTAGTACTGGGATAATCTTTGGTGACATCAGAACCACATGGTTAACTGTTTCTCAACTTTTGCTGCTAAGTTTTGTTTTATTATATAAAGAGAAAGGAGAAAAAGTCTATATAGGGATGTAAATTTCTGAATGCTGCTTAGCTGGTCTTTATTCAGGTTAAAACCGCACCTTACCCTAAAAGATACTCCCTTGGACAACCAGGGGCCAGGCAGGCCAGCATGCTGTTACACTGTACTTATGGAGGGGCAGGAGAGAAGACTGAGTATCCCACTTCTTTTTGTGCATTCAGTTTCCCCTCAATGTTAATGTGATAAGTGCTCATATGTAGGTCTTAGTTATTAACATTTCTGAAGTCTTTTCCTCTGGAAAAGTCTTGGCTTCTGGCTCTAGAATATAGCTTGCAGCTTAGGCTTTAAGATCTGTGGTGCTTCCTTCTGCAGCTTTCTCCAAACCTAGTTTGGAAGAGTGGCCCGTGGCGATGATATGTCAGTCACAGAATGAGCCATTTTACATGTAAGGGTCCAAGCAGTAACTTTCCCCCACTTCCATTGCCTGCTGAATAGGTTACTTTTATTCCCTCCAATTTCTCCCACCCCACAGATTTGGAAAATTATTTTCTTTGTTCCCCTTTTCCCATCAGCTTTCTATGTATAAACTAGAACATATTGTTGTCGATTCACTTTTGTTTCCCTAATGAATCCAGCTGACCCCACCTGGGGTCAGGCTGGAGGCTTTACTCTTAAGTGTCAGACCCCCAAAAAGGTTAGTTAGAAGTGCCCCTTTCTATTTCAAGCATCATTGCTGCAACAGTAAAGGCCTCCCTGTTATTAGTGAGGATACCCTTACAGCTATGTCTGTTGGCATTGGTACATCAAACACTTAACATAGATATGAACTCAGTGGGCCTTTGGGCAGGAAAATATTTCCCCATTACCCAGAATAGAATAACCTGGTTTACTACTGATAGATATGTCACCCTTCAACCAATTAGATGTGCTTCAAAGATCAGAAAGAAAAAAATCTGCTCTACAAAGAAATGCCTTTTCATTTTTTCTGCCTTTCCACATGATCATCTATTAGGATCTAATTTTTGGAGAGTAAAAGCTATCTTGGGATTGGTTTAAGAGATGTGACAGATGAGAGCAAGGAAGAATTTTGAGCAGAGGGCTTATGGTCCAGATTTGTATCTGTATCTTCAGGAAGAACTCTTCTCTAAGATTCTCTTCCTTCCCCTTAGGTCCAGTCGTTCCTTATAAATTTCCATCAGATGATAGCTTTTGAGGGACGTGTGCCTATTTGTCTGCTTGAGGTTCAGTACTAGCCCTAATAATCAGTGCCTTTTCCATCGGTGTTTTTGTGACATGCCTCATGCATGTGTCACGGATGTGCCTTCCAGGGCAATAGATTGATTTATTACAAAGCACAGGAGCTCCTTTTATTAAGTATTGTTAAAAGAAGGTTCCCCCAGTAACTTCCTTTGTGATAATGGTTGTAGGGACCATGATAGAGGCTTGAATCCTAGAATTTCAGAATTGGAAGGTCACTGAGCCATGATTTCCTTTACAGCAAGCTGCCCCATCCAGGTTGAAGTGTCAGGTTTTCCATTAGCAGTGTTCATTCTTGCCCTCAGTGCTGCGTGTGGGCATCTCTCACCTATGGAGGCATGTGTGTGCACAGTCAAGCTTAGCTGTGCAATAGATTCGGAAGGCAGTAGGTGGCAAGTGGCATGTATAGAACCGCCCAAGAGGACAGTGAGTCAAATGAGCCATCACCTTCATAAACCATTTACCTTATTCTTTCTGTTCGTTTGCATTGCTTTACAGTGTGTGTATGTTAACATGTTAAATTTGGGGAATGAGACAAAAACATTTGGTTCTGTAACTGCTGGAGAAAGATGGATGATTTCTAGGGTGGCATATGTAAGACAGGCCCACGAAAAGCCTGGACAAACCCCACCCTATCATTGGAACCACTGCTTTGACTGTTCTGGTTTGTGTGTAGTTGTGCTCTCTTACCTGGGAAAAATGCTTGACATCCACCATTTATTCCACTCAAAATGCTGAAGCAACATGATGATTCAAATCTTGGCACCGCCTGCGTGACCATACGCAAGTCGCTGGACCTCGCTGGGTCTCAGATTCCTCATCTATAAAATGATGGGGGTTGGGCTGGGTGACCTATGCAGTCCCTCCTAACTCTAAATGTTCTTGGTGGTGAACTCTTGCAGTGTGCGACGGAAAATCCCAGCAGCCAGTGTGACTCGGCCTGCTCATGCTCCAAGTGACGTTTGGGTTTTTAGCAAACAGAGCCTTTTTCCTTATTGTTAGCCATCTCGTTTTGCAAAACTTGCAGAGTGCACATTACCAAGTTACAGATGAGGTAGGGGAGCTTCAACAAAATGAGAAGGAATTGGGCAAGTGGTTGTTTTTGATGGTATGTATGGTCACTACCACCTAGTTTTAGTATTGCCTTGTTCTGTCTGTCAGTGGGAACAATTTTCTCTGAGATCGAATTCATCCTCTCCCAGGGCTCTTGCTTTGGGAGGCATATTGTTGCAGAGAACCGTCTCTCCGCCCTGCACTCTAGCAAAGGGTTATTGGAGAGGCCAAAGAGATCTGATCCCATCCCACTGGCAGGCAATCATGTGCACAGATAAAAATGACAAGAAATCCAAAGTGATTAGTCCAGCTCCTGGGAAATAAAGCAAAAGCAAACAAAAGCCCTCCTGATCTTGCAGACTCTGTCTTGTACAGTTTGGCTCCTTTTGTGCCACAGTCCTGGCTGTCTAGCTCCCAGACTGAGGCAGCTGCCTGCAGGAAAGGTCTCCGCAGTGAGCAAGGCTCCACCCTCCCCCAGTTAGAGTCCCGTTTTACTTGCCTTAATGGTGGAAAGAGGAATTTAGTATTTGCACTTAGCAAAACATTTTAAAACTGTAAAGAATTGTGCATGAGCTACAACTTTGTATAACAATAGATGAAAATGAATAGGTGTTTTATTAAAAATAAATATTTTTCTTTACCTTCTGGTAGTATAAAATAATAAAAAATAAAAGCTGTTATGTTTTCTTGTGTGTAAAAAGTCTGTATTATATGTAATTTGGATTTTTTTGTAAATAAATTTTTGTGCACTCTGCCTGTTTGTGATTTGTTCTTACCTGTACAGGAAAATGAAATAGCCAAGTGCTATCATAGCAGATAATTATAGGTGGGAACAAGCAGAAAGAAGTTGATGTTCATTGTTTTGCCAGATTTCTTTGGAAGTGATTACAAATTCCAAAGAAAATATTTGCTCATCCTAGAGTTAAAAATGAAAGTATCCAAGATCTTGGGCTTTTAAAAAAGAAATTGCGAGGCTTTGACCCTGACAGTAACAGAACCAAGAAGGGTTTACTCATGCACAGCTGAGCAAATTTTCCCACCTTTGCTGTGCCCAGTGTGAGAAAATAAAACAGGTGAAATAAATCTGTCTTGATTTCTAAAGGAATTCAGCTTGGAGATCAAATGTTTGTCTTTCCCCCTCTTTTCCACTGGGCCCTTCTCAAGACTTTTAGAGGGAGTTCTGATGAGGCTGTGTCCATGCATGCTCTTGATTTAAAAGATAGGCAGACTCCTTCACTCAGACTCAAAGCAAAATGCAGGATCTTCCAAGCTCAAAATGAGGATGGAAAAACAATGTATCACATCTGACTGCTGAGATTAAATAGACTGAAGTAGGAGAAGACAGAAAAGTACTGGGGGATGGAGGCAGGGGGCAAGCGACCAGCACTGAGAAGTGAAACAGTGGAATCTTAAATGTCAGAGCTGGAAGAGACCATGGAAATCATTTTGTCTAATCCCTTCATTTTGCAGATGAGGGATGAGGAGAAATGACTTGGCAGAGGTCATAAAAGTTACTGTCAGATTGAAAACCAGAACCCGAGTCTGGCTCCCAAACCCAGTGGTCTTGCCTTTCTTTTGTCTTGGTTCCCTTCTCCTTTCCTATGCTGCCTCTTCATGGAGCTTTGTCCCCTACTTCACTCATTGACAAGATCTAGGGAATCTTTGATCCAGTGTGAGAGTGTAAGGTGCACTGGATGGAAGCCCTGGGTTCTGAATCAAGGTCAACAGCTCATCTCTGTAGGCCAGCCCTGCCTGCTTCAGTGTTGTGAGGACAAAACGAGATGTACCAATTGTGTGTATATGAGCCAAGAGGATTGAATTGCAAATCATACACCTCTGTGACCACGTGCATGTTACTTAACCTCTGAGTCTGTTTGCTCATCAGTAAAATGGGCATAATCTGACCATTTTGTGGTCAGATTTTGTAAAGGATTTTGTGAGACTGGAAAGGAATTGCACATGGATAAATCCTTTGCAAATTTTAAAACACCCATATAGCTGTCAATTATTCAATAGATGGTGCATACACGTGGGAGAGCAGGGAGGGATGGCCAGAAAAGTAAATGCAAAGTAATTCTTTAAAGTTTATCATTGGAAGAACTAGGATTACAGAAATAAAATGTGTTAATCCTTTCCGACATAGCCAAACCTCTGCTCTACCAGCCCATGCCTGGCTTTGGTTTGGGAGGTTCTTAGATTTCCCTCCATTTCTCTTGGTCCAGGGATTGGCCCTTCTTTTCCTGAATTTCCTTAATTATTATTTTTATTAATGGTTTTCAAAAAGAACTTTATGAATAATTAAAGGGGAAAGTAAATTAAGACAAAAATAACAAGATACAGAATGGAAGAGGTTACAAAGCCCAGGAATCTTGTCACAATCTAGCTTGCAGGGGCTGAACTAACTGACCCATTCCTCCCCAGCCCCCATTTCTATCTAATCTTAGCATTGACCCAATGGCTTCAGGGCCAAGTATCTCCCAATCCCCATTAGTTTAGAGAGTTAGTTGCCAGTATCATTCCCTTCTAGCCTGGGGTTATAAATTTTAAAACATCTTGAGAGTTCCTTCATCCAGCAAATATTTTGTTAAATCAGTTTTCAGTTGTCAGACTCTCCAGGGCCTCGTCTGGAGGAGTTTTGGCAACAATTCTGGAGTGGTTTGCCATTTCCAGATCATTTTACAGATGAGGAAACTGAGGCAAACAAGGTGAAGTGACTTGCCCAAGGTCACATAGCTAGCAAGTATCTGAGGCCAGATTTTGAACTCAGGAAGATGAGTCTTCCTGACTCTGGGCCCAGCGTTGTATCTACTATGCTGTGTGGCTGCCCCTAATAAATATTTATTGGGCAACTATTAACTGAAAGGTACAATGCCAGGGTTTAAAGGTAAGATTTGGTATTGACTTCTTTGTTCTAAAAGGTAAAATCATGGTCCTAAATAGCGCTGGAATGGGCCTGTCTGGTCTTCTAGGGAACATTCTATGTAAGAAGCCTCAGTCATCATGTCCTGACCCAATAAAAGGACTCTGAGTATCCTGCTGCGCCTAGGCCAGGTCTGGTAATGGTGGCCTGACGATGCTCTGAAACTTAGGTCCCAGCTCTGATTTTCAGATAAACAATCAGGGCTTTGGATGTGGCAATATGGGGCACTGAGCCGGGTCCCAATATCCAATGACAGGAATAATCACCTTCATATAATATTTTACAGTCTTAAAAGATAAGAGTTTTGCCCCACATCGTTTAAATTCTTACGAAGAGCCTCAAAGTCCAGAGTATTGTCCTTTACATTAATTAAAAGTCAGACTTAATAACACTACCCAGCACTAATGGAGCTCTTTGTTTTACAAAATACTTTACATGTTATTTCATTTGAACCTTTCAGCCTGAGAGTTGGTGCTATTATTAGCCTCATTTTATACAGATGAGGAAACTGAGGCAGACTGAATGAAGTTAAGTAACTTGCTTAGCTTCACACTGCAGAATCTGAACACAGGTTTTCCTGACTCCAAGTCCAGCATTTTAACTACCATTGTCCTTAGCTACGTGGCTCAGTGGATAAAGCACTGGGCTTTGAATCAGGAAGACCTGAGTTCAAATCCAGCCTCAGACACCTATTAGCTATGAGACCCTGGGGAAGTCACTTACCCCTCTGCCTCAGTTTCCTCATCTGTAAAATGAACTAGAGAAGGAAATGGCACGCCACTCCAGTAGCTTTGCCAAGAAAACCCCAAATAGGGTCAGATAAATGAAAACGACTAAACAACAATACATCCTTTCAAAGTTTTTAATGCATTTTCTTCACAACGCTGTGAGGTCAATAGCACCAAATCAATTTGCCACCACTGTACAGACCCCAACCCCGCCCCACTTGATAAGGAACCTGAAGCTTAGAGAGGTTAATTCACTTGCCCAGGTTCACCCAGCTAGGCAGCAGGGCTGGACTATTCATCTAAGTTCAGTATACATTCTGTTAAGCCACACTGTCCATTCCAGAGCTATGGGGCATAGATCTCAGCATCAGACGGGACCTCAGAAGCTCCCTAATAACCTAACCCATACCTGAACAAGAATCCCCTCTACCATGTACCCAACAACTCACCAGCCTTGGATAAAAGAAGCCACCCTCTCCTGAGACAGCCCCATTCCATTTGGGGACAGCTCAAATTGTTAGAATTCCCCCCACCCCTCCTTTTCATCAAATCTGAATAAATTCATCAGTGGCTTACACCCATTGCTCTGAGTTCTGCTCTCTGGGACTGTCCAGAATAAGTCAAATCACTTCCAGGTGACAGCCACCCATCATGTATTCCCCAAGTCTTCTGTTCTCCAAGGTGAACACCATCAGTTACTTCATTGGATCTTCCCATGGCATGATTGTCTTCCTCGTCATCCCCCTTTGGGCATTCCTTAGCTTATGAAGCCTCCTAGAAAGTGGTATCCACTATGTCCTCTTTCACAACGTGACTAATATGGTAATATGTTTTGCATGATTGCACATGTATAACCTATATCAAATTGCTTACCATCTCAGGGAGGGGGAAAATAAAGGAGATGGGGGAAAATCTGGAACTCAAAATTTTTTAGAAATGTTAAAAATTATCTTTGCATGTAATTGGGGAAAAATATATATGTATGTATATACATATGTGTGTATATATGTATGTGTGTGTGTATATATATATACACATATATATATTTCTAAGTGGGGAAAAATATGTATGTATATACATATGTGTGTATATATGTATGTGTGTGTGTGTGCGTATATATATATTTCTAAGTGGTGCCCAGAGTCTAACACAGTACTCCAGAAGTGGTGTGATCACATCTACTTCCACATGTATTTGCAGGAGTAGTAGTGGCCAATCTGTATCTAAAATCTCTCCACCAAAGGGCAGCTAGGTAGTGCAGTGGATAGAATACCTGCCCTGGAGTCAGGAGGACCTGAGTTTAAAGGTGGCCTCAGACACTTGACACTTACTAGCTGTATGACCCTGGGCAAGTCACTTAACCCTGATTGCTTTCAAAGAAGAGGGATTACAAAATCTCTCCACCAATCCTAAATTGCATCATCCCACAGCATCAGAAGTCTCCCAGTCAATCAGGAGTCCTCTCCTTACAGGTACTCAGACTGACAGGGCTGTACTTCTCCCAAGCCCACATGGAGCAGGAGTGCTACATACATATTTAAGTAGAATATACATAATAGGTACAAAATAAATACAAGGTAGTTTGGTGAGAGAATACATTAGCAACTGGGGAAAGTGGAGATTATGACTTGAACTGAGTTTTGTAGGAGACCAGGGTAGGAGACCAGAGACCAGAATCTCAGGATTTCAGGAGGACAGTCTTGCTTTTTTCTTTTATTGATTATCCCCACACGTGCAGGTGCTCACTTGCACGTGCATGCGAGCACACACACACACAGAGCACCACGTGTCATGTGATTTCATTTCATCTGAGTCCTTAACAACCGGTCTGAGCTAAGATTGAAAGTCATGCCCAATCCCACACCTGGCATTTCTCCCTACTCTCAAGTGATCTGCTCATTCTTCTCTGAACACAATCAAGGTTCTCCTGGTTCTATGTCTTTGCTCACAACAGAAGTCATCACACAAAGATTTATTAAACTAGTCATTGGGAATACAAAGGCAAAATGAAATCATCCCAGCCTTCGAGGCTTACATCGTATTGGATGGGATGCTCTCCCAAATCTTCTACCAATCTTAATCAGAATTTCTGAGCTGGAAGGGACCTTGAAAATCATTTTGTCCACCCCTCCCGTTTCGGTGATGTCTAACTCTTCAAGATCCCATTTGGGGTTTTCTTAGGTGGCACAGTGGATAGAGTGCCGAGCCTGGAGTCAGGAAAATCTGAGTTCAAATCCAACCTCAGACACTTAATAGCTGTGTGACCCTGGGCAAGTCATTGAACCCTGTTTGCTTCAATTTTCCCATCTGTAAAAATGAACTGGAGAAAGAAATGGCAAACCTCTCCAGTATCTTTGCCATGAAAACCCTAAATGGGGGGCAGAGCCAAGATGACTGCAGGAAAGCAGCCTCGTTTAAGCTCTCTCCCAAATCCCTCCAAACACCTATAAAAAAAATGGCTCTTAACACATTCTAGAGCCGCAGAACCCACGAAATAGCAGAGGGAAACAGGTCTCCAGCCCAGGACAACCTGGATGGACATTGGAAAGGGTCTATTGCACAGCACTGGAAAGAGAGTGCAGCCTAGCATGGGCTGCGCCAGGACCAACTAGATCAGGAGTGAGGCAGAGAAAACCTGAGGGCCATGAATCATTGAACCGTGGCCATTTCCAGACTTCTCAATCCATAAACACCAAAGACCATGGAGCAGGTTAGTAGGAAAACTACTGGATAGGGGTGAGAGCAGTTTGGCCCCAACTCTGGGGGTGGTGGAGGTGGCGTGGCAGCAACAGTAGCAGCAGGAAGCACCTGTGGCTGCTTCCAGAGTCCCTGGCTCACACAGTGGGGGGAATCAAGATCCCCAAAAGAAAACTCCTAGGAATATTGTCGCCAAATTCCAGAGATCCTAGGTCAAGGACAAAATATTGCAAGCAGCCAGAAAGAAACAATTTTACTATCATGGAAACACAATCAGGATAACACAAGATCTAGCAGCTTCTACATTAAGAGATCGAAGGGCTTGGAATACGATATTCCGGAGGTCAATGGAGCTAGGATTAAAACCAAGAATTACCTACCCAGCAAAACTGAGTGTAATGCTCCAAGGCAAAATATGGATTTTCAACAAAATAGAGGACTTTCAAGCTTTCTCAATGAAAAGAGCAGAGCTGAATAGAAAATTTGACTTTCAAACACAAGAATCAAGAGAAGCATGAAAAGGTAAACAAGAATGAGAAATCATAAGGTACTTACTAAAGTTGAACTGTTTTTACATTCCTACATGGAAAGATGATGTGTGTAATTATGAGACCTTTCTCAGTATTAGGGTAGTTGAAGGGAATATACATATACATAGACAGAGGGCACAGGGTAAGTTGAATATGAAGGGATGATAGCTTAAAAAAGTAAAATCAAATTAAGGGATGAGAGAGGAATATATTGAGAGAGGGAGAAAGGGAGAGAAAGAATGGGGTAAATTATCTCTCATAAAAGTGATAAGAAAAAGCAGTTCTGTAGGAAGGGAAGAGGGGGCAGGTGAGGGGAAAGAGTGAATCTTGCTCTCCTTAGATTTGACCAGAGGAGGGAATAACATACATACTCAGTTGGGTATCTTACTCCACAGGAAAGTAAGGGGAAGGGGATAAGAAAAGGGAGATGATAGAAGGGAGGGCAGATAGGGGGAGGAGGTAATCAAAAGCAAACACTTTCAAAAAGGGACAAGGTCAAGAGAGAAAACCGAATAAAGGGGGACAGGATAGGATGGAGGGAAATATAGTTAATCTTTCATAATATGACTATTACGGAAGTGTTTTGCCTAATGATACATATGTGACCTATGTTGAATTGTTTGCCTTCTGAAGGAGGGTGGGTGGGGAGGGAAGAGGGAAGAGAATTTGGAACTCAAAGTTCTAAAAACAAATGCTCCAAAAAAATTTGTTTTTACATGCAACTGGGAAATAAGATATACAGGCAACGGGGCGTAGAAATCTGTCTTGCCCTACAAGAAAGTAAGGGGAAAAGGGATAGGGGGGAGTGGGGTCTCATAAGGGAAGGCAGACTGGGGAAAGGGGCAATCAGAATATATGGCAACTTGGGGTGGGGAAGAGTAGAAATGGGGAGAAAATTTGTAACTCAAAATCTTGTGGAAATCAATGTTGAAAACTAAAAAATTAAATAATAAAAGAAAAGATGCAAGAATAAAAGAAAAAAAGTAAAAAACAAAAAAACAAACAAAAAAAGAAACCCCCCAAATGCAGTCACAGAGAGTCAGACACAACTAAAAGGACCCAACAACAACCCCTTCATTTACAAATGAAGATACTGAGGCCAAAAGAGATGAAATTACTTGCCTCCAGGTCGCAAAGGTAATGCTAGTATTAAAAGCAAGGGTGTGCTGGAGCCAGCTCATAAAGGCTTCCAAGAGCTTGTAGTTAAAATTTTCAGTGTGAGCATTTACCACTAGCAATCAGCAAATGCAAATGACACAAATCAGGACTTGATTTATTGTTCTGTTGATTGTCTAGACTTAAGAAAATGATGGAGAAAATGTCAGTAATACAGATTAAACTTATAGTATGTCCATTCATACTTTTCAGAGAGCCCATTGTTAAACGTTTGCCAGCACACTCTTCGTTAGAATCCAAGTTTTTGGATTCCAGCTCTGTTCTTCCCTCTGTACTGTGCTTACCTATGTTTCCTTCAAGGTCCCCCCTCCACGCCCCAGCCATGAAGCCTTCTCTGATCACTTCAAACCTTACCAGTCCACACTGAACCCTCTCCATTGCCTTCCTAAAGCACTTCCTATCTAGGCTAATCATTTGATATTTAGCAAATTCCTTGCCTCCGTGTTGGTAAGCAAAGTGGCCTTCGTTTTGTTTGAGTGTATTTCATTGAGCCTTGTTTAGGTGCTAAGCCCCAGGTCCAGAGCCCTATTGGGTGTGGAACCTATGTGGGTGTGGATTGATGACTGAGGTGGGGCCCAGGGTGGGGCTGGCTGGGGGGAGGTGTTGACTCCAGAGCCATGCCCTGTTGAGTGTTGACATGGTCTATGTGGATGTGAGCCTTCCAGGGTCCTAGGGGGAGGAGCCAACTCAGGAACCAATGGGCTCTGATGACGTCAGAAGCTTGATGGGAGGAGAGAGGACAGCTTGGGGATTGATTTTCTGTTGGAGCCAGAGACAGCTACAGCTGAAGCTGAAGATAAAGCCAAAGCCGAAGCAGGAGCATCAGAAGCAGAACCGACCCGGAAGCAGAGCCAACCTGGAAGCAGAGCCAACTTGTGTGTGGACCGAGGAGTGCCGAGCAAGGACTTGAGGCCAGTGGGTAACCTTCTTACCGGAGAGCGGAAGCATGAATATGACTTGGTTTAATACCATCATGTTTTTCTGTGGCCCCCTGGTTACTCTTGTGAGGTGGACTTATTGGGCCTGGAAGCTTTTGATCAAAATATCAAAATGGGGAGGCTGGTTAGTGGGTCTGTTACTTTGGAGCCTGAATAAATGCTTTAATTCTTCTGCCTTCTACTTAGAGAATTCCTTAGATCCTCCAGTTCTGAACCGTTCAGACATATATATGATTCTCTTTGAAATCATAAATTCTGCCTTCATAATACAGCCTCCCATTGTAAGATAGCTTATATTTCCCTAACTAGATTGTAAGCTTATGCAGTGACTGGTCTGTTTTTGTACTTGAATTTCCAGCACAGTATCTAATACGTGGTAAGTGCTTAGTAAATACTTGTTGAATCCAATTAAACTGAATTGGCTTATAGTGTAATATAGAGAGAGCTGAAAAGGAACCTTAGAGATCATCTAATGCATTTCTCCCCTTTTTACAGATGAAGAAACTGAGGTTCAGAGAGGTTGAGTGACTTGCCCATGGTTTGACACAGGGGCAGGATCTGAAACCAGGACTTTCCATCTGCAAGTCTGGCTATCTGCTCTGCCACACTGCTTTGAACTGTGTGCATAATAAATGAATGAAATGACTTTTATTAAGCACTTACTGCACATGCCAGGCCCTGCTCTAAGCTCTGAGGATTCAAATACAAAAGAGAGACATTCTGCACTTTCAAAGAGTTTCCATTCTAAAGGAGACAGTGACCATTGGGGAGTAATGGCTAGGACATTTTGGTCTGGGAAATGATTGGGATGGTAGGTAGACCCAGAAGACCATGGAGTGGCACATCCTTTCCTGAAGTAATTGGCTTATGGTTCCCAGAGAACTAAAGATGATCTTACACTTCTCCCTGGAGCACCCAGCGTCATACCTGGCACACATCAGACAGACAGTCAGCCAAAAGTAATAGAATAGAAGAGGACATAAAAATATTTATAAGTGAAAATAAAAAGATGGTGAGAGAATAAGGGCTAACCAGTTGTGTTCCACTGATATCCTTGAATACAGAACCTACTGCCAGGATTGTTTTGAGGCTCAAATGAGATAATAATTATAAAGGGCTTAGCACAATGCCTGGCACATAATATAAATATTAACCAGTAACCAGTTTGTTACTATTACTATTGAATGAATGAAAATGCATTTATTAAGCAATTACATGCCAAATGTCATACTAAGTTCGGGGGATATAAACAGAAAAAAGGAGAGATTCCCTTTTCTCAAGGATCTTACACTCTAATTTTCACTTCCAAAAGAATGCCCACTCTCTCATCCCCATCTTATCATTTATTTTCTTTATTCTTTTTAACTATGTATCATGTGAATCCAAAAAACAGTAGTTGCAATCGTGTTATCAGACAAATCAAAACAAAAATGCACAACATAAAAAGAAATAAGCAAGGAAATTACATTATGCTGAAAGAAATCATAAAAATCATACATAGACAACAAACAAATATCAATATTAAATATATGCTCCAAATATCTTAGCATCTAAATTCATAAAGGAAAAATTAACTAAACTGCAAGAAGACACAGATAGTAATACAATAGTGGCAGGAGATTTCAATGTCTTCTTGGTTTTGGTCTATCACATATTTTCTTTTTTTTTTTTTAATTTAATATGTTTAGTTTTCAGCATTGATTTTCACAGGAGTTTGAATTACAAATTTTCTCCCCATTTCTACCCCGCCCCCACTCCAAGATGGCGTATATTCTGGTTGCCCTGTTCCCCAGTCAGCCCTCCTTTCTGTCACCCCATTCCCCTCCCATCTCCTTTTCCCTTCCTTTCTTGTAGGACAAAATAAATTTCTATGCCCCATTGCCTATGTATCTTATTTTCTAGTTGCATGAAAAAAAACTTTTTTGTTTTTGAACATCTATTTTTTAAAACTTTGAGTTCCAAATTCTCTCCCCTCTTCCCTTCCC
>CM053622.1:416183161-416204596 GCA_028646595.1 Phalanger gymnotis
TTCTTCAGTATATTTTTCAGTATTTTTTTGGGTCTCCTTTAGCAAGTCATTGACTTGTTTTTCATGGTTTTCTCGCATCCTTCTCATTTCTCTTCCCAGTTTTTCCTCTACTTCTCTAACTTGCCTTTCCAAATCCTTTTTGAGTTCTTCCATGGCCTGAGACCAGTTCATGTTTTTCTTGGAGGCTTTTGTTGTAGGCTCTATGACTTTGTTGACTTCTTCTGACTGTATGTTTTGGTCTTCTTTGTCACCAAAGAAGGATTCCAGAGTCTGAGACTGAATCTGGGTATGTTTTCGCTGCCTGGCCATGTTCCCAGCCAACTTACTTGACCCTTGAGTTTTTCAGCAGGGTATGACTGCTTGTAGACTAAAGAGTTCTATGTTCCATGCTTAGGCGGATGCGCTGCCACACCAGCACTCCTCCTTCCCCAAGAACGCCTACCCAGACTGGGCTTAGATCTTCAGCAGGCTCTTCACTCCTGCTCTAATCAGCCATTTAATTCCTCCCACCAGGTGGGCCTGGGGCCAGAAGCACTGCAGCTGTAGTTCTGTAGCTGCCCCACCTCCGCTGCCCCAGGGGTGGTGGCCAAACCGCAAACTCCCTTTCCCCAGCAGCTTTTCCCACTAACCTTCTCTGTTATCTTTGGTATTTGGGGGTTGAGTGGTCTGGTAAATGCCACAGCTCACTAATTCAGGGCACTGGGGCATGCTCCGCCCCGGCTCCCGGTCTGGTCCGTCCACAGTCTGGTTGGTCCGCACTGCCCACTCTGGGCTCAGCTCCGCTCCCCTCAGCGCCCAGCTCCCTGTGGGATAGACCTTACCCAGAGACCATTCAGGCTGTCCTGGGCTGGAGCCCTGCTTCCCTCTGCTATTTTGTGGGTTCTGCAGTTCTAGAATTGGTTCAGAGCCATTTTCTATAGGTTTTTGGAGAGACTTGGTGGGGAGCTCACGCCAGTCCCTGTTTTCCAGCTGCCATCTTGGCTCTGCCCCCCCATCGCATAATTTCAATCTTTCCCTGTCTATTGGCTCCTTTACTACTACCTGCAGACACGTCCATACCTCTATGATCCTCAAAAAACCCCTTGCTTGATTCTTCCAGTCTCTCTAGCATCCTGTATCTCTTCTGCCCTTTGTAGCTAAATTCCTTGAAAAGGCCACTCACAATAGGTACTTCCACTTTCCTTCCTCTCACACTCTTCCAACACAGTTTCCAGCCTCATCGTTCCATTGAAATTGCTCTCCCTGAAGTCACCAATGATCTCTTCATGGACAAATCCAATGAGAAAACTTAATCTTCATTCTTCTTGATCTCTGCAGCCTTTGACATTGTCCACCACCATCTTCTCTCCTTGATACTCTCTTCTGTCAAGGTTTTCAGGACCCAACTCTCTCCTGATTCTCCTCCTACCCATCTGACTGCTTCTTCTCAGTCTGCTTTGCTGGATCCTATAATGGCAACCACTGGCATACCCAGGATGGCTGCTAGTGAAGGTTCTTTTATCTGCTTTATTAAGGAAAGATAGCTGATTCAGGGGTCAACAATCTTTTTAATCACATAAAATACAGACAGGAAATACAAAGAAGAGAAATAAAGACCAACAGACAGGGCTCTACTGCCTGAATCAAAGCTTAACATCCACCACTGAATCGAGAGAGCCTTTATCTCTGAGGAGTCAGGAGCTCTGAACATATGGCCACTCAGAGTCTTGACCAGGGAATCATATCTTTCTCATAAGCAAGCCTCCAAAGCAAAAGCTTACCTCTCAGAATATATATTCTTTAGGTTCAGTGCCTAATTAGAAATTAACAAAACGTATGTAAGCCTTCCTACAAACAAGCAAGCTTCCCTTAATGGGCTCCACTTGAGGCCTATTGATGGGTGGGGAAGATCTTATTCCTCCCATTAACCTTACAAATCCTCATCTAGATCATCCCCTTTAACTGTAGGTGTCCCTCAGGGTTCTGTCCTGGGCCCTCTCCTCTTCTCCCTCCATAGTACTTCACCTGGTGTTCTCATCAGCTCCCATGGATTTAATTACCATCTCTATGCTGATGATTCTGAAATCTACCTTTCCTGCCCCAAACTCTCCACTGATCCCCAGTCTCTCCTCTCCATCTGCCTTTCAGACATCTCAAAATGAATGTCCAGTAGACATCTTAAACTCAACAGAATGGAATTCATTATCTTTTCCCCACTCCTACCTTCCCTATTACTGTAAGATGAGTAGAGGGCAACACCATCCTGCCAGTCCCTCAGGCTCATAGCTTAAGAATCATCCTCAACTCCTTACTCTCCCTCACTTCGCCATGTCCAAGCTATTGCAAAGGCCCTTTTTGCAACACCTCTTGCCCCTTTGTCTCCTCTGACACAGCCACCCCTCTGGTGCAGCCCTAATCACTCACACTTTGAGTGTTGCAATAGCCTACTGATGGGTCTGTCTGCCCCAAGTCTCTCCCTACTCCAATCCATCATCCATTCAGTGATTTTCCCAAAGCACAAGTCCCACCATGTCACACCCAGCCCTCTCTCAATAAACCCCAGTGGCTCCCAATTGGCAGCAGGATCAAATACAAAATCCTCTGTTGGGCATTCAGAGCCCTTCACAACCTAGTCTCCTCCTACCTACTTTCCAAATCTTCTTACACCCTGTAATGGCAAGTAAAGTGGGACTTTTCATTGTCTTTTGTTTTGAAGTGCTTCTCGGCACTAAGGCAATGAAGTGCCTTTGAGTATTGCCTTCGATTGAATCAAGAGTCTTTGATGACCTGCTTGAGTCACAAGAAAGTCTAAGTCACATGAATTTGAGTTGCATAGTTGTGATGCCCTCTGCCCTGAAGAAGTTTATGTACACTTGGAGGTTAGCATTTTGCTTGGGGTTCACTCATTAGAAGAGCGTTCCCGTGATTTGGCCGTTAAGAATACCCCCCCCACACACTACCACCCCGCCTTTGAAAAACCTAGATGTTGGTGCTTCTCTCTCTGGTAATTATGTATGTAATGAATTGGTCAGACAGCTAGAAGCCTGTCTGCTGATTTGTGTTATTTTGCTCTGTTGATATAATTTCTGCTTGTAATTTCTGTTTGTATTTGCTCTGAAGTTCAGGGTGCTGACTCTTTCCCCTGAACTAAGTGAATGATATATGTATGTTTAATTAAAATAAGATTGTTAACCCCTTAAAGTTGCTTTCCTTAGAAAAGCAGACCAAAGAACCTGTGCTAGCAGCCCTCCTACATGCTGGTGTTGTTGGTGTTATACACCTCCACAACAGCTACGAGTAACATTGTTGTTACACACCCTATTTTAAGACATATGCTCTTCAATCCAATGACACTGGTCTCCTGGCTGTCCCATGACGAAGTTACTCCATCTCTCAGCTCTGGGCATTTTCTTCCTTCCTCATCTCTGCCCCTTGACTTCCCAGGCCTCCTTCAGGTCCCAGCTAAAATCCCATCTTCTACAGTAATACTTTCCCAACACCGTCTTAATTCTACCGCCTTCTCTCTGTTATGCATTTCCCATTTATCCTGTAGAGAGCTTGTTTGTACATATTTGTTAGCTTGCTCTCCCCCATTATATTTTGAGCTCCTTGAGGGTACAGAATATCTTTGGCTTCTTTTTGTATCCCCAGCCCTTAGCATAGTGCCTGGCACATAGTAGGTATTTAATAACTATTTATTGACTAATTGACATAATATCAAGAGAGGATGAGGAAAGCCCTAGGTACTTGGGGTAGATCCTCCTCTTTCCCCTCACCAATTTCCAAACTTATTGAAGAGTATGGATGAGGGTTACACAAGATGAACAGAGAGATCTGCATCACTGGAAGGGATATGCACATCAAGAAGGTCTCAAATCCACCGGAGCTTAATCGGTGAGAAGGAGAGGGGAGATCTCTTATTTCTCACTTCCCCATGTTTGTGCTGGGATTCTTCAGACTTTCCACTGCTCACATCCTCGCCTGTGGTTTGCTTCCTTGGCCTCTAGCCTAGTAGGCCCATATGGCCTTGGCAAAACCTTATCTTCTACAGGATGGGGCCCTTTCAAAAATATGTCAGGAATAATTCCAAGCAAAGGAAAATTTTACAGCTGTAGACGTGTATTTCTATTTCCGGGGACCAGGAAAGTGGCATAGATGTGTTTTATCCTTTGTACATCATATACAGCAAAACTTTCATATACTGCAGGGCGGGGGCGGGGCAAAGTATTTATACAAAAAGTGTGAATAATAAGAATCCATAGTGAGGGGGGGTGTTCCTTGAACAAGAGTGCTCTGCTCGCCTGTAACGGTTCTAGGCAGAGGTCTACTCATAAATGTTTAAAAACCAGCTTATGGGGAGGGGGGGAAGCATGTTTGATATACTTTTAGCTTAAACTGTATTATTAACATTTTCTCCTTCATTTTCTTAAGTCTAAACAATCAACAAAACGATGCATCAAGCCCTGATGCACTGATTGCCGAGGTTTAATTGCTCCCATTTTGGCAATCTGCTCTTGAGGGATACTAGTAAGAGATGATTCCGGCACTCCCAGGGTCATAGGTGAGCCACTCAAACATTCTCTCTGACTTGGGGCTTATCTAAGAGTCCGTACTGGCTCCTCCATCAGCCACCCCTCTAGAGATGTTGAATGGAGCAGGGAGGGGGGAAAATAGATCAGAAAGATGGGCTCTGTGTGCCAGAGAGTGAAAGAGATTCACCCTTTGAGAAGTACCATAGTGTCAGATTTTGTTTGTTTTGTTCCAGATCTTTGCTTTCATTGGTTTGGTGAACTCTCTGTGAGGAAAGTATATCAGTGCAGATTGGGGATTATTCTAAGACTCTGAGAGTTGAGGTGAAGTGACCTGACCAGGGCCACTCCACCACTATGTGTCATCATATTATACTGCTTCTCAAGATACCAGGATATTCAAGCCTCAAGAAATATGGGTTCAAATCCTGCCTCTGACATGGTGGACAAGACAGCTAAATATTCTGAGCCTCTGTTTTCTCATCTGTAAAAGGGAGATAATTCTTCATACCTTACAGGGTCATTGTGGGCAAAATGTTTTGTCAGACTTAAAAGCACTTAAAGAAATGCGAGTGCTGACCGTTCTCTGGTGATGGAGGCCTATTTAAGGCCGGGGCCCTTCAGACCATCTGCTCCCTGACAGCTGGGGCGCACTAGGAAGTGGGAGCCATAGATGTGGTATAAATCATTGCAGCTACTCCTGGAGATATGAGGCTTCAGTTACTGGTTTTCTGATTAAGGGCTTCCTACCCCAGGGAGAGGCATGGTCAGTGGGGGAGAGCATTCCTTTCTTGGTAGATTTTATTGATATTTTTAATCACCTAAATTCCCTCCCTCTCTCTCTCTCCTTCCTCCCCTTCTCAAAGACCCAACCCACGTGACAAAAAATATTTTAATAGTCAGTATATGGTCAACACTTTTAGTATTTAGTATACAAAAATATATGTTAGTATAAAGTAAAACAAAAGGAAAAAGGGAAAAAAATCAGTAAAACCAATTGATACATCAAAAAACATTGAAAATATATGCGATATTTCCAAGCCCACGGAACTCCCACCTCTCTGGATGGAGGGAGGCACCTTTTCTGTCTCTTCTTTGGGGCTGTGCTTGGCCTTCGTGATTTTGTAACATACACTTTCTATTGTTTCAGATTGTTCATTCCATTTTCAGTGTTGTAGGAAGGAAAGAAACAATCATTTAAGTGCCTACTATGTGCCAGTCTTTACAATAACCCTGGATAATAACAGGTGCTATTATTATAGCTGGGCAGCTAGGTGGTGCAGTGGATAGAACGCCGGACCTAGAGCAGGGGTGGGAAACCTACGGCCTTGATGTTACATGTGGCATCAAGGCCACAGGTTCCCCACCCTGACTCAGAGTCAGAAAAACCTGAGTTCAAATGCAGCCTCAGATACTTCCTAGCTGTGTGATCCTGGGCAAGTCATTTCACCCTGTTTGCCTCAGTTTCCTCATCGTAACAACAATGCTGCTTGCAGTTACTGTGGCTGTGTAAGCCCAACAACACCAGCACACAGGAGGGCTGTTAGCACAGATTCTTTGATCTGCTTTTCTAAGGAAAGCAACTTTAAGGGGTTTACAATCTCACTTTAATTAGACATACATATATTATTCACTTAGTTCAGGGGAAAAGGTCAGCAGCCTGAACTTCAGAGAAAATGCAAACAGAATACAAAGAGAAATTGTAAGCAGAGAAAAATAACAAATCAGCAGACAGGCTGTCTGACCATAGCATTATATACATAGTTACCAGAGAGAGAAGCACCAACATCTGGGTTTTTCAAGGCTGTGCGGGCTCCTTGATTGCTACCCAGAGTCTCTATACCAACACTCTTCCAATGAGTGTGCCCCAAACAAAATGCTAACCTCAGAGTATATATACATGTATATGTATGTATATGCATATATATACATATACACACACACACACACACTTCTTCAGGGTCAGAGTGCTTCACACCTCTCAAGGGCTTCACATCACTGATGATCTAATTAGCAAAAGGGTGTGGGCCTTTCTACAAACAAAGGCAAGACTCAATCAAAGGCACTTGATTGCCTTGGTGCTGAGAAGCACTCCAAAAGAAAAAAAACAGTAAAAAAATCCCTCTTTGCTTGCCCTTACACTCATCTGTAAAATGAGCTGGAGAAGGAAATGGCAAACCACTCCAATGTCTCTGCCAAGAAAACCCCAAAAGGGGTCACAAAGAGTCAGACACAATTGAAAACAACCAAATAACAACAAAATGATTATAGCTATTTAATAATCGAGCAAACTGAGAAAGAAGTTAAGTGACTTGCCCAGGGTCACATAGCTAGTAAGTGTCTTGAGGTCACATTTGAACTCAGGTCTTCCAGACTCCAAGCCCAGGGCTCTGTGCATGATGGTGTCACCTAGTGGCCTAGTAGTTACTGCTAAATCTCTGATCCTCTCATGCTACAAGCACTAACTACCATGTGGAGTTGGAAAAAGAACATTAGATTGACAGGGTCAGAAGGACTGCCGCTTACTGATGAACTTGCATAAATCTCATAAACTCCTCAAGTCTCAGTTTCCTCCACTGTAAAATGGGGAGAAAAATACTTGACACTCTCAGGTTTACTGTGAAGATCAAATAAGGGGAAATGGTTTACACGGAACTAGTATTTAACTATTCTGTGTTTGTATTTATTCTCTTTTTATTTATTCTATGTGTGTATATGTGTGTGTGTATATACTTGTTGTCTCCCCCATTAAAATAGTACCTCTTTTCATTTCAATTATTTGAATTGTTCCAATCATTGCATTTGCATCCCCAGTCCTGGCACAAGCAGGCACTTAATAAATGCTTGCGGCTGGTCAGTTTTAACAAAGAAAAACTGTTAAGCAAATCGACCGACACAGTGACTACATATGACCTGCATGCACCATTCTGCGGGCATGATTCCCTATGCCCCTCTCTTTATGGAAAGAAGCAGATTTCCTCATCTATTTTCAGGGGCCAACCTTGGTCATTACAATTATAGGATTTTAGATTTGGAGCTAAAAAGGACCTCAGAAGCTGTCTAGTCCAGCCCTTTCTTTTTTATAGATGAGGAATCTGTGGCCCGAGTGGCAGGGGAAGTTGAAGTATTTTGTCCATGATCGACCCCGTTGTTCGGTTGTTTCAGTCATGTCCAACTCTCCATGACCCCATTTGGGGTTTTCTTGGCAAAGACACTGGAGTGGTTTGTGCCGTTTCCTTCTCCAGCTCATTTTATAGATGAGGAAACTGAAGCAAACAGGATGAAGTGACTTGCCCAGGGTCTCACAGCTAGTATCTAGGGGCAGATTTAAACTCATGAAGATGACTCTTCCTGATTCCAGGCCCTGTATTCTATCCACTGTATCACCACTGGTAGTTGTAGGAAGTGCTGAAGTAGAGATCAGTCTGAGACAAATTTTGAAACTATTTTGATTAACTAAAATTAGGGAAAATCTTGATTGGTCTTAAATTTGCTTATAGTCTTTTCATTTACTTTATTGAAGTCATTTCATATGTCATTTTCCTGGTTCTGCCTCCTTTGATTTACATCAGTTCATATGAATCTTCCCTGGTTCCTCTGCATTCCTCATAATCAATTCTTTTCCTTATGATTCAATAATATACCATTACACGCCCACATCCCAACTCCTTCAGCCTTTCTCCAGTCTATGGATACCCATTTCATTTCTGGTTTATTTTTGCTACTACCAAGAGTGCAAAGTGTATTCTTCTAAAGTTTTGTCTTATTATCTGCTTTAACATTCTCACGCTCTCACCTATACGAGTGCCAATCTTACAGCTTGACTGGATTATATGCTCCTGGAGAGCAGGGAATTGGTGTTTAATGTTTGTCAAGTCTTCAAACATTTAATGAGCACCTACTATGTGCTAGGCATTGTGCTAAATACTGGGGGTGCAAAAAAAAACCCAAAAACAGTCTTTGCTCTCAAGGAGCTCACAGCCTAATGGGAGAGACAACATACAATCTTGGAAAAACAAGATACATGTGGGGATAGTCATCAGAGGGAAGGCACTAGAATTAAGGGCGTTCAAGAAAGACTTCTTGTAGATGGTGGGATTTGAAGGAAGCCAGGGAAGACAGGAGGTGGAGATGAGAAGAGACTATTCTGGGCATGGGAAATAGCCAGTGAAAACGTCTGATGGAATGTTTTGTTTGTGGACTAGCCAGGAGGCCAATGTCACTGGATCAAAGAGAACATGGTGGGGAGTAAGATGGGAAGATTGGAAAGGTGGGGAGAGAGGTTTAGAAAATGAGGGCTTTGAATGCCAAACAGATATTTTGTATTTGATCCTGGAGCCAACAGGGAGCCACTGAGGCTTATTGAGTAGGACAGTAACACGATCAGACCTACATTTTAGGAAGTTCTCTCTAGTGATTGAATGAGTGGAGGATGGAATGGAGTGGGGAGAGACTAGAGACAGGCTGACCCACCAGCTGGTTATCTCAATAGTCCAGACATGAGGTGAGATGGCCTGTACCAAGATGGTGGCAGTGTCAGAGGAGAGAAGGGGTGTGGGGAGTGAGAGATATATGAGAGATGTCACAAAGGAATAATCAGATGAAATGGAATTATGGCTAAAGAAGGAGATTGAGGAAGAGGAGGAAAGCAGCCCAAGGTGGACCATGAAGTGGGTTTAAAAGTCTAGGGAGATTTGTTCTAATTCTTCTATACAACACAATTAATGTGAAAATAATGTTTAATAGGAAAGTACGTGTGGAGCCTATATCAGATGGCATGCTGTCTTGGGGAGAGAGGAGGGAAGGGAAAGAGGAGGAGAAAGGTTAAAACTTATGGAAGTGAATATTGAAAACTAAAAATAAATAAATTAACTTATTAAAAAAATAAAAGTCTAGGGTTCCAGAAAGTGGCTACAGCAAGTGACTTCCAAAGAAGACAAACTCTGCCCTGTTCTGATCCTCTGGGGCAAACCCTTCAGCTGAACAAGTTTTTCTAGATCTATGGTGCCATATTGGCCCCTTCTATTCCTGTTCCTCTCCTCTCCCTCCCTTTGAGGCGCCTGCTCAGACTGCTCCCCTATCCCTGGCTTCTGCCACCAGATGTCCCCAATTCCCATAACCCCTTCCTCCCAGGAGCCCCTGCTTCTCTCCTAACCACAGTCCCCCAGGAATGGGGAGAGGCTCAGTGCAGCAGCTGTGAGAAGGGGGAAGGGGAGCCTTGGGAGGGAATGGGTCTGATGGGGTCAGGTCTAATTACATTTAAAGCCACTCTCCAAGAAAGTGTCTTTCTAATTGAACATTTGCCTCCCTGGTCTGTTAAGCAGCATAAAGGTACCGTTTCCTGTGTCAGGTCTACCAAGTCTGGTGTAAGAGGGATAATCATCACAGCTTGGGGGTTGGGGAAACAGCGTTACATTAGAAGACAGAGGACTTTGGTGTGAAATCTGACTCCACCACAAGACACTCTCTGCATAGGACTCAATTTTTTCATTTGTCAGATGAAGTTGATGGCACCTCAGAACCAGAGAAGAGATGAACAAATTATCTTCCTTTTTTCAATGGAGAGGTGGGGGACTATGGGCATGGAATACTGTATACATAGCCAGAAGCAGTGGAAATATCCCCTGGTTCTGCTTAATTTTTTTTCTTCTTTGTTGCAGGGGAGGGCTTTCCTGGAAGGGGCTACAAACCAGAAATTATTGTGATGCTCAAAAACAAAAAACCCAAAGGTATCAATAAAACATTTTTAATGAGGGAGCCAGACAATATGGCTTTTAGGTTTCCTTCCAACTTTAAATCTACAAACCTATGAAACTCATATTTCTAATACAAAGCATTTTACTCCCAGAAGCCCTGTGAGGTAAAGAATAGGAGTACTGTTATCTGCATTTTGTACATAAAGACCTGAGGCTAGAAAGGTGAAATGATTACCTAATACTTGTCTGAGGCAGGATTTGAACTCAGGTCTCCCTGTTTCCAAGTCCAGCACCCAGAGAGGAATTTAGCTCAATATATAACCATGAGTCGGAAGGGGCCACAAAGATCAGTTGCCTCCTTCAGTAGAGGGCTTGCTTGATATCAGAGTTATAGATTTGGGGAAATGGTGGACTATACACAAGGGGCATGCTGTGTTTAACAATCAGCTCTCTGAAAAGACATAACACACTTTGACGTTTTCTCTGCATTAGTCACATTTTCTCCACCGCTTTCTGAAGTCTAGACAATCAACGAAACAATAAATCAAGCCCTGATTTGTGGCTTTTAGGATTCCTGAGGTGTGAATGCTCACACTGAAAATTTAACAATTGCTTGGTATTGTGCTGGCTCCCATACACTTGTGACTATAGGGGAAAAAAAAAACAAGCAAACTCGGGCTGGCCAAACCTCTGGAAGAACCAGAATTGTATCAGGACAAGAGCCCTGGCCTTGAAGTCAGGAGGTCTAGGCTCTGTTCTCTGGGCTGCTTACTTTAGTTCTCAGTTTCTAGATCTGTCAAATGGGGATAATGGGTTTAGATCTGGGAAGGACTCTGGAGGTCTTCTAGTCCAATGCCCTCCTTTTATAGACAAGACTGAACAATAAAACAAGAAAAATATATCTAATAACAGTACCTACCTCCCAGGGTGGTGGGGGTGGCTGTGGTCCAGTCATTTCAGTCGTGTCTGACTCCTCGTGACCCCATCTGGGGTTTTCTTGGCAGAGATACTAGAGTGGTCCGCCATTTCCTTCTCTAGCTCATTTTACAGATTAGGAAACTGAGGCTAATAGGGTGAAGTGACTTGCCCAGAGTCACACAGCTAGGAAGTGTCTGAAGCCACCTTTAAATTTAGGTCTTCCTGAGGATCAAATGAAATAGTATTTGTGAAGTGCTTAGCACGATGCCTGGCGCATAGTAGGGACCTAATAAATGCTTGTTTCCTTCTTCCCTCTGATACCTATTCCATCTAGCCTTACTGGAGGTATTGTGAGGAAGTGAAGAAATACTTATTATTTGGAGTAAGGAACTAGATAGAACTTTGGGTCTTGAGAGACAGGGATGGTGACCTCAAGTCAGGGCTGGATGACCGCAGGTAAGAATCAGAATTCCTTTTAGGGTGGGTTTTTGGAAGCCTAGGAGCCAATCACTCATTCCGTATGAAGTGTCTATCATGGGTCCACACCCTGTGCTAAGCATTGTGGGAATGTCTTCAAGTAGCCGACAGTCTAGAAGCCAGGTCAGAGTTGACCCAAGCTAGCTGGACGGGGCCATTGGAGAACAATTCGGGAGTGTAATACTAAGATCAGAGAGGCAGCTAAACGGATGCCCTTAGTGTCAGGAAGAGCTGGGTTCAAGTCTTGCCTCTGGAATACGTATTTGTGTGATCATAGCCAAGTCACTTAACATTTCAGTGTCTCAGAAAATTCTTAAGATTGTACGTCAGTTCTGCATTAGGAGCCATGCTGGCCCTTGAGTAAAGGAATATAGCGTGATTGTAGAGTTTTTTTTTGGGGGGATGCCTCAGTTTTCCTATGCATGGTGTCTGGAAAAGGGAATATTTTTTCCATCTTGAGATCTCCATCCTTACCACACATCTGGTTCCAGGGCCATGAAGACATCTATATCCTGGAAACATCCCCATCCTCCTTCTGCTACCCTCTTACTTAGCCTGCCCTGCTCTGCCCTCAGAACAAGCTTAAGCTTTGTACTTCCCCATTCATTCCCTTGCCCTTGCCCAGCTGGGGCTTTCCAGTGGGGAGACAAAGGGGCCCAAAAGCAGGGAATGGGATCTTTTTCTTCTCCTGCCCACAGGCCAAGAACCCCCTGGGTCCCTTGCTCCTGTAGCACAAGAAAGTAGCACAAGCCAGCATTCTTGGGGGAAGCAGAAGAGCCCCTGGTCACCGCCGTGTCTCTCCTAGATGGTCTTTCTTTTAATTATTTAAAAACAAATGGACTGAGCTGCCATGACCTTTCACAAAGGGTTAAGCTGATGGCCACCAAGTTGGTCCCACTGGGGCCAGGATTCTCATGCTTTACCTTGGGCCACTAGGGAAAAACAAAGGTGCCTCCTAAGCAGATGAGGGTCTAAGCTTGGTGTGAAGGCTCTTCTCTTCCCCACTCTCCCCTCCCTCTTCTCTTGATACATACACTGGGGACTTTATGAAGGAGGGGGGCCCTTTATACCAGGCTGAAAAAATGCAAAGACTAGAAGGGAAAGAAGGCCAGAAAAGCAGATAGCTTTGAAAGTTACCAATTGAATATAAAAACAAACAGATTTGGAAAAGCAGAAGAATTCTGATCAATACAATCGCTAGGCAGAAACCTGGAGGCCCTGGATAAAGCATGATAGCCACCTCTGAACAGAGAGGCAATGGACTCAGGGTGCAGAATGAGACATGCCTTTTTGGGATGTGGCCATTGTGGGAATCTGTTTTGTCTGATGATGCATATTTGTTACAAGGTTTTGTTTTGTTTTTTCTTTCTCATTTGGAGAAGGGGAAGATTGGCACAAGAGAAAATAAATGCTTGTCAACTGAAAAAAGTAATTTTTAAATTAATTTTTAAAAAGTTAATGCAAATATAAGAAACAAAAAAACTACAGGTTGAGTTTATATTTTAGAATAAAAACATACTGTACATAAGAGACCTACAATTTCATTTACTCTTTTTCTATTCTACTGTGTAATGGAAATGCCCATTTTATTGGGTGGTTAAGTTTAGAATAATTTTTTCTTGTCTTAAAAACAGCAAATAGATCAGGCCTCACTTCATTAGTATTTCTGGAACCAGGCCTCCCAGTACCCCTTGAAACAGTCTTAATCCTCTGAAACCAGAGGAGTAAAAGTGGGGAAACTGAGGCAATGGACAATGCTGCCTTCTTTCCTTCCTATCATTAGGTGAGCGTAACACTGAGCCTACTGCTTCTGACCCCTGCCACCCAGGCTAGGCTTAAGGCTTCCACATCCCTACAGATAGACATTTTAGAAAACGGAAAAGTCCAAGAGAAGGAAGAAGAGACAAAGAGACAGAAAGAGACAGAAAAAGACAGCTGGAGAAAGACACACATGGGAGAAAAAGAGAGGTAATTAATATTCATTTATGAAATGCCTACTATGTGTCAAGAGCTGTTCTAGACACTGAGGACACAAAGGCAAAAGTGTAAGCTTCTGCCCTCAAAGAGGGTAAACTACAGGATCTCCCTTAGCTTTCTAGTAAGGGTGGGGGTTGGTGACAGAAGTTCTGAAGTGTATATGGAATTATGTCTGCTCTGGTGGGCATCAATGAGCAGGACTCCCTCCTCCCCACTGCTAGGGTCCAGGCCCTCCTCCTTGCAGGGCCTGCCTTTCTGTGCTGGGGTCAAACACCTTTTCCCATCGACTACAGAGAAGGGTCACTCATGAGGAGGCTTTCCAAAACAGGGCCTGGCTGCCGACTCCCTATGGCTGGCTCCATACCCCTCCCTTTGTTTTTGTTTCTGTCTCAGTCTATCTCTTTCTCCACCTCTGTCTTCTCTCCCAGTAATTCCCCATTGTCCCCCTTTCCTGGTCACACTCCTTCTGCCTCAGGGATAGGTGCAGTGGGGGTGGGGGTCGTAAAATTGTGGCATTTTAAGGAATTGGAAAGAAGGGGAGGAAAAAAGATCAGTCCAGCTAGAGGAAATTGCCTTCAGGAGGAATTCAGACAAAGCCCCTCCTCTCCCCAGCCCCCTTACACAATCCCCACCCCTCCCTGCTCATAGGACCAAGCAATAGCCACCTCCCAGGGAGACACAGCTCAGGGCGTCAGAGGGCCAGGGGGCCAGAGGAAATCCAAGTTCCTTTTGTGACCAGACAATAGTGAAGCCTGTAAGAGGGGGAGGCTCAGGGGAAATTTCTGGAAGTCTTTGGGGCCAGGCAGGGCATCTCCTGTGTTTAGAAATCACCAATTATCTGAAGAAATGTATTTAAAGGACTAGCATTTCAGCAGCTGGTGGCATTGCACAACCCTTGGGAAATTCTGGCCCCGCTGGACCTCTCACCGGAAAAAAATTTAACTTTTGCCACAAGTAGAACAGATGTCATTTGAGCTAGGCTCACCCTGGCAGCTTCTAGAAATCCTTAGTCAATCCTTAGTATACAGTGTATGCCAGGCACTGAGATGGGTGGATACCAGCACTGTGGAGATGCCTGCCCTCAAGGGGACGAACTCCCTGGATTTATCATGAGTTGGGGCATGAGTTTGAATGCTGAGCTTCCTGAAAAGTTGATAGCCAGGGCTTTGAGAAGGTGAACCATGGAGGGGTTGGGGGGATCTTATCTCTGAAACTCTCTGGTTTCTGTCTCTGGACTTCCAAGTGCCAGATTTAAAAAAAAAAACCAACAAAACCTTTCCTGATCTGGCCTAAGGCCAGTGCTTTCCCTCTGAAATTATTTCTAATTCATCCTGTATATATCTTATTTCTACATAGTTATTTGCATGTTGTCTCTCCTATCCTTTTGAGTTCCTGGAACGCAAGGACTGTTGGTTGGAGGTTTTTGTTGTTGTTTTTGCATGTCTGCCTGGCGCATAGTAGGCTCTTAATAAATGCTTATTGAATCTAGTTCATATATATCTGTTACGAAGTCTCGTTTTTCTTTTTTTTTCCTTTCTCAACGAGAGAGTGAAGGAAGATGGGAAGAATTGTTAATTGTAAAAACAAAATTTAATTGAAAAAATTTTAAATGAAATTCATAATGATAATAACTAACATAAATATAGATATGTATATAATGCTTACTATGTACCAGGCACTGTTCTAAGCACTTTACACTTATTATCTCATTTGATCCTTACAACAATCCTAGGAGCTAAGTGCTAGAATTATTCCCGTTTTATAAATGAGGAAATTGAGGCAAATAGAGGTTAAGTGACTTTCCCAGGATCACACAGCTAGTAAGTGTCTGAGACTGGATTTGAGCTCAGGTCTTCCTCACTCCTCTCTCACTTTCCTCTACAGGTTGAACTTATAAGCTAGCCGTTAAGTAACAGTGATGGGCAAGTATAGGTATTATCCTCTTTTGCTATGGTGTGTATGTGTATAATTCTCTTCTGCTGTGAATATGGAAATGCCTATTTCATGTGGTTTGGAATGAAAATAATTTTAAAATAATAAGAAATAAATCAGTAAATCAATCTACTAGCATTTCTTTTTTAATAAGTCAATTTATTTGTTTTTAGTTGTCAACATTCACTTCCATACGTTTTAAATTTTCTCCCCTCCTTACCTTCCCCCTCCCCAAGATGGTGTGCAAAACAATATAGGCTCTACATATACATTATTGTTAAACATATTTTCACATGAGTCATGTTGTATAAAAGAATTATAGCAAATGGGAGGAACCACAAGAAAGAAGAAACATAAAACAAAACAAAAAAAGAAAATAGTCTGCTTCCATTTGCATTCAGACTCCATATTCCTTTTTCTGGATGTGATATTAGCATTTCTGGTTCAGAAACTCTCTAGGTCAGAGGTAGGGAGGGAATGGCAAAAAAAAAAAAGTCCTGAAATATATATATAATTATGTCAGTGGGCATCCTGAACACTAGTCACTGTGAGCTTTTTGGCCAGAAGAACAACCAAGAATGAGGCCTGTGGACCATTCGTGCAGAAAGAATGGAGGATGAAGAGAATTCTGCAGTGACCCACCCCAAGTGGCTGAAGTTTGTCTTCCTGTCACAGCCAAAGAGATACCTAATTAAGGCAGGGCAAATGGGGCTTTGTCCCCAAAGTGACCAACTTTTCAGGGCACCAGCACAGACCTGGAGTGTAGGAAGAGCAGGGACAGATCGGTGCCTGGGAGGGTGACGCATCAGCGATTCATTCCATCCACATCACCCTAGGCAGATTTTCTTCTTGTAGCTGCTGGCCTCGTGGGTCATTTTTCCTCTTCTCTCCCGATCAGTCCCTGCCTCAAAGCTTTCCTAGACCACCCCACCCCTGCCTCCATACTTGGGGAATTCAGTGTTCTTCCAACACCCTGGGCTCACAGTTCACTGATGTCCTGTACGTTCACCAGCTCTTCCTCAGGTGGAAGAGTAGCTACTCCCTTACTAAAAGGGTAAATACTATCTTAGTTTAGGTAGTTATACAAATAACCATCACCTCTATGACCTTAAATTCTGAAATTCCCCTTTCTGATCATAATCTCCCATCCCTTCGTTTCAGTCTTACTCCTCCTAAATACTTTTTTATTCTCACCATGACTTCCAGTCCCTCTATCTACCAGTCTTCCCAATTCAGTCACATATCTGTTTTAGCTTCATTTTTCTCTTTGAAATCTTGACCCTATAGTTGACAAGCTCAACTGAAACCCCTTTGGTCCTATTGCCATGCACACCCTGCCCATTCTCCACCCTGAGCTGTCTCTACCATATGCCTTCTCTGTTCACACTCCTTAGCTGCTGAATGAAGCCAGAAGTCAGACGGCCGTGCCAACTGGACCCACTGCAAACACGCATTATCTAATCTCAACTCTGCCCTCATTCTTTCTTTTATTCTTCCCCACGGACTCTATCTCACTCTTCTCATCAGCTGCCCCAAACCACCTCCTCTCTGCAAACCTCCACCGGGTATCTCACAGTCAGATGTCCTCACCTCCTACTTTATTCAGAAAATGTAGGCTTTCATCAACAGGATGCTCGTCTACCATACTCCACAAATCAAAGTCTCTCTATGTCTTTACCCATTCTCAACAACTTTGTTCAATTCTTCAAGGAAGAGGTCACCCTCCTCATCAAAGTGTTCTCTTTCCCCCAAGGTTGACAGCAGCCTATGGGAAATCTGAAGAAGGGGAAATGAATGAAAAACCAGATATTCCTTGATAGTGGTGATGGGAGAGGAGGGCAAGGAGATGGAATATAACATAATTCAACATGATTCAATTCACCAAGAATTCATCAGGTGTTTACTATGTTTGGAAAAGAGCCAGTTTGGGAATTTGATTAGCTAGATTTTTGTTATAAAAGTTTTGTAACTTTTTTCTTTGGGGGAGGAAGCTTTAGAGGAAGAGAAAGAAGGTGGATTGCTTTTAATTGAAATTTTAATCGAAATTATGTTATTAATTAAAATTTAATTTTATTTTTAATATTAATATTAATTGAATTGAAATTTTAAATCGAAAAAACAAGATAAATATTTTTAAGTGTCCTCTTTACTTATGCCCTTCTATTCCTTTCTTTATCCTTTGGAAGTTTTCTTCAGAGATGACCACCTAGCACAATGTCTGGCTCTTAGCAAACGAAATGATTCCTCTCTCGTCTTCAGTCTCTCCCTTTCCACAGTTGTCTTGACCTTCGTCTTGCCGCTGAACTCCGACGACTCTGGAGGACACTGTGCAGTCATTAGCCTCACCCGTATCCAATTCCCAGACGAGTGAAGACATCCCCCTTTCTACCGGCTCCTTCCGTACCCCTTACAAACACACGCAGGTGTCTCCTCGATCGTTTGACTCCGCCATCCCTTCAAGCTAACGTGATATCTAAAGATCATTGATCCGCCGCTGGAAGAGATCCCGGAAGCTAGATAGTCCGACCCCACCTCATTTTACAGGTGAAGAAACTGAGGCTCAAGGAGGTTAAAGAATTTGCCAAAGATCGCACAGATAATAAGCATCAGAAATAGGATTCGAACCCACATATATCCGATATCTGATTCCCTTTCACCGCCAAGCTTCTAAAAACAGCCATCTACTCTCAATGTCTTCTCTCACTGTCTCCCCTTCCTTGCGATCTTCGGACCCCACACTACTCTTTCCAAGCACACCCCAAATCTCACCGAGTTCACCTATTGGCCTTTTGTCAGTCCTCATATTTTGTCTCCCCCTATCACCCTTAGCTTTTGTTACCCTGTTCTTCCCTGTCTTCCTCCGTCTGACCTCTCCTATTCAGTCTCTAGGTTGATTCATCGTCACCAAAGGTAGGCGTCCCTCCAGACTGTTTTGGGTTCTCTTCTGTTCTTCCCCAACCTTCTCTCCTTTGGTAATCCCATCTGCTCCCAAACATTTCATTATCCCCTCTACACAAATCTGTATTTTTAGCCTTAATCAGTGCAGTGGTCAGTCAGGTGGTGCAGTGGATAGAGGGCCAGGACCCGGAGTCAGGAAGACTCACTTCTGAGTTCAGCTCCGTCCTCAGACACTTACTAGCTGTGTGACTCTGGGCAAGTCACTTCACCTCTTTGCCTCAGTTTCCTCAACTGTAAAATGAGCTGCAGAAGGAAATGGCAAACCATTCCCAAATCTCTGCCAAGAAAACTCCAAATGGGGTCACAGAGAGTCAGACCCAACTGAACCGACAGCCTTAATCTCTCTCCAGAATTTCAGTCCTATATCTCCGGTTGCCTACCGAATGTCTTCACGTGTCCTGCACGTGTCACTGGATGTCCTGCAGGCATCTCCTCTATAGCCAAACTGTATTTCATTCTCTTTCTCCTTAACCCCCTGCCCCATTTCTGTGGCACACGCTACTACTCTGCAAGTCTGTAACCTTACAGTCATCTTGTTCCTCCATCTCAGGTTTGTGGATGTGCTGCAACTCTCACATTTGTCCCTGTCTCTCCATCTATCTGTAAAGCCTTCACCAGGTTCAGGCCAGCATCACCTCATTACCACCTGGTTCAGCACTTGTTTTATTACAAGTATATACGTATATATGTATGTATTATGTATATATGGACAGGAATGCCAAAGATCCGGACAAGGAAGGCATGAGAGGGAAAGTAAAGCCAGCTCTATTGAAGGGACATATTCACAGTAAAGAAAAGCAGTCAGAAAGAATGGAAACAGGTCAGGTCCTCTGGGTTTTGGTGGAAAGCAGCACTTCTCTGGGGCCCAAGTGAAAACCAGTAAAGTCTGCTGGGGTTGTATAAAGTTCTTATCTAGGCTAAGCAGGACCAAGTATTAAGGGAAGACATTCAGGAACTGAGACCTGGGGAGAAAAATTGATTCATGCTAGTGTGTGTATGTGTGTGGGGGGAAATAGAAGGGGCGGAGTCTACTGGGGAATTGGCCATAGTTGATACTCAAATTCCCAGAAGGTGGAAAAGGGGCTTTGAAGCCATTATTGCTGGTTTTATTTTGGCAGGGTTACTCAGGGAATTTAAGCTTCGCTGAAGCTTAAAGCTTCTTTTGGCCAGGTGGACCAAATTGTCTTATCAATCTCCTAACTGTTCTCCTTGCTTCCAGTGCCCCCCACTTTCTAATCCATCCACTGTAAAGCTGCAAAATTATTTCCTCCCCCCCGCCCGTGGCATAGCCCTATGTTACTCAAAAACCTTCAGTGGCTCCCTATTACTTCTATTTATTAGGATAAAATGCAGAGTCCTCAGTGTGATATAAAAGACCCTCCACAATCTGGCTCCAACCTACTTTTCCAAGAGTAAACATTATTTCCCTTCACATTCTCTATATTCAAGCCATAATGGTTCTATGTCTGTTTTCCAAACTTGACATCCTATCTCCCTCTGTGACTGGAATGCACTCAATCTTTGCCTCTCAGAATTCTTATCTTCCTTTTAAACAAATTGGTTCATTTTTTGTATTTCTACCCCTAGAGCTTGGCACAGTGCCTGGCACATGGTAGGTGCTTAATAAATGCATGTAGCTAGATGCAAGGCTCAGCTGAAATGCCTCTTCCTCCAAGAGACCTTTCCTGATTCTCCCCCATTAACATCTCCCCCCTCATCACTTTATATTTATTTTTATATCATCTATATTTACTTATCTGTGAATATATTCTGTCTTCCCAGTAGAAGGTAAGCTCCTTGAGGGAAGGGACATTTCAGTGTTGTATCAGTATCCCCGGTGCCTAGCAAAGTTCCTGGCACACAGTAAGGGAATGAATGAATGAAACATTTATTAAGTTCTTAGTATGTGCAAAATACTTTGTAAATAGTCCCTGCTCTCAAGGAGATCACCTTCTAATGAGGGACACAACATGTATGGCAGATAAACTTTTCAGTCTCCTTCAGGTTTAAGATCCTAAGATCAATTGGCATACTCTTGTAACAATAAAGGTGAGAAGGTAATGAAGACCTTTGGGAAGGGAAAGGAAGGGATAGCTCAATTCTGTAAGGCTGATGTTACGAGGTGATGGTGGGATGTATGTCTCCCAGGTCTTCCTTAGTCATTAAGGCCTTCCCTACATGACCTTGACCTTCAGCAGGAGTGGATTTTGAGGCAGAAGTAAGTACACTGCCTCAGTGGGGTGATTTGAGGACTATGAAAAATAAATGCATGTTTAATGATTGCAGAAGGCTAGATACTCAGAAATATCTCTTCACAATTGAGGGGATGCTCATCATTTGGGGAATGTCTGTCTAAGTTGTGGTATATGATTGTAATGGAATATTATTGTGCTATAAAAAATTGATAAGCGGGATGGTTTCAGAACAATTTGGAAAGACTTACATAACTGATGCAGAGTGAAGCAAGCAGAGCCAGGAGAACATTGTACACAGTAATAGCAACATTGTGCAATGATCAGCTGTGAATGACTCTTAGCTCTTCTCAGCAAACCAATCTCAAAGGACTCATGATGAAAAATGCTATACACCTCCAGAGAAAGAACTGATGGAGTCTGAATGCAGACCAAACTTTCTTTCTCTCTCTTTCTCTCTCTCTCTGTCTCTCTCTCTCTCTCTCTCTCTCTCTCTCTCTCTCTCTCTCTCTCTCCCTCTCTCTCGTCCTTCTTCTTTCTTGCTTTCTTGCTTTCCTTCTTCCTTTCTTTTCAAAATTTTTTCCCACAAAATAACTAATATGAAAGTTTTACATGCTTGCACATATGTCAGATCGCTAACTGTCTCTGGAAGGGGTGAGGGAAAGGAGAAAAGGATAGAATTTGGAACTCAAAATTTAAAAAAAACAAATGTTAAAAATTATTTTTTTTTAAATTTATTTTTGACATGTTTGGTTTTCAGCATTGATTTTCACAGGC
>CM053622.1:416205096-416262737 GCA_028646595.1 Phalanger gymnotis
GGGAGCTCACTCCAGTCACTGCTTCCCAGCTGCCATCTTGGCTCCGCCCCCCCTAAAAATTATTTTTACATGCAATTGGGGGAAAAATAAAATATTATTTAAAAAAAATCTCTCCACAAATCTACAGGTAACTCAGGGGTTCTTTGTCTGGTGTATGCATATAACCAATTTACCATTAATTGGGCTAATCTAATTGGGAGTAGAGACACTAACTAGACTTAGATTTCTTAATGCATGCAATTGAGCTTTATTAATCAAAGCATGTAAACAATATGTGTTAAATCACCACTCTGGTGTTCTAGAAGTTACCATAGTATTCTCTCTTACCACAGCCCAGCCTGAAGGTGTATATGTCCCTCCAAATGGGTTGTCTGGCCAGTCACCATCAATCAGCACTGCCCTCAAACCAAGATGGTCTCCTTGAGTCTTCAGTTTAGGGAACGCAGGAGGCAACCCTAGTTTTGCCCTAGGAGCTGGCAAGCTGATGGCTAGGGCCTCAAGTAGATTTTTTAATACTTTTAGCTGTGGGTGCTTCTGGGGGCAGCTAGGTGGTACAGCGGATAGAGCCCAGGGCATGAAATCAAGAAGACTCCTCTTCCTGAGTTCAAATCCTGCCCAAGACACTAGCTCTGCGACCCTGGGTGAGTCACTTGATCCTGTTTGCCTCAATTTCCTTATTTCTCAAATGAGCTTGAGAAGGAAATAGCAAACTACTCCAGTATCTCTACCAAGAAAACACCAAATGGGGTCATGGAGAGTTGGACACTCCTGAAAAATGACTTAACAGCCAAACGGATGTTTCTTCTGATCTAGGGGTGTTAGGAACCCCAAAATTCAGGATGTGGGGCCTGTCTTGAGTGAATTCGACTCAAGCTGCCTTTCAGCCAGAGACAAAGTTTATTAGAACACTGGTTAGGGTGGGCGAGATTTTAAGAATCTGCACTATTTGTGACAAGCGTATTAACAAGAGGGCCAGACTCTTAAGGAATCTGAATATTTGAAATCGCTAATGCAAGCAGGCCAGATTCTTAAGGAATCTGAGTAATTTAAGGGAGGCAAGATGGACCTTACATACACTGGTCAAGTAGTGGGTCAATATGGAATCAAGGAGTGGTGGTCCAGGTGGGGCCAGGTGCAGAAACTGAAGGCCACAATGAAAAGACAGTTCAGAAGATTATACTGAAATGAGCCTCAGGTGAATGCCAGGGCCACGTGGGAGAGTTCAAGGGAAGTTGGGGGGGGGGAGCACGGTGGATAAGTTTATAATACTTTTTCCTTGGTGCTCTGTCTAATCAGAGATTCCGTATATGTTTATCAATTGTTTAAGAATACACGCATGTTGTTTGCTTTATCCTGTAACACAGGCGTTTTTCTTATTCTTGAAAAACAATTTATTCAAAATGGCTTGATCACAAAAAGAAGGCCTAAAAAATGGAATCAGTTACGTGTCGACAAACTTATTCCTACTGTCTTCCTAAGATACTAAAGCAGTCTCATTATGTCTGGGGTCCATAAACTTGGATGAAAAAACAATTACATCTTTCTTTTCGCTAACCTCTAACTGCAGTTTAGCATTTTCTTCAACTTTGAATTAAAACCAACAACAGCAATGGCATTCTGGGAAGGGGTCCGTGGACTTCCCCCCAAACTTCCAGAGGGATCCGTGTCGGAAAGAAGGGGAAGATCCTCTGCTCAGAGCTGATGCCAGACACTTTACCCTAGAAGATCTAATTCCCTTCAGCTGTCTCTTTTTTAAAAATGCAAATATCCCTTCGAAGGGTAACACATTAAGTAATTATTGGTCATTAGCACCTCAGTGTAAATTTAGTCTTACAGTCAGCTCCCAGAACCTTCTACTATGGTTCAACAGTGGAAAAGGCATCATGAGAAGTGGATAGAACTGGGTACAGCGCCTTGGGCAACACGATGTGACCCCTGGGAAGTCATTCGACATCCCTTTGAGCCTCAGTTTCCTCATCTGTATTATGGGTTAGCAATGCCTATGCTACCTAACTCCCAGGGTTGTGGTGAAATTTGTTTGTTTTTCCCCTGGACCTGTGATATAGGGAACTCCCAGTGAGGAAAGCCCTCTACCAAGGCAGTCTCACCAATAACACTCAGTTTGGGAATGCTGCTTGTTGAAAGGTGGTGCCTTGGAAAGGGTCTCATAACCAATATGGGATGGGGGTGGGGTGGGGAGAGATTGAAGCCCAGTCTTCCAGACTTGTCCCACTTTAGCTACTTTGCAGAGGTTTAATGAGAAAACGGAGTTCTTTGTAATGATGTCCCTTCTTCCTCTCAATAAACTTCACTGGCTCTCTATTATTTCAAGGGTCAAATAGAAAATCTCCTGTTTGGCATTTAAAACCCTTCACAGCCTGGCCCCTTCCTACCTTTCCGGTCTTCTTACAATGTCCTCTCCATGTACGTGTACCGTACACACGTACTGTATAATCCCAGCTTCACTGGTTTGCTGGACGTTCTTCAAACACAACACTCCTTCCTCCCCTTTGCACCGGCCTTCTCCCGGCCTGGAATGCTCTACCCTTTACTTGGCTTCTCTGGTGTCCTTTAGGACTCAGCTCAAATCCCAGCAGGTTTTCCTGGTTCCTAGATCCTCGCTCCACCCTGTCCTCCCACCCCCCACTCTCATCCCACTGCTGGGCCTTCCCTCTGAGACGCACCTCCCATCTTCTCTGCACAGATCTAATTTGCACATAGTTGTTTGGTAGGGGTCTCTACATTAAAGTGTGAGCTCTTTGAAGGAAAAGGCTGTTTTTGCCCCCTTTTTTTTTTCAATCCTTGGCCCTTAGCTTGGTGCCTGACACCTAGTGAGAATGTTGATACTTGCCGACTGAGAGACTGAAAGCTACAGAGAAACATGGGTTTCTCCTGACTCGGGTGCTTCCTGAGTAAGGGGGTGGGCGCACAGGAGGAGAGATTCTTCAAGGGGAAGTGGATGAGGCCCCAAACAAGCTTGGTTACCCCCTAATACTGCCTCCCCTCCTACACACTAAGGGGTGTCAACATTTATTAAGCACCTACTATGTGCCAGGCACTATGCCGATCCTGGGAAGCAGCTGTCCTCATGCCCACAGGCTTTCTCTGGGGTCTGCTCCCACACTGTAGCTTGAGAGAATGGGGTTTGGAGGTGGAGGATGCTGTCGGGGGTGGGAGGTTTCTGTGCAAAGGCCTCTCCCTCCTTCACAATTTCCCTATAACTCATTAGCCTTCTCCTTATCCCCTTGCTCAAAGGACCCTTGTCTTTGAAGCGCCAGATAAGAGAAGGGTTCACCGGCTGATCCTGCTTTCCTGGCCTCCCAATTAGCCAGTCTCCTCCATGTCTGTGACACGGTCTTTCAGAGGGGCTGCTTGGCATTTTCCCTGGCCCGTTTGCATTTGCATCACCATGGTAACCAAGATAAGTCTGACTCTCAGAGATGCTGCGTGGCTGCTCTAGGAGTGGGAACTTGGGAGGAAAATGGACCAGAGGGTAGCAATGACAGGGAAGATCTGAAGAATACTCAGCCCTCTTCTCTCGGGTGCCCATTTTTCCGTATAATTAAGATAATGGTAATGATGATGGTGGTGATAACTGCCTTTATATACTACATTAAGGTTTACATACACCGTTTTATTTGAGCCTCACATCTAAGAAGCTGAGAGTGAGAGATGAAGTTATGAATACCCCCAGGGTTACATAACTAGTTGGTATCTAAAGACTGGATTTGAACTCAGGTCTTCCTGACTCCAGGGCCACAGCTTTCTACCCCTGTGCCATGCTGTTCTCCACTAGACCTTGGCTTGGGATGATAGAAGAGCAGGAAGCAATTAGATTGTATGGACATTGCAGATTGCTTTGGTAACAGGTATGTGGGGAGGGTTCTGGTGTCTGGACAACCTTGGTTCCCTCTATTTTCTGGAGCATCTCTGGCTCATCTAGACCCAAAACTACACAGGAAGTATCTCATTCCCCTCACATAGGGCCTCAAGCTTCACTTTGGGCAAGAGAGCCTTAGGATTTAGTCAGATAGTCAGAGATAACAGGACTGGGTAGGGGGAGGTCCCTTCTTTGAGATGTGAGAGCTTGGGGTATTGGTCAGTCAACTGGCATTGATGGGTTGCATTGAGCTAAGGAGTGGAGATACCAAGAAAAACAAAAAGCAGTCCCTGCCCTCAAGAAGCTCACATTTTAATTCTGTATGTACGAGATGAACACAATATAAGTGGAAGATGATTTCAGAGAGAAGACACAAGCAGCAAGGGAGACTGGGAAGGGTCTTCTCCAAATGGACAGTGGGATTTGAGCAGAGTGTTCTCTGGCTTCCAGAAGCCAGAGGCAGACATAAGACTGGAGAGGAGACAGCCAAGAATAGTAAGAAGGAAACTTTGTAGGTATCCAAAGGGGCTTTGCTGAAAAAGTCCATGCTCGTTGGCAGAATAACCCTACTGACATGGCCTCTGGGCTTCATTATACTGATCCCTGGAGATCCCTGGAGCTGAAGTGGCATGCCATATTTTGATGGTTTCTTCCTAAAGTCATGTTTGACCAGCTCTGGGTCTCCTTTCCCTATACTTCACCACAGTGAAAGCAGAGGGTGAAGCCCGTATCAGTAGCTCACAAGTATAGTTATCCTACCCCAACCTTCTGCTAGATAGAGTTGCTGTTGTTGAGTCAGTCAGTGGTGTTCAACTCTTTATGGCCCCATGGACCATACATAGCACAGCAGCTGTCCATGGGGTCTTCTTGGCAAAGATGCTGGAATGGTTTGCCATTTTCTTCTCTCATGGGGTGCCATTCTCTTCTCTCAACTCAAACAGAGGTTAAGTGACTTGCCTAGGGTCACTCAGCTGGCAAGTCTCTAAGGTCACATTTGAACTCAGGTCTTCCTGACTCCAGGCCCACTGCTCCACCCATTGCTTCACCTAGCCTACATTGGGACTTAGGCTCAAATCCCAATTTGGACACTTAGCACTATGCCTGTATGACCTTGGGCAAGTCATGACCTCCTTGGGCTTCAATTTTCTCATCTACAAAATGAGGGGACTGGACTAGATGGTGTAAAGTCCTTTCCAACTTTAAATCTGCGATCTGATGACCTCCTACTGACCGCCCCGCCCCGTCCCAGCAAGGCTGGTCCCCTCACACTCATCTTCTGATTTGAGCTTTACCACCTCTGAGTCTTTTCCTTGACCTAATAGCATTTCCTTGCCATCTGCCTAAATTTTGTTGCTGCCGTTGAGTTGTTTCTCTGGGGTCCGACTCTCCATGACCCCATTTGGGGTTTTCTTGGCAAGGAGACTGGAGCAATTTGCCATTTCTTTCATCAGCTCATTTTACAGATGAGGAAACTGAGGCAAACAGGGTAAAGTGACTTGCCCAAGGTCCCACAGCTAGTAAATGTCTGAGGTCAGCTTAGAGCTAAGATCTTCCTGATTCCAGGTCCTGTAATCCATCCACTGCACTACCTCACTGCCCATTACCTAAATGCCACCCTGTTCAATTCCTACCTCTGTGAAATCTCTTCTAAAAATGTCATTTTGGATGCTTTTTTTACATCACCTATATTTCCCCAATATATCCCTCCCCTTTCCATCCTTTATAACAAAGAATAAAGAGGGGGAAAACAGTTCAGCAAAACTAATTAGAACATCCGCCAAGTAAGATATGATGTGCAGCATTCCACATTCACTGTGTAAGTCAGGTAAGTGGTGCCATGGATAGAGCTCTGGGTCTGGAGTCAGGAAGACCTGAATTCAAATGTGGCATCAAGACACTTACTAGCTATGTGACCCTGGGCAAGTCACTTCACCTGTTTGTCTCAGTTTCCTCATCTGTCAAATGGGGATCCCATATAACACCACCTACCTCCTCAGGTGAGACATTTGTAAAGTGTTTGGTGAACCTCAAAAGCTTTCTCTGTCTCTGACTCATTGAAGTGTTATCCAATACGTCCATTCATGTTAATGTGTTTTATCCTCAGCTTGTAAAATTCCTTGAGGGTAAGGACTATTCCCAGTGGATGTACAGAGCTGTAACTAAGTTTTTGGACCTGGGATGAGAGGCACAAAGCACAACTTCAAATGAGCTTTTAAGACAGACTCGTCTGAAGGAGGGATGGGGCAGACATTCTTGAATTGAGGCTGCCACAGCTATAGGGAGGTAGTGCCATTTCATAGCTCACTGCTTCAAACTAAGTATTCTTGCTTATTAGGTGTCGGGTTCTCTGTTATTTCTTGGGCTACCAAAGGACTGAGAAGGACCTCACCCTGAACTAAAGCCCCAGTCATTCTACCCTAGTTATAGCCCTGGCAAATGTGCCATGCATAAAGTAGGCTCATTGGGATTAGGATGGGGTTGTTGACTGGGAACTGGAGTGCCATTTTCCTTGTGACAAGCATTTTCCTCTTCCTCTTCCCTCTCACCTTGGTGCCACTCAGTTGGGGAACTGGGGAGGAAAGGGTTGAATGAGGCCTCAGAGTTGTAGCGAAGCAATATTGATAGGGAAAGGCTAGCATTGCAACTTGCTAATTAGTAACAACAGAAAGCTGTGGCTGAACACCTGCCTCACAGCTGCTACAGCCCAGAATGGGGGTGCTGGGTGGGTGGACAGAGAGAAGACAACCCCCTTGGGTTGTCTTCTCAGGGCATCCACTGTAGTTCTGAAATCACCCAATTACCTTGCACTGCACCCCTGTTTCCAGGCAAAAGGAAGAAGAGGCAGTGATAAACAGCCACGGATATATTTTTTGAAACTGCATTTGGATAGGGTTTTAGAAGCCGGGCCCACTCAGCACAGGAATCCCCTTCATACCACGCTTGACAAATGATCAACCCGTCTGTGCACTCATCCTTTCTGCCACAGGTATCTCAAGTAGCTCCTGGCTCTTACAAAGCTGTTCCTTAACTTTGAACTGAAGCTGCTTCCCTGTAATACCCACTCACTGGTCCCGCTTTTGCCTTTTAAAGTGATACAGAAGAAATCATAGGCTAGAGCTGAGAGACCGTAGCTAGTCCAACCTCCTCATTCTACAGAAGCCTGAGGCGCTCAGAGGGAAGTGTGAGCCTGTTTCACACAGATGATGGCAGAGTTTAGGCAGGATTCCAACTTGGGTTTCCCAACTCCAATTTAAGTCTTATTCCATGAGTCAGGCCTTCTTGCACCTAGCAATCCTGTATACCAGTCCATATCATGCTTCTTCCTGGCTATATAACTCCAATTTCTTCAATCTCTCTTCCCCTGAAAGTTTCTAGGCCCTCCATTGCTTTGATCATCCTTCTCTGGATATATTGCAATTCATCAATAAAATAATAATCCAGACATGAGATGTACCCAAAACTAAATATTCCAGATATAGACTGACTGCTGTACAAATACCAAAAGCTAGTAATCACCTCTCCCTTCTCAAAGTATTTTCAAAATTGACTCACTGTTTTAAACAAGGAAGTAGGCCTCTAATTTCCTGTCTGCAAATTAAAAAAAAAAACTTTTTCAATGAACAAAAATCTATTTTCTCTCCCTTACATTTCCTCCTCACTGGAAAAAAGGAAAAATGAAACCTTTGTAACAAATATGAAGTCAAGCAAAACAAATTCCTCCACTGGTCAAATCCAAAACTTATATATGTGTGTATACATACATATATAAATTTTATACATTATAAAATTTCAAAATATAAAATTTACAAAACAAAAATTACATATACACAAATTTTATATACATATACACACATACATGTGTCTATAAATAAAATAAAAATGTGTACCCATCACAAGAGGCAGGAGGGCATGTTTCATCACTGATTGTCCAGAATCATGGTTGGTCATTTTGTGAATCTGACTTAATGTTTTTCAAAGTTGTTTGCTTTTGCTGTATTATTATTTAAATTGTTTTCCTGGTTCTTATTTCACTCTGTGATTGGAGTAAAGGTCTCTAATTCAGTAGGAAACTCCGATGTGATAAGAGAGCCAATTTCCCATCATTAAGACATTCCGTTCCACACTCTCATGCAGTCAAGTTTGCATAGTCGTCCCCCCAAGCTTGAGAATGTTTTCCCTCCCAACCTTTTCTTGAAATTCCTAATGATCTTCAGGACTCAAGTTGTCTCCTAACAGAAGTACTTTTCTGCCCCCACCCCCATCTTAATTTCTATTGTGTGTATATTCGTACATATATTTACCTGTGTGGATACTCTCCAATGGTGACTGTAAGCCTCTTTTGGGCAAAAGCTGTTCTCTTTCTGTATCCCCATCTGCCACATAGTAGGTGCTTAATAAATACTCATCAGAGGCAGCTCTTTTCTGGGGGCCAAGAATTAGGAATTGAGGGGATGCCCATCCATCGGGGAATGGCTGAACAATAGGCCGATGCAAGTGAAATGTACAAGGTAACACTATTGGAAATGACCAGCTGTGACTGACTTAGCTATTCTCAGCAAAGCAATGATCTAAGACAACTCTGAAGGGCTTAGGATGAAAACTGCTGTCCATCCCCAGAGAAAGAATTGATGGTGTCTCAATACAGATTGAAGCATGTGGTTTTTTACTTTATTTTCCTTGAAGTTTTTTTTGTTGTTGTTGTTTTTCCCCCACAATATGTATTACGGATATATTTTACATGATTGCACATGCATAACCTTGCCTGCCTTCTCCATGGTGAGGGGTGGGGGGCGGGGGGATAGGAAGGGCGAAAATTTGGAACCCAAAGTTTTAAAAATGAATGTTAATTGTTTTTACATCTTAAGTGGGGAAAATAAAATACTAAATTAAAAACACTTCTTAAGTTAAATTGTCCCCCAAAGGATTTTGGTTCATAGGACAAAACACTGCCTGGGTCTGTGCCCCTCCCCCACACAGTTCCCCAATCCTGATTCACATGTTGCTCTCCCAATCTTTTCCCAAACACACACATAGCACCATCACAGACATTGGTTGTTCTTTTTTATTTTCCAGTTGAAGCTATTTGTGATTTAAGTTATACAAATGGCACTTGGAAAAAAAATTACAAACTGAAAATTTACCACCCGAAGGGGCTGCTTTTGGAGCCACGACACCTGATACAAGAGATAGAAAAAAGGATTCTCAACCTACTTTCACAGGGAGAAGCCAGCAAGGAGGCAACCAGGGGGAAGGCTATTTGGGAATGGATGGGACAGGGGCGGGGTGCACAAAGCTGGGAAGGCCAGAAAGCACATGGTGACTTCGGGTTGCCTAAGTTCTCTCTTTCAGACATGGCTTTGGTCCCCCACGAGTTCTGTCTATCTTGAAGCCCCCGGAGCACCAAGGGGCTGACAACATACAACAGTGAAGGAAGAACCAGGAAGAAGAGTTGGTTCTACTCAGTCCCCTCCGCAAGAATTTCAGATTCCAGTTACAGACATTAAACATCGATTCAGAGGGGAGGAAGCAACCTCCATAATAGCAACAAGGGTATAAGGCGTCTAAGGGAGTGCTCTTCTTTCTCCCCATCGTGGGCAGTCATACTCTCTTAGAATGGTTCTTCCCGACCCTCACGCAGAAAGGGCCATGAAAGCAACCCGCCGTACTTGAGAGCTGGGCAAGGTTTGAAGATGAAGCAGGTGGGGGGGGTCCCCACTAGAGTCAGTCAAGCCCACCAGAAAAGGCGGGGTATCAGAAGAAAGAAGTCCCCCATGGTAAGCAGGATGGGGGTTATAACTACTTTGAGCTTGGAAAGGGGAAAGAAGGGAGTTCACATTCTGACTCTAGCTGGTGGATGGAGGCAGCCAAGAGGGGAGGGGAGGCACAGAGAGCAAGCAGGCAGGGAATGGGCAGACGGAGAAGCAATGCTTTCTGAGAAGAGTCCCTCCTCAGTGCCTGCATAAACCCTGAAGGTTCAGCATCACCTCTTACAGACGTTCACATTGTTAAATTCTAATGCAGACCAATTACAGACAACATCTGATAGTGCCACGGAGAGCTTATATAAATAGATATAAAAAAAATACTGTTTTGGTCATTTCTCTGCGTCCAGTAACATAGGAGATTTTCATGCCATCGTTGCAGAAGGGAGAGCCCCTGGAAAAGGAGGAAGGAGGGCGGGGCTGGGAAAATAAGGGTTGAGTGAATCCCAAAGAGCATTCCAGCCACAGGGCAATGGAATAGCCACAATTGGGGATGGGTATCTAGCAGTTAAAACAACAACAACAAAAAAATGTGCAGTTACATTAGAGGTTTCTAGTAGATTATATAAAGGGGAAGGAAAAAAAAAAGCAACGCACACATGAAAAAAAAAAAAAAAAAGACCGAACCACCACCACTGTGCAAAGTTCGCCAAGCAAGATTTTAGATCTGCAAATGGATGTTACCTTCTTTTTTTGCAATTCCAACTATTATTCCTGGAAAATGAGAGAAAGGAACTAAAAAAGAAGTCAGCTTGGCTTTTTCCAACCAAAGGGTATCCAGCCCACTATTCCTAAGCTCCTGTAGCAGCTGCAAAGGTTTGGGTACTAGCCAGCAGAAAATTTAACATATGGCTAGGCTTCTATCCCCAAGTTTAAAGCTTAGCAACCCCTAAGCTGGGGTGTCCTATCCCTGCCCAGCCATGCTCCTAAAGGGTTGGGGGTATGGAGGGGTGGGGGGATTACCTGGCTGAAAAATTGGAAGGCACCCAGGAGGGTCTAGTGCCACCACAGAGGTAGATGTCACTTTCCCATGGAGAGAGAGGGCTCTGGATATGACCAAGAGCGCCCAGTTAATCCAATCGGGTCACACATGCTCAATGTAGGATGCTCTCTTAGCCAATGGGGGAGACTGGCTTTAGGGAGGCATCTGGTAAAAGTTGGCGGGAAAGTCATTCCTAGAACACTTGGTTTATTTACCTTTTCCTTATGAGGGGGAAGGAAGGTGGTAATCTAGGGCAGAGAAGAGGCTAGCAATGCCACCATGCATCCTCCATGGTCTCACAGGAGGTTTCCTCGGGTCTAAAAGGCTATGAGCAAATTTCCAGTTGTACCGCCTACAAATCAGTGGACCAGTACAGGAGGTAAGCTGGTCACACTCTCTCTTGACTTTCCAGGCCACCACACTAGTGATTCCTCCAAGGACTGAGGAAGCTAGCAAAGTCCAGGGAGGTTCCTTCAGGCTGTCACTCTGAGGAGGCTGGTTTCCTCATGCCTGGTCCCAGAATTCAGTGCTTCTTCCATCCTAACCCATGGTTAAAGAGAATGCTGGTCCCACTAGCCCTGAAAGCCTACTCATAGCACCATTTGCCAGAGTCAAAGCAGGCAGGCAGTAAGGTTCCACAGCAGCACAGACAATCACCAGAGGTCAGAATTTTAAAAGAAAAAAAAGGGGGGAAAGAAAAGGTACCAGCACCACACTATGGCACAAAAGAGAGAGTGGAGATGATTCTTAAAATTCCTCCTTGTGTTTGCTTGAATGGGATCAGGCTGATGACACTTCCTGCCCCACCCCCAAAACGGTGGGCAAGGAGAACGTCCCAAACCAAGCAAACCACAAAGGCATGAGATGATGCACCATTTTCTCTGGGTTTTCCAGTTTGAAAGGCAAAAGACTTCTTTCCACACCTCCACACCATTAACACACAAAACAAACCCCTGAAAACAGAGAAGGCAAGAGATATTTAAAAAAAAAGTAGGAATAGCAAGCCATCCTGAAATCCTTCCACAGATAGAGGTGGGGGCAGGGTTAGGAGCAGAGGAAAGCAAGATGGATGAAAGGAAAAGGGCAGAAATGAAAACTATCGTCAAGGCAGGATCTGGGAGTTGGGTTGGGAAGAATGGGGGTTGGGTGGGAGGTGGGAAAACCCAATACTAAAGTGCATTTAGTACTCCCAGAGTGTGGAAGGGTCAATGGCCTCTGTGGAAGCTTTCAGGACCCCAGCATGGTCACCCTTCAGATACCGGCCATTGGTTTTGATGGCTACTTTGTTATAGTCGCAGAACTCGAAAAAGAAGTCCACGGGAGTATTGCTACTGCTGGTGACAGATGACTCATTTCCCACCATCCAGTACTTCCCAGTAGAGTCTGCAGAGGGAGAAGAAGAACGGAATGAATACTTGTCACCAAACCACCTTTCTAGCCACCTCCGAAACACCGAGCCTGCCTTCACGACACAGTCATAACCTGCTTCTTCCCTTTCACCTTTCCTATGGTTCAGGCTCAACTGACACCTTCCCTAGAAAAGAGAATATATATTTCATAAGGGCGTACTGTGCTGTGTTTTCTTTTAAATACCACTGATCATCATCAAATTTTATGAAATCATCTCATTAATTTAAGTTATTGTTGTGGTTCAGTACTCCTACTCTTGGTGACCCCATTTGGGGTTTTTATTTTTTTTTTTGGCAAAGACACTGGGAGTGGTTTGCCAGTTCCTTCTCCAGCTCATTTGACAGATGAGGAAACTCAGGCAAACAGGGTGAAGTGACTTGCCCAGGGTCACACAGCTAATAAGTGTCCAAGGCCAGATTTGAACTCAGCTTTTCCTGAACTTGTTCTGTGAAGTTTGGATTCAGTCAAAGGACCCCACTTAAGGACCTAGAGGGCCACGTGTGGCCTCAAGGCTGCAGGTTCCCCACCGCTGGCATAGACAATTTGCTTCCCTGCTGTCTCTGTATCCCTCAGTATCTGGTACCATGCCTCACCTACAAGAGGTGCTAAGAATTTGGCAAACTGGATTATCATCTTGTATCAACCTCAAATTCCCTACCAGCCCTGGAATCTTTCTCTGATGGAGGCACATCATGAGGAAAAAATTCGTGACATTCTCCCAAAGTGCTGACCTTCCCTTTGATAAACCCCTGGTTTTGTCTAAACATCTTCAAGCTGTGTTTTCAGTCTATGGTACTTCCTGGAAGAAAGGAAGTTTTTCAAGTTTCATGCCCAAATAACGTAGTGTGATTCCTTTGTCTTTAGGTAATTTCTTCCACCATGTCAAAGATTCAGAGCTGGAAGAAAACCCTCAGATCCTCTGGGTCAGAGGAAGAAAGGGATGATGGGAGAAGGGAGTGATTTTACTTGCCCAATGTCAAGAGTTGGATGGAGGTGGGGCAGCTAGGTGACAAGTGATTAGAGCACCACCCTGAAGTCAGGAAGACCGGAGACCTCAGCCATTTGACACACTTACTAGCTGTGTGACCTGGGGCAAGTACATTTAACCCCAGCTGCCCTGCCTTCCCCCCTGCAAAAAAAAAAGAGTTAGAGGCAGAGCCAAGAGTCAATCTCAGGTCTCAGTTGCCTGCACTTTCCATTAGAAGCAGCCTTGGGTGCTGCTTCTAGCACTCTGGAATTTAAGTCAGTGCTATTCCCTTCAAGACTTTATATTTTGTATTTTTTAAAAAAGGCTGTTCTCCCCCTTTTTCCCAACTTCCCTGTGGAACAGTGACTAAAATGGATCAAGTGATGTCTCTAGAACTCTTACCCACTGATTAGTATTTTCAGTGAACAGTACCTGCCAATAAAGAAATGGGACTTTGCGTGACTTCTACTGAAGGAAAGGGACTCCAGCAAACAGATAAGAAAACATTCCACTGTTCTCTAGTCCTTGGCTCTCTGCCTAATGAGGTTTCAGGAGAGATAAGAACCACCAGCCAGTTCTACCATGTCATTAACATCTGTTTAGATATGCCCCAGAGAAAGACGCAGGGATCAATCACAAGGAGTCAATCAAATCTACACCTGGAAGAAACTTTAGGGATCCTCCAGTGCAGGGATTCATAACCATTTGGGGGGCATGGACCTTTTGGGTAATCTGGTGAAATCCACACACCCTTTCTCAAAATAGTGGTTTTAAATTCGTAAAACAAAACAGGTAAGAGTAAAAAGATACTAAATTATATTAAAATTCAGTTAAAATATTAAGGAAACAAGTTCATGGATCCCATATTAAGAACTCTTTGTCTATTTCATTTGATGTATGAGGTACCTGCAGCCCAAAGAGGCTGGTATTCACCCAAGGTCCCATGAAAAGTAAGTGGCTGTCTGAACCCAAACTCTGTGACTTCAAATCCCAGGCTCTTTTCCAGGGCTCCATGGAAGCAATCTCAGAAATTATCTAATCTAACCTCTCCTGGCTCCTTTGCAAAAGCTAGGGTTCACAAGTGCATGCACAGGACATCAGATTTTTTCAATGTTTACATTCTTTGTAACAGCTCTCCAAGAGGGGGAATGAATACAAGGGGAGACCTAAGTGACAGGAAAACAAGATAAAAAAAAATTTTTAAAGAAAAAAATCTAGTCTGTCAACATTTTTTTAAAAAGCAAGCAAATAAGGCTCAAGAGATGAAAACATCTTTCTGAGACACCCAACTAACTGTTAGTGGCAAAGCCAGGACTCAAACCCAGACTTCATGAGTTCTAGTACAAATTTGTTTCCATACTATGGGAAACCCAAGTTGATAATTCACCAGATGAGCAGCTTAAAACACCCTTGGAGGTTCCCCAAAGACCCGCAAGGTAATCTGTAACATTAAACATTACCAGAAGGTAAGAACACAGAGTTTATAAATCACACCATGGACGAGTCATTCATGACTCCAGGGAATTCTAGGCCTGGAAGTTTTATAAAGCCCTTGCTTATATGCACTGATAGAAGGCATTTACATATTGGGAGCTCCCTATGGGGATTAAATCACACATCTGAACACCCCCCCACCCCCACCAAAAGTAATGTAAGATAGTACAATGTAGATTACTTTTGAATTTTTTAGACACAGAAATGAATCTACAGAAGGAAAAAAACTGGTCCAGGATAGTTAGGAGGTGGGAGAAAAGATAGTACAGATGTCTTTAAGTATTTTTATGGCTGTCATGGAAAATGGATTAACTTGTTCTATCTGGCTTCAGAACCAAGTGGGTTGACATTCGGAAGCAGAACTGGAGGCTAAGAAAAAAACATTCTAATAATTAGCTATCTAAGAGTAGAATGAGAAGCAATGGGAGTGGAGTCCCTGGAGACAAAGGGGTACAGTCTAACTTGCTGGGAAATTAGGGTCCCATCTCTCTCCATGTGGTTGTTAGGGGCGTCATCCTGAGCATCCACGTGTATCTGTCAGTCTATAGGTGATAGAGAGGGAGTGTGTGTGCTGGGAGGGGTTGATGAAGGCTCAGTTCTGAACATTAGGATGCTAGGTTCTAGTCCTGGTAACACCACTGACTCCATGTGTAAGTCTGGACCAAGTCCCTTCCCATCTCTGGGCCTCAGTTTCCCTGCCTGTGTAGCACCTAGGTTTTTTGCCTAGAGGTATTTCCTATGATGAATTTTTGGCTCTTGCACTAAGTCTGTGAGTAATAAAAGAAGTACTGGCTTTGGCATTAGAGGACCCACCTCTGCTATGTCAAATGGACAGAACCTCATGACCTGCGGAGACCAGAGGGCATAGTTATTAACAATGTCATATATATCCCCCCACTAGGGGGGCCCTGGCACACACGTCTAGTTTTCCTCCTGGCTTACAAGCTGTTTCCCTCACTATAGACAATAAACTTGTGTCTTAGTCTCCACAGAGTTGTTCTCGTCTGCTCGGCTCCAGCCTCCATGGGCCAAGAGATTTGGTCCAGTTGACATTTATTATCTATCTGATCACGGGCGACTCACAACCTCTCTGAGCCTCAGTTTCATTGACTGTAAAAATGCAGGTTGGGTTGGACTAAATGACCTCTGAGGTCCCTTCTTAGCTAGAATCCTTTGAGATATTGATTTCCCTCTCCCTAGAGATGTCTAAACAAAGGTCTGTATAACCATTTGTTGGATATTGTAGTGGGGTTTCTTAGTCAGATGTCGATTGGACTAGACTCTCCCTTGGGTATCTTCCAACTCTGAGCCTCTAAACTAATTTTTTAATATAGGAAAATTATGTTAGGGTTAGCTGACAGATGGATAGAATAGGTAAGACCCCTTTGCCCTACTGAAGGACTGAGTCCATAGACCAAAAAGCTGAAATCAACAACAACAAAAATCTGTCCTGAATCATACCCAATAGTATGAGAAAATAGAAACACTATAATTTGAGAATTTTAAAGAGCGGATTTAGAGTCAGAAGACTTGAGTTCAAATCTCACATGTCACCTACTACCTATACCCAAGACCCTACAAGTTAACTCCTCTAAGCCTCCGTTTCTTTAAATGTAAAATGAAAGGGCTGGAATATGTGCTCTTTACAATCCATTCTAGCTCCAAAGCCATGACGCTGTAACAAGAAGATACCTTCTGCTTGCTGCCTGTCACTCACTCAAGAAGCAGAAATGACTGTGGGAGAAGTGTGGCTATGCCTTTGGTCCCCTCCCCAAGAACAGTAGAACTCGCCTTTGATATTGTAGGCACCATCGTTAAATTCCAGCTGGAACACATCGTATGAGGATCGATTGGAATCCAGGGTCCCGGTCACCTTGCGGCATCCAATGAAGCCGTGTTCCCCACGGAAGACGATGATGGGCCGGTTGATCAATTTCATCAAGAAATACTCAGTTTCTCCTACCCAACAGGAAAGGAGCAAAAAAGGAAGAAAGCGATAGTTAACTTTCCAAGGTCAAAGGAAATCAGGGCCATTTGCTCTTACCAAAAGGACACAATTTGGGGGCAAAACGATTTGGTAATAGAGTCACAAAATAACACAGGAGAAATCTGCTGGCTCTTTGGGTTAAGAAACCATTGATGAGACTGGAAATACCAATTATTTGGACCCAAAGGTCTGGTACCCTTCCTCTATCACTGAGCACAAAGCTTCTTTGAGCTTCTGGTTTGAATTCTGTTCTCTCTACCCTCCCCCCAAACCAAAAACATTAATCAGAAAAAGTCCCAAAAATCTGGAAAGCAAGAGGTAGAAGAAAGTATACATTTTCTCCTCAAAAGACTGCCAATGATTTCACAAACTTAAGGAGATAAAAGAAAAAAATTAGGAAAAAATCTCTATTTAGTATCTAATTTTCTCTAAGGGACACACTTGTTTTTATTGCCATACACTAACTGCTAGGAACAGTTAGTAAAAAAAAAACCAAAAAGCCACTCTTCCAAGAGGCATCTGCATGCCAAATCAGCAGATGTGAATATGGAAAACGCTAGCTGCAAACGGTGGTTTTTAGTGTCAACAGATACAAACAGACCAAAAGAAAAGTGGCTTCAGCCGTCATGGTAAGAAAGATAACATATATGTATATCTACAGAGAAAATGTCTGCCTGTTTTGTTTTTTTTTTTAAACTTTGGGGGATTTTAATTGTTGGTTGTTGTTGGGTTTTTTTTTTGTCTGACTCAGTTTTCCGCCCCTGAACTAGATGAATTCAAAATTACAAATGGAAAAGCTTTAACACTTCTTAAAATGAAACCTAAAGGGTGCCCCTTTTTCCTTTTCTCCCCCAATCTCCTTGAGTCAGTCTCACCTGCAGCTTCCACAGAGGCCGCCAGCTGTCCGTTTTTCTTGGCGGTGACATATTTTCCATTGGCAGCCTTGAGGGTGATTCGCTTGTCACACCATTCTATGTCAAAGTAGCAGCTGGCATTCCTGAGGACCCAGGGACCCAAGCAGAAGCAGCTGTTATGAGGGCCCATCCAAGCCTCTCAGGACACCACATCCCTACTCTCGAATATGGAAATGGGCAACCAAACGATTGTGTCCTGAATCTAAATGGGTTTATGTTTTTTAGAAGTGTTTTATTTTTTAAAAAAATCATTATCATTTCCAAAGGATTCCTCCCCCAAACACCACATAGAGCCCTCCCTTGTAGCAAATAAATGCATTTTAGCAAAACAGGTCATCTTTACTGGCCATGTATGAAAATACATGCCTAGAGTCCACCTGGGGCAGCTGAGTGGAGCAGAGAATAGAGTGCTGGGCCTAGAGTCAGAAAGACCTGAGTTCAAATCCAGCCTCAGACATTTACTAGCTGTGTGGCCCTGGGCAAGTCACTTAACCCTGTTTACCTCAGTTTCTTCATCCGTAAAATGAGCTAGAGAAGAACATGGAAAACCACTCCAGCATCTTTGCCAAGAAAACCCCAAATGGGGTCATGAAGACAATTGATCAACACCACAACAACAAAAAGTCTGCCAACTCTGTCAAGAGTCATGCTTCGGTGAGCAGAACCAGGAGAATATTGTACATAGTAACGGCCACACTGTGCGAGGACTGACTTTAATAGACTTAGCCCTTCTGAGCAATCAAGGTTCTTTTCCAAAGAACCCGTGATGGCAAATGCCATCCACATGCAGAGAAGTGAAGCAGACTCTTCTCTTTTGTTTTGTTTTCTTTCTCATGGTTTTCCCCATTCATTATAATTTTTCTATGCAACACGACTAATGTCAAAATGTGTTTAATAGGAATGTATGTGTAGAGCACATAACAGATTGCATGCCATCTTGGGAAGGGAGTGGGGAGGGAGGGGGAGAAAATTTAAAACTTATGGAAACGAATGTTGAAAAATGAAGATAAAAAAATAAATAAAAATTTAAAAAAGAGTCATGCTTTATCAGAAATGCACTGGTATTAAGAGTAATAGCTGACCTCTCCCCAGAAAAGTGAATGTGCCACTCCAAGAGGGCAGGACAATTAACCTTAAAATGGAGGTTGCTGGTCTCAAAAGACACACAGCCATTTTCATAACCTAGGATGCAATTTGGTTTAAGGGTCATACGATCCATGTTGGGGCTCTGGTTGGTCAAGAAAAATCCCCTAGTTTAATCACTGTTCTGTTCACATTACATCATGAACTCCCAGAGGACAAAGCCTATCTTTTGCCTTTCTTTGTATCCCCTGTGCTTTACACAGTGTCTAGTACACAGTAGGCACTTAATAAATGTTTGACTCATTATTGATTCATTCCTGAAGTTTCAAGGAAGGAGTCCCATTTCTGCCTTTCAAATTCCTCCTGTTTTCCATGTCTTCTTCCCCAAGCTCTTGAAATACATTACTCCTAAATCATGCTCTCCTCCTTCCTGGAACTTCACACAATTTATTTTCCAACTCTAATGTACCTATGTACTACAGCTGTGTGGTACAATCTTCATCCTAGCCCATTACAGAATGGCAAAGATTCCATGAGGACAGGGACCATTTCTTACCAAAGTTTATCTTCCCCACTGCCAAGGGCAGTGGGCACTTGAACCTCTGTCATGTTGGATAAACATGTCACTTGAGGCACTATGGCAGAAAGAACACAGGCAAAGTCCAAGGACTTGGGTTCAAATACTGCCCCTGTCACTACATGTGTGACATTGGGCAAATTATTTAAGGTTAGAAAACTTGGTTTCTGAGGTCCTTTTCTGTTTCATATCTAAGACCCTATGATCTCAAGCAGTCCAATCCCTCTGAAAATATCTTGTCCACATTATCGATTACAGAAGCCTGGCCCACAGTACTGTGGTTGTTCTGTCCTTCTTTCTCAAAGAGCACCATGACAACAGGAAGGTGATGCCATGACTGGCAAGTGAATTGGATTTAAGTGAGGAGGGGCTGTGCAACGTCACCAGCCTCACTTTCTCCTCTGGAGCCATCTGGGTCCAGGGACCAGATATAGATCAGGACAACTGGAGATAGGCCCTGGCCCACAGTAGGCACTTTAATAAATGCTCATCGACTACAAGGGAGGCAAGTTGCATAATCCTCTGGCTCAGTCCTGTTTTTATACTGAATACACATCAAGGAGACTCTGAAGAAAATCTTTCACGTAGAAAAGGGTTAAAGATATTTAGGTATTTTCATATACTCTAAAGCAGAGATTCTTCACCTTCTTTTACGCCCTGGACCCTTATGGCAGTGTGGTGAAGTCTATGGATCACTTCTCATGTTTTTAAATGCATTAAATAAAATATATAAGATTAAAAAGAAAACCAATTGTATTAAAACAGTCAGGAATACTAAGGAAAAAAGTTCACGAGCCCCAGGTTAAGAACACATCCTAAGTTCTCAATTTGGCTTTGAGCAACCTTCTATTTTCCGATACATTATAGGCAGCCAGGCTAGCTGGTTCAGCAGCCACATACATCTTTGAAATACAGATTGCTATGAAAGAAGCAAAAGAAAAAAAAAACTTCCTTCTGAGTTTTCAGTTCCAGTAAGTCTCCACTCCAAGCACACGGATATAGTTTAAGCCCAAGAGCCTGGATCCATGCTGGCGGACAGTGGCAGCAAGAAGGGATCAACATTGATCATAAAGCCAATGAAGAAAGATGGCTAGAAAGAAGCCTCCGGTTGGGAAAGTGACACAGCTTTTCTTCCTTCCATACCAGAAGCGCAGCTACTCTTAGCCAGTGGCCTGCTCAATTGTTAGAATGCCCAGGTTAGAAAGCCTCCCCAGGACTGTGCACATGGTGGCATGTGCTTCCTGGGGAGACATGACTTACAAATTTACATTCAGGAGTTGTGAACTGCAGTAGAGCTAAAACCACCTGCACGTCTACATTCAGCCTGGCAACAGTATGGTGAGCCCCTGCAAGTGGGGGCCTGTAGGCTGCCCAAGGGGCAGCAAACCAGTCAGCTCAGAAATGAGGTTAATATTTCCATGCCTATCAACGATGGAGGCTGAGCCTGCTGCTCTGGGAAACAGGGAGGGAGAACAAGTCTCAAAAAATTAAAAAACAAATTAAGCCTCCCCCTAAGCCCAGGTACTCACTTAGTTGAAGCAGTAGATTGTATTCCACCATTAGATGTTAGGGTCCAGTACTTGCCAGTGTGGGTCCGGAAAGCACACTTCTTAGTGTCTCTATTGATCTCTAGTTGGAAAGTTTCTTGGTCACTCTCTTCATCCTGATTGGCAGAGAGATCCATTCCTGCATAGGGAGTAAGGAAAGGTAAGATCCTCTTGGGCCAACACAATTTCACCCAAGTCAGCCCATGGCAGCATCCCCAAGAAGATGTAGAGATGTAGATGGGAGGATTTGCTAAGACAGAACAAAATGGCGGCTCCCACTCTATCATAAAAAACTTTCTAAAAGGACCCATATGTACTAAGATATTTATAGTAGCTCTTTTTGTGGTGGCGAAGAATTGGAAATTGAGGGGATGCCCATCAGTTGGGGAATGGCTGAATAAGTTGTGGTATACGAATGGAATGGAATACTATTGTGCTATAAGAAATGATAAGCAGGCAGACTTCAGAAAAACCTGGAAAGACTTATATGAACTGATGCTGAGTGAAGTGAGCAGAATTAGGAGAACATGGTACACAGTAATAGCAACACTGTAGAAGGATTGACTTTGATAGACTTAGCTCTCCTCAGTAACACAAGGATCTAAGGCAATTCCAAGAGACTCATGATAGAAAATGCCATCCACATCCAGAGAAAGAACTATGGAGTTTGAATGCAGATCAAAGCAAACTATTTTCTCTTTGTTGTTGTTGTTTTTTTCTCTTTCTTGTGGTTTTCCCTTTATTTCTGATTCTTCTTTCATGACGTGACTAACACGTTTAATATGATTGTACGGGTATAGCCTATATCAGATTGTATGCTATCTTGGGGAAGGGAGAGGGGGGAAATTTGGAACTCAAAATCTTATAAAAGTAAATGTTGATAACTAAAAACAAATTAACAAAAATAAAAAGAAACATTCTATATCAACAGGAACAACATTGGCCCTATGCATTCTAATAACGTTATCTGTCACAGGGACATAAGGCTACAGGTGGTTAGAAACTCTCCAAACTAAGTCACTTCCCTCACTTAGTCTCTTAAAAAATTTTTTTCATTCTGAACTTAAACACCAAATTAGATGGACATTTTAGTAGTCTAGAAAAAATGAGATTAGAAAAATAAAGATTGTAATATGAAACTGTGAACCTCTATTACATATAGCTTGCTTTTCTTTTGAAATACTTAATAAATGCAACATGTAATTTTCAGAACTGTTCTGATTCTCTCCTTCCTTCCTTTTGCCCTTTTCCATGAATTTAAAAATGCTTCAACAACCCTCTCTTCTTTGTTTTCTTTTTCTTGGCTTTCCCTATCCCTTTTCTCTCTATCACATCTACACTCCCCCTCCCCCGTTTAGAAAAAATAAATACATCTGCATAGTTAAGGAAAACAAATTCCCATGCTAGCTTCTTCTCACCTGCTTCCTTCACCCCTTCCTCATCAAAGTAGTCCCTACACCACTGACTCCCCTTCTTAGAAAGTAAGTAGCCCATCCTAGCGGGAACACCAGGATAAGAGGTGACCCCTAAATGTAGGCTACGTGTAAAAGAGTGGTTAACTAAGATCCCAGCACAATAGGGTGTTAGCTCCCAGCCTGCACCACAAGTTCCTCTGGAGACCCATAGCACTTGGAACCCAATGACTGATAGATGACCTGTAGGCAAAGCATGAGTGAAAGGTCAAAGGGCCAAAAGTGCCATCTGCTCCTACTATACCCTTCTCCCCCCACTCCCACTCCAATCTGAGAACTACCTTATCAAGCTATTTGACACAAAAATCAATGGGAGTTGGATTTGTTTTTTAACAAACAGTCTTGGAGGGATTTATTGTGTCTCAAAAGTGTTAGGGCAGTTTAATATAATGGCTTAATTATTATGAAGCTATTATAGCTTTTACATATAACTAATATAAGTTTTACAGCATATATTATATAACAGTATATATAACTTTAGCTATTATATATAATGTATATGTAATAGCTTATGACTCCATTATAGCTTATGCACATAATAGCTTCAATAACTATCACACAGACTATTATAGCTTACATATAAAGTGTAATGTAAATTTAATATCTTATATGGATTTTGTATATAGTACACATATAGCTATTATAGCTTAGATCAGGGATGTCCAACCTTAGGTTTGTATTGCAACAACAGACAATATATTTTGATTTGCCATTTTAGTGAGAGCTCTGCGGTAGCTAGTCTTCATTTACTAAAGCATTTATGTAAATTTCTATGCTTGTAGGCAGACCACATAAATCCCACAGCTGGCCCCATTCTAGACAGCCCTGGCTTAGATTACATATGATGTAAGTATATATTAGCTTATATGACTATTATACAGCCATTATAACATGCAATATAGTTCATATAATTCTTATATAGCTATTATAGCTTATATACACACACGCATATAATACTTGTATAACTATCATATGGCTATTACAGTTTATACAACTCTTACAGAGCCATTATAGCTTTAATAATTTAGCAAACAGGTAAAGAAAGCAACAAGGGTACATTTTATTTCCAACCAGATTCTAACTGGCTGTTACCTCCCTGGCACAAATGAAGAACTGGTTGTAGCATGATCCTCCTGAGATTTTAGGAGAAGGATTTCAATGCTGTAAGAGAAAAGATAGAAGGATTCCAGCCCTCTGGAGAAGTGATGCTGAGAGGGACGAAATCTCAGACAAAAGCTATCTTGATATGGGGGAAAAGGGATCTAAAGTGATCTGTGTGGTCGAGCATGGTTGTTGCTGTTCAGTCCTGTCTTGTCCGATTCTCCATCACCCCATCCGGAGTTTTCTTGGCAGAGATACCGGAGTGGTTTGCCTTTTCCTTCTCCAGCTCATTTTACAGATAAGGAAACAGAGGCAATCAGGGTTAAGTGACTTGCCCAAGGTCACACTGGTTAGTAAATGTTTGAGGCTGGATTTTAACTCAGGTCTTCCTGACTATAGGCCTGGTGGCGGGGGGTGGGTGGTGGTGGATGTGTGCTCATGGTTGTGTATGTAATCTCTCCCTTCTGGAAGACAGACCGGTAGGTTGCCTGAGCTAGGGAGTTTTGAACTCCGGCAGGCTAAATCAATTGGATATCTACGCTAAGTTTAATGCCAAAATGGTCAACCCCATGGGAGGGAAGAGGAGGAGAACTAGCCCAGATGAGAGGAAGGGGAGGGAAAGGGAGAGAGCCAGAGAGAGGGAGAGGGAGAGATGAAGATGCAGGAAACTCACTCATTAACTAAGATTAAAAAACAAAACCCTAATGGGTATAGAAGGACAAGTAACTGATGAATAATAATTTTTCTTTAAAAAAAACAGTAGTGTAAGAACAGGCAGCTTGGTGGTACAATGTATATAGCCCCTGGCCTGGAAGACTCATCTTCCTGAGTTCAAATCCTGGCCTCAGACACTTAAGAGCTGTGTGACCTTGGGCAAGTGGCTTCACCCTGTTTGCCTCAATTTCCTCATCTGTAAAATTAGCTGGAGAAGGAAAAGGTAAACCACTCCAGTATCTCTGGCAAGAAAACCCCAAATGAGATTGTGACATGACTGAAGTGACTCCACAACAACCATAACACAGTAAGGATATTATCATCGTTCCTGGAGCTGGAAAGGCAGTATGTAGAGGAAAAAATACCAGGCTTAGAGTCAGGAGAGAACCTGGGTTTGTATCCTCCCTCACTCCAACACTTCTAAGTAAAGGAAATTACTGACGACCTCCACCTCATAAGGCCGCTGTGGGGATCAAATGTGAATCTATGTCAAGCGCTCAGTAAGCCTGAGATGTTATATAAATATCCGTCCACCACTAATACAAAAGCTCAGAATGAGTGAACCAAGGTTGGCAATGAATTCGAATGACAATAAAAAGGATAAACTACATTTGAGCAGGGAGGTCAAAGAAAAGAGGAAGAGAGGGGTCAAGGATTATGAACCAAAGTCAGCCTTCCCCAGTTTTACTACACCAAGCCAAGCACTCTTAGGGCTGGCGAGGATCCCAGGGAGTGGGGAAGAGCTGTCATTTTAAAGAGATCTATAAAAATGATTAGCAGGAAGCTGAAATCCAAGAAAAGGGAGGAAGGGATAAGAGAACATGCTTTGCTGCTCCCAATCACTTCAAATAACTCCCAGCTACTTCCTGGAGGTACTATGGATTAAGGCATGTGGATTAAAGTTGTGACCTTAAAAAAAAAAATCTGCCGAATGGCGGAGGTGCTGAGTTTGTTTTGTTTTGTTTTTTAAAGGAAGAGGACTGAATCTTCTTACCTCTGCTGAGGGGCTTCATTGGGGTCCGAGCAAAGACCCTGAGCATTTAGATCACCGAAATCATTTAGAATAGGAAGCATGGGCTCAGTGAACTATCGTGGCTTCTTCCAGAATAAGGCACGCCAGACTCTATTTCTCTTTTCTGACAGGGTTACTAGGTTATAATCAGGAGAATGCCTTTGACATAGGATATCTGGATGACAGCAAGGCAAAACCCAGGCTGAGGCTGTTGGGTCCCATTTTTCTATGAAAAGCAATCAACTCCACATCATGCCTTGCCGCCCTATTTCCCAAATGAGCTTGCTCCTGCCAAATGATGTTGCATCAACTTTTTTTCCCCCTCCAAGACACTTATTCAATAACAATTATAGAAACTTTAAAATAGTCCATTATAAAGTTTAGGAAATTTTAACAACTGTTTGCATCAACCTAAAAAAATTTTTTAAAACATGTTTTGTTTTTGCACTACCTTCTTTTCTGAATTGTCTCTTCCCAGGAAAGCATCCCACATAAAAGTTTTTTTTAAAAAAAAGTTCTGAACAGATGCTGAGTGAAATGAGCAGAACCAGGAGAATACTGTCCACAGTAACAGCAACACTGTGCGATGACTGACTTTGTTAGACTTAGCTCTTCCCAGCAATGCCGTGATCTAAGACACTCCAAAAGACTCATGATGGAAAATGCTGTCCACATCCAGAGAAAGAACTATAGAATCTGAACGTGGTTCGACACATACTATTTTCTCTCTCTTTTTTTGATAATTTTTTGTTTTTTCTTTCTCATTTCTTTCTCTTTTCTCTTTGGTTCCAATTCCTCTTTACAACATGACTAGGGTGGAAATATGTTTAATATGATCATACATATATTGCTTATATCAGATTGCATGCTGTCTTGCAGAGGGGGAAATTTGGAACTCAAAAATCTTATAAAAGTGGATGCTGAAAACTAAAATAAATAATTTTTTAAAAGTTCAATAAAAGTAATTATGTCTAGCAGTATTTTACGAATTTTTTAAAAATTTGTTTTGATGCCTTTTATTCTTCTATCAGTTATTTCCACATGACATCTCTCCCTTCCCTCCTTTCCAAAGGAACCTTCCCGTGGAATACAGACAGTTGAGGAAAGCCAACCAACATACTGTTCTTTTCTGAGAGTAGATTTGACATTTGGCACCCATAGCTCCTGGAGAGAACTTCCCCATTTCTGTTCAGGGCCAAGACTGGCCATTGTAACTACCCAAAGGTCTGAAGCATCACTGACAAAAGCTCTCACACTCACAGAAGCATCTTCTGTAAACTCAATGAGCCATTTTTTGCCTTTACACAGCTAGGTGGCACCATAGTGCACAGAGCACCAGGCTGGAAAAGTCCAGACTCATCTTCCAGAGTTCAAATCTGTCCTCAGACGCTTACTAGCTGTGTGATTCTGGGCAAGTCACTTCACCCGTCTACCTCAGCTTCCTCATGTATAAAACGAGCCGGAGAAGAAAATGGCACACTTTGTTGAGAAAACCCCAAATAGGGTCACAAAGAGTTGGACACGACTAAAATGACTGAATAACAACTGCCTTTGCAGCTGTTATACCAGATGCACTAATCTGTGGCCTCAGAGGAATTATCTAACTGCATTTAAGCAGCACCCAGGTGCTGGGCTATCCTGAGGGCACCGGCTTTCTACCTCTCCCAAGAGATACTAAGCCAGTGCCTAGTATACAGTAGGTAAGGAAGGGAATAAGCATTTATATACCACCGACTATGTGCTGGGCACAAATATTATCCCATTAGATTCTCAAAATAACCCTGCAAGGTAGGTGCTGTTATTACCTCAATTTTATAGCTGAGGAAACCGAGGCAAACAGAGGCTAAGTGACTTGTGAGGAGTAATCATGTAGGGTGCATTTTAACTCAGATCTTCCAGCACTCCCTCTATCCATTATTCCACTAAGGTACTTAACAAATGACTAATTCCTATATTCAAACACTTTTCAATCTGATCCCTCTTCCTTCACTCCTTGATCTGTTTTCTCTAGTGTCCAAAAACTTTGCAAGCCTCCCTTCCCAGGGCTAACCTCTAATTTACTACCAGTTCCTCGGGGAGCAGAGGTGAATTCTGGCCATTTGGCACCCCAGCCAGGACCTCCAAGACCCTGGAAACCAAACCAGTCTCGGTCTACCCTTTGACCAAGGGCCTTTGTTTATTTGTAGAAAAGCAAAGACAAAGAGCTAAGACACTGTGAATGGTGCCAGCTAGTAATGCCTCCTTGCCTTGCTGAGAACACTGCAGGGAAGGGCAGGGTGGTTTGGGGGAGAGCTGCTATGCAGTGAAGTCATTCTCAATCGGTTACAGACACGGGGATTGTTGTCTAACCCCCTGCAGCTGCCAGCAGGTTTTGCTATCCTAGGAGATGGGAAGCTCTCACTGGGAGGCTTTTGCAAAACTTGCATATTTTTCCTAATCTAAACCTATATTCCTCCAAAACTTTAATGCAGCCAAGAGCCCAAATTAGCAGTGTGAAAGGCTTAGAGTCAAGGAAGTTTAATTAGAAATTCCCACCTAGGATAAGTTGGTTCTGGCCAAGACAAACAAATACAGTCTCATACTGCTTTCCATGGGTTCACGGGGTGGCTTTACTAAATTGCTTAACCTCATACTCTTTTCTCTCTCTGTCTCTCTCTGTCTCTGTCTCTCTCCGCCCCCCTTTACTACTCCCCCAACACCAAATCCCAGATCAAGTTTCATCTTTGCTGGTCAATGCAGAAGAACCAAAAGGGGCTTGTTCACATCTGGGAGCCTTTGTTTCTGGTGGAACTGCCAACTCATAATTGGTATGACCCAAGGAATGCATCGAGTCAGAAACTGGCTCCCTTGTTTGGGGGTGGGGGAGTGGGGGTGGACATAACCAATGAATGAATTAAAAAAAAAAGAAAAGAAATAACCAAAACTGTGAATATCCCCCATGCCCAAGCACTCACACAAAGTTAAACTAATAGGAATCATCTACGCCAAAGATCTTGCTATTCCTGAGAACTTTTAGAAAAAAGTTTAGGGACTAGAGGATGAAGAGTTTAGCCCATCTGGTACCATCACACACTCCAGATGCTGTGCAAACATGTGACTGTTTGCCCAGGAATGAGACCACCATGAACCCCTAAGTAATGAGAACCTCCTCCATCTTAGCATAACCAGGAAGCTGGAGACATCTTAATAAGAACGCACTACTAAACTTTTGGGTGGTCAAAATTAAGGATAAAACAAACCAGAAAGCCTACTGGGTCAGCTAGGCACCCAAAGCAGCAAAGGCAATAAATTTGAAGTCTGGAGAAAGGGGGCTAATTTCTGTTTTGGAGAGTTACCAGTTGTGAGTCACTGCTACACAAGTGACCTCTATGCCTCAGTTTACTCATCTACAAATTGGAGGATGGGGGAAGGCTAGAAGCCTAAATCTACGATCCTATGAATCTGACAGAAAAGAGAAAGCAAGAGAGAGAAATTTCACTTTTAGACTTTCTCATCCACTTTCCCTGTGGTGTTTATTTGGGTCTCATATCAGATGGAGGTTCTAACATAGCCTTGCAAAGACAGATATTGCTCACTAGTCCACTTAAAGAGAAAGCCTGACAGTCTCTCTTTTACAGTCTTCTATAAGGTAGTATGAAAAAAATATCTTCTGCTAACTTCCTAACAATTGCCACTCATTCAGTAGAATGCCTATTTGGCAAGGCTATTTGAACAAGGGCTAGATCACATTTATCTATGTGGTTTAACTAAAGTTGTACATTGGGCTGTGGGCCAGATGCGAAGGGTTCCCCAGCTCTAGGCAGACAGAATAGAGAACACACCATACAGTTCAGTAAATCCTGCCAGATGGAGGGGTATGTGTTAGACGATGGGCAAGCAGTTCTCACCCACATAGAAACACTGGTCAGATTCAGAGCATGGACTATTTGACCATTCATTTATTCTACAAACACATATTTGAGCGCTTAGTATTGCTAACTACCATGCAAAGTCCTGGGGGATCCAAAGATAAAAATGAAAAGTATTCCCTGGCCTCAAGAAGCTTACATTCTACTGGGAGGTACGACACTGATTCAGGCATATTTAATATAAGGGAAATTTAGAAAGGGGACAGAAATTAACTGGGGTGAGGAAAGGATGAAAGGAAAAAAGAAATTAGAAAAGTTTCCATACAAGGAGGCACTTGAACTCTTGCTTTAAAAGAAGAAGTGAGGTGGAAGAATCCGAAGGAAGAAAAGGTATAATATAAAGCTACACACTCCAGGTTGAAAAGCTTGTATTTTTTATCTCAGGGGAAACAGGAAAGCACTGAAGATTTGTGCTTGGGGAGGATTGTTTGGGGATTTACCACACAATAAACTTGTCTACCTCCTTTGGATTCACTATAACCGTGTTTGATCTCTATTCCCTATGCATGGTCAATCCCCAAGGATAAGCAAACAAGACAGTCTAAGGAAACCACATGATAAAGGGGAAGAGAAAAAAAAAATTTAGACTTGGGAGTCAAGATCTAGGCTCAAATTCCTATTCAGCCACTTAGGATAAAATAGGATTTAGGTCTGGAACAGACCTTGGGTCACTTCCAGGACATGCCAGAATCTTATCGTCATAGATTTTGAGCTTAGATCATCTACTCCGACCTTCTCATTTTTCAGATGAGGAAGTCAAGGCATCATAGCATAATGGAGTGTTGGAGTTGGGAAAACAAAGAGCAAATCACTTAATGTCTCTAGGTTTCAGTTTCCTCATCTGCAAAATGGGGGGACAGTAACACCCAGAGTACCTATCTCACAGGGTAGTTGTGAGGATCCAATGAGAAAAGTTATGGAAAATGCTCTGTAAACTTTTAAATGCCATCTCTTACTTTTTACTGATCACAGGCCCAAATCCACCACTTTTTACATACATACATACATACACACACACACATACATACATACGATTGGGAGTTGGACCACATAGCCCCTGAGATCCTTTCTGGCTTGAGACCTATGAAAAGCTGTGTGACTCTATGTATGTCATTTAACATTTTGGGGGCCTCAGCTTTTTCACTTATAAAATGAAGATTGGCCAAGAGAAACTTTAAGACGTCTTCTAGCCCTATGTGTGGGGAATATAAGTCAGAAGACAAATTCCCCTTGGTCGCCATATCTTTCGGTAATAAAGAACTTGCAAGGCATATTGTTAAGCAAATGACCAGGCTCTCTTGAGGGCGGAGGTACTACTATATTCCTTTGGGGTGTCCCTTCCTGAGGCACATACAATTTTGGGGGGGGGAATAGTTTCTACAACCCTACAAAAGTTCTCATTGGAGCTAGGCGGGCACCTCCTCCACCCTACCTTAAGATTAGTTTTAGCACCATCTGGATTTCCCCACCAACTGTTCTCATTTTCGACAAGAGCAGAGCCCCAGGTATCTGGCAATGGATAACATGGATTGACTGTCCACAGGACTGGAGCCCTGGGCCTAAGTACTTAATCCATGCTAAGACACAATCCTGCCAGGAGACCCAGTCTGTGGCTCCCCCCAACCCAAGTCTGCAAACAGCAGTATTTGATCTGGGTGCTCTAAACAGCAGCAACTGGAGAATTTGTAAAGCCCCATGGTTTCCTGTCTGATTTCCTCCCTCCTTTAGGTGAAAGGGAAACACCTCTCTTGGGGAGAGAGATAAACTGGCACCATTTGGTCTTAAAATCCCTAATTAAGAGACTAGTGTTACTATAGAAACAGCTTTTCTTCCCCTCTATTTAAAAAAAAAAAAGAATAGTGGTTCAGACATCCCTGAGACTGACTAAGGCTTCTTCACACTTTAAATTACCATCTAGACGGCAGCGTCACGTGCATTCAGATGATCACAGGAGAAAGACAAAAGGAGACCTTGGGTTACCTGTATTACTAAGAGATGGCAAAAAGATTCTCCTCTATGGCACAGAGGTCTACACCAGGCTTACAAGAACTCTCTCTCTCTCTCTCACTCACACACAGACACACAGACACACAGACACACACACACACACACACACACACACACGAGTCTAGTCTGTGAACATCTTCATCCAAAAAAATTTTTAAAGAACCCCCCCCAAGATTCAAGGTTAACCCCGGAGTTGGGTTACATGGGCTCAACAGAAAGGAATGTAGTAAAAAAAAAAATCAACCAAAAAGGAAACAAAAACCCCTCCATTCCAGCAGATGAAGTCTTCAAAGGGCTGAAAGGAGACCAAATAGAAGGTACCATGGGGCCCGAGCTGTGGAAATTAAGAAATGCTGCCCAGTAAAACTACATTAGGAGAATCTAGAATGCTGATTAAGCGGCAGCATCTGCAATTCTGATGCTCTGTCCCATGAGACAAATGGGAAAGAAAAAAATGAAAGCTCTCACACTTGCTGCCCCTCCCCCCTGGGTCCAACACTGGCTGGCAGATGGCATCACCACTCTTGATGCCTCCAGGAGCCTGGCTTTGCATCACCCCCCTCCGAAGCTTAGTCTGGTACTTCAAGGGGTGTCTGCCTCATTCCCCCGCAGGGACACCCAGCAAGCAACATGTGGGGACATGAAGCAAGAGTTGCTGGGATCTTGAATTTATTACTGAGGGTGGGGTAACTCTGGAACAGTAGGAGCTCCAGGGCAGTTCCCCCCTTTCTTTATATCCCTTCTGCCCCAAGTACCACTGGTGGCTTTAGCTACTTTGTTCTTGGGGGTGCCTTTCATGTGGGGGTTGGTTTTTTAGCCTCCTACTGAGGGTCAGAGGGCCCAGCAAGTTGTATGGCTAAGCAAACATTGGTCTCCCTCCCCCAATTCTCCCTCTCTCTCTCCACAAGGCTACCCTCCAGACACACCTCAATTTGATGAATTATGGACTTTTAAATAGGTTACTTTCATCAGGTCAAGAGTGGTGGGAAGGCAATTTTCAGGGAATGAGTCCTGGGGGAAGCCAGTCAAAGTATCAATCAATCAATGAACAAAGTATTTACTAAGCATCTCTTAAGTTCTGGGCACTGGGATTAGGTTCAAAGAATCAAACAATTCCTACCTCCAGACAAGCTCATGTTTTAATGTGAAAGATAACAAGTGTATCTAAAAGTATATACCACACAAATGGAAAATTAATAAATACAATTGTATACAAAGCGTTCAGTGTTGTTCAGTTGTGTCTGACTCTTCCCGATCCCATTTGGGGTTTTCCTGGCAAAGATACTGGAGTGGTTTGCCATTTCCTGCTCCAGCTCATTTTACAGATGAGGAAACTGAGACAAACAAGGTTAAGTGACTTGCCCAGGGTCACACGGCTAGTAAGTGTCTGAGGCCAGATTTGAACTCAAAAAAATAAATCTTCCTGACTCCAGGCCTGGCACTCTACCTACTTTGTCAACAAATACAAGTAGTTTGGTGGGGGGGGGGGGAGGCAGGGGGGAGAATCGGGAAAGACTTCATAAAGAAGATGGTGCTTGAGCTGCATCATAAAGGAAGAGAGAGGCCCTAGGAGGAGTAGATAAGGAGGAAGTACCTGGCAGGTGTGGGGGACCAGCTAATACAAAGACATAAGGTGCAATATCGTGTGTGAGGATCAGAGAGAGGGCCACTTTGACTACTAAAACTAATCTAAGAATGCCATTTGAAACCCTAGGTATCTAAGATCTAGAGCGGCAATTTCCAACCTAGGGACCACATACTGCCACTTTATAAATGTTGTATAGATGCTGATATGATTAATAAGATATAAACTCATTTAAAAGTTTTATTGAATTCATGGTAGCTTGTATACCTAACACATCAAAATATCCAAAACTGATGTTAAAAGGTGTTGTCATACTTGAAAAGGTAGGAAACCCTTGTTCTAGAGTACAGGTTCCCAAAGTGGGCAATACTATCCCCTGCGGGAGTACTGGAATGATCCAGAGAGGTGGTAGTAGCCTCGGATGCAACTGGGGAGTATTGAATAAAAATAAGGGGGCAGGGGAAACATAAGGAAAGAAGAGCAGGTAAGAAAATTTTGAAAAACCATTCATACATGTTTCATCCGCTGTGTGTGAACCGAGTTAAAGCCATGGTGATTACAGTATTTTTCAAATAAACACAAAATGCAAGTTGTAACCAATCAGTGGTCAATTCCACCAACAGGTCTTAACAAGTATGTGCTAGCAAACAAGTGTGTCAAGCACTGCTGGGAAGTCCAGCATGCACTGGCAGGAATATATGTGTGTAATGATTAGTTTATAATACGATACTATGCCATAACGTGATGTAATATTATATCACTAAAATTTCAATGCAGGAAAAAACCCACAAATTTACAATAAATTATTAAATTTAAGATGCATCATTTAAAAAATATACATTTTATATTTTTTGGAAATGATGTGAATTTCCAAAAAAAAGTTAGAGTTAAAGAAAGCAGATTTCCAGGGGGGCTCTGAGTAATTTTTTTTAAAAGAGAGCAGTAAGTCAAATAAGTTTGGGAACCTCTGGTTTAGAGGATGAAATGGCAGGCTGTGTATAATATGATGTTTTATATGATGATCTGAATTCTTCTCAGTGTTATAAGTAGAGCTTACCAATAGCTACTTAAAGGTACCTTTTGGCCAAAGACTAAAAGCAAAACTCCATATATATCAAAATAGTCATAGCAGTATTCTTCTAGCAAAAAAAACCTAGAAACAGAGTGGGTCCCCATTAGTTGCAGAGTGATATATTGTGGCATATTCAGTTGGTATATTCAGTTGATAAACATTTATTAAGAACCTACTACATGTCAGATATCTAGGGATAACTTGGGGATACAAAGAAGGGCAAAAGACATTAAGAGCTTTAGCCTAGTGGGGGGACACAATATGCACACAGCTATGTACAAGCAAGTTATGTACAGGATAAATCTGGAAATAATTAGCAGAGTATGTGAAATATCACAGAATATTATTTCACCATATGAAGCAACAAACAAATGAGGAATTCAGAGAAACATGAAAAAACATGTATGAACTGATTCACAGTGCGGCCTGCGGAACCAGGAGAACAATGAAAAGAACGCTTAAAGCACAGCCCAAATTGACATGATTTTAATGGTCATTTTGGCCCCAGAGAACAGAATTCAAGCATCTACCCCTGCTTGGTACAGTGATGGGAGGCTATAGTATGTGCTTCCACTCAGTTGATTTAATCAGTTGATTTTGCTCAATGTTTTTTTCTGTTACAACTGGGGTATGTCTGGAAATGGCTACTGTTCAAACAAAAGGCAGCAATGTTTAAAAGCTACCTTCCTCAATGACTCAATCAACATAAACATTTATTAAGCATCTACTTTGTTAATAGGTACTGTGCTGAGTGCAAAGTCGTATATGACAAAATGAACCCTGAACTAAAAGTCAGGCACCCTGGATCCTAATCCCAGGCTCTACCACCAAGTAGCAGTACGACCTTGGACAAGTTGCTTGTATTTTCAGAGCCTCGAAGTTCCTTGTTGTTCAAATGAAAGGGCTGTACAAAATCTAAACATGTGCCTTTTCCAGCCCTTACATCATGAGTCAAAGGCTCCCCTCTTCGTCCCCTACCCCATGCCCAACCTAAACAGCCAACTTTATTTATCTTTCTCATTAACAAATACTGCAGCCAAACTGGGCTGTTCTCCACTATAGATATTCCCTACTTTCCTACCTATTTACCTAGGTTGTGTTTGTCCTTCGTTCACCGAGACGACCGTGACATCAGGGAAATGATGGGATGACTTGTGGTTGACTTTGATTTGAGGGAGGGGCCGCTGTGCAAGGTAACCAGCATCACTTTTTTAAAGAGGCCTGTTCACTGAATGGGCGTTACCTCACTCCAAGTGAGCACCTGAAAAGGCCTTAGCCTGAAAGGGCCAGGATCTCCCACTGCATCCTGGGCCATCTCTAGCATCCTGGTGAATATCAGGCCACCGCACCCAGACGGCTCTGGAGGAGAAGGTGAGGCTGGTGACCTTGCACAGCCCTCCCTCATTCAGATCAAAGTCAACTGCAGGTCGTGTCATCATCTCCCTGATGCCGAACAAAGGACAAACACAACCCATTCACCTGTGCTCACTTTGTTCCCCATCAGTTAGTACTTATTAAGTGGCCCTTATGTGCCAAGCACTAAGGATACAATAACAAAAGTAAAACAATAGGCTTTACCTTCAAGGAGCTTCCATTCCGTGGAGGTGAAGGGAGAAAGGGGAAGAAGGTAAAGAAACAACCAATCCCCATAGAAGTACAAAAAGAACGTATGCAAAGCAAATACATGGTAATTTTAGGAAGGAGGGCTCTAGGAGCTAGAAAGAAATCAGGACAGACTTCTAGGGTAAGGTGTCCATATCGCTAACATTCTCTCCCTTACTTACTGAATTCCTATCCAATCTTTTAAACCTAATTCAAATATACCTCCTCTTTCAGGAAGCCTTCCCTGCTAAGAACCTTCCTTCACATAGGTAGTAATTTCCCCCCTTATTATAGCACTTTGCTTTCATATTTTATGCACTATGTATTTATCTGTCCAAATATTTCCTTCCATTTTCCTACCACCCTCCCTACTGTACTGACTAACCTCCTGAAGGCAGAGACTGTGTTATCTAAATTTTGTATTTTCTAACAGAGTGCTCTCAACACAGTACATGCTTAATGAATTCATGTTCAATTCAACCCCAACATCTATCGAGATAATTCAATAACTCAAGAATGTTTCCCCTTAGTGCCCTAGCAAATGTCAGCAGTGGAAAGGAGAATTCTTAACCCGAGAGACATTTGCATCCAAACACACAAAGCACAACTACTGCTTGGTACTTTTCCCAGGCTGCTTTTCTTCTTTTTGCCATAATTATGGGTGTATCCCCTAAGGTCCTTCTTTTTCTCTTCTCTCTCCATCTTCTCTCACTTGGTTCAATTAGCTCTTTTCTAAATGACTCCCAGATCCATATATCCTGCCTTACTGTCCTCTTTCTTGGGCATAGTGACCATTTCTAACCAGACTCCAACAGGCATCTCAAACACACACCCAAAATACAACTCATTATTTTCCCTTCCAACCTACTCATCTTCCAACTTTCCCCCATATCTGTTGAGGGTGTAACCATCACCCAGGCTTAAAGCAGCAGATTCATCCTTCTCTCCTCACTTGCCCCATCCCCCATAGTCAATCAGTTCCCATGTTTTGTTGATTCTTTCTCCAATACATCTCACATTCACTCCCTTTTCTACATTCACACTACTCTCTCAGGTCAGGGCTTCCATGCCTCTTGCCTCCAGTTTTTCCCCTTCTCCAATCTATCTTCCAACATTTGCCAAAGTGATATTCCTAGAGAACAGGTCTGACCTGACTTCACTGTCCTACTTAATAATTTCTAGTGGTCTCTTAGTACTACTAGCATCAAATAAACGCTTCTGCTTGGCAAATGCCTCTTCACAAGCCAGATCCAACCTATCTTCTCAGTCTTATTATATATCATTCCCATGCACACTCTTCAATCTAATCAAAATGGCTTCCCAGCTCCTTCCATCTTCCATCTCTGCGTTTTTACATAAACCGCTCCTGTGTTAGCAATGTCCTCCCTCCTCTCCTGCCCTTTACCCCTTAAAATCTTCAGTTTCCTTAGGTCAGAACCATTACCACCTTCTACATGAGATCTTTCTGAATCTCCCTCTCCCCATGCCACCCCCAATTGCTGTGTTTCTGCCACTCAAACTACTGTGTGTGTGTACGTACACACACACACACACACACACACACACACACACACACATTACGTTAGAGTTTCTGGAAGATAAGTTTTCGAAAGAAGTAATCGTCTTCTTATCAGATGGAAGGCATAGAGATCATGAGCTAAGGGCTTCTTCTTGAAGTGGCACTAGAATATCAGCGCTTAGAAGAGACCTTGACAGTCATGTAGTACAACCCACAGAGAAAGGAAGTGACTTGCTCAAGGTCACACAAACACATATGTTGGTATACATGTCTCCTCCCATAGAAAAGTTCTTCACAAGGAATAATTGTTTATTTTTGCATGTGTATCTCCATCATCTCACATGGTACCTGACATCCAGCAAGGATTTAATGCTACTTATTGGATAAATAGTTCTGGACCCATCCTAATATGTGGAATTTGTTTTTCCTTAATAATTTGAAAATTCAAGTCGAATATCTGAACTGGATGAAAAAGGTATCTTAAAGAATTCTGTAAGAATCTTATCTTAGAATATACCTTAAAGAAGCATGATTCTATCACTGTTATTTCCAAATTCTATATCACTTTTCTTCTACTTCCATCATATTTTAACTATGTAGAAGAAGGTAATGTTCCCAAGTACAGTGGTTTAGGAGTCAGCAGATCCACAAATTAGTCCTGGCTCTGTCACAAACTAGGCATATGTACTGAGAACGTCACTGAGCCTCCCTTTCCACACTGATCAAATGGGGGCGTTAGATTAGATAATCGTTAAATGTCTTGTCTAGCTTGAAAATTCTATAATTTGCTGGAATCAAGGACAAAAGGGGAGCATTTTCCCCCTTAGCTACAGGGGAAGAATATTCACCTAAGAAGATGCTATAGAAAAAAAAAGGCTACTTTAATATGCGTACCACCCTACCTCACTGTGCATATGAAGGAAGCCCAATTATTATCCTTCCCCTAAAGCTCTTTATCCATCACACAAAAGAGGCTTATTCATCAAGGAAACTAATATGGACTGGATCTGTTATTTCATAGCTCTAAACCTGGGTGTCTTAACTTAGGGTCTCATCCATGAATTTAAATGGAAAAAAGTCACATATTTTCACCACTTTTGGGTTTCTTTTGTAATCTTAATATGTTATAAATTAGAAAACATCACTCTGAGAAGAGATTCATGAGTGTTACCAGACTGTCCAAGGTAGTCTATGACACACAAAAAGGTCAAGAGCCCCTCCCACTATAGGATGGTCTTAAATGAGAAACTCCCTCTCTACCCATGCATGGCTCCGCAATTTTTTATCTTGGACTTAAGAATAAGAAAACCCAAGTGGGAATTCTGGCTTTGATACTATGTGACACCTTGGGCAAGTCACTTCCCTTCTCTATGGGTTTTACTACATGACTGTCAAAGGTCTCTTCTAGCTCTGAGATTCCAGTGCCTCTCCAAGAGAAAGCCCCTAGCTCCGGGGCTGTGACTAAACCCAGCTTTGGGGAATCTGCAACCTCAAGGCCACAGTTTGGATTCAGTCCAAGGGCTGCACTTGAGGACCTAGAAACCAAATGTGGCCTGGAGGCCACAGATTCCCCACCTCTGCCCTAGTTCATGATCTCTATGCCTCCCATTTGGCAGGAGGATGATTACTTCTTTTGAAAACTCATCTTCTAGACACACTAATACAATACTGATAAAACTGTGACATGGTCCAACCATTCTGGAGCCATTTGGTATTAGGCTAGGAAAATCACAAAGATGTCTATATCCTTTGGCCCCAATATCCTACTGCTAGGCACATATACAAGCAGTCAAATGATACAAAGAAAGATCCCATATTCACCAAAATACTTATAGCAGCATTATAATGTAAATGCCCATCAACTGGGGAATAGCTAAATAAACCACGGTACATGTAATAGTACTGCACCATTAGAAATGATTAACAGGAAAAATTCAGAGAAGCATAAGAAGACTTAAACTGATACAGGAGTGAGCTAAGTAAGAAGAACCAGAAAAATAAGATCACAAATGATAACAATGGGGGAAAAATTAGACAAAATGCCTTGTAATTGTGCTCATCCAGGCTGCTCCAGAAGAGAAAACGCGCCTACAGTTATCCCTTCCACATCGCGACTTTCCCTATCATGGTTTCGATATATTGCGGGTCAGCATAACAAATTAAAAGAGAGTTTTGGGAGGAGTTTTGCGGAAGCCACAGACAACATGTGAAGGCCAGCAGATGATAAAGAAAATGTTTAGAAACTAAGTGTATTATATAATATCAGCATATCTTATCTTTTAATACCATAATTTAGACTTCTTCTCTGATATGAAGGGAAGGTCAAAAAATTTTACATGGACTTTCCAGATCAAAGGAGGCACTGCCCCTAACCCGTGGTGTGAAGAGAATAACCGTACTTCTCATATTTGCAAAGGTAGGGATTCTGGGCAGCTAGGTGGGGCAGTGGATAGAGTGCTAGGCCGAGAGTTTGAAATTTCAACTCTTCTTCCCGAGTTCAAATCTGGCCTCAGACATTTCCTAGCTGTGTGACCCTGGGCAAGCCACTTTACCCTGTTTGCCTCAGCTTCCTCATCTGTAAGATCTATCTGGAGAAGGAAATGGCAAACCACTCTAGTATCTCTGCCAAGAAAACCTCAAATGGGGTCACGGAGAGTCAGACACAACTGGAAAAATGACTAAATAAAAGGGATTCTGGATGTGGAACAATACTGAATGAATTGCCTTCTTTACTCACCCTCACCTCCCTCCCACCCCCAGTCTTTTTAACTTTTTTAAAAAGGGATAGCTCCCTGGCAAAGTGACATGCTGGGGTGAGGAATGTATTTGAAAATGAAGGTGAAATAAAAACCAAAAAAAAGATTCCAATAATTTCTTAAAAGGCCATCTTCACATGTTCTAATTTCTGTTTTTCTTTAAGAGATAAACGTTTTGCCTACAGCCCACTGGTCCACAAGCCTTCTTTCAGGAAAAATGCAGGCCTTCCTTGACACTCCACCTAATCTAATTATGAGCATCCCGGGGGAAGTCTATCTAGCCTGATTTGGACTATTTACCAACAAAGAGTTTTAATTCTACTCCGGTGACCCTTTTTCAGGGTTGCCAGAAGGATCATGTGGCTTGAAATTCAAGGCCAAGAGAAGAGTGGCAGAATGCCCCGGTGATGGCCCTGGCTCTGCGCCTGGCAGAAACCTCCTGGGCTTCAGTTGTCTTTAGGCCCAACATCCCTGTATCATTTCTATTCTTCTAGACTGTCCTAGTTCAGTGTCTCTTGAGGCGGCCACAGTAAAACCTTTTCTAAATCTTAAGAGACACTAGCCCTACCATCTTCCTGAAGTCACTACCTCCATCTTTCCTTACTGGCATCTAAGATCTGAGGGTAGATTTAAGATTAGAATCTAAATGTCAAATAGAATGCTGACCTATCTCTCTAATGATGACAACCCATAATTTATTATGCCAGAGAGAAGTCTATGCTAAGGACTGTGGTTGTCTAACCAAACTTGTTTTGTCCAAAGGAGGTGCATATAAGGGGGATCACTGAAAGGAGATGGAAGAAACATCATCTCTAGGTTCCTTTCATTCTAATCACTGGAATGGCTGGATTCTAGACCTGCCATGATTATGGCATCGCAGAATTCAAAGAGCCTCAGAAGCCATCTAGTCCCAATATATCTGATCAGAGAAGCCCTTGCCTCCAGAAAACCATTGTCTCTTAGAGGCATGTAGGTGACACAGAGGAAAGAACCATGGACCCGGAGTCAGGAAGACCTGAGTTCAAATCCAACCTCGGACACTTAATAGTTGTACAAACCTGAGCAAGTCACTTAACCTTTGTCTACTACTTCCTCAATTACAAACTGGGGATAACAACACCTACTTTCTGGATTGTCGTGAGAATCAAATGAGAGATCTCTAAAGCATATAGCACAGTGCCTGGCACATAATAGATGCTTTAATAAATGCTTACGCTCTTCCTTTTTCACTAATCCACTTTCAGATAGTTTTCATTGTTAGGAAATTTCTCTTTACATCAAGCCTGAATATGCCTCTCTAACATGTATCCACAATTCCTCGTTGTGCCTTCTGAGGCCAGACAGAACAAATCCAACCCTTCTTCCCCAAGAGGGCCTAAATATATTTGAAGGCAATGATCATTCCCTACTCAGTACCCTTCTCTTTCCCATCCATACCTTTAACCAGTCTTCATATGGCCTAGTCTCCAGTCTTCTTATTCTTCTGGTTGCCTTCTTCTGCATAATTTCCAGCATATTGATCTTTGCTAAAATGTAGTGGGCAGAACTGACCTTTATATTACAGCCACGGTCTGATCAGAACAAAGTACAGAGGGTCTATCCCTTCCCTTATTATGAACACTATTCTTTTTTTTTTTTTGAGGGGGGAAGGCAGGGCAAGTGGGGTTAAGTGTCTTACCCAAGGTCACATAGCTAGTAGGTGTATCAAGTGTCTGAAACTGGATTTGAACTCAGGTCCTCCTGACTCCAGGGCTGGTGCTCTACTCACTGTGCCACCTAGCTGTCCCTAACACTATTCTTTTAATGCAGCTTTTTTTAAAAGTCACATTAGTTTGTTTTATTTTTTTTTTTTGGCTACCTCATGAAGTCTGTGATGTAGTGGATAGAACAATGGACTTGGAATGAGAAAGATGTGAGTTTGAATTCTACCTCAAAGACTTACTAGCTTACTATTCGATCCTTATCTACACATCCTACACGATCATTTAACTACTGTTGGCCTCAATTTCTTCATCTGTAAAATGGGAGCAGTAATAGCACCAAGCTACTTCTAGTTAATGAGATGGCTCAGTGGATGGAGCTCTGGGCCTAGATTCAGGAAGACCTGAGTTCAAATATGACTTCAGAATAGCTGTGTGACCCTGGGCAAGTCACTTAACCTGTTTGCTTTAATCTACTGGAGAAGGAAATGGCAAACCACTCCAGTGTCTTTGCTGAGAAAATCCCACAGACAGTATGAAGTCATGAAGAGTTGGATGACTGAACAATTAGTTCTTGCTAGGACCAAAATGAGATAATATTGGTAAAGTGCTTTGCAAATCTTAAAGTGTTACATAAATGTTAGCTATTATTATTTACTAAAGCCTCCAGATAATACCTTGTCTGAACAATCTCTCCTTTTACTGAACAATCTCTCCTTTTACTTTTATAAAGGTTGACTTTTAGAACTCAGGTCATCGGTTAAGTTTCACCTTTTTAGGTCTGGCTCCATAACCTGATCTGAAACTTTTGGGGAAGCCCTATGTCATTCACTGGCCTTATCTCACCTTCAGGTTTGAGAAACATTCTTTGAGGCTTAATCTAAATCATTGCTAAAAAGGTATTACATAGCCCGGGGCCACATCCCACTGGAGACCTCCCTCTAAGAAGACATGCTAGTTGTTCCTAATCTAGTTGTTCTTAATCTAACCGATGTACTTGTAGCTAGCTCCCACCTCTCAGTTTTATCCATAAGGATAAAAAACCATCAAATGATTCTCTCTCCTTAGTTAATCCCTGAAAGACGATACCAAATGTTCTTCCAGAGGGGGCATGATTGCCAACAGGGATATGACAACGAGAGACTAGTCCCAACAGAGGCCAGCTCCAGAGCCCCTCCCACCTCTGCAAAGCCAAGTTACAGTTAACAAGATGTTCCCTGATACTTGGATAGAGTGTCAGAGGCTTTGGGACAGGGGTGGGGAAGCTGCGCCCTTGAGGCCACATGTAGCCTGCTAGGTCCTTGGGTGCAGGCTTTTGGTTGCAGTCTTACAGAACAAATCCTCTGATTAAAGGGATTTGCTCTGTGAAGTTTGGATTCGGTCAAAGGGCTGCACTTGAGGACCTAGAGGGCCACATGTAGCCTTGAGGCTGCAGGTTCATCACCCCTGCTTTGGGACCATCTCCCTGGAAGAGGACCCTGTATGACAAACTACTGGAAAAAGTCCTGAGATCATAGCACTGAGTACAATGCCTGGCATGTAGTGGTGCTATGTAAATGCTCGTTATTATTGTTGTTTTGCTATAGTCATTCCTTTTGCTCTCCTTGATGATGGCTAAAAGTTTGGACCAGGACTTATGCCCTGACTCTTGCATGGAAGCCAGCTAACAGCAGGGACCATGCCATATACTTATATACCCAGTATTATGCCTACCACTGCACTAGGCCCAAGACTGGGGCTGGCCAAGCAAGTAAGTACTTGTTGATCCAGACAACTTAATTTCTCAGCCCAGGAATCATTCAATGTCACAATTCGGATAAAAGCAAGGTTCCCAGGGCCAGACATTCCCTATGATATACAGGAAGGCTTTGGAGAATTCACTGGCCCATCCCATCAAGTCCTTACAAGTTGAATGTTAGCACCTTACTTCTGAAACATCAAGTTCTTAAAGAGGATGAATCACAAATAACTGGAAAATGATGAGGCTTTAAGTAAACAGGAAAGGGGGAAGGTGAGAAAAATACGTAGGCCAATTTGAATTCTCAAAGCAATAGATTTAAAATGCAAAAAAAGGGATTAAAAAAAAAGCCCAAAACTTTACCACTACTAAAATACAAGAAATGTGATTAGGTTATCAGCTTAATAAACTTCGAGTAATAAACTTTGGACCTCCCTCCAAAGATTAAGTAGATTTAAACCCTGGGAAGCTCTTTGAAGCAGGGTTCTACACGGCCATTAAGTTTGGACCCAGACTCTTAAGTCTGGCATCCTATTTACTGAAATAGGAAACTGGAATTCTGTTTGGGAGTCTCACACTAAAGATAAGACCAGGCACTAGGAGATATCTGGAAAGCAATTAGTGACTGGGGATGGGGCCAATGTTGCAGCTTTGGGGATCTATGTCCCTTGGGATGTTCTTTATTGTAGAATACCACCGCTGGACACCCCTCTCCCTCAGCCCTGCCCCACACACTTATTAATGATTCAACCAAGTCGACCAAGATAATCCTAGTTAGCACATGTATAATCTGTATCAAATTGTCTGCTTCTCAAGGATGGGGGAGGGGATTGAGACAGGGAAAGAATCTGAACTCAAGATTTTAGAAATTGGATGTTTAAAATTGTTTTAACATGTAATTGGAAAAAAATAAAATATAAAAAATTTCCCCCAAAAGATAATCCTAATTAGAGGTCTTCTTCTTCCTTTCCTCTCAGCCTCCAAGCTTCCTATTGGACAGTCTGTGTTTTAATTCAGAAAGGTTTTTTTTGCTTATTTGAGGGCAGAGGATGATTGATTTAGAGGTAGAAGAGACCTTGATGGCCACAGAGTTCAACCCCCTCATTTTACAGAAGAGGAAAAATGAAGCACAGAAATTGCAATCACTTGGCCAAGGTTACACAGCTAGTTGAATAAAAGTTGTTTTTTTTTCCCTAACTCTCACAGCCAATGGTCCTATCCAGTATGCCAAGTGCCCCTCTAACAATAGTTAATTAACTTTTGCCTCTTAAAAAGAATGTCAACGTCAGAAGGTAATGTTAAGTCTTCCTCACTTGCCCAGCTACCCAGGTGTCTCTTGACATTAGGTATCATTTGGGAGTGAGGGGGAGGGAAGGGAAGGAGAAGGAATATGAACAGCCTACAGGTGACTTGTTTCTTCTCCTAATTCATTCAAATATTCAAAATGAGCTGGGATTTCCAAATCCCATTCTTATAACTTTCCAGGACAGCTAGAGTGCTATGAACACACTGACTCCTCTTCCCTATCACTTTTATTTAAGCATTTCCTTTGAGGACTGTCAGGAAGGGTGAGAGGTAAAAGAAATACAGACTTTCTGATGGAATCTCCAAACAAAAGCCGGTCTTGAAGTCAAAAAGCCCCAGTTTTTGTTTTTATCTTTTTTTTTTTTAATCAGCAAGGAAGTCACCAATTCTCAAGATGGATGGGATTCTCCCAACATTTTCCTGTACATTCTCCCCTTTCTCTCTTTAGGCTTAAAGGATCAGGCAACCAGAATCATAGAACTGGAGAATTGGAAAGAGACTCCAGAGACCTTTTAGACCAGGGATAGAGAACCTTTGCCCTCAAAGTTTGGATTCATGTTGCAGGTTTCCCACTCCTGATCTAGACCAATCCCTACACAAAAGGAATCCCTACTAGTATATGCGGGACAAGTGGCCTTCAAGGAGAGAGAGCCCACCACTTTCTAGGGCAGCGCTTTTCACTTTTGGACCGCTCTAATGGTTGCTAAGTTTCTCTTGATGTCAAGCCTATATAGATCCCTTTTGCAGCTTCTACCACTGCTGCTGGGTCTGCTCTATGGGGCCAAGGGAGACAAGCCTAATCCCTCTTCTAGGTGATAGCCCACCCCAAACAAACCAGGATCCCTTCTATCCAGGCCTTGGAGCCAGGTTGCCAAAGGGAAAAAATGTCCCCACCCACTGGAGCAGGAAGGAAGAGTCGCCTGGCACTGAGTTCAACTGGCAGCATGACCCATCATTTCCTGTTCCCCATCATGGTTAGTCACGGCTTCTAGTTCACCTGTAGGGCCTGAGAAACCGAGAAGCACCATATAGGCTTGGAGGGTTTGGTTCAATTGCGAGATTCCCTGGGACACACAGCCCTCCCAATCAGGGTCATCTTTTCCCTCTCCTTCCATGAAAGGTCACTGGAGGTCTCTACTGTCCCAAGGAACCAGAAAGTAAAATTATGTAAGGAGTTCATCTGGTCAGACATAATTATGCCTGGAAGCCTAACACGAAGAAGGGGCAGACATGAGCCAGCTCATATGCGCTGGACGGGATCTGGCTGAACCACTCAGTTTTATTTTAGTAATCTATCCAAGTCAGGTGGGCTGGGAGGAGAACCCATGTACTTAGCTCCAACACTCACTGTATCATAGCATTTTGTATTTCTCCCTACTTCTGTTAAAAAAAAAAAGTTGAATGCCGTAGACTCACTCATAGGATCATAGATCGTACCTCTGAAACCACTTTGTCCCACCCCTTCATTTTAAAGAGAAGGACATTAAGGCTTTGGATTTGAGAGTCAGAAGGACCCCAATTCAAATTCTGCCTCAGACACTTAGCTTTATGATGCTGGGCAAGTCACTTAAGCTTCTTCATCTGTACAAAAATAAATAGATTTATGATTCCAGAGGATTAATGATTTACTCCAGAGAGGTGAGGGGCTTAGGGTGCAGAATGAGACATACTTTTTTTGGATGTGGCCAATATATTTTGCTTGAGTTTGCCTATTTGTTGTAACAGTTTTCTTTCTTTTCTCAATGGTGGGAAGGGAGGGGAGAAAATAAATGCTCGTTTATTGAAAAATAAAATAATTTTTATTAAATGAGGGACTTAGACTCAGTGACTTTCAGTGATTCTCTAAGTGTTGTCTTGCCCCAGAGGTAGAACTTGAACCCAGACCCTCTGATTTTAGTGTTTGTTCAATAGTACCCATGGAAGAGAATCAGATGCTGGCAACACCAGGACCCCATTGTCTTTTTGGAGGCAGGCTCGAGTTGGTGGGCTTCAAGTGACAAGGCAGAGGGCAACCCTGCTTCCTGGGAGGCAGAAAGCCTGTTATGAAGCTCGAGAAGCCTGTTCATCTGGTTTAAGCAAAGACTGAAAAGAAAATAAGGGAGAATAGTAGGGGGGGGGTAAAGGAAGGAGAGAAAGAAGATCTGAAGGAAAGATGAAAGGGGGTGCTGCAATTTCACTCAATCTGGAGGTCATCTCCAGGGACTCTGGCTCTATCTTATCAGTCAAGGTAGACAAGACCTCCCTTACTCAGCTGCCTGGGTAAAGAGTTTATCTCAGAAACTGGAACTCAGCATGGGCGTTCACCATTGTCCAGAAACCAGATCCATCTGCTGTACTGAAGAGGAAAGGACATGGTGGGGATTAGAGAAACCCAGCAAAGCCACTGGAAGACAAAAGGTTAAAAGAAAAATTTTTTTTTTAAAGTTAGCAGGATCTCTGCAGCAATTCTACAACTGGTTGGTAAATGCTGCTCCTGGCCAGGATTAGCTGAACGGAAACAGCTTTTCTAGCTGAAATGAACTTAAGACAAGAGATCATATTGCAGCTAATTGGACCGCTGCTGCCTTCCTTCAAGAGCCCCAAGAGTCCCAATTCGGTTTTTGGTTTGGGGCTAGCAATTTCATTGGCACCAAAGAGCTTTCAGAAATTAAGGAGGTGGCCTAGGAACCCCACCCACCTCTAAACCCATGGTCTATTTCAGGCCGCTAACCATTTACCTTCTCCCAATTCAATCAGACCTTTGGCATTAAAACAGACCTAAACAGTGGCTCTGAGACTCCTAAACAGTTAGAAATCACACAATGGAGGTTTGGGGAGTCTGCCTATTTGATCCTGAATTCTACTCCATTGCCCCACCCCCACCCCTGCCCTTTTTCCTCCAGGGTAAGTAATTTTTTTTAAAGTGTGGGGGTAGGGCAGTGTGAGAGCTCTAGGGTCCCTTCCTGCCCTAAATCGAAGATCCTTTTCATCCTGTTGGAGATGTTCCCAGTCAAAACTGCTCAAGCCTTATATTTAAATCTATAGGACACGCCCTGAAGCCAAGTCATAATTATTCATTCCTCCTAGAGGCAGGATCCTACCATCCTACCTCTTCCCAGAAACACAGAAGGGAAGCATCAGGATTTATGGTCCCTGTTGAAAGAAAAAAAAAACCTGACCTTTACACTAACACTATTCCCCTCCCCTTCCACACAACACATCTGGTTTTCTCATCTGCAGTGACTATGTCATCAACTGTGTGACAAAGCTGAATGAAGGGAAATGCAGCTCAGGCAGCCCCTCTCCTCAAAATCTCCAGGCTCCACCTCACAAAGACAAGAGATTTATTTGCATCAACATGTAAAGGTTTGGATTGCAAAACGTGGATAGAAGATCCCAAGTTTTATTTGAGGGGGCTGGGAAGGGGCATATGGATGTTTCTTTCACCAGCCTTTTGAATCCAGGAGAGTTCCTGGCTTTTTAAAAGATGCTGTTTTTTTAAAGTGGCTGAAGAAGGCCCTTCTCATTCCAACCCACCCAGAATCACCTTCTCACCTCCCAAGTCAATGCTGAGCACAACACGGGCCCCTATTTCAAGGTTAGGAGGGGAGGGATGCAGAGAAGGAAGGGTAAGGCAGACATGGAGGGTCCAGATTCAAGAGACCCTGAAAAGGGGAACTAAGGTGAGAAGCAGACTATCTATCAGATAGGCCACAAAAGATTGGAGGAAAGAAATATAGCCCATCAAAAGACAGAAAACCTTCTAAGAGTAAGAACTCTATGCAATACCTCCCACCATGCACCAGTCAGAAGGATCAGGAAGGAGACTTGCCCCCCTGGTGAGCTGATGTGGCATCTGCACATTCTCTTCGGGGAAAAAATGTTTAGGCAGTTGTTACTTTTAAGTTTAGAGGATGAAACTGAATGAGTTTTGTGGCTAGCAGGGGCTCAGTAGAGTTCCCTGGGCAAGTGTAAAAGGCATAATAGACTTCCTCACCTCCCAAGTTAAGGAAAAAGAATATATATATACGTATATATATAAATATTTATAAGGGGAGGGGAAAGGGAGAGAGACAACCACCAAGACAGTAAAGAACGACTGATGGAGGAGCCGCCCCCACCCCATAAGGCAGACACGTTTAGACAAAAGTTGAAGAAAGCACTTCAGGAAGCATCCTCACTTATTCCACTCCCCACTCCAATCTCATCGTCCTGCTTCCTCCCCTCTGGCCCCAATCGGGAAGAGTTAGGTTGAGGATTAGCGTCCTCCCAGTTACCAGGGATTGGGAGGGATGGGGGCACCTGGGAGGCCTCTCTACATTCCACAAAGAAGGGGATGGCTCTGGGGCTCCGAAACTGCCCTAAGGGGTTTCCCTTTGAATCCTTCGGAGGAATTTGGATTCCTGGGGGTAGGAAATGAAAAGAAAGGCAGAAAATGTCCCAAGACAGCAAAGCTATCTCTCCCTCGAGGCCCTGGGTTGCGACCTCTGCCTCCTCTCCCCACCGACAACAGATCCATCCATTCTGTAGATCCCTCTCCCCCAAGGAGGGGCAGTACAGGGTAGGGAGTGGGGCTAAGCCCCTAGGCGGCAGTTGCCTGTCCCCCAACTCTCATGCCCACTTAGGCATCCCTCACGTGGGAAGCATCGTTTTCCTCCACATCCCCGAATGGAGACCCAGGGGGGAGGGGAGGATGGGGAGTAGGTCGGGTGGAGGCTGCTGAGAGAAAGGAAGGTCAAGAAGGCTTAAGCAAGTAGCAAGCTTTAAGAAGGGAAAGAAAGGGCGGGAGTAAAGGGGAGTGGCCAGGCCGAGGCAGCAGGGCTTTGGGGAGAGGAATTGGAGGTCTTGGGAGGGGAGGGGCGCGTGGGACCCTTACCCTGCCGGGTGGACACGTTCCTCTGGTTGCCCGCCTGCAGCACCACCTGGGGACAGCTCTGCTCCAGCACGAAGAGCTCGTCCTTGCCCACCTTGGTGCTCTTGCCCGCCTTGAGCGTGCCGCTGGGGCCCGACGGCGCCAGGTAGCGGCCCTCGCAGTCCCGGAAGGCCACCTTGCCCGACCTGAACTCCAGGGTGTAGCCGGTGCCCGGCTCGGGCTTCTCCACCAGGCGCCCGTCGTTGCGCAGGAATCGGTGGTCCGCCGTCTGCACGCTGTAGCGCTGGTCCTGGAAGACTAGGGTGATGAGCGAGTCCACGCCCCAGGGCACGTCGCGGTCCACAGCGATCTCGTCCTGGCGGGCGCTCAGGTGCGCGTAGCGCTTGCGGGTCAGGCTGTAGATGTTCACCTGTGGGTGCATGGCGATGTGGACGCTCCACTTCTCGGCGGGAGAGATGGTCTGCGCGAAGCACGACAGCCGGTCCTCGGTGCCCCCGAAGTAGCGGCGGTGAGGCTCGGACTGCAGTGACCAGCGCCCGTCATCGTGGGCCACGATCAAGAAGCGGCAGTCAGCTCCGGGCGTTTCGCTGTCGCAGCTCACGTTGCCGTCCTTGTCGGCCGCCAGGTAGCGGCCCAGGTGGCTCTTGAGGCACACGGCGTGGCCCCCGCCGCTCGCCTCGTCGGCGGGCTGCTCCAGCGTCCAGATCTGCTTCTTCTTCAGGCTGGCGGCCGACGCGTTCACCTTGAAGCCAAAGGCCTCCGCCGTCAGGTACTTGTTGCCGCAGTTGATCAGCCCGAACTGGATCTGCACCGACTCCGACGTGCCGTTGGCGGTCATGCTGGCTCTGGGCTGGGGGGAGATGCTGCGGGGCCGGGGAGAAAGAGAGCGAGCGGGCTGGGTCGGGACCTGGGCGCCGGCGAGACGAGCCGCGGAGCTGGCAAAGGGAGGGCTGGCTCTTCCAGTGGCCCCTGGCTGCTGCCTCGCTCCTCTGGTTTCTTATCCCCTCCCGCCTGCCTTGCCTTGCCCCACCAGCTCACCCCGGTCCTTTGTTTGCCTGTAACGTGCTCCCGCTCCCACCGCTCCACAAAGCCTGCCTCTCACCGCCCCAGCTGCAGCCTATATAGACAGGATGATGTCAAGGGGTTTGCAGCCGGCCCCGCCCCCCGACGGAGCCTCCCGGCCCCCGCGGTGGGGTTGGTGATGGGGATGGGGATGGAGATGGGATTGGGAAGGAGAAGAGGGAGGGTGCGAGGGAGGGAGGCTGCAGCTGCAGCTCGCAGTGGGGGCAAGCACAATGCAGCCCACAGATCTCCCCCTCCCACCCCCTAGCCAGCCAGCCAGCCAGCCCCTCCGAGTCCCAGCCCGTGTCTTGCAGAAAAAGAGGCTAGAGCAAGGCGGGAAATCTGAGGCGGAGGTGCATTCTAAAGAAGTCTTTTCATTGACCGTAGAGGGGTGAGGGGTGGGGGGTGGAGGTGGAGGAAGAATCCACAAATGGGGGGGGGGAACTTTTTTGCCACGGGTTTTACTTTTGCTTCTTTCTCTCACACGTCCTAGTGGGCAAGTCCTTCTGCCGTTTTTTCTTTGGCCTTTCTTTTTGCATGGCTTGGATTACTAGCCACCCCAAATCCCACCCACCCTATTCCCCAAACTGGCCTGCTAAAGTAGAGAGAAAGCATTCCGGAGGGCCAAGGGGTGTTCCCAGAGCTTTCGGGAGGGTTCAGAATGGTGCTTCTCACTCGCCCCCTCCCCCACTTTGGGGCTAGTATGGAAGAAAGAATCTCAAAATTTTCCTTTATAAAATCTCAAATACAGAGTCAAATTGGGCTCAAGCCCCTATCCAGGTAAAATGGAACTACCCAGACTCATCCACAATCTCTAAAGTTAGGTCTGTGATTTTTCTTGGATCTCCTCTGTCCTGAAGGGAAAACTGTGTGCTTCTTCCTTGCTTTCTCAGCCTGCAGTAGTAACCTTTCCTACATACATATATACCGTAAGCTGGTTACAAAGGGGGAAGAGGGAGGGGAGGTGAAAAGAGCCTTCGAAAGGGCAAGAAGTGAAAACAAGGCAGCCGGGTTTGTTGGTCATCCTCAAAGGCACCGGACCTAATCTGGCTTTCCCCTTTTAACCCTACCCAACCTTTGCCTAAGATATAATGTCTTCTGATAGTAACCTTTCCTTCATTGTCTTCGGTTCCTTCATTCAGCCTCAGAAAAATTACCGTTCTCTATTTCATCAGAACTCAAGCTCTCTTGGCTGCGAATTCCCCCTGGATATTCCCTCATGGTTCTCCTCCATGTCCTTTTTCACTACTTCTAGAAGTCCCCTAGATTTCAGAAATAGGCTCATCATTGAGTCCGGTGGGGCTTCCCCAAGGCCCCTTGGCTTCTCAGGCCACTGTACTTTCTTTAGACTTTAATGCTGTGCCCAGAGAAATCCAGGAGGTCCACTGGGATCTACTGGTTGATCTTGAAACCTTGCTTGGTTCATCTCTAAGCCAAGGTGCCAGACTTGAAATCAGAAAGAGCCAAGGTCACATCCTCCCTCAGATTTACTAGCTGTGTGACCCAAGAAAAGTGACTTCATCTCTCTGGGCCTCAGTTTCCTCATCTGCAAAATGCAGATAATAATAGCACCTACCTCCCTGGGTTGTTGTGAGGACTACATCAGATAATACATGTAAAGGGCTTAGGAAACCTTGAAGTACCATATAAAATGTTAGCTATTGTTAATTCAATTAAATTCAATAAATATTTGTTAAGCCTTTATTATGCCAAGGTACTGTGTTAAGGATTGGAACACCTAGATGGCGTGTGGGTACTTACTCCATTAGTGGAAGGAAGGAAAGAAGGAAACAAGCATTTATTAAGAACCTACTATGTGCCAGGCAGTTGCTAAGTATTTTACAGATACCTCATTTGATTCCCACAACAACCCTGGGAGATAGGTGCTATTATTATCCCTCTTTTACAGTTGAGGAAATTGAGTCAGACAGCATTAAGTGACTTGCTCAGGGTCACACAGCTATTAAGTGTCTGAGGCCATAGTCGAACTCAGATCTTTCTTAGTGACTCCTTCAATTCCTTTTCAGTCTCTTTAGGGGTTCCATTCAATGTGCTAGAAGCCTTGTACTGATTCTTTTAATATCCCCAGGATACCAATATACCACTCAATTTTTACACTTCTCTCCAACTCCAGTTACATAATCAAGCTGTCTTCCTTTCTGGTCATACATGTCCTTGTCTCCTCACAGGCAAATTATTTTTGGTTATATGCTGAAGCCCCTAATTAGACCTATTTCCATCCTTCTTTGGGTTATTTGTGATTTTGATGCTTCTGAGATTATAACATTTCCTGATTTGAAAACATATAGCATTGATATGAGAACATGAGTGTTAAGGAGATGGCCTTTTACAGCAGCAAGCACTGTTTGGAATCACTGAAAGAAGGAAAGACTTTGCCATTTTCCAAAAGTGGTACAACCTAATCTCTACCTTCTCTATTATAAACTTATTTTGTATTTAGAGCTCCTATCCAAGAAATACATGTTAATAATCCCTTCTAACTCTCAAATTCTGTGTTATTCTCTAACTAAATGAAATTCGTAATGTAGTCTGGGGAATATATATTTTTCATCCACTTTGTTTTTTAGTGTGAATGGTTAGACTGGATTTCACAAGGAGGCTGTAACATTTCAGAGCTGGAGGCCTGGTGCAGTTAGTACAATGTCATCAGTAAATAGGTACACTGGGAGAACTTTGCTATCGACATGGAATCTTACATTTATTTCAGCTTCTCACAAAGAATCCTCCATGACATTATCAAACAAACCATATGTGGGCATATACCCCCATTTTAACCTTTTATGATGTCAATAATCAGGAGATCATTGAACAAAATTATAGTCGACTTTGTCTTAGGATGTTGTATAGTTCTGACACCTCTCATTTGAGGAGAGCCTTCAAGGTTGTACTTTGTTCTGTGTCCATTTTTTTTAATGAACTAAAAAGAGATGTTGGAGAAGGAAATGGCAAACCACTCCAGTATCTTTGCACAAGAAAAATCCAAATGGAATCACGAAGAGTTGGACACAACTGAAAAAACAACTAAACGACAAAAAACACGATATAGCCAGAGAGTGAAAAGATTGCTGCCTTTGGAGTCAAAGAACCTAACTTTTCAAATCTAGGCTCTGATATTGACTACTTTTGTAAGTAAGGATCTGGGCAAGTCACTTGGAAAATGATTTGCAACTTTTTAAAGTTGTAAAGTCATTTGTAAAATGAGGCAACTTTGTAAATGAGAGGATTGATTTAGATCAGTGGTACCGAACTCAAATAGAAATGGGTCTACTAAATCATACAAAAGGATCCTTGTAAGGCACATGTTGACCTAGATAACCACATATTAACATTATCTGTGTTCTATTGTATTTTTATTTCCCAATTATATTTTAATTTGGTTCAGGCTGCACTCAGAGGGCTGTCCCCTTCAGTGTATTTGACATCTCTACTTTAGATGACCTTTGAGGTTTTTCCAGTCCTAAATCTATGATCCTTCAATCTTAAACTCTTACTTCTCAGTCAATTATATGATCATGAAGATGTGGCATGCTGTAGTAAATTATCTCTAAAAGCCTACCTGTTCTTTTTATGTTTTCATCAAGGATACCATTCACACCTGAATAGACCATTCTCATAAAGATTGTTTAGATGTAAGAAAATAGGCAAGTAGGAAAGTGGTAGTTAATGATGTCTTCCTAGTAACCTGTTTTTTATTTAAAGTTCTGTCAGTGATTTTTTTACATTTTATTTAAAGTTCTGATTTTCCCTCTTTGAAGTATCTTGGATTTGGTGCCTAAATGTTATTAAGATTCTACATATATTTCTCCTACATATATTTGGTCAGGTGCAACTTTTGTTTTTTGGGGGGAGGTTGGAGGGGGGAAGGCAGGACAATTGCGGTTAAGTGACTTGTCCAAGGTCACACTGCTAGTAAATGTGTCACATGTCTGAGGTCACATTTGAACTCGGGTCATCCTGATTCCAGGGCGGGTGCTCTACTCACTTTGCCACCTAGCTTCCGCAGGTCCAACTTTTAAGTGCTTTCAGGTACTGAATTAGTGGAGGCTAGATATGACAGCTCCTTAATTGTTGCTAAGGACATTGGATTACTGTGGCTCACGTTTATATACCCACTCTAAGATTTACAGAGCAGTTTACATATATTATCTCATTTGATCCTCAAAACAACCCTATGAGGGGAGTGCTTTTATTATCCCCATTTTACAGATGAGGAAACTATGAGAAAAGAATTTCATTGTTCTGCTTCCACAGCACTATGAAGAGAAACGCCGGGACCCTTGAATAAGGGGCAGACCCCTTATTCAATTTATGGTTAGGGTACCTCCTGTCTGAAACAGGGACTAGAGGCTAGGACACGACAACCCCTCAAAACCTGAGAGTTCAAACAAGGGGCAAAGTTCTCTTGCACCTGCGTGTGCCTAATAACCTTCATTCATATTACCTTACACACCCATGCATAGATTATCCCTCCATTTTTTGAACATGGGACCCATGTTGGGGGGAGGGGATGACATGTTAAGGAGTAACGTGTAGAGGGTGCGCTAGAAAGATTGTGACCCAGAAGAGCTGGGACCAATCCCAGCTCTGAAGGGATGGACCAGGAATAATTAACCCCATATAAGACTCAGTTTGACTTCTGTACAGTGTGTATATATGCCCCTTTTGGGGTATCATCCACCCAGTTCTTGCAAGAATTGTAAATAAATGCTTCCTCCAATTACTTCAGTTTAAGTTTTGTTTCTTAAGGGAGCAACTGAACCCCATTTCTAACAAAACTGAGGCTGAGAGGGGTTAAATAACTTATCAAGGGTCACACAGGTAGCTAGCTACTAAGGATCTGAGGTAGTATTTGAACTCGGATGTTCCTGAGTCCAAGTTCAACATTATCCACTATATCAGTTAACTGCTATTAAAAAAGGCAGATCTCTTCCATTCAGAGTCTGTTCCCCAACCTGTAAACAAAGCAGGTAGTTGCCCCCTCCCCTAGCTCACTGACTTGGGCTACTAATGTTACTCTTAAGCTTTTCTCCCCTGACCCCCAATAGTGATCACAACATTTTGAGAAAATTAGACATTGGATTCTCAACAGGAAAAGGGTAAGGGACCTCTGCTCCTGCCCATTGGGCAGACAAAAGAGTAGTGTCTGGAAAAAATGATACTTAAACTGTAAGGTTCAGTGCCAGCCGAGCTTGATGTGTTAAGCCTTTGAACATGGGCTGGATCACCAAATGATATGAATGGGAAGAGGTACTAAAGGGGATGGAATGGAGTCCAGGAAATCATTGGCTGTTTAAGTAGTAGCAAGGAAAGCCAGCCAGAGCTACCACCTCAGTAATCATCTCTTGAATTCTCTATAGCACTTTTTAATTTCTTTTTGATTTTAAAAACTTGCCACTCATCAAGAAACCAAAACATTCCAAAATACAGAGAACAAAAAGGAGAATTGTGTATGAAGCAGTGAGCTTCTGTTATGTTCAATTCATTTTTTAAAGTTTATATTAAATTTAACAAGGTGGTAATAAAATGACTCTATTTTGTCTTCTGAATTTTTTATTGCTTTTTTTCTGTGTTTTACCTCTTCCAAAACAGTTAGAACTAACATCTCATATTCTCCCCTCTCACAACCCTTTGAGATAGACAGGACAAGTTTCATTACCCCCATTTTATAGATGAGCAAATTGAAGGAACTTGGAATATTTATACCACTAAGATCATAGATTCAGAGTTGGCCTTGGGGATGACTTATTCTAACGCTCCCCCCATTTTATAGATGGGGAGACTGAGGTATAGAGCAATGTTATTTTCCCATGATCACACAAAGAGTATTAGAAAGGCCAGGATATGAACCAAGTCTGCTCTTTCTGTTGATAAGAGAAGACTCAGAGAGGGTGGAGGAAGGGATATTTCTTTCTTCAAACTATTTGAAAGGTTGTTCAGCAGAAAAGGAATTAATTTATTCTGTTTGGCTTCAGAACTAGGACCAATAGGTAGAGGGTCAGGTTGGCTCCATTGAAGGTAGGGATTGTGCCTTATTTAAATTTTTTATCTCCTGGGACAATGTTCTGCACAGAACAGGCAATTAGTGTTTGTTGAATTGACATTCTCTGGAAGCAGATTTCAGCCTCCCCATCAAAGATAATCCTATCTGGGCTGCCCAGTAAGGTAGTGAGTTCCCTGTTACTAGAGGTATTCAAGCAAAGGCTGGATGACTACTTGTTTGAATTGTTATATCGGGGCTTCTTATGTTCAGATTGGACTTGATGACTTTTAAGATGTTTTCCAATTCTGGAATGCTCTGATTTTATGAGATCCAGATTGATTAGGGTATAGTTAGATTCAGAATCTAGAAAAACTAGATTATGGAGTTTCCACTAATACCTATCAATGCTGTATGTGTTTTAAGAAGGTGGGTTTTTAAAATTATTATTATTAAAATCAGTCATAGCCTATGTCTTTGGCTGCATTTCCCAGATCTGATCGAGGATGCTTTGTGGTACTGTGGAAATCATTACAGATTTGGGTTGAGGACTTGGGTTCAAAGCCTGGCATTGCCACCTGTATGCTCCCAGGGCAAATCACTTAACTTCTCTGGGCCGCAGTTTCCTCATCTGTAAAAGGAGGAAGTTGAACTAGAGGGCCTCTTAGGGTTCCTTCCAGCTCTAAATCTATGATCTGTTGTTCACTGATATGTCTTGGAGGCTGGAAGTACCCTCAGGGCCAGTTTAACTGGGACAGGAGAGTATCATGCCACTGATTCAGCTAATCTGAGGGACATTTCTTTTTTATTTTTAATTAGATCTTACTCCTTTTGTTTTGAACTTAAACACCAAAAAAAAAAAAAAGAATTCTCACATACACAGAAGAACACACAAAAAAGAATTGTATATGAAGCCATGAACATCTACTTTATACCACTTTTTAAAAAAAATGTTCATTTTCAGTCATGTCCAACTCTTTATGACACCTTTTTGGAGTTTTTTTGGGTTTTTTTTGGCAAAGATACAGGAGTAGTTTGCCATACTCTTCTTCAGCTCATTTTACAGATAAGGAAACTGAGGTAAACAAGGTTATGTGTGACTTGCCCAGGGTCACATAGCTAGGCTGGATTTGAACTCAGGTCTTCCTAACTGCAGGCCTGGCATTCTATCTATCTATCCTAGTTGCAAAATATATAATAATTTCACCACATTCCTTTCAAAACTCCTGCTTGTCTATGCTTCCTTCTGCTTCTGAGCATTTTTTAAAAAATGCTTCAATGGGATGATATCTAAAAAATAAAACTAAGGGGTGAGAAAGGAATATTTTGGGAGAAGGAAAAAGGGAGAAAATAGGGTAAGTTATCTCATATAAAAGAGGCAAGAAAAAGCTATTACAATGGAGAGGAAGAGGGGGAAGGTGAAAGGAAATGAGTCAACATTACTCTCATCAGATTTGGCTTAAGGAGGGAATAATTTACACACTCAATTGGGTATCTGATCCTACAGGAAAGTAGGGGGAAGGGAATAAGAGGGGGGATGATAGAAGGGAGGGGAGATTGAGGGAAAGAGTACTCAGAAGCAAGGACTTTTGAGGAGGGACAGGGTTAAAGGAGAAAATAGAATAAATGGGGGGT
>CM053622.1:416268642-416295054 GCA_028646595.1 Phalanger gymnotis
GATCATTGCTGTCTGGAGACTGAAGCCTCTCTCTTATCGTCAAATGCATGGAGGACTGCCTCCATCCAGTAGAAGAGAGTGCTTTTAGCTTTCGGTAGGTACTTAATTAATGTTTATTGATACATAAAGGGAAAGAACTGATAAAATTAAACTGAATGCATTATTAATTATGAGGAAGTTATAGCCCTGAAAAGAGTAGATTAAATGTACTTCCCTTCCTCTTTGCTGAGGTGGGGGACTGTGGGTGTAGAATGTTGCATATCTTATCAGATGTGGTTTATAATTTGGTTGGTTTTTCGTTCCCCATCCAACTACTGTTTTCCTCTGTTTTATTCTTTGTTCCTGGGAATGGGTCTGGGTAGGAGAAAAGAGAGATAGAGATATGGAAAAGAAGGTGATGTAAAAAATTATACCTATGGAAACAAAAGGATATTGAATAAAGAATGAATACAGAAAGAAAAGGAAAAGAGAGAGAAAGGCTAATGTGTCAAGCAAATTTTTAAGTATCTACTAAGAGTAGGATGTTATATTAGAAGTCATGGGGGCCATAGAGAAGTATAATACTTGGTCCCTGGCCCTGAGGAACTTAGAATCTAATATCATAGATAAGAGGGCAGTAAGGTAGTACTGTGGATAGAGTGCCAGGCCTGGAGTCAGGAAGACCCGAGTTCAAATCCAGCCCTAGACACTTACTAACTGTGTGACCCTAGACAAGTCACTTAACCCTGTTTGCTTCAGTTTCCCCATCTGTAAAAATGATCCAGAGAAGAAAATGGCAAACCATTACAGTGCCTTTGCCAAGAAAAGCCCAATGTCATGAAGAATCAGACAAAAATGAACAACATACAGGGAAAATAACTAACAGGAACCAGCAGCATAGGATAAGCACAAAGTCATATACACCTAGTAAGTACAACAGAATCCCAAAGTCCTGAGGAACTCCTGTGAGCTGGGCTAGTCAGTAAAGACTTGATACAAGTGGTATCAGAAGCTGAGAAAAGGCCATCACATTTGGCAATTAAGAGATACTTTGTCACTTCCGAGAGAGCAGTGTTAACTGAGTGATGAGAGCAGAAGCCAGATTGAAAAGGGTTGAGGTGAGTACCGAGAGAAGGCAGAGACAACGGATGATTTATCCTAGAAATCTGGCTGAGAAACCAAGGAAAGACATAGGATGGTAGTGGGATACAATGATAAGGTTTCGTGGAGGTTTTGTAAGAATAGGGCAAGGGGCAGGGAAGGCCTGAACATATTTGAAGGCAACAGCGAAAGAACCAGTAGAAAGGGAGAGATTGAAGTTTAGGGTGGAGGGCAATAATCATGCATCCATCCATCAAGGATGAATAGGAGTCAAATTGTTAGGGCCCTAGGCTCTATATCAGAGCAGGACTCAAGTCCCTTTCCCTGTATGAGGTTGGGAAAGGAGGTCTTGGCAGATGGGCTAAACTTGGTTGAGGGAAACTGACAGGCCTCAAATCCATCAGTGAGGTAGGAGGATGTCTACTCTAAGCATGTGAAGACTTCTCCCCAACCACCCCCCCCTGCCCCGCCCCAATCTCCCTTGGAATGGGTGATGAGAACAATTTGTTCCAACAGCCATGGAAGCAGGCACTGTGTAGCGCTTAGAGGACTCCACGATCACCCACTGCCCCTTGGCCATTGCCAGTCATCTTGACTTTTGTCCTGCCACTGGACTTCAGTGACTTCGGAAGAGAGTGAGGCTGACGACTTTGTGCAATTCTACCCCGCTTAAATCCAATTCGTACTCAAGTAGACATCACCCCATGATGTCACTGGTCTTCTTCAAAAGCAGTAAGATGAGACTGCCAAAGTATGAGGAGCTAAGGCTGGAAAGGAAGTTAGAGTTAGATTGTAGATACCCTAAAGTTCCAGTCTCAGAAGTTTAAAGTTTATTCTGAAGTTGGAGGAGAGCTAGTGGCTTCTGGGAAAGATGGTGGAAGTAGATGCAAGCAGGGACAAGAAAGAAGAGTTTGGGGCCCTACCCAGCCAAAAAATGGAGGGAAAAGACTGGGATAGGAAAGAAAAGGGAATTGGACTATCAATCTTTGGAAGTAGAAGCTGAAAGATTGGAGTCCTAAGAGAGTTCCTGTGATGTGGGCGATAAAACTTGGGCTCTATTAGAGAAGCTGTCAGTCATCGTGGATAAAGAACCATCCTCAAAATTAAGAGCACCTGGGATCCAATCTCACCTCTGACATAACAGCTGTGTGTCTCTGGGCAAGTCACTTACCCTCTCAGTGCCCTCCCCACACCCCAACTCTCTTAGACTATAAGTGGTAGAACAGTACTCATCTCCAGCAGTAGAGAAAATTTCATCAACTTTCCTGATGAAGTAATAAGAATATGCTCTCAGATACAGCCATTTATGACTTTACTTTGCATGACTGTATTTATTTGTAACGAGGGAGGCTTCTATTTGGGGGGTGGGTGTGGGAGGAATCATTAGGCAGTGACAGTAATATTAAAAAAAGGAAAGAACATCAAACATTTAAAAATCATTTTTAATTACTTTTTTTTCAATGAACTCTCCCAACCATCACTGGATAAAGAAAACCTTTGTAACAAGTACGCATAGCCAAGCAAAAGAAATTAATAAATTGCCCATGTCCGAAAACATATAACTCATTCTGCACTCTGAGTTAATTACCTGTTTATCAGCAGTTTCCTTTACTAACAAAATCACAAGACCAACCCCATCCCTATTATATAAAAATATATATTTTATTGATATATTTTGTTTTTATATTACATTTTATTTTTAAAAACATTTTCAGTGAACGAGATTTTATTTTCCCCCATTACAATTGAAAAGAAAAAAAACAAATCCCTTGTAACAGATATGAGTAATCAAGCAAAACAAATTCCTTCACTGGCTGTGTCCAGAAATATATGTCTTGCTCTGCACCTTGTGACCATCCCTTCTCTGTCAGGCGGTGAGTAGCGTGCTTCACTTTCGGTCCCCGACATTCATCAGAGTTCTTAGGTCCTTCCAAGCTGTTTGTCTTTACAGTATTTCTGCTCTTATAGAAACTGTTCTCTTTGTTCATCTCACTTCATTCTTCATTGGTTGTCTCTCTGTCCCTATGTTCTCTGAACCTATCCCTTTCATCGTTCTTAAAGCAAAATATGTATTCCATTACGTTTATATCCCATAAGGAGTCTGGCCATTCTCCAACTGCTGGGTATCCTCTTATTCTCCATTTCTGTGCCATTACAAAAGAGCCTCTATAAATATTTTGTCTTTTTTTTCTCATACATCTCTCTCCTCTTTACCTCTCCCAGAAAGCCATCTCTTTTTTTAATTTTAAAATTATTTTTATTTTATTAAATATTTCCCAATTACATTTAAATAATTTTTTTAAACAATCAGTTTTTAAAATTTTGAGTTCCACATTCCTCCCCCTTCTTTCTGTCCCTCTCCCCTCTTTGAGAAAGCAAGAAATTTGATATGAATTATAAATTTAAAGTCATGTAAATATATATTTCCATATTAGCCATTTTGCAAAAGAAAACACAAAATAAAACAATAAAAGTAAGCAAAAGTATAAAGTCATCTCCTATTTAAAAAAAAAAGAATAAAAAGGGAAATAAATAAAATAAAACTAGCACTTCATCTTGGTCCAATATTTTGCATATAGGTTCTACAACCATAGTCCCTCTCCTTCCACCTCTTCAAAGGAAAATAAGGTACATGCATTCTCTTGTCTCTTCTTGGGGGCCACATTTGGCCATTTTAATTTCACAGAGTTCATTGGGATTGCTTTGCTGTCGTTCTTTACCCTTACATTGTTATAGTCATTATGTATCTTGTTTTCCTGGTTCTGCTTACTTCATTCTGTATCAGTTCATTTAAGTCTTGTCATGCTTCTTCATATTCTTCATATTCATTGCTCCGTATGGAACAGTAATATCCCATAACTTTCATTTACCATACTTGTTTGGTCATTCTCCATTTGATAGACATCCACTTTGTTTCCTATTATTTGTTGCTATGAAAAGTGCTGCTATAAATATTTTAGTGTAGATAGGACCTTTTAAAAAAATCATTGACCTCCTTGAGTTACATGCCCAGCAACAGAATCTCTGGGTGACAGGGCGTAGATATTTAGTCACTTTCTCAGTGTAATTCCAAATAGCTCTCCAGAATGCCAATTCTCAGTTCCACCAACAGTGCGTAGGTGTACCTCTCTTTCCACGGCCCTTCCAACACTTCCCATCCCATTCAACACTCCCATCCCATTCCAATACTTCAACATTTCTGTCTTTTCTCATTGTTAATCCTTTTTATTTAAAGGGGTGTTTAGTTAGGGCAATGCTCATCCCCGGAGGAGTGAAACCATGATGCTGAGGCTTTAAGTCTCCATGGTATCCCAGAAGAGAAGGCTGGACCTGACTGCAGCCTTCGAAGAATCTGGCCTGGGGGGCGGGAGGAATGCATGTACCTCCTTCTAAATTTGCTTTGGGTCTAGTTCAAAGCTCTAGACCCCTGAATGTTGTCCAAGTCTGCCAACCACTTGACTTTCTCCTACATTACCTTTCCCCAAGAAGGGTCATTTCATCCTCCCAGGCCTGAGTCTCCTGAAGCTCTGTCCTGTCTCTTACTGGCTGGAGACCAGTTTTGTGCATGTCACTGAAGCTGTCCTTTGGACCGTCTGTCCTCTTTGGTCATCATCCATGGCTCCCTTAAGCGCTGGAGCTAAGCGTCCAAGACTAGCTCCCTGAGATTCCACAGGAATCAGGGTGGTTACTTCTACAGAAGAAAGGAGAAGGTGGGGTCTTGATCTTATGAGTCTTTTATTAATAACTGAGATGTATAATTCTGTGGCTTTCACTGAGGAAGAATGAATAGTATGGGCTGCCTTAACTCCCCATCACTGGAGGTCTTCGACTGAATGACATCTTGTTGGATATAATTTGCCTAGAGGGGCCTATGATATAAAGTCCTTTTAGACTCTGAGTCTGTGAGCCTGTGAATTCCTTTAAAATTAAATCAAATTGAAAAATGCTATCCATCTCCGGATAGAGAACTGAGGGGCCCTGAGTACAGAGTGAAGCGTATGTTTTTCTCTTTATTTTTCTTTATTTTTTCACAACATAGCTGATGTGTAAATATGTTTGCATGACTTCATATGTATAATAGATATCCTATTTCTTGCCTTCTCAGTGGGTGGAGGAGAAGGTGGAGAGAAAGAGAGAATTTGGAACTGAAAGTAAAAATTCAAAAAAATAAAATCAGGGGCAGCTAGGTGGCACAGTGGATAGAGCACCGGCCCTGGAGTCAGGAGGACTTGAGTTCAAATCCAGCCTCAGACACTTACTAGCTGTGTGACTCTGGACAAGTCACTTAAACCCAATTGCCTCCAAAAAAATTCAAATGAATTAGTGGGTATTTTCAGAGCACCTACTATGCGCCTAACCATGCATCTATTCTTTAGGGGATGCAAAACAAACAAGACACAGCCCTATCCCATAAGAAGGCTACAGTACGGTTGAACAAAACAAGACAAGGACGTGACTTTAAAATATATATATACATATATATATATGTAAATAATAATTTAAGATAGCAATAGAAGAGATTCAGTTACGTTTGACTTTTCCCCTTACCTTGCATACTCTTTATGAAATCCTGTGGATTCTCTTCCCACAACCCTTCTGCAAGCTGTCTCTTTTCTCTTTCTTCCCTCTGCCACCACACTAATACAGACCCTCATTATCACCATCCATCTGGACTGCTACAATAGTCATCTAATTAGTCTTCTCACCCTCATTCTCTTCTCTCTACAGGTCATCCTTTCTCCTCCTACCAGAATAATCGTTATCAGGCACAGATTTGGTAATCTCACTCCTCTGCTCAAAATTCTTCAGTGGCTCCCAATGAATAAGATTCATACTCCTTTGCCTGGCATTCAAGAAACCCCACAGTATTGTGCTACTATGCCTTTCCAGCCTTTCATGTTATTATACGGTTCAAGATGCTTTTAACAGGCCTCACCTCTGCCTACTCCTGCCTTCTGTGAGGTGGGCCTCATGGGACCTAACAGGACACAACATCACCACCTGCTGCAAATCTGATCACCTGCCTCCCTCCTCCCTCAGCGACTGCTCTCCTGACACTGATATTCTGCCTGGACTCATTTTTCAGTGGTGAGCATATTCCCGCCTTCTTATACTGTCCCCGTTCCAGTGATTCTGAAGCCCACCCCACCCCCGACTGCAGATGCAGAAGCCCCACCCCCACCCCCATTCTCCAGCCCCTCCCTTATTCTCGTCCACCTCCACCTTACTGCCCCACCAGATTTACCAGCCCTTCCACTATGCTTTCTGGAACACCTGCTCCATAATTAACAAGCTTGCTTTCAACCTAAACCATGTCCTTTCTTGGTCCTTCTGTCTTCTGCCACCCCTTGCCACCCTTTCAATACCAGCTGTACTTTCCCTTATATTCTCTCCCACTCCTCAATTCCCTGGTTTCCTTGGGGGGTGGGGGGAGAGTGCTTCTTGCTCCACATTGCCACCTCCAGACACTCCTACCTCCATCATGGAGCAACCTCTCCTCCTTTGAGATTCATGATATATAGTCATCACCACGATTGTGCTGGTACATGTTTAACAGCTGTCCCTGCCCCCTCTCCCCCCTACCCGCCCAGAGAGGAGAAATGGTATGCACAACACACTTTTAAGTTTAATCTGCATCGTTAATATTTTCTCCATCGCTTTCTTAAGTTGAAACGATTGACAAAAGTATATCAAGCTCTGATTGCATTTCCTGGGTTGTAAATGTTCCCACTGAAAATCTGACAGTTGTGAGCTGGTTCAAGCTGTCTCCAGCACACCCTGCTTATCATGGTGGCCATTATTTATGAACCATCCCCTGCCAACCACCATCCTTCCTTCCTCACTGAGTTCAGTGCCTGGCTCAAATCTTTCTCTCTACCCTCACTCTTGCCCTCACGTTAGGGCCCTTCAACATACAAGTAGATGCTCCTTCCAATGTCCTGATTTCACCATTCTTTATTTTAATCAGTTCTCTTCCTTTCCTTCTCAACTGCATAGAAATGGATAGAACTCTTGAGCTCACCCCTATCCATAACAGTTCTATTTCTATGTTCATGAATTCCAAAATTCCTTTATCTGATCACAATCTTTTATCAGTCTGTTTTTCCTTATGACCTTTAAGCCCATTCTTCATCCTCACCATGACCTGCATTTCCTTCACCCCTCCTCCTCTCCCAGGCTTTACCCTACACTGGCTACACTTTTCTTCCTTCCCTATCTTGACCCCTCTGTGAACCAGCTCCACTATATACACCATGCTCTACTCTCAAAACCCTTTCTCCCTTGTCCTTTTACCGATCATGCTTTGCCAAACCTCAAGCCTGGATGATTCATGCTGTCCTTTTGTCTTCTCTCCTATTCAGACACTACAGAACGAACTATAAACCAAACAAATCGGCAAATTAATGTTACATAATCTCAAACAGGTCATCACTTGAGCAAGGCAATCTTTTCCCCGCTCCCTGATCTGTTCCCTCACCCATTCACCTCAATGTCTATACCAAACCTCTTCACCCCTCCTTAACCCTCCCGCTCCCTCTTCCCACCCTCTAAGCTGAGGACTTCTAATCATTTGTCACTGAAAAAATGAAGCTCCTCATCCCATGTCACTCAGACATCTTCTCCCACTATCTCTTACTTTGCTCCTGTCCCTGATGAAAATGTACACCCTTATATACCTCTTGATCTCATCCTCTTCTGTCTTCTCCATCAAATTGTCCCCTCTATCATCCCCATCACCTCTTGGCTTCTTCTCTGCTGCCTACAAGCATTCCTATATCTCCAACTCCCCCGTTGTTTACAAAGCAAACCCCACCTCACTTGATCCAACTATCCATCTGAGCTAAGACCCATTATCTCTCCTCCCTTTCCTCACTAAACTCCTTGAGAAAGCTATAGGTGCCCCCATTTCTTCTCTTCTCACTAGATTCTAAATCCTTGGCAATCTATGGCTTCTGACCTCCTCATTCAACTGAAACCATCCCCTGCAATGTTACCCATGCTGTCTTAATTGCCAAATCTATCCTTATCCTTCCTACCAAATCTACCCTTATCCTTCCCTTATCAACCCTCATCCTTCTTTTATCTTTGCACACTTTGACACTGCCCATCATCACCTCCTTCTGGATCTTCTCTCCTTTCTAGATTTCTCTAACATTGTTCTCCCTAGGTTCTTCTACTTACTGTACCAATCCTTCTCAGTCTCCTTTGCATTCTTTGCTTGTGTCATAGCCATAATTCCTGGGTGACCCTCCAGGCTCCTCTTATCTCCCCTTCCATACTATCTCACTTGGGTGATCTCAACAGTTCCCATGGGTTTAATTATTATCTCTATGCAGATTTCCACAGCCTCAGCTATGTAGTCACATACCATCGACTGCCATTTGCACATCTCAAACTAAAATCCCATGAGTATAGTAAACTTAACATATCTTTCGCCTCCCCACCTCCACCATAAGCCTCCTTTCTTCCTAACTTACTTATTACTGTTGAGGGCACTGCCATCCTCCCAGTCACTCAGCCTCACAACCTCAATGTCATTCTTGTTGCCCCATAAATCTAATCTGTTGTCAAATCTGATCATTTCTTCCTTTGCAACATCCCTTGTAGGGGTCCCCTTCTTTCCACTTCAATCCACCTTCTATTCAGCTGCAGAAATAATTTCCTAAAACACAAATCTAACCATATCACTTCCCTTGTCAGTAAATTCCACTGATTCTCTATTGCCTTCAGGATCAAATATAAAGTCTTCTATTTGACCTTTTAAACCCTTCACGGCCTGTACCCTTCCTGCTTTTCTAGTCTTCTTACACTTTCTGCAAACAAGATTGAAATTTTGTTCTTTTGATGAATTTTAACAAAACTGAAACAGAGAAGCGAAATTATATATCACCTTCCTGAAAATGGTTAGCCAGTTTTTCTGCATTCTGAGATCCGGTTACATTGATTGACTTGCTGTTCCTCATTCACAGCATACCATTTCCCATCTCTGGACCTTTGCTTGGCTGTCCCCCGTGTCTTGAATCCTGTTCCTTCTCACCTTTACCTCCTAGCTTCCCTGGCTTCCTTCAAGACTCAGCTCTAATCCCACTTTCTACAGAAGACCTTTCTTGGATCCCTTCCTCTCCTATGGCCAGGGACTTCCCTCTCAGATCACCTTCTATCTACTCTGTATGTATACCCAGTTATTTACATGTCTCCCCTGTTAGAATGTGAGCTCTTTCAAGACACAGAGGCTGTTTTATCTAAACTTTCTATTTTCCCCTCATGTGGTGTTGATATTTCTAGAATGAATAAATGTTTGGATGAATTCAAAGGGTAAGATAATACAAATTCAAAAAAGAAAAACCCCCAACAGAAAGGAAAACCCCAAATGGGGTCACGAAGAGTCAGACACAACTGAAATGACTGGACAACATAAGAATACAAACAATATTTTGAATTATTACTAATAATTATCAATAAAATAATTGTATTGATTCCCTTAGCAGAATTAACCCCTTAGCAAGTAGTAGCTTTTCTTTGGTGCCCTCCTTTGTCTACTTTTTGTCTCCCTTTCCTCCCCTTGATACCTTTTACATGCTGGCCAAATGTCAATGGACTGTTTTCCCCATCAGCTTCTGAATTAAAACTTGTTCTTTGGAAAGTAACTAATAAACTCCTTTGTGCTAAGGTGTAGATATAGACAGGGGCTAAAGTAGGAGATCTGAGTGGGAAGGAGGAGTGTTGCATTTAATTTTTGTTTTCTTGATGAATTTTGACAAAACTAAAACAAAGAAGCAAAATGACATATCACCTCTGAAAAGTTGGGCAAAACAGCACAGAACAATATCACCCCATTCTTTCTACTACATAATTTTGTTATTCCATTTGTTAAAAAAAAATAAAGACTGCTTAGTGCTGACTTAAGCCTGAGTTTTGCTTTCATTTCCAGAATGGCTCAAATGGTTCTGCAGGACTGTCTTTTTGGTAGAGCTTCACTCTGTGTTACTTGCTATGAGTCTCCCACTCTTCTTCGGATTCTTCCAATCTGTGATTCTTTACACGTGGCTACATAAATATACTACAATTTTTTCATGTATTCCCCAGTTATTGGGCACATAATTTCCACCCCTTTGCTATTACAGATAACAACACTAGTAATGTTTTTTTTGGTTCACATGGGTCTTTTCTTACTTTTTAGACCTCGTTAGAGAACAAATTTGATAGTAGGATTGCAGGGTCAAATGATATAAGGTTAGGGGAAAAGAGAGGCCCCCGTCAGCTCATGCTCCTAGCTCTGGTGGGGGAAGAACATAGAAGGTAATCATTATGTATAGCTTGTGGTCAGAGAAATTAAAGCTCCCCAAATGTCTGCTTAACTATGAATTTAATTTTACAGGGCAGTCTAGACCCCAGCCTAATTTAAGTAGGTTCGAGAAAAAACATTAAAATAACAGGGTTACAGGCAGGAGTGTGCTAGAGTCAGCTCCTACTAGCTGAAAGCTGATTGTTATATTTTCCTTTTTCCCCTTTTCTAGTTTTTTTGGGGGGAGGGGCTTTATTTTTCCATTGGGTAGCTTGGATAGTGCAGCAAGTAGAGTACAGGACCTGAAGAAAGGAAGATGAGTCTTCCTGAGTTCAAATGTGGTCTTAGACATTTAGTAGCTGTGTGACCCTGAGCAAGTCACTTACCCCCTCTTTGCCTTAGTTTCCTCATCTGTAAGAAGAGCTAGAGAAGGAAATGGCAAAACTGCTACAGGATCTTTGCCAAGAAAACTCCAAATGGGGATCACCGAGAGTCAGATGTGACTGAAACAACTGACCAACAATCATTATTATTATTAGCTATATGACCTTGGGCAAGTCACTTCATCAGTTTCCCCATCTGTTAAATTAAAGGATTAGACTATATGGCCCCTGAGGTCCCTTCCGATTATCTATGGTCTTAGGAATATTTTTGTAACTTTTATTGTATAATTTCATATTGCTTTCCAAAACACACAGTCCACCTGCAGGGAGTTAATGGTCAGGATTCCGAGGTGGAGCAGAGGAATACATTTTACAAGCAATAAATAAAATGTCTTGTTTCTCTGCCTTTAGAACATGAGCTTCTTGAGAGCAGAGACTGTCTTTCCAATTTATGTCCCCAGTGCTTAGGACAGTACTTTTTTTCTACATAATAAGGACTTAATAAATGCTTTTTCCTTCATTCCTTCATTAATCCAAAGGGATTGGTGTCCAATGGTAGAATTTGAGAACTTAAGGAACAGAAAGGGAAGGATGGGGTGGAGGAGAGAGGAAATGAGGAAGAGGCCATTTCCTCCCCATTCAAGACTGCTTCATACTTAATACTTAAGATATTTAGTAATTAGCTTGGTTCAGACCCCTGTTCCCATGACAACCAGCTAAGCTGGGTCATCCATTCTGCCTGTAAGTCCGAAGGGACCCATTCAATAAAATGTTAAGGCTGGCAGGGACCTTAAGAGATCATCTCATTGTGAGGGTCAAATGAGATAGTAATGATAAAGCACTTGGCATGATGCTTGGCACATTGGATGTTATTGTTGTCATAACTATTATTTGGTCTGAACACTTTGATATTAGAGAGAAGCAGACAATAGTTTGGGGAGGGGAAATATCTTGACCAAGATTACAAAATTAAGTTAATGGTAGATCTGGGACTAGAACCCAAGTTTCTCAATTCCCATTCTTTGCACTATACCAAAGTGGGCCAACTTGGACTGTAAGAAATGACTTCAGAAATGCTCTAGATTTTTCCTTCTTGAGTAGGTAGATACTGCAGAAGTTTATAGAGTTAACAGAGATGGAGACTGGAGAAAGTGAGAGGAAGGGAAGGAAGATAGTGCGCTGAAGCAACATGGGACCCAGGCCAGTCACTAGTGAAGTGACCTTGGACAAGTCCCTTGCCCTCCACTCCACCCAGTCCTCAGTATCCCTTTCTGTAAAAGAGGGGGATTGGACTAGATGAGTTTTAAAGGCCCTTGCATCTCTCAGATGCTGTGGAGGGGGGTGGGAAGGATGGAGGAGAATTGAATTAGACATTCCAGTATGTGTGGGTAAAGGGAACTCAAGGCTGCTGTCTGTGTGGGAAGGGTATGCAGAAGTGAGATGCCTGAACCAGTCTGCAGCCTTCTCTACCCCAGAGGCCACAGAGGCTCGAATGGAAAAGCTTTTTTTTTTTTTTCTGGAAAGACCTCTCAATTATTTGATTTTTTCCAAGACACGCAGATAAACAAGCTGACTTGATTGTCAGAGACCTCCAAACCCCAGTCCCTTTGGGATCAAAGGCTTTGCTTTCAAAGGGAGAATATTCTCTTTCTCTTTTCTGGGTTCATGGCCTTTGAGTCCCAAGAAAGACAAGAGCTGGCTTGGGGACATTTAGAAGTGCCACCCTCCCCCAGCCAGCAATCATGGGTGACTGGGTAACCTGAGCTCTGTTTACTTAGCAAGCATAGGATTGAGGGGAGAGAAAAAGGCAGCAGAGCATTGGTTATGGCCTGGAGTTTGGGCCTAAATTGAAACCCCTTGAGCCGAGTTGGGCTGGGGCTAGGCTGAGCCCGATTGGGTTGGATTGTTTCTACCCTTGCCGCATTCATTCATCAGGGACTTCCATTCACTGGGGACTTATTGGGAGACCTCCCAGACTGGTGTATAATCAGGGAGGACACTCCTTGCCGATTAAATGAATAAAAGCAAGGGAGTGTGGCGGGTGGTTTAGGCATTTACACTCCTGTTACTTGAGAGGTAAATTATATTTTTTTAAAAATTCTATTCATATGCAAACCGTGCTCTCCCCTCCTTCTGACTCTGTCTAGCAGCCTCCATAGCTGTCTGGTTAATGGGGCAAGGGTAAAACCTTGGGCCAATCACATCCTCTCTCAAGGCCTCAGTTTCTTTCTCTGTAAAATGAGGAGATTGGACTAGACCAAGGGTTTTTAATCAGGAGTCCATGGATAGATTTCAGGGGTCCATGAACTTCAGTGGAAAAAGTTTACATCTTTATTTTCACTAGCTTCTAAGTGAAATTTATCATTTCCTTCAATTATGTAAAAGCCTTATCCTACGAAGGGGTCTATAGGCATCAAAAGATTGCCAAAAAGGTCCGTACACGCACACATACACACACACACACACACACACACACACACACACACACACACACACACACACTGGGTTAAATACCCTTGGAATTGGTACTTGATGCCTCTAGCTCTGATATTTTAGGATTCAGTGTTGGGAGAGATGGCAGATGTGGAGGGAACTCATGTTCTGGATGAGATGTAGTACTCGATTACCTTTATCCAACTCTGAGAGTCTGTTTCATTTGCCAAAAAAAAGAAAAAAGACCCCAAACATTTACTAAATTTTTGCACTGTGTGCAGAGCAGTGTGTTGGGCTCAAGGGTGATACACAGTTTAGGCAAGATAGGATCTTGGATAGGAAGCTCACAAGATTGTGAAGCTTAAGAGTAGAGGGTTAAAATACAAACTCAGACAATTATGAGCTATAATTATGTTATAGGATTAATTAAAAATGGAATTATTTCAATACTGTGAGATGTCCTTTGGGAAAATATCCACTGTTTAAGAAGAATTAGGTACAGATGATGGAGTAATACAAGTGCTTCCTATAACAATCCTGTGAAGGAAGCAGGCAAAATACAATTTTATTTTTATTTTTTTTTCAATTAACGAAAATTTATTTTTCTTCCCTTGCTGGGAGAAAAAAAAGAAAAACAAAAGTCTTATAACTAATATTCATAGTTAAGCAAAACAAATTCCTTCATTGGCCATGTCCAAAAACATGTCTCATTCTGCATTTTGAATCTGTCACCCATCTATTGGGAGGTGGGACCTATCATTGGGTCCCTGGAATCATGGTTGGTCATTGCATTGATCTGAATTCTGAAGTCATTCAAAGCTGTTGGTCTTTACACCAGTCTGGTTATTGTACAGTTCAGTCACTCTCCTGGTTCTGCTCACTTCACTCTGCATCAGTTTGCTCAAGTCTTCCCAGGTTTCTCTAAAACCGTCCCTTTTGTTATTTCTTACAGTACGATGATGTTCCATTTCATTTCCAGACCATAATTTGTTCAGCCATTCTTTAATAGATGGGTACCCCCTTAGTTTCCAGTTCTTGGTCACCACTCAACGAGTTTTTGTAAATATTTCTGTACAGAGGGTCCTTTTCCTCTGCTAGGAGTCTACTAACTTGTTAAACCCTTATCACACTGCCTTCGGTATTATACTTTTCAGTGCAAAAGATTTCATATTTACTTTTTTTCATTACTGTGGCTGTTGGCTACTTTTATGAACTCTAAAGATAGCAAAACTTAAAAGTCGTATTAGCAAAACTCTATCTTTTCCGCAGGGCCTAGCCCTGGGATTGTATATAGCTGTCGTTGTCCTTCATTCTGGAAGAGGACTGTGGTATCAGAAAGGTGATGCTGTGATTCTCAAGTGAATTAGATTTGATTGAGAAAGGGCTATGCAAAGTCACCAACCTCACTTTCTCTTCCTCAGCCATCTGGGCCTGGTGGTAAGATACAGATCAGGACTCTTGGGAGATCTTGGCTTTTTTAAGTTAAGGTTTCTCCCAGGTCTCAGTTTGACTGAGGCAAGGCCCATTCAGCCATTAAGGCTAGATAAGAAATGAGGCAAAGAATGGCCTCCTCTACCTAGTCAAAAAAAAAAAATAAAGCTGGGAAGGGAAGGCTCTCAGGGTTTCTGGCCAAAAATAGAAATATTACTTTTTACATTCACTCTGAGCCATCACAGCCCAAACAAAGACCCCGTGGACTTAGACTGGGACCTATTGTTGACCAGTCTTTGAGAGCTAAGTGAACCGGATTTAAGGCTTGGTCCTTAAAGAAATCTAGCCTGTAAACCCCAAGGTAGCTTTTGAGGAGTCAGATCAGAATTTACATTCCTTTGGGCAGAGCACCAGCTGGAAAGGGTATGATAAGAGAGAGGAAGGAGGGAGAAAATAAATGCCTACTGAATTAAATTGAACCAACTTGGTGGAATCCCTCATATATCTCTTTGATCTTTCCAGACAGTGGCATACCTGGCCCTAACCCCAAACCACCTTGATTTTAGGACTGATGTGCTTTCCACCCTTCTCAGAATCCTTGGGATCTGAAAGGCTGGGGCCTTAGGGGATGGGAACACAGATCCCATCTTGGATTCTCAGGTTCTATTTGTCTCCAGTCTCTGCTGCTAAGGGGCAGGAAGGAATGGGAGCTGAGCTGAGGGATGGATGAGAGGAAGGCACAGTATCTACAAACTTTTAGAAGTTCTTTCAAGGTCACTTTGTTCATCATTTGACCATTTGGGAATTCAGGTTGAGCGAGAGAAGGCAGATGGTCTGATGAGAAGGCAGGTTGATAAGGCCAGAGGGGAAATGGTAACTTTGTTTTTCCTGGCCTCAGATTGGCCACCCTCCTCTTCGACCCTGTCCACAACTTGGGGAGCCTCTTGTAGCATAAAGCAAAAGACCTGTGGCTTCTGCTAACCATTTTCCAGTCTGTCCCAGAAGGACTGAAGTATGGGGAAACCAAGAGAGCTGAGTGAAGAAGGCTGATAAAAGGGGTCAGAGCTCTCCCACCCACACAGAAGCCTCCAGTTTTGTTCCCAGGAGACTTTTCTGCCACTACTGCTTATATCCTGGGGGCCATTCCTATTTAGATCAGAAACCTTTAACTTTTCACTGTTGGATTTAGAGTCCTGGGGCAGCTAAGTAATTGCAGTAGATACAGAGTGCTGGGCCTGGAGTCCAGAAGACTCACTTCCTGAGTTCCAATCCGGCCTCAGACACTTACTCTAGCTGTGTGACCCTGGGCAAGTCATTTCACCCTGTTTGCCTCAGCTTCCTCATCTGCAAAATAAGCTGGAGAAGGAAATGGCAAACCACTCCAGTATCTTTGCCAAGAAAACCCCAAATGTGAAGATTCATGACATGACCGAACCCAAGTTAGAATCCTACTTTACTTGTATATTCTGGGGCATGTTCACTTAATCCCTCTGGGCCTCAGGAAAGAAGGAAGGAAATGAAAATTTATTGAGGGCCTACTACATGCCAAGCACTCTGCTGAGCCCTTTACAACTGTTATCTCATTCCATTGATCCTCCTAACAACCCTGGGAGGTATTCCAATTTTACAGTTGAAGAAACTGAGGCAGACAGAGGTTAAGTGGCTTGTCCAGAATCATTGTTGTTCAATGGTTTTCAATCATGTCTGACTCTTTGTGATCTCATTTGGGTTTTTTTTGGCAGAGATACTGCAGTGGTTTGCCATTTCCTTCTCCAGCTGATTTTACAGATGAAGAAACTGAGGCAAACAGGGTTAAGTGACTTGCCCAGGGTCACACAACTAGTAAGTGTCTGAGGACAGATTTGGATTCAAGTCTTCTTAATTCTAGGCCCAGCATTCTATCCACAGAGTAGCTAGGAGGAAACCTTCAGATTCCTCATCTGTAAAATGAATGGATTAGATGAGATCTCAAAGCCACTTCCATCTCTGACTTTATGTGGCTCTTTCAGTATAATAATATTAATGACAATAATAATAGCTAACATTTCTATAGTACCTACTATGTGCCAGCTAACATTTCTATAGTACCTACTGTGTGCTGTGTGCTAAGAGCTTTGTAAATATCATCTCATTCTATCCTCATAACAACCGTAGGAGGTAGGTGCCATTATTACCCTCCTATTGATGAGGAATCGGAGATGGAGAGAGAAACATTAAGTGGTTTGCCCAAGGTCAAAGGGCAGGTGAGTGTCTGAGGTCACATTTGAACTCAGATCTTCTTAACTCCAGGCTTGGAGTTCCAGACACCTAGGTGCCTCCTTATTACATTAGTCATGGTGAATTTCAGAGAGATTTGTTTTAAAACACACAGTAGGGATGATCATATTTGTCCCAGGGGACAGATGTCAAATGTGCCTCCCTCTTCTGGCAGGGGGAGGAGGGACTATGGGTGCAGAATGTTGCCTGTGAAGATGCAGAGTTCTGGTTTTTTTTTAAACTGTTTTTCTTTGTTATGAGAGAAGTTTAATGGGAGTGGGAGTAGGAGTGAGGTATTTTAGGGGAAATTATTATGGTTGAAGAACAAAAAAGCATCTATAAAGGTTTAAATAAAAATAAGATACATGCCACATCACTGGTGGCCCAGAGGATGTAAAGAACCTAGAGGTCTTGCCCAGCTATCTCCTTGTACCTCAGTGGATAGAGCTGGACCTGGTGGTCAGGAAGACCTGAATTCTAATCCTGCCTCAGACACTTACTAGCTATGTGACCCTGGGCAAGTCACTTAACCTCTTTTTGCCTTAGTTTCCTCATCTCTAAAATGGCCATAATCTCACAGGGTTGCGATCAAATGACATAATGTTTGATAATAAGCCCCGCATACCTCTGAGGCCCCTATTGTCACCCTTCATGCCACCCCACAAACACACGGTCAATGTATCATCTAACAAATATTTAGAATCATGTAATATTAGAGCTGCAAAAAGCCATTAGGTGTCATCAGGTCCAGCTACCTCATTTTCCAAGTGAGAAAATTAGAGTCCACTAGATGGTGCAGTGAATAGAACGCCTGGCCTGGAGTCAAGAAGATCTGAGTTCAAATATGACCTCAGACACTTTACTAGCTGTGTGATCCTGGGCAAGTCACTTAACATCAGTCTGCCTCAGTTTCCTTGTCTGTAAAATGGGGATAATAATAGCCCCTGCTTCGCAGGGTTGTTGCGAGACTCACACAAGATAACATTAATAAAATGCTTAGCACAGTGCCTGGCTCATGGTAGGTGCCTTAATAAACACTTGTTTCTTTTCTTCCCAAGGCCAGCAAAGTTAGGTCACTTGTCCACAGTCACATATTCAGTAAGCATCAGAGAAGAGATTCTGAGCTGGATACCAGAGCCTGTACCTGATTCCATTGTATCTATCACATCTGTCCCTAGAAGTGCAGTCAGCTTTCCATTAGTCAGATTTCAAGTTCAAGTTTAAGCCCCTCTGCCTGAGCCTACCCCTCCCCCACTCCATTTTATATTAAGGCCCAGGGAGTTAAAATAAGTTAGTGGCAGATGCAGAAGGACCTACGTTTTCTGCGGCCCACACGGAAGCTCCTCCTACTATCCTTTCTGATCTTCTCTGATGGAATTCAAGTGAATTTAAAATGGATCCAAAATTTAGAAAGATCTTTATAATATCTAAACCTGGCCCTAAGAAACATAGAGAAAATACACCTCTCTCCCTGCCTTGCAGAGATGAGAACTGTGGAGGTGAAATATTAAATCTGCAGTCAGACATGGTTAATGTGTTCATTTGCATGGACTGATTTTCTTTACTTGTTTATTTTATTTCATTTTATTTTGTTACAAGGGATGATCTTTCTGGGGAAAGGGGAGGAAGGTGATATAAAAGGAAAAGATATCACTAAACATTTTTTTAAAAAGACATCCAGAAATGATTTGAAACCAAAAAGGTGTTTAGATGCACCTTCTGTTAACCAGGAATTTGCATTCCCAGACGTGCACCAGTTCCTCATTACTGGAGGCCTGATTGTCATGCCTGAGAACAAGGGCTGGTCCCTTGCAGAGATGCCATCTTAGAATCCTTGCTCCTGGACTGTACGCATCTCTTCCTTGTGCTGCAGTTCTGCTTGGGAGGCTGAAGAAACAGCAACTACAGCTTTCTCCTGCTGAATTCACATCAGGCTTCCCCCACCAGACTCCTGACAGGCCTTCAGCTCTAGAGACTCGCTGAAAACCACCAAATTGCTGAGAGCCAATTCGAGGTTGCAGAGGGTGGCAGCTTCCACCCCCAGATGCTCCAGGACTAAGGCACCTACCCACTTCTTTCCCTTTGCCTCGATCCCAGTTAGTTTGCTAGTCACATTCAGCATTCTTCCTCTGCCTCTAGCTAGCTTATGGGCAAACTGCATTGCAAGTTGGATCCAGCTGGAGCTAGACAGATACACAATGATTTCCGTGGGAGGGCTTTATGCATAGGCAAAGTTGGCAGTTGCCTACACATAATGGTTTGACCCAGGAGGCAACCCTTCATTCTTTTCCAGGCCATCACCTCCACACTGGCTATCCTCTTCTCCCTTCCTTATCTTGACCTCTTGGTGAACCAGTTCAACTCCCCACTGTCTTCATCTCTCCAGTCCCTTATCACTGGTCCCCTGTCCTGCCAAACCACAACCTTGGATTACACCACCATTTTGCTATCATTGCCCCAATTCATGTGCTGCTAAACACAGCTGGAGAAATTTTTAGTTTTTATTCTCTCTCTCCTTCCACCCTCTCCTCCCCCCACCTATTGAGAAGATACCAAATATGATTCTCATTATACATATGACATCATCTTGCCTCATATTGTAATGAAAAATATGGAGGCCATTCACCAAAAGCTCCCTCTTCTCCCTTCCCACGTGCCCTCTAACTCCTAATCCATCTATTGGGCTGTATTGGGTTTTTGTCAAGCTTCGGGTACCTGTAGAGTTCTATGATGATGTAGCCCACTCTAATATAGATTGGGAAATGCTTCATGTCCAGTCTTTACACACACATACACTCCAAACCATAATAACTCATAACAAGCATCTGACATGCTACAGTTCACTCCCAACACAGGGATTAGTCTGTCCTTCCAATACCAGGTTTATAAAAAGGTCCCATAGGACCAGAGCTCAGCTTAAGTGGCAACAACCATGAGACTTAAAATGACTTTGTCAGTTACAAGGTGAAATCCAAATGCACTCTGTTGGCAGAGTTCCTCAGGTCGGTGCAGGGACCGTGCTGGGCTGCACATTGACATCTGGATGCCTTTTGGAATTTTTTTCTCTGTTTCAGGATAAAATGTTCAACCCCAAATCTGGTGTCTGCCCAACTGAAATAGGCATCACATATGGAAGCCTGGGTTGGTGCCCATAAACCCTTCCCATGCAGGGACTAGGCGGTAACTTCTGCATCGTGGCCAAATATCCGACTGTAGCTCTGGTCTGGGAGTTGGTGTGTGCATATCCATGGGCTCGGTAGAGAGATGCCAGCATGGTAAGCCTTTGGAGGAACAACCTTCTGTTGTGGGATTGACTTCACATCAATAACCCCTTTCCCAGGACCCAAGGTTCCACTGGTCGGTGGGGCAGAGGCTCCACCCCTCCCGGTGGGGGAGGGAGAATTTCTGGTTGTTGAAAATGAGGAAGGGGTCTAAGAGAGATGACAAAAATCTCCTGCTAAGTGCCCAACAAACACTTTCCCTCCTTTTTTTGCCCTTGGAGATTCCCATGTCTTAGATCTCTCAGGGTTTTCTTGGATTTTGTACTGACTGGTTGATTACCAAAGACCTGGAGTCTTTGCTTGCTGGTCAGATGGTCTTCTTTGCTCCTCATTATTATCCACTTCTTCGTTATGCCCTCTCATCAGAGAAGAGATAGCATTACTCCTCACTAAGGCAAACCTTGAAACTTGGGTTCTTGATTCTTTCCCTTCCTGCCTTCTCCAGGTACTCATTACATTAGTCATTCCTCTTCTCTCACATATCTTCAACATCTCTCTCTCTGTCTCACTCTCTCTCTCTCTCTCTCTCTCTCTCTCTCTCTCTCTCTCTCTCTCTCTTTCTCTCTCTCGGTCTCTGTCTGTCTCTCTGTGTTTCTCCGTCTCTCTGTCAGTCTCTCTCCCTCCCCGACTGGTTCCTTCCAACCCATCTACAAATATACTGAGATCTTCCCAATCTCTTAAAAAAAGCCTTTGGCCCTGTTGACCACTCCCTCTCTATAAGGTATTCTCTCTTCCCTTGGTTTTAGATATCTCTCTGTCCTGGTTCATCTCCTAGATATTAGATTGATGGATAGACAGACAGAGTATTCCCAGCACTCTGCTATGTGCTGGGAATTGCAATACAAGCAAACAAGACAGTCTTTGCATTCAAAGGGCTTACATTCCAGTTGGGAAAGATGATGGAAAGGAGGGGAAGGGTTGGGGGAAAAATCCCAGGCTAGGAGCTCAAGAATCAAGAGAATGAACCTGAGGTCAGGGTGGAGAGGTACATCTCCAGGGTGGGTAGGCTGCTGTTGAGAGTGTGGAGAAGTCTAGAGAGTGAGTGGAACTTCCTACCAGATTCTTCTTTCTCCATTATCCTCCCCTTCAGATGTATCCTCCATACTGTCATCAAAATACTTTTCTTTTTACATAAGTTTGGTCATGTCATTCCTTTGCTCAGAAACCTTCAGTGGCCCCATGTTGCCTATAGAGTAAAATTCAAACTCCTTTCTCTGGTATTTGAGGGCCTTCAAAGTCAGTGCCACCTCTCTAGCTTTGTCTCATATTACAACCCTTCAAACACACCACCTTACAGCAAATAGCCAGAGACTATGCTAGTCTCTGTATAATTATCTATGTTGGAGCCATCCCTTTTACTAGACTATAAACTTCATGAGGGCAGAGACTACGTCTTCTCTCAACTTTGGGCACTTATTTTGGTTGACTCAATCAGGCAAATTCCCCACTGGCTGATTGGGCAGACTCTCCTCTGTTGATTAGTGGGCAGTTGTCTTCTCTTCTGCTGGATTCTCCACTGACCAAGTGATCATTTGGATTCTGCACTGATTGGCTGGTTGTGAAGATTCTCATGTCCAGGTACAGTGGTCAACTCCTAGCTCCCACTCAGTAAATGCTACTGACTACCAGAACGGATGGGACTGTCCAAGCTGAGTTCTTCATTGAGAAATGACAAGAATCATAGAGCATTTCAACTCAATGAGAAGTTATTAAGCGCCAACTAGGTAAGCATTATGGTGCCGGGCATTGTGAGAGGTCAATCAATGAATCAGCAAACATCTAGGAAGCACCTACTATGTGCTAGACACTGTGGATATAAAAAGAGGCAAAAGACAGTCCCTGCCCTTAAGGAGCTCATGATGTAACATGAGACAATAAATAAACAAATATATACAAATAAGCTATCTACAGGATAAATTTGAAATAATTAACAGAGAAAAGACACTAGAATTAAGAGGGTTGGAAAAAATTTCCTATAAAAGATGGGATTGGGGCAGCTGGGTGGCTCAGTGAGTAGTGCACTGGCCCTGGAGTCAGGAGGACCTGAGTTCAAATCTGGCCTCAGACACTTGACACGCTTACTAGCTGTGTGACCTTGGGTAAGTCACTTAACCCCAATTGTCCTGCCTTTCCCCCTCCCCCCAAAAACAAATAAAAGATGGGATTTTTGTTGAAACCAGGGAAGCCAGTAGGCAGAGATGAGGAGGGAGATCATTCTAGGCATGGGGGACAATTTGAGAAAATTACCAGAGCCAAGAGAGGGAGTATCTATTTCAGGAACAGCAAGGGGGCCAGTGTCGCTGGATCAAAGAGTACATGGTATGGAGTAAGGTATAAGAACACTGGAAAGGTGGGGTGGAGGGTTAGGTTATGAAGAGTTTTGAATGCCAAACAGTGGATTTTGTATTTGATTTTAGAGGTGACAGGAAGTCACTGGAGTATGTTGAATAGGGAAGTGGCACGGTCAGACCTGAAGATTAGGAAAATCACTTTAGTGGATGAATAGGGGGTGGACTGGAGTGGGGAGAGACTTGAAGCAGGTTGACCCACCGGCAGGCTATTGCAGTAGTCCAGGCTTGAAGTGATAAGGGCCTGCACTAGAGTGGTGGCAGCATCAGGAGAAGCAGGGGCATATTTGAGAAGCGTTGAAAAGGTGAAATCAACAGGCTTTGGCTGCAGATTGGATTTAAGGGATGAGAGACAGTGAAGAGTCCAGAAGGACTCTTAGGTTTTGAGCCTGAAGGACTTGAATGATGGTGGTACCCTTTATAGTAATAGGGAAAGTAGGAGGGGGAGAGAGTTTAGGGGGAAAGATAATGATTTTGGTTTTGGGCATGTTAAATTTAAAATGTGTATTGGACATCCAATTGAAAATATCTGAAAGACAATTGGAGATGTGAGATTTGAGGTCAGCCAAGAGGTTGGGGCAGGATAGGTAGATTTGAGAATTGTCAGCATAGAGATGAGATCAACAAATGAAGTTGTATAGAAGGAGTAGAGAAGAGGGCCCAGGACAGAACCCCGAGGAAGGCTTCTGGTTAGAGGGTGTGGTCTGGATGGTGATCAAGCAAAGGAGACTGAGGAGCTGTCTGATAGGACCGATAGAAGAAACAGGAGGGAGTGATGTCCCAAAAACCTAGAGTGAAGAGAATATCAAGGAGGAGAGAGTGATCAACAGTGTTGGAGGCTGCGGAGAGGTCAAGGGGGATGAGGATTGAGAAAAGGCCCCTGGGTTTGGCAACTAAGATCATTAGTAACTTTAGAGAGAGCGTGTGTGGTGGAACAATGAGGTTGAAGCCAGATTGCAAGGGGTTAAGGAGAGAGTGAGAGGAGAGAAAGTGGACACACCTATCGAAGGCCTTTTTGAGGAGTTTAACCACAGAGCAGAAGAGAGATAGGATGACAGCAGGGATGGAAGGATCCAGTGAGAGTTTCTTGAGGATAGATGGGAAAAAATATGGGCATGTTTGTAGGCAGTAGGAAAGGAGTTAGTGGATAGGGAGAGACTGAGGATAAGTGACAGAGTGGGGATGACAGAGAGGGCCGTCTGTTGAAGGAAACAGGATGGAATGGGATCCCTTGAGCAGGTAGAAAGGTTAGCCTCGGTAAGGAGTAAGGCCACTTCATCGTGTGAGACAAAGATGAAGAAGGAGATGGTGGCAGAAGGAATGAAAGGAGATGAGGAAGGGAGGAGAAGAAGGAGCTCATGGTGAATAGCTTTGATTTTTTTCTGTAAAATATAAGGCAAGGTTCTCAACTGAGAGGGTAGGGAAAGGGGGAGCCATACAAAGAAGGTGTGAGGAGGGATAAAAATTAGAGAGTGAGCTGATTAGAAGGATTACACAGGTATAGAAAGATTTCCTAGCAGCAGTGAATGTCCAGTTGAGGCTGTGTAACATAAATTTGTAGTAGACAGTCAGAATGGTGGTGTGATTTTTCTTTACCTTCATTCAGCAGCACGTATGTAGGAGCAAAGGTAGTGAATGGTGGGAGTGATCCAAGGCCAAAGCTTGGCACAGTGTGATTGGTAAAATGAGAGGGGACTAGGGATTCAAGAGAGGAGGACAGTGTCCAGTGTAGAGTTGAATTAGTTCACCAAGGGATCAAGACAGGATATGAGAAGTATATGGTTTGGTTCAATTCTTGCCACCAGAAAATTAACAATCGAATGGAAGAGTTAGAGGACACTTCAAGACAGGTAAGGTATAAACGATGTGGTTTAAGCTCTTAAGGTGCCTGGGAACCACAAGGCAAGAGAGTTTGGTAAGGGCTGGAAACCAGTCGGGGGAGGCCTCATAGAGAAGGTGAGACTTGATATGGACCTAGAAGGATGGATAGAATTCAAAAAACCAAAGGAGGGGTGTTTAGCTTATGGGGAAGGGTGGGAGCCTACAGGAACAATAGAAAAGATACTGGGTGAATGGGGGAGGGTCAATGAAAAGACAAGCTTTTCTGGGTTCAAATGGTGGGGGGGGAGGCTTTGAAAGTCAGATTAGCTAGACAGGTAATTATAACTCCAAATGCTGCTAAGCATACAGAAGTATTCCCTGTCTTTCCACCTTTCCCCCTTCCTAGTTCTTGGGTAGGAAGGTAAAGAATTCCTTCTTATTGGTCTGTTGGGCCCTTTGAAAAAATTTTCATTTCACCTTCTGCCATTAGCTCGATATCTGTCCTTGGGCCTTCACCCTTGACTAAGTTAAGAGAGAGGGAAACCACTCCTTCCTGCCCCTACCAGAAACTGAAGCCTTCCAGACTTTTCTGGAGTTTGGGGAACACCTGGTTGTCTCAACCCACGCCCTGAGACAGAACAAAAGGGAAACCCCAAAGCTATTAAATGTTAGCAATTTCCATAAAAGGCTCTGTGAATGGAGGAGCCAGGTGGTAGAGGCCTTCCTTGCCTGAAGGCCTTAGTGTTAGTCTGCCTAAAAGCTTCCTCCCCTCCTGAAAAACAGGATGTAATTACGGGCTTTGGCACAGAAGTGGTGGAAGGGAACTTGAGAACCTCCCTGGCCAAGCCCAAATCCTTTAATCATCTCTATCTTGCTGAGGAATGTGAGGACATGTGCTTAGCTGGACCTCCTCATCCTTTGCCCCCCAGGATTGTTGTGGGGTAGGTTCTGTGTCTTCTGCACTTTGCTGTCATAAGAAGAAGCCATTGAGGTGCCCAAAGCTAACACACTCAGTCTGCATTGCCTAGGGAGCATTGTACAAGGTATGATAGAAGAGGAGGCTTTTGAGCTAGATAATCTGGAGTCCATGAACTTTAAAAAAAAGATATTTTTATAACTGCACTTTGATATAATTGGTTTCCTTTGTAATCTTATGTATTTCATCTTATGCATTAAAAAACGTTATTCTGAGAAGGGGTCCACAAGATTCAGCAGACTGACTGCCCAAGGGGTCCAGGACACCAAAAAACGTCCCTGGAGAAAATCTTTAAGCCCTCTTTTTTTTTTTGAGTGGGGAAGGCAGGGCAATTGGGGTTAAGTGACTTGCCCAAGGTCACACAGCTAGTGTATCAAGCGTCTAAGGCAGTATTTGAATTCAGATCCTCCTGACTCTAGGGCAGGTACTCTGCTCACTGTGCCACCTAGCTACCTCTAAGCTGTCTTCTTGTTCAGAATCCCTGTGATTAGATGATTTCTAAGTGGAAAGACCACTGGACTGGGAGGGAAGGTGAGGGTTTTAGTCTTAGCCCTTTTGCTCATATGCTATGTGACTTTAGTCAAGTCACTTACCTTTTTTCTGGGCTTCAGTTTCCTTATCTGTAAAATGAAGGGTTGAACTAAATTAGCTCTAAGGTCTAAAAATTCTCTGATCTTTGCCAAGATGCCAAATTTTTAAAAAATATACATAAACACTTCTATATGTACATAGATATATGTATAAATGATCTGTGATCTGTGAGGAAAGATCTTGAGTTGATGGTTTTAGAAAATTAAATTCCCAAGATTTCCTTTGCCTTTTATAGAAAGAAAGGAGAGCTCTTTTCTTTTTTCTTTCTCCCTCTGTATGAGTATATGCAAATTTAACCCTCCCTTGACACTCTTAAAGTTAGAGATTTAAAAATGGTAGAGACTTTCTGGGCAATTGGGTCTAATCCACTCATTTTACAGATGAAGAAGCTGAGGCTCAGAGAGATAACGTGATTTGTCCAAGGTCACTCAGCTAATTAGGGTCAGAGGTGTGATATGAAATCAGGGCTTCCTAAATGCCATTCTGGCTCAATGGCTCTGGATGTGTGTGTGTGTGTGTGTGTGTG
>CM053622.1:416295154-416316579 GCA_028646595.1 Phalanger gymnotis
TGCTTTTTTTGTGGAATTTTTTTCCTTCTTTACTGTAGCACATACCACTTTACTCCCACAGTGGAAATAACCAATCAGACCAATAAACTTTGTCATAAATGTGCCTAGAGTGCTGATTTCCTCAGCATGTTTATATATTGACATCAGCTTTCAGAAAGGGCACAGTAGACTCTGGCTAGAATCAGAATCCAAGAACCTTGGGTTAGATCCTTGTCCTATTTTGAATCCCAGGCCTGCCCTTTGATACCCTTGTGACCTCAAACAGTCACTTAACTTCTCTTGTCTTCAGTTCCTTCGCTGATAAAAGATTGGCCAAGTGGGCCTGTCAGGTCCCTTCCAGCCCCCCATCTTTGATTCTGCGAACTGTTAGTGGTAACTGAAACGCTACAAATAATAACAGATTGTATGGTTGGCAGAGTACTTTATATATGTTGTGTCATTTGGTCCTCAAAGTAGCCCTATAAAGGAAATTTATTATTATCTCCAGGAAACTGAGGCCCAGAGGTGTTAGTTGACTTTCCCATGGTCACACAGCTAATAGGTATCTGAGGCAGGATTTGAACTCAGATCTTTCTGACTTCAAGTCCAGTGCTCTGTCTCCTGAGTCACTTTACCCTCTCTAGGCAAAGTAACAATAAATACGTGGGAGAACCTTGTGGTATAGTAAGAAGGACCTCAGGCCTAGGTTGGTGTCCTGGTTCTGACACTTAGTAAGCTAAAAACATTAACTAACTCAGGAAGGCAGCCCTGCTTATTACATTATGAAACTGAAAGAAGATGCTACTATCCCACCATTCTGTTTCTCCTGAATTATGACAATGGACAAGCCACTTAATCTCTCCAGTCCTCAGTTTCTTAATTTATCAAATGGGGATGTTGAGGGGAGGGGAATGCATTATATAGTTCTGTGAGCTGTGGTATTATTTATTCTCATCTTCTCCCCAAAATTGGCAGCCAGTTTCAGCTGTTCACCTTTTTCATCCTCCTCATTCCACTTCCTCACATTTGACTTTGGGTTTCAGCCTTCTGCGGCCCTGTCACAGTTCATTATCTAGGTCATAAGCTCGAGGACAATGGGCCTCCTGCTGAAGGAGACATACTGCCTGGGGGGTGCCAGCAACGTGAGACATGTTGTCTCCAAGGGGCCTGGGAACCTGTGCCTCCAGGTTGGATTCCTTGGCTCTCAGCTGCCCTGAGCGACCTTGACCATGGCCCCTGACTCCCCAGGGCCTCAATGTCCAGCTGAGCAGTGAGGTTAGCAGCACACACACCTCTCCTCAGCCTGTGGCCCAAAGAGATTCAGTATGGAGAGAGGGCTCTAAACGACTCTGAGCCATAGTCTGTTCATGACAGCGGAAACCCTGTGCCGTGACCTCTGTCATTTATTATATGGGCGGTGGGCTGTAGAAAAGTTGTATGTAAATTAAGTGTCTAGAAATTGATGTGGTTTTTAATTCACTTTTTATGGCTATGGGGAAGTCCCCACAAGGAAATTCCGTTAACAATACAAGTCAGACCTGCTCTGCAATTTAGTCAAGCTACTTTGGATAGAGCCGTGACCTGAACTCAGGAAGATCTGAATTTAAATCTGGCCTCAGGCGCTTATTAGCTGTGTGACCCTGGGCAGTCATGTAATCCTATTTGCCTCAATTTCCCCATCTGTAATATGGTGATAATAATAACACCTACCTCCCAGGGTTGTTGAGAGGGTCAAATAAGATAATAATTGTAATGTACTTAGCACAGTGCCTGGCACATTTTGTTCAGTCATTTTTCAGTTTTGTCCAACTCTCCATGACTCCATTTGGGGTTTTCTTGGCAAGGATACTGGAGTGGCTTGCCATTTTCTTCTCCAGCTCATTTTACAGGTGAGGAAACTAAGGTAAAAAGGGTTAAGTGACTTGTCCAGGGTCACACAGCTAGTAAGTACCTAAGGCTGAATTTGAACTCGGGTCTTCCTGATTCGAAGCCCAGTGCTCTATCTACTGCAAGAACCACCTAGCTGCCCCCAACCTGGCACAAAGTAAGTGCTATATAAATGTTAGCTATTACTATTATTAAGAAAGGCATCATGTAGAAATTTGTGCTTCATATATAACTGATATCATACTGCTTGCCTTCTCAGTGGATGTGGGAAGGGGTGGAAGGGAAAAAGAATTTGGAATTCAAAATTTAAAAAGGAAAAAAACATATTTGTGTTATTTTTAAAAAAGCATTGTAGGAAAAAAAGTTGTGCTTAAATCGAGCTTTGAAGAAAGCTAAGGATTCCAAAAAAGGCATGGGAGATAGCCAGGACAAATGTATGGAGACGGGAGATGGAGGGCTGTGTAGGAAGAACAGCAAGCAAACCAGAGGAGTCTTGTAGAATAATACTGGAAGCCTAGCTAGCTCGGAGCCCGGTTTCAAAGGGCTTTGAATGTCCAACCCAGGAGTCTGTATCTGATCTTAGAGTCAAAAGGGAGCAATTGTAGTTTATTGAGGAGGGGAGTGACGCCGTCAGACTTCTAAGGAAAGGACACTCGCTTTGGCAGCTATATAGAGGATGGATTGGAGAGGAGGCAGACCATTGAGGAGGCCACTGCAGTAGTCTGAATGAGAGGATGCTGAGGTTCTGAACCAGGAGAGCAACTGGGAGAGGAAAAAGACCAAGGGCTGGGACGGAATATTCCTGTGCTGTAGGAAGTGATGAGGAAAACATGGAAACACTTGCACGAAATCATGCAGAGTGAAGAACAGAACCAAGAGAACATTGTATACAGTAACAACAGCATTGTTTGAAGAGTAACTGTGAATGACTAAGCTTTTCTGAGATTACAAACATTCAGATCAGCTAGGAAGCACTTAGAAAGGAAGATGCTATCTACCTCCAGAGAAAGACCTGATATATGGAAGTATGTATTGTATGGCTCCATATATATGTATATATGTATACATATATGTGTGTATGTATATATGTATACATATATGTGTGTATGTATATATGTGTCTGTATATGTATATAAGTATGTATAATCTGTCTGTAGGTGTGTACATATGTGTATATGTCTGTATATATGTATGTGCATGTGTATGTATTGCATGTATGTGTATAAGTACGTGCATACATATATACACATACATATTCATATATGCATGTATGTGCATATACATACTATATACATGTATGTATGAGTTGGCCTTCTCTAATATGGGCTTGGGAGGGAGGGAGACAACTTGGAACTCAAAATGCAACCAAAAACTTTTTTAAAAAGAGAGGTGAACCTGAATGTAAAAGGTGTCATGGAGGTGGAATTGATAGGATTTGACAACTGATTAAATATGTGGGGGGAGGAAGAATGATGATTAGAAGAATGAGAGTACCTTTTAAAGACATAGGGAAGTTTGGAGGGGAAAATGAGTTTGGTGGGAAAGATGAGTTTAGTTTTCAGAGGGCACGTTGAGCGTGAGATGCCTCTAAGTCATGCAGTTCAAAATGTCCAACAGGCAGTTGGTGATGGAGAAAGACTAGAAATAGATGTATAGACCTGGGAGTCATCTGCATGGAGATGATAACTGAGTGTGTGGGAGCTGATCAGATGATAGAGAGAAGAGGTATAGAGAGAGAGGAAAAGAGAAAAGAAGAGACCAAGGACAAAGCCTCAGGCTACACACACGTGGTTAAGGGGCATGATATGGTTTATGAGTTAGTGAAGAAGTGGTCAGACAGATGAATGGTTGACCACAAACAAGCAAAAACCCAGAGTGAGTGGAAAGAGTATTCAGGAAGAGACGGGTGTCAAAGATGTCAGATGTGGCTGTTGTTGTTTGTCCTTCCTTCTGGAAAAAGATCATGATATCAGGAAGGTGACAACATGATCTGCTAGTGAATTGGATTTAAGTGGGGGAGGGCTGTGCAAGGTCACCAGCCTCACTTTCTCCTCCAGAGCCACCTGGGTTCAGTGGCAAGATATAGATCAGGACAATTAGAGATGGCCCCGATGCAATGGGAAACCTTGGCCTTAAAAAGGTCTTTCCTAGGTCTCAGTTTGTCTGAGGCAATGCCTATTCAGGGATTAAGGCTAGATAAAAAATGAGGCAAAAAATGGCCTCTTTTACCTAGTCAAAAACAAAACAAAAAAATCAATACGGAAAGGGAAGACTGTCAGTCCTTTTCAAGAACAAAGGGCAACAACAACCTGTGATAAGTAGTAGCTACCCCACTGGGGACCCAGCTGGCCAGTTCCAGTTGGGCAACAAAGCTCCTTCCTTCCTTCCTAGGGGTACAAGGAACCCTGAAATACAAGGGTACAGGGCAGGGGTTTACCTTGAAAGAATTTGACCACTCAAGCCTTTGTTCAGTCCAAGTACTGAATTTATTAAGACACCAATTGGGTGGGTGAAATTCCTAATGAATCTGAGGTATTTGTGACACCAATACAAACGGACCAGATTCTTAAGGAATCTGTGCAGTTTGATGGGGTAAAATTGATATTTTATACAGAAATACCATGGGAAGATCTGGATGGGATTAAGGAGTAGCAAGTAGCCCAGGGGTGGGCCAGTGAGTCAGGTGCAAGACAATGAGGGCCACAGTGAAAGGGCAATTAAAAGGATTATACTGGGATCCTTCCTTCCTTCCTTCCTTCCTTCCTTCCTTCCTTCCTTCCTTCCTTCCTTCCTTCCTTCCTTCCTTCCTTCCTTCCTTCCTTCCTTCCTTCCCTTCTTCCCTTCTTCCCTCCTCTCCTTTCTTTCTTCTTTCCTTATTTCCTTCTCTCCTCTCCCTTTCTTCTCTCCTTCCCTCCTCTCATTCTACATAGGGAATCATACTCTTACCTGCAGGTGCTCTGCCCAAAGGAATATAAATTTTGATCACTGAAATCTCACAAAGTATCTTGGGGTTTACAGGTTAGATTTCTTTTTTAAGGACCATGCCTTAAATCCAAATCACTCTGGCCCTCATTGATTGGCCAATAATAGGTCCCAGCCCAAGCCTCACTGGGTCATTGTCTGGGTTCTGATGGCTCAGAGTGAGCATAAATAGCAGGTCAGATGTGGCAGAAAGGTCAAAGAGGAGGTTTGATTAAAAAAAACCCATCAGATTATTAGTAATTTGGGGAGAACAGTTTCAGCTGAGTGCAAAAGGTTGTGAAGTGATAGAGAAGAAAGGAAGTATAGGCAGCAATAGTAAACAGCTTTTCTCGTGGTGTTTGGCTGTTGAAATTAGGGAAAGATATAGGACAGCACCTTGAGGGAATGGCAGAGTGAAGTGGCTTTTTTTTTTAAGTATAGGAGAAGCCTGCTCATGTTTTTAGATAGAAGAGAAAAAATTAATAGACAGAGAGAGACTGAAAATTAGAAAGATTGGAAAGAAAGAAAATTAGAAAGATGATGGTAGGGGTCATCTGCTGGAGAAAATGGGAGAGGTGAGGAGTAACAGCACAAATCTGTGGGTTTGCCTTGGAGAGGAGAAGGGCATGGCCAATACGAATTTGTTTGGCTTGACTATGCACACACGTTAAAAAGGTTTCATTTATTTTTGTGTTTCCACCAGGGGAAAGGTAGGAGGGGGGAGATAAACGTTTGTTAATTGGAAAAAAAAGAAAAGTTATATTTCTTAAAAAAGCAAAGAGAAGGGCCACATCTTCAGCAAAGGCTGGAGTAAAAGAAGTCAGAACAGTGATGATGTCAAAGAATTTTGAGCTCGTAATATAGGGGAGAAAAAGGGAAAACGAGGCAGGTGGTCTCTGTTTTTTCAGTATACCCTTAAATAATGTCCTCAGCTGAGAAAATAGGGGGATCACAGGAGTGTGGGAAGCCTGAAGACAGAAGAGAAGGTTTGGGAAATTCAATGGAGCCCCACTTAGGGAGGCATAAGAGAGGCCTTATGGCAGGAAGGGCCTGGTTGGGATCAGATAACATAAATTTGCAGTATTCTCAGTCATCAGGGTTCTCATTCATCAGCAGAAGCAGAGGAGGTAGATAGAAGACGGGAGTAACCCGAGTTGGGGTTTGTCACGCAATGGATTCAAAAGCACAGTCCAGTGTACCGTTGAACTGGTCAGGTATAAGGAAGGAGAGGGATCTGGGGTGTGTTTCAGGAAAAGGAAATCAGATGAACAAAGGCTAGAGAGACAGGAATAAGCCTGGCCCCTTTGAAGGGCAGTGAGGACACCAGGCTAATGACCTCAGAGGTCATCTAGTCCAATCTCTCTATTTTACAGGGAAGGAAACCAAAGCCCAGAGAGATGTAAGTGGTTTGCCCAAGGTAACAAAGGCAATCTGATGATACTGGTAATCTCCTTCAGTTTTCAATAAACATGTACTAGGTAAGTGCTTATGTCATGCAGTTCTCTGTGCTAGACACTGGAATGTAGGGGTCTTTCTAGGTAATGGATAATGATATTAATAATAGCATTCATTTCCATAGTGCATCATTATGGCAGGTCTCCTAAGGAATGCATCACTTTCACAGCTCATTGAGCAAAAGGATAGCTCATCTTTCTGTGTCACCTTCAGGTTTCAAAAGCACTTTCCTCCCTCCAACCCTGTGAGATTGGTGGCTGAAGTGTTTATTAGTCCCATTTTACAGTGGGAAAACTGAGACCTAGTAACATCCACACTTAAAAAAATTGTGGCAAAGGTAGCAGAAGAGTTTGTTTGGGGCGCCATTGCTTCCATATTGCTTATCTCATCTGGGATCACACAGTTGAATTTAAGTAATTTAAGTTCAGGTAGCTGTTAAGTAGCAAAGTCAGGTCTCAAATTTCAAGTCCCTCTCCAAGTTCAGGGAGTCTACACTAGGCCACTCTGCCTCTTGAGGGCCGGCTAGATGCCTTATTCATGTTTACATCCCTCACTCTTCACCCTAACCAAAGGTCTTGCATGTAGCAGGCATTCAACAAATATTTGTCGAATGAATGATTATTTACTATTCACATGATGACATGACTTGCAATTGACTCTGATTTCATTGAGGGAGGGCTGTGCAAGGTCACCAGCCTCACTTTCTGATGTCATGGTCCTCTTGAAGAACAAAGGACAAACACAACCTGTGAGTAGCCTGTGCCCCTGCCCCCTGCCTTTGCCTCCTCTGCGGGCTCCATTTTGATGGCCAAAGTCTGCCTCCTTAACTTCAGGTTTACTGGCTAGATTTCTTTCTCAAAAACCAAGCCTTAAACCCAATTCACTCAGGAGCTCATAGATTGGACAATAGGTCATTGCTTTCCTAGCACAGAGTGAATGTAAATACCAAATATTGTTTCTCTTTTGGCCAGGAACCCTGAGGGTCTTCCCTTCCCAGTTTGATTTTTTTTTTTTTGAGTTTTGGTTAAAGGATCCATCCCTTGATTAACTTCTTAAAGAGGCCTATACACTGAATGGTCCTTACTCAAAGTGAGAACCTGAAAAGACCTTAGTCTGGAACCGCCAGGGTCTCCTAATGCCTCCTGGGCCATCTCCACTCCTCCTGGTGAATATCAGGCCATTGGACCCAGATGGCTCTGGAGGAGAAATTGAGGCTGGTGACCTTGCACAGCCCTCCCTCACTCAAATCAAAGTCAACTGCAAGTCATGTCATCATTTCTCTGATGTCATGGTCCTCTTCCAGAATGAAGGACAAACACAACAGCAACAACTATTGACATCCTCTGTGGGTTGGGACAGGGTGCGTTTCTGCTTTCCTCTGAGTCCCTCCAAATTCTAGGTTTATGTAATGACTGTATAGAGCCTTTTCCCTGACTCATAAACGGTCAAAGGATATGAACAGGCATCTTTCATAGAAAGAAACCTAGATTATCGATAGCTATGTGAAAAAAATACTCTGAATCACTAATATAGACAATTGCAAATTAAAGCAACTCTGAGGTTCCACCTTCCATCATTCTTAAAGTTGACAAAAAAGGAGGATGCAGGTGCTGGAAGAGCTGTGGGGAAATAGGTATATTAATGCACTGTTGGTAGACCTGTAATTCTTGAAAGCAATTTAGATCCATGCTCCCAAAATTCCTAATTGTATATTGTAAAGACAACATTGAAAGACTCCAATGGACACAGTGACTAACCATGGTTCTGGAAGACTCCACCTCCAGACAGAGAGATCATGGACTCAGAGCAGAGATTGAGATGGACATGGCCAATGCAGGAATTTGTTTGCTTGACTGTGTTGCTGTTCAGTCATTTCAGCCTTGCCCTACTCTTCGTGACCTCATGGGGTTAAATGACTTGCCCAGGGGCACACAGCTAGTAAATATCTGAGGCCAGATTTGAACTCAGGAAGATGAGTCTTCCTGACTCCGAGCCAGGCACTCCATCCACTGCACCACCTAGCTACCCATACCTTGCTTGACTATACATGCTGTAAACAGGGGTTTTGTTTTATTTCTTTCTTAATGGGAGCAACGGGAAGTGGAAGAGAGAGAAGGAAAATTTTCATTAATTGCAAAAAAAAAAAGGTTTAATTCTAAAAAATAAAAAAATAGAAGTAAAACAACTGTATCTTGAGGCAAACACAGCATACAAGACCATTTACTGTCAGCTTTTCCACTCTAATTAACCTGTAGCCCAACAGGATGAGGAAGCGGATGTCCACACATCCCCAGACTTTGGGGAAGTCTCAGTCACCAGTTTCCTTCCTTACAGCACATACAGTGCATGAGACCATGATTACAGAGGACTCACGGTCCAGGACACCATGGGGAGGCCCGGAATGGAGCCACGAGAGTTCTGAAGAGACTTCCTGAGTGTGAAGCACCTCACTTTCATGGATCCTAGCTCAAAATAATAATTCACATTTCAATAGTGCTTTCAGGTTTCAAAAGCACTTTTAATCAGTCAATCAGTAAACATTTATTAAGCACCTACTGTGTGCCAGGCACTATTCTAAGCATGAACAACTATGTATAAACAAACAATATACAGGGTAAATTTGAAATAATCTACAGAGGGAAGGCCCTAGAATTGAGGGATTATCTGGAAAGGCTTCCTGTAGAAGATGAGATTTTAGAAGGCGGCATTTAAAAGGAATCCAGGAAAGCCAGGAGGCTGAAATGAGGAGGGAGAGAATTCCGGACATGGGGGACAGCCAGTGAAAATGGCCATGGAGTGTCTTGTTCCCATGGAACAGCAAGGGAACCATTGTCATTGGATCAAAGAACATGGTACAGATGAGATGACCCCTTCTACCTCTTGAGATTCTATCATTTTATGAGTTTAAATCTTCTTTAACAAGCTTGTGAATTCTTCTAGGGCAAAGATTAAGTAGGAGCTTATCTTTGTTGACTGTTGAATAGATTAGGTTGAGGAAGCTAAGACACCAGAAGAGGATGTGGCTTGCCCAAGGTCGTTTGGCATTTCAGTTGTGGCCAACTTTGTGACCCCATTTGGGGTTTTCTTGGCAAAAATACTGGAGTGGTTTGCCATTTCCTTCTCCAGCTCATTTTACAGATGAGAGAACTGAGGCAAACAGGGTGAAGTGACTTAACCGGGGTCAGACAGCTTGTAAATGCCTGAGGCCAGATTTGAACTGCAGAAGATGAGTCTTCCTGACTTTAGGCCTGGCACTCTACCCACTGCACCACCTAGCTGCCCTGAAATGTTTTTTGTACAAATAGGTCCTTTTCCTTTTTCTTTGATCTCTTTGGCATACAGATCCAAGGTCCTATAGCTAAATTAGTAACCTAGAATTGAGGTATCCTACCTTCCAGTCCAGGGTTCTTTTTATTACTCCACCCTCAACCTAGGGTTAGCTATGATACAAGTGACTTGGTTTAACTCAAGGGAAGGAACACATAAGCCACTGTAATCAGGAAAGACTTCATGTGAATTATAACACCACCAATAATAAGCTAGCATTTATATAGCGCTTTAAGATTTGCAAAGTGCTTTGTATGGTTTAACTCTTATGGAGACACACGCCTCCCACACTATAACATTAGTGGAACAGGAAGATCTTCCCTGTCCATTGGTTGTTGTCCTTCGTTCTCAGAGAGGACCAAAATGGCATCTCTATGCTTGAGTCAAGATTCAACGTGTCCGACAGTGGCTGATTGGGCCAATATGAGGTCAGAATGCTCTACCACAGGTCGGGCACAGAGTCCATGTGAACATTTGGAGTGGATGCTGCATCCTGCATTTCCTTTGAGCTGTTTTGATTCTGCTTTGTTCATAGAACACAGTGCCTTCCCTGATGTGGGCACGCCATGATGAGCAGTCCTGTGCCAGTGTCTACCTTGTCACACAATCAATTCCAAAGTTCTTGAGAGAGACCTTGAGGGTGTCCTTGTATCGCTACTTCTGAAAGCTTGCCCTTTGCCCTGTGAGTTCTCCATAAAATAGTCTTTTTGGCAAGTGTATGTTTTGAATTCAAACAACACGGCCAGCCCATAGGAGTTGTGCTCTCTGAAGCAGAGTTTGAATTCTTGGCACTTTAGTTCTAGTAAGGACCTCAGTGCCCGGTACCACAGGTGTTCAGTCAGGGATGTTTCGCTGCTTTAAAACTCCAGCTCACAGCTGTGATTCATTCTGAATCACGTGAAGCCTGTTGTGGGAGGAACCTGCTTAAAGGGAAAGCTTGCTTTGGGGAGGCTTGCTTGTTTTGAAGGCTTTCACAACTTTTGGTAATTAGGCACTGAAGCCGGAGGGTTATGATGCCTTCTGGCTGTATATATATTCTGAGGTTAGCATTTTGCTTCGGGGCTCACTCATGGGAACAATGTTCCTATGATTTGGCCAGACAAGATACTGGGTAGGTGTTAAGGAATGCCCCCACCCTTTGAAAAGCCCAGATGTTGGTGCTTTCTCTCTGGTAACTATGTATGTATTGCTTTGGTCAGAGAGTTGGATCTGTCTGTTGATCTGTGCTAATTTCTCAGACAGTTAGAAGCCCTGTCTGTTGATCAATGAGAGGGCCTGCTGATGAAGGAGGGCTGGGACCCAAGTCAGTCTTCCTGTAATCAGGTCAAGTCCAGGTAGAGTGGGTGTGGGGAGTGGAGGCCATGCCAGAAGATACATTCTAGGAGAGTATACAATATACAGGCAGTCTAGGGAACTCCCAGAGGAGGAAACGTCCTCCATCAATGCAAGTCAGTACCTTCTCTGCAACTTTGCGTGTTTGTAATTTCTCTGCTTGCATTTTCTCTATGTTCAGGGTGCTGACCACTCCCCTGAACTAACTGAATGATATATATGTTTAATTAAAGTAATATTGTTGACCCCATTAAAAGATATTTTTCCTTTAAAAGCAGATCAAAGAACCTGTGCTAACAGGCCATTCTGGGTATGCTAGGGTGCTTGCTGTTACACACATCTTGGCAAAGAAATAACGGACCAGAGGGCCAGGCTGAAACATACCTTCTCAGACATGGCTAATGTGTGGATTTGTTCTCTTTGATTATACTCATTTGTTTCAAGGGAGGAATTGTATTTGGAGGGGGGATGGTAAGTTAGTGGGTTGTGTTTATTTGGACTGAATCTGTGATTTCTTTGGCACAATGAGGAAATTCACTTTACTAATGCAGGTGGGCATGTACTCTACAACCTACAGTTCCAGAGAGTTTCCTGAGGCATTTAAAGGCAAAGGACCCTCCTCAGGGTGAACCAGAATCCAGGTATTCCTCCTTGAGGAGGCTGACTTTCTATCCACCTTGCTACATGTCTCTCTGTGGGATAGTGATGGAATTATAGAGGGATAGGAAGGGAAATTAATAAAATAGTTTAAAAATATATCTAAAACAACAAATATGTTTAGCATGGGACACAAGCAGGATAATTTTGTCACTTCTGTGTTAAATTTAATTTATATTTTATAAAAAACTTTACATAACAGTTTTGTGTCATATTTAATCTTTTTAAATAATGAAATATCTCTTTAATCCAGCAATACCACTAGGTCTCTAGGTCTCTTTCTCAAAGAGATCAAAGAAAAGGGAAAAGGACCTATTTGTACAAACATATTTGTAGCTGCTCTTTTTATGGTGGCAAAGAATTGGAAATTGAGGGGATTCTCATCAATTGGGGAATGGCTGAGCAAGTCGTAGTATACGATTGCGATGGAATATTATCGTGCTATTGTATGGGGTGTTCAGGGAGGACTAGAATGTCTGGTGTGGGGGGCTTGCTGAGCCCTTTTCAGAGCTGCTCACCTCTCCACCTTTGGTGTCCACCTGCCACCCAACTCTCACCTGTGGTTCTAAGAAGCTGTAGCATGTGCAGTGACCACACCCCAGTAAAACTGGGTTGATGGTAACCGACAGGCCTCAAACCCATTGACGAGTTAGGGGAATATCTACCCCAAGCCTGTGAAGACTTCCCCTGGAAGAAAGGACAGATGAGAACAATTTGTTCCAACAGCCGTGGAGATCTAAGAGCTTGATCAGACATCAAAGCTGCCGAGGTCATCTGCTGCATCCAGGCCATCTCCAGTAATCTTGACTTTTGTGTTGCCACCAGACTTTGATGACTCTGGAAGAGAGAGAGAGAGGCTTAGGACTTCATGCAACTCTGCCTCACTTAAATCCCGTTCACACACAAGTCATCACCCGTGGTGCCATTGGTCCTCTTCACAAATGAAGGACAAACAACAACAACCAGAAATGACAAGTAGGATGATTTCAGAAAAACCTGGGAACACTTATATGAACTGATGCAAAGTCAAGTGAGTAGAAGCAGGGGAACATTGTACATAGTAACAGCATTATTGTAACAAAGATCAGTTGTAAATGACTTAGCTATTCTGAGCAATACATTGAACTGGGGTGGAGAACCTGCGGCCTCGAGGCCACATGTGGCCTTCTCAGTCCTCAAGTGAAAGAGGGCCACGTGGTGTGGCCTCGAGGCTGCAGGTTCTCCACCCCTGCTTGAAAATCTAAGAGAATTCCCAAAGACTCATGGTGAAAAAATGCTGTCCATATCCAGAGAGAGAACTGATGAAGTCTGAGTGCAGACTGAAGCATACTTTTTTTAAACTTTCTTTATGCTTTTTGCTTTTTATTGTTTGGGGCGGGGGAGGAGCAACTTTGTTAATATGGAATATATTTTGCATGATTTCATGTGTATAATCGATATATTGCTTGCCTTCTCTAAGATGAGGGAGGGGTAAGAAGGAGGGAGAGAATTAGGAACTCAAGTTTTTTTAAAATGAATGTTACAAATAAATAAAATTGAAATTCTATGTTTGTTGATGGTTAAGTTGATGATAAAAAAAAACAAAACCTTAAAAAACCCAATACTTTGTGAAGAAGTAGAGTTTGAGCTGAGCCCTGAGAGTGGGTGGGTTTAGGTAAGGGCAGAGGAAGAAGGAATTTAGGAAGACTGTGTATGAAAGGTTTGGGGCAAAGAGAGGAACCTGCACAGTCTACCTGGAAAGTGGAGGGTCAGGGTTGAGCAATTATGAGAGATACATCTGGACTGATAATATAGGGCCTTGGAAACCAGGCTGAGGAGTTTGGACTTGGTAATGATAGCTGACATCTACATATGCATATGTTGTGTCATTTAATCTCCATAACAACCCTGTTTGGTAAAGGCTATTGTTATTCCCATTTTGCAGATGAGGAAACTGAGTCTAAGAGTACTCTACCTTGCACGACACCTGGGTAGTTGGTGAGCTCTGACATGCTCTTGAGCAGGGCAGTGGAAGGCTGAAGACAAACCCAAAAAAAGAATCGGCCTGAAGGTTTGCCCTCTGCCAAGCTGGAATCTGGGTCAGCCCTGAGATACTTGACTCAAGCTGGGGTTATTAACATTATCTACAAAGAGAGGGCCAGGAACCAACCCGCTGCTTTGGGGTGGAAATTCAGCTCAAGTACTAAGTCATAGAAGAGCTTCTGTGGAGCCAGTGAGAGGGCCTGCTGATGAAGGAGGGCTGAGACCCAAGTCAGTCTTCCTGTAATCAGGTCAGGTCCGGGTAGGGTGGGTGTGGGGAGTGGAGGCCGTGCCAGAAGATACATTCTAGGAGAGTATACAATATACAAGCAGTCTAGGGAACTCCCAGAGGAGGAAACGTCCTCCATCAATGCAAGTCAGTACCTTCTCAGCAACTTAGAGAGTTAGAGCAGTGAGTGGTTCTCAAAGTCAAATCTATTTTCATGATAAGAATATATAGAGTGTAGGCTGCACCAGAGGACACAGTATATATGAGTCAGCCTTTTAAGGAAGCTTCTCCTAAGTGGGAGCTGACACATGCTGGTTATTCTGGGAGCAAAGCCCTCTTGGTTTAGGCTCTTAGCATTTAGAGCTGAGAGGCAACCAATTTTATATGAAATGTAAAAGAAATATGGAATAAAATATACAAAATATATATGTGAATTTTAAACAACCAATTTACATATTAAATATAAACATATAGCATATTATATATATGTATAAATATATTATGTATACCATTTATATTCATATGTACTTTATCTTTGATGTGTTTGTATTTCATATATAAATCCTATATATTTTATTTATTAGGATTTATTTGATTTTCATATATATGTATATGTATATATACACATATATGTACACAAACATGTGTATATATATTTTAATATCTTTTTATTATACCTGTTTTTTAAAGGAAAAAAATAAAATGCAGAATTTTTTTTTTGGATGGGAGGTCATCCTCTACCTACTTTACATTAGGGTTTAAGCTGAGCTGGGATATAAGCTACATGTAAGATATAAGTTCATATATAAGATATAAGCTAGATGTGAGATATAAACTATATATAAGATTTAAGCTCAGTTTAAATCCTATTGTAAAGTAGGCAGAGGTCAAAAAAAATTCTGTCAAAAAAAGTTCTGCATTTTCTTTTTTTCCTTGAAAATCTCTTGAAGCTCCTAACCCCAAGGATAGGCAAAATATATGCTTATTGACTGATTTCAGATCGAACAACTGAGGCCCACAGAAGGTAAAGGTAATAACTAGAATTTATATATTGCCTTGAGGGTAACAAAGCACGTTGCATGTGCTTCCCCATTTGCTGTCAAGGATGGGCTGGAGCCAGCTCTGGCTTTTGAGGGCCCATTGTTAAATTTTCAGTGTGAGCATTTATACTTTAGAAGCTGCCATTTGCTACAAATCACGACTTGCTTTATTGTCTCATTGATTGTTCAGAAAGTGTTAATAACACAGATGAAATTTAAAAGTGTGTCCTGTGTAAATTTTGGAGAGTTGGTTTTATGCGCACACTCCCTGTAAGCTCTGCTTTGATCTCAGCTGGAGGAATGTAGAAGGCTGTAGGAATGAAGTCTAAAGGCTAATAATAATGATAGTCATAATAAGCATTTATATAGAGCTTTATAATTTGTGTTGTGCTTCAAATCCATTATTTCATTTGAGCCTAGTTGTGGTTCATTCCTTTCAGTCACCTCTAACCCCTTGTGACCCCATTTAGAGTTTTCTTGGCAAAGATTTGCCATTTCCTTCTTCAGATTATTTTATAGATGAGGAAAATGAGGCACACAGGGTGAAGTGACTTTTCCAGGGTCACATAGCTATGAAGTGTCTGAGGTTGAATTTGAACTCAGGCCTCCCTGACTCCAGGCCCACTGCTCTATCTACTGCTCTATCTAGCTGCCCCAATCTTGTGAGGTAGGTGCTATTACTATATCCACTTTACAGATGAAGAAACTGAGGCTGAGAGAGAGGTTAAATGACTTGCCCAGGGTCACAAAGCCAGCCAGTACCTGTGGTAGGATTGGAGCTTAGGTCTTCCTGACTCCAAGTCCAGAAGCATCTGATAAAGTTACCCAACCAGTTTGTAGTATAGTAGACCTGAGGCTAGTTCCCAAGCACGATGCTTGTGCACAATTCTTGGCCGATTTATTCCCTTCTCACCCCGATCCTATCCCCACTATCCTCCACCTCCACCGCTGCCTTCTAACTGCCAGGATGGAGGATCAGGCTACAGATGTCAGATAACAGTTTCCTGATTCCGGGACCAGAGTTCTTTCCACTGCCACGCCCTGTCTCCCAGGGTCTGGGGCTGATCAGTGTTACATTTTATTGGTTTAACTCATAAGAAGCCAGAGAGGGTAACTCTAGTAGGGCAGATGAGATGGTAAGAAGCAATGGGAGAGCCCCTGTCTGCAGGCCAAGCCCCTGGATGAGCCCAGACACCAGCAGCAACAAAGGGCCCCTCTTCCCCACTCTCCCCAGGAGGGTTTCATGGGTGATTGCCCCATAGATCACGGCCTGAGAGTGCCTCCCACACTTATCTCCAGTTCCAGATGGGCAGCAGCATTGTCCCTGAAGAAAGCAGCCTATTTGTCAGAGCCCAAAAGTGGCTCTTCACGTGGCACGCTGGCCCTCTCGGCAGACACTCCCACTCCCCCAGCACACATCGCTCCCTACACCGCTCCCCACTCCCCTCCCTGGGCTGTTCCACTTGCCCTATTGGAGAGAGCAGCCGCATCACACGCAGCTGGTCAGTGTGTGAATGTGTGTAAGCCAGGGCCCAGATTCCTCCTGCCTCTTCGCTTTTTGCTTGCCAAAGCACAGCAGAATGCCAATCTCCATTCTGCTGCTACCTCGTTATGTGACCTTTGGCAAATCACGTTCTGGCCTGGGCCTGTTTCCAAATCAAATCACTTCCCCTCTCTGGGACTGTTTCCTTCTCTATAAAAAAGGGGGGCGTGGATTGGGTGATCTCTGACAGCCCTTCTAACATTGGCAATCTATGGTCGTATACTGAGAAACACACCAGGAGTTGGAGGCAAACGGGTACGTGTATATGGGCCTCAGACAGGAAAGCACCCCCTTTCCATGAGTGCTGACCTGTGACAGTGGACAGGCTGTCTACTTTGTTAGCAAAGTAATAGCTTCATAGTTACTGTGTATACATACTATGTATTTTGTATTTACTGCATATGGTGTTTCTACCAGTGGATTGCAAACTCCTCAAAAGGCAGAGACTTTTTTTGTATCCCCAATGGCTAGCTTATGGGGTGGGGATAGAAACCGGACTCGTGATTTCATTAATATAGGGAACTCCCAGAGGAGGAAAATCTTCCTGCCGTGCCAATCAGCCTCTTCTCTGAAATTTAAGTCAAAACTAATTTTACAATAATATTAAAGACATTTTATTTCTAAAACTGGAAATATCAGTAGATATAACATATGAGCAAAAGGTTTCTTGGGGAGGATCCTCAATAATTTTTAAGAGTAAAAGTAATTTTTGAGACCAAAACATTTGAGAACCACCGTCTTAGAGAATTGTGAGAGCCCAACCAGATTAAAATGTAACTGGGAAATTTTAACAAAATGAATAAAAACACAATAGAACGTAGATAATGCGGTTTTCTAAGTTGATTTGCAGTTGGCTGGCAGGAATCCTTATGTAAGTTAGTAGCCTCCATTTCTATGTGAGTTTGACATTTTACCTAAAGGTTGCACAGTCAGTTTGTGACTCGAAGTTAGATCTTCCCGGCTCTGATGGTAGCTCTCAATCCAGTACGCTACACTGCCACTTGCCTGGCACATAATACAGGCTTGATGATATCTGTGCTGGCTAAGCACCATGCAGGGGCTTCAGAGAACCTTAGAATATCAGAATTAGGAGGGATCTTATAGCAAAGAACACAGGAGGGATCTTGGAGACAGTCTGGTTCAGGGGTATGAGAGGGAACTTAGAGTCACAAGACCTGAGTTTGAATCCTGACTCAGCTTCTTACTACCTTTGTTGCTCCATCATTTCACAATCACATTTGTGGTTTTCTTGGCAGAGATACTGGAATGGTTTGCCATTTCCTTCTTCAGATTATCTTATAGATGAGGAAACTGAGGCAAACAGGGTTAAGTGACTTGCCCAGGGTCATACAGCTAGTAAGTGTCTGAGGCTAGATTTGAACTCAGGAAGATGAGTCTTCCTGGCTCCAAGCCCAGTGCTCCATCCATTGCACCAGCTAGCTGCACCTAATGGTAAAGAAGAGCCTCAGTTAACTACTTTCGTCAGATGAAGAGGTTAAGCAGTTATGACCTCTAAGATTCTTTCTATTTCCAGATCTAACCCAAAGCTTTCATTTTACAGAATTGGAAACTGAGGCCCAGAGATGGGAAGTATCTTGCCTATTATTAGTGGTAGAACCAAGACAGTTTAGATAAAGTCATTTTTTGGATACTTTTTTTGAACACGTTGGCATACATCTTCCTGGCTGGAAAGATGAAGTGTAATTAGGCTCTAAGCGAGGAGAATAGACAACCTGGACTGTGAAATCTTCTAGATCAGGTATTAACTTTTTTTTGTTTCAGAGACCTCTATGACCGTCTGGTAAAGCCTAGGGATCCCTTCTCAGAAAATGTTTTAAATGCATAAAATAAACTACTTAGGATTACAAAGGAAACCAATTATGTCGAAATAGTCATAAAATATTTTAAAAATCAAGGCTTTGAGTTAAGGTTAAGAATGCTAGTTTAATGGCTCCCTGTGTGTTTTACATACATGAATGTCCTAGCATAAGCAAATGGTTATTTTTGTTCCTGTATAAACAGACCTAACCCTACATAGGCAATAATGCCTATTAGTACTTCTCCTATGAGTTATTGTAATAGGACTGAGGTGAGGCGCAAGATGTCACATCCCACAAACTCCTCCCCCCTTTTTAGCCAGGATGAGGGTCAGGCAGCAGCAGACAGAGAAAGGTTCATTTTGACAACTCTACACAGCATTTTGAGGACAAAGGACCTTTTCAGAGAGGGGTTAGTTATGGCCCCAGATGACTCCTGTTCTTGGGAAGGAGGAGGATTTTCAGGGGGTCCTGAGAAGCAGAGTCTTCTCCAGAAGTCTAAGCTTGCCTCCCTTGAAGGAGAAGTCCCACGCACAAATAAAGCAGGAACCCACTCTCTGCCACTGTGTGTGGGGGCAAGGAGGAGGCAGGGGATAATGAAGGTCTTCTGTAAGGACCAAGGAGGCCCTTCTCATAGGAATAATGATAATACGATACAACAGTACAATAGCTTACATTTGAGAGGTGAGATGGCATACTACAAACAGTGCTGGATGGTAGCCAGAAGGTCTGGGTTTGAACTAAGTGAGGCTTAATAGCTTAGTACTGGACTTGGAGTCAGGAAGTTGTTCAGTCTATGTCTGACTCTTTGTGACCCCATTTGGGGTTTTCTTAACAGAGATACCAGAGTAGTTTGCCATTTCCTTCTCCAGCTCATTTTACAGATGCAGAAACTGAGGCAAACAGGGCGAAGTGACTTGCTCACGGTCACACAGCTAATAAGTATTTAAGGCTAGATTTGAACTTAGGTCTTCCTGACTCCAGACCCTGCAATCTATCCACTGGACCACCTAGTTGCCCAGAATCAGGGGGACCAGGGTTTAAATGTCTCTTCTGACATGTACTAGCTTAAAGTTTAATGTCTCTGAGCCTCAGTCTTCTTAGCTTTAAAATGGAGCTATACCTATTCTGTAAATACCGATTCTATGTTGAAAACTATCTTCAACATATGATTGGAAAAAATAAAATACTATTAAGTGGGGAAAAAATACCTCTTCTATCTACCAACAAGGTTGTTGTAAGGCTTAAATAAGATAATGTATGTGAAATGATTTCTAAGATTTCAAAGTAATCTGTGCAAATGCCATCTATTATGACTACTTATGGACCTTGGGCCAGTACATCCTCTTTTTGGGTGGGCTTCAAAAGGAGAGTACTAAACTAGATGAAATTTAAAAAAGGGTTTTATAGACAAGAGTAAAACTATTTACATCTAAAGGTTGGACAGTCCTGATCTGTAGGCCTCTCGATGAGGAGGCAGTATTAGTGTTGCCTCAGTTTCTCCTCATTACAGCATCACGGAGAGACGGAAGTTGCCTTCAGGAGATGGGATTAGTCCTAAAGGGACCTCTCCTTCTCTTGCAGGCTGGTTGAGCACAGTACCTGTCCAAAAGTTGAGCAAGGTTAAGACATCTGGATCACTCAGACTGTCTCTGTCCCAATGGCTGACTTAGCATAATTTCCCCCACCCCCACCCCCACCCCCACCCCTTTGGTGTGCAGCACCACAATCAGCCCTATGTTGTTCTTCTTGCCTCTGCTGGTTCTTCCTAATTTCTGCTGCTTGTGAGTAAGCATTAGTGGCTATAAACTAGGGGGCTTAAATTTATGACAGGAAATAAATGTACTGCGGTTATGAGTATTACAAAAATCATAATCTCATGTTTCCTTCAGTGTCATTAATACTAAACAAACTTAAACAGAATCAGAGTCCCATATATGGGGCAGCTAGTTGGACTCATCTTTCCTGAGTTCAAATCTGACCTCAGATACTTACTATCCGTGTGACCCTGGGTAAGTCACTTAACCCTGTTTGCCTCAGTTTCTTCATTTGTCAGATGAGCTGGAGAAGAAATGGTAAACCACTCCACTATTTTTGCCAAGAAAACCCCAAATGGGGTCACAAAGATTTGAACATGACTGAACAACAAAAACAAAATCTCATATATCCCATGAGACAAACCTTGTTTAAAAAAAGGTCCTATAGGGGCAGCTGGGTGGCGCAGTGAATAGAGCACCAGCCGAGGAGTCAGGAAGACCTGAGTTCAAATGTAGCCTCAGACACTTGACATACTAGCTGCGTGACCTTGGGCAAGTCACCCAATTGCCTTGCCTTCCTCCCCCAAAATAAAATTAAAAGGCCTTATAGGTAAACTCGGTAAGGTTATAGATTAAACCACTTAGAAGACTCACCATGTCCTAATTTGTAAACTTCTGAAGAGTGCTGTAAAAAACATCATCTATGATTATTATCATACCAGAGGCATCCAGGATAAGAGAGCCAATAATCTTATTACACGTCATTTATCACCTTGTTTGGACCAATAAGGCAGGTTCCTTTAGCTTTCAAACCGATACTAAAGACTAGCAGCAGATTCCCTGCAGAGCCTGTATTTTGCCCAGGAATGGGGATGGATTGCACAGAGCTATCCACCTTCTCATGCCCATCCCTTACAACCAGGGCACACATTTAGGACAGGAATCAATTCTGAGGCTTGTGATAAGATAACAAGAAGCTGATTGGCATGTGGGAGGCCTCATTTGAGCATTAGCTCAACTTATAGAAAAACACCAAAAAAGATTCTAGTAAAGACTGAATGTGGGGCTCCTAATTTTGTCATTTATTATAATGTAATGGAAAGAATACGCATTTTCCTTTTTCTTAGTGGCAAGGTGAGGGAGTACAGGGGTGAAATGTCGCATACATCATTAGACGCAGTTGTTTTGTTTCTTGGGGTGGATATTAGGAAATGATTGACATTAAAAACAAAAGGAATTGGGGTAGCTAGGTGGCACAGTCAGTAGAGCACATGCCCTGAAGTCAGGAGGACCTGAGTTCAAATCTGGCCTCAGACACTTGACACACTTACTAGCTGTGTGACCTTGGGCAAATCACTTAACCCCAATTGCCCTGCCTTCCCCCCTGCAAAAAAAAAAAAAAGAATCTAAATTATTTTTAAA
>CM053622.1:416317079-416329250 GCA_028646595.1 Phalanger gymnotis
AGGGCTTCAGACTTCATCAGACGTCATCTGAATGACCAGAACTTAGGCTGCTATGATTGGTTCTTGAGTTAGCCCCTCCCCTTAGGACCCTGGGAGGTTCACATCCACATAGATTAGGTTAACACCTAATAGAGCATAGCTCTGGAGTTAGCACCTCCCCTTAGCCAGTCCCACCTTGGGCCCCACCCCAGTCACCAATCCACACCCACATAGGTTCCAAGCCTAACAGGGGTTTGGGCCTGGGGCTTAGCACCTAGTATGGCTCAATGAAATACAGAATTACTCAAAGGAAACAAACCAAACTCTTCAAGGGCACTTGTTGAATGAACTAAGTGCTAAGGAACCCATTTTGCTTACCAACACAAGATTCTACAGTGGTTTGCTGTTTCCTTCTCCAGCTCATTTTACAGATGAAGAAACTGAGGCAAACAGGGTTAAGTGACTTGCCCAGGGTCATACAGCTAGTAAGTGTCTGAGGCTAGATTTAAATTCAGGTCCTCCTGACTCCAGGGCCAGCACTCTATTTATTGTGCCACCTAGCTGCCCCCAATGTTTGTCACAGGCTCGGCAAATAGGCATTTTTTTTTATCCACTTGGTTTTTCCTGTAGGAATTACTAGAGTGATCTCTTTTAAATGGTCATGGGTTTCATCTAAGAAACCTTGTAATACTATGGGACTTGATACAATCAATAATCAATCAACAGGCACTAATTAAGCACCTCATATGTGCCTGGCATTGTGCTAGGCACTGGAGATACAAATATAAACAAGATTAACGCACATGGAGCATATACAGGTTGTCCCAAAAGTCTTAGTGCAATTTCAAGCTTTAATAACTTCAGAAGTTTAAATGCTACAGACTTACAAAAAACAACATTTTAGATGTCAGCTATTTGCATTTTTAAAATAGTGCTATATTTCTTATTAAAATTTAATATAACTACTGTATTGTGCTCTAGTTGATTTTTGAACTTTGTAAAAACTTTCATCAGCTTCTGCTGCTTGGTAAATGAAAGAATTGCTTTTGTAATATTAGCCTTAAGATCATCCAAAGAATGAGGTTTTGATGCATACATAACAGTTTTAACAGAACCCCCACGATAACAATTCTAATGGAGATAGAATAGTTGATGGAAGTGGCCAAGCAAAACAACCTCGTCTACCAATCCACCAGTCTGAGCAAGTGTCATCCAGAAACTATCACACATGCAGACATAGTGTCTGTCTTGAGCAAATTAAAATTAATTGCTCACAATTAATGAAACTAAATAGCCATTTAAATGAACTTCCAACTAATTTTTTTAAGTTTGTAGTAATTATACTTTTGAAGTTATAAAAGTTTAAAATTGCACTAAGAATTTTGGGACCCCTTGGGTTAAAGTGGGAACAACCACAAGGCCCTAAGTATATATAGAAGACAAGCAATCATATTCATAAATGGGCACATCTAGAGAATCTGACCAATTTATACTGAATCCCTCCCCCTCCTTGGATTCTGCTTGGGACATCCTCTGTGATGGTGGCAAGCACCTTTCTCAAGCATACATCTCCCAATTTTAAACCTTGATTGATACTAACAACAGAAATATGGAACAAAGATATTTCTGTGGTTGTGGTTTTTTAAAAATTTATTTATTTAATTAGTTTTAGTTTTCACTTTTATAAGTGAACATTCACTTTTATAAGATTTTGAGTTCTAAATTTCCGCCCCCTCCCCAAGACACCATGCAATCTGATATAGGCTACACATGTACGTACAATCATATTAAACATTTTGTGGTTGCATTTATTAAAGAAATTTGTGTAACCTTAACATAGGTATGCCCTTTCTCATTGGAGGAGAGCCTGTAAGGCTGTTGTTTGCTCTGCCATTCAAAAGCTTTTTTTGGAATCAACAAATAATAATAATAGCTGCCATTTGTATAACGCTATAAGGTATGCAAAGCATTTCACAAATATCTCATGTGGTTAGTATCCTTATTTGACATATGAGGAAACTGAGGCCGAGAGAGAATAAGTGGCATTCCCAGGGTCATATAACTGTATTACCTTGGGCAGGTCTGAAGCAGGATTGTAACTTACATCTTCTTGACTCCTTGTCCAAGAGTCAAACAATGATACCACCAACAGGCAAAGAACTCATTCTAGTCAGTTACGTAATTTAGTCAGTTACGTAACTGAAGATGAGGACTTCTTTGTGATAGTAATAATCATCATCATTAATAATGGCTGACATTTATAGAACCCTTCAATGTTTGCAAATAATTTAAAATATAGTATCTGTTTTAAGTCTCACAATGGCCTTAGGAGGTGGGTACTGTATGTATTTTTATCTCTGTTTAACAGATGGAAAAAACCAATACAAAAATAATTTGCGGAAAAGACTGACAGTTCCCTTCCCATATTTTTATCAATGATACCCTCAATATATATGTAGATCATTCTCATAAACATTTTATAAAAATTAGAAAGTATGACTATGGATCAGTCATGTTATCTCGATTACTTTTGGGGGTAGAAATATGGTGTGTGATTTTTTTCCCATTCTTTTCTTCCATTTCGGAAACTATCGTATAAAGTAATCTCACAATATTTTTAAGTCGCATCACCACCAATGTGGGTTTCCTCAAGTGTGCTACTCTTCCTGACTGCCTCCATAAGCACCATTTTGACTTTTTCATGTGGCAATCAGGGGCTGAAGCGTTGGAGACCAAATATGGTAACACTGTCATCAGTGATAAAAATATATCATTACGTTAATAATAATAACCATTATTATTCTATATAATAATATAATGTAATGTAATATAATATAATATAATAAACACATCATATAGAATATAATAATATATAATATTAACTTGATAGTTAATAATAATTAAAATAATTTAATCATTAATAATAATGACTAACATTTTTATAGTTCTTGCTGTGTTCCAGTCACTATGCTCAGTGCTTTACAATTATTATCTCATTGGATATTCACAATAACCCTGCAAGGTGTTATTATTATCTGCATTTTAGAGATGAGAAAACTGAGGCAAACAGTGATTTGCCCAGAGTCATAGGTGCCTGAAGTAAAATTTGAACTCGGGTCTTCCCGACTCCAAGTCAGCCACTCTATCCACTGATCAACCTTTTCGGTTGTTTTATCACTCATGTCCAACTCTCTCTGACTCCAGTCAGGGTTTTCTTGGCAGAGATACTGGAGTGTTTGCCATTTCCTTCTCCAGCTCATTTTACAGATGAGGAAACTGAGGCAAACGGGGTGAAGTGACTTGCCCAGGGCCACACAGCTAGTGAGTGCCTGAGGTAAGATTTGAACTCATGAAGATCAGCCTTCCTGACTCCACACCCAGCGTTCTATCCATTGTGCTGAAGAATCAGAACTGAGAAAGGCCACTGTCCTTGGGATGACCAAGTTTTGTGTGGACTTAATTTTGTGTCTGTTGCTTATCACTGTTTTAGGAGGCAACACTGTTCATAGTCCTCTTCTGCCCTGACTTTTTTTTGGTCTTTGAACAAAGACTCACATTTACAAATCCAAAAGTTAAATTAATGTTTATAGCTAGTCGGTAGACTTTGTGATTCTTTTTTTTTTTTTTTGACTTTGTGATTCTTAGTACTGCCTACCCTGTTTTGTGTCTCTCCACTACTACCGTTGGCAGCTAGGTGGCACAGTGAATGGAATGCCAGACCTGGAATCAGGAAGACTTGAGTTCAAATCTGGACTTGGACACTCACTAGCTGTATTACCCTGGACAAGTCATATATCCTCAGTCAGTCTGTTTCCTCATATGTAAAATGGCGATACTCACAGCATTTGTAGCCTAAACATGTTGTTGTTGAGTCATGTCTGACTCTTCGCAATCACAGCATGACTTCTCTTTAACCTGATTTCTCACAACTACTTTTTACTCCCTGCTCTAGTCAGGTTAATGCCCTCACTATCTTGTCCCCACGCCCTACAAAACAATGTGTTGATGTCACATCTTTGTTCATGCTTTCTCCCTTGATTCTCTCCCATATCTTCCTCTTATCTAAATCCTACCCATCCATCAAGGCCCAGCTTTTCCCTGAAACCTTCCCTGACTCTCCTAACCCACAAATAACTCTCCTCCCTGACCTCCTCTAGTGATAGTCTGTTCCACACCATTTAGCACTGGATTCTGTTAAAATTGTTCCACGTCCTGTTTTTTCTACTGAATTTAACTGGAAGCTATTTGAGAGCAGGGTTTGTGGCGTACACCTCTCTAAATTTCCATACAAAGTCTAGCATGTGTCTAGGACCATGGTAGGTGATCAGGCAATGTCTATTAGATTTATCGGTGTAAAAACCCCTGGTTGTTTAATTATGTCTGTCTTCTCTCCTCACCTGGATTGTAAACATTTTGAAGGCAGGGCCTTAAAGCAATGTGGAGTTAGATTGATGGTCAGGAAAAACTTCACAGTTCTGGTTTCTTCTCAGTACTTGAAGGTCTGGTCTCTTAACTCTCCTAGTCTAGAGCATCAGTGATTTGCTTATTTAAGAGGAGCTTAATCAAACTGCACATACCTTTTGATCCAGTAATTTTACTATTAGGTCTGTATCCCAAAGAGATTATAAAAACGGGAGAAGGACCTGCTTGTGCAAAAATATTTTTGGCAGCTCTTTATGTGATGGCAAAGAATGGGAAATGGAGGGGATGCCCATCAATTGGGGAATGGCTAAGCAACTTATAGTATATGAATGTAATGGAATACTATTGTGCTGTAAGAAATGATGAGCAGGTGCATTTCAGAAAAACCTGGAAAGACTCTCATGAACTGATGCAGAGTGAAGTGAGCAGAACCAGGAGAACACTGTATACAGTAACAGCCACATTGTGTGATGATCAACTACGACTGAGTTAGCTCTTCTCAGAAATCCAATGATCCGAGACAATTCCAAAAGACTTATGATGGAAAATGGTATCCACATCCAGAAAAAGAACTATGGAGTCTGAATACAGATCAGAGCAAACTATTTTTACTTTTTTTTGGTTTTTATCTCTTATAGCTTTTCCCTTTTGTTTTGTTTCTTCTTTCACAACATAGCTAATGTGGAAACATGTTTACATGATTACACATGTATAACCTATATCAGATTGTTTGCTGTCTTGGGGAGGGGGAAGGAAAGGAGGGAGGGAGAAAAAATTTGGAACTCAAAATTTTATTAAAAATGTTGAAAATTATCTTTACGTGTAATTGGAAAAAATAAAATTTAAAAAAAGAACAGCCAGCCCTGAGGCAGTTGGAGTACTTTGCCCAGTTGCCTTTGAGGCAGTCAAACCAATATAATAATTTACAGAGAGAATTATATAATAAAGTGGACTCCTAGGCTTCTGAGAAAGGAAGAACCGAATGAAGAGCCCCAGCAGCCCTGATCAGTAAAAGTGTTAACAAATGATCTCCCAGGCCCATAAAGGGACCTGAAATGAAATAGAGTCCCATCACCAATTAAAAGCACTCATTGTCTGAGAAAAAGACTTGTACGAGAGAGAAGATCCTACAAGGCAGCAGGGAGGGAGAGAGAGTTCTTCAGCTGCTCAAAGGGGACAGAAAAAGGTAAGATATTATAGTTTTTGGAGGCTTCTGGATGGGGAGCAGGTAGCGGGATGTTGAGGGAGGGGACATCTGTAGACACAATAAACTAGGCAGCAGGATGCTTAGAAAGTCCGGCTTGAGCCTGTAGCTTCAGCTCAAGGGAAAAGCTGATCAAGGCTGGTTCTGTGGTTTCTGGCAGCTACAGGCCTCTCCAAATTCCACAAGTATTCACTCGCAAAGGATAGGATCGCTGGTGTGTCAAGCAGTCTTGAGCCTCAGAAATCCTTCTATTCTGGTTGTTGTATCACTCCATTGTCCTGGAAGTTCTAACACAGTATGGTCGTTACGGAGCCCATGTCCACCAAAGCAAGAAGAGAAGTCATAGGTATGGGATGACCAGGGGTCATCACTTGGACACTCAGAATGTCCGACGTGGAAGATGGTTTAGTAATCAGCTAGTCGAGCTGACTCATTTTACAGAGGAGGCAAAAGAAGCACAGTAACTTATTGTAAGAGCAAGTAACTTATTCCAGGTAACCAGGATCAGACCTCAGTTCTCCTACCTCCTTGACCAGTGTTCTTTCCCCTGCATCATCTGTCTTTGTCGGGTGTTGTTAGTTATCTTCTTCACCTGTCCAATTGGATCTCCCCAGCTAGACTGACAAGCTGCCTGAGGGCAGTGACCTGTCTGAGAAGTCTTGCTGTCCCCTAAGTCCAGAGAACATGGCTTTACAGAGTAGGCACTTGGGAAATCTGTGTGATTGGGTGACTGGTGAGTTCTAAGGACAGAGCCTGAAAGATTCCCATCACACTAGATCTGCCCAAGCCAGCCAAGGGTTCCTCTTGGCCGGTCTCTTCCTCACTTAGCACTGCCCAAGGGTACAGAATGATTCTCTCAACTCTCCTTTTACAAAGGAGATTTGCCCTTTCAGTTCTAATTACATCATGGCCTAGTTTACATCAAAAGGTCGTCCCAGATTGCTTCAGGGAAAGCCTGTCCTTACAGGTTAGTCTCTCTTTTAACACTGTGGCTTTTGGCTGACTTCTTCTCATGGAGGGTACGTGTACCTGCTCCCAAACCCAAATTACGTCTCCTTCTTCACTGGTGGCTCTGCCCTGGGGAAGCTTCCAAGGCCACGCTGATGCAGCTAGACACATGGCAAGACCAATCATTGTCTAATGTTTGGAGAATTTCAGGTTTGAGCTGCAAGAGGGAGGGACCTCAGGAAGGCTTGTGTCCTTAGATGACAAGAGGAGACAGACAGAAATATTGTCCAGGACAATAGGGAGGGCATTGAAGGGGATGGGAAAATAAAGTTCCCATTCAGATCTGGGTTTTCTTACATGAGATGCTCATAAAGGCTTATAAGGGCAGCAAAGAAGTAGAACCTCATTTACACTCAAGACAGGAACTCAGAGTGGCTGAAGGAGGGGGTGAGGAAGGGAGGGAAAGGTTGGGTATATTTGGAGGGGCAGGAAATGCCTGGCCAGGGAGTGCTGGGGCAGGCACGGTGTCTGAGGGACGATTAGAACAGTTTGGGTAGATCAATAGCTGGGAATGTGGGGAGACAGCAGGGATTTGTACTGTTCCGAATACAGCACAAAAGCCCAACTTGTTTTTGCTGTGGAATGTGGGACAGGAAGGTGGAGGACAAAGACCTTGCCTTCTTACCCCATCCTCGTGGAGACACTCCATCTTTCAGCTCTGGTATTTTCTCTGGCTGTCCCCTATGCTTGGAATGTTCTCCCTCCTCATCTCTGCCCCCAGCGTCCTTCAAGGCCCCAGCTAAAATCCCATCTTCTACAGGGAGCCTTTCCCAACCCCTCTTAATCCTAGTGTCTTCCCTCAATGATTTCTAATGTATCCTAAATGTAGCTTGTTTGCCGACAGTTCTTTGCCCGTTGTCTCCCCGTTTAGATCATGAGCTCTTTGAGGACATTGTCTTTGGCCTTTCTTTGTACCCCTCAGTGCTTAGCACATCCATTGGAACACAGTAAGCACTTATTAAATGTTTACTGACATTGATTGACTGACTAACCTCTCAGACTCAACTGCATTCCAATCCTGAGGAGATCTTGGACGCAAAGTGAGCTTTCTCCGCCTAGCTTCTACACCCCCCCAGTGGGGTTTCTTTGGTAGAACCCCTTGAAAAAGATTTTGGGAGAGTGCAAAACCTCCATAAGAGGTTAAATAGTAGTTAAAAAGACTTTTTAACCCTAGCCCCCCAACCTTTTCTAACCCTAAGTCAGTTAGGAACTTGGAGAAAAGACTTTGAACCTCCTGGCAAGAAGAAGTGAGTTTCAAAAATCAGACTAAATGCTTTTGATCTCTTGTAGGTTGGCTAGCTCGTGTTCCAAAAGAGCCTAGTCTTTGGGGCTAAGACTTGGGAACTGAGAGCCCTTCTCTCCTTATGAAAAGCTACTTTTCTATAGCTACATGGCACAGTGGATAGAATACCTGGCCTGGAGTCAGGAAGACCTGAGTTCAAAATCCACCTTCAGATACTTTACTGTGTCACCCTGGGCAAGTCACTTAACCCTCTTTTACTCAGTTTCCTCATCTGTAAAATAAGCTGGAAAAGGAAATGACAAACTACTCCAATATCTTTGCCAAGAAAACCCCAAATGGGGTCACAAAAGAGTCAAACACTAGTTTTCTAGGAGAGCTTAGGTTTAGCCTCTAGGATATGAGCTTTAAAAAAATCACCATATATTCATTTTGTATATATTCTGTGAGCAGGTAGAATCCCAGTTTCCCAGAATCATTAGTTTCCCAGTGAGGGAAACTCCTTAAGAGTGGGTACGGTCTCATTTTCAGATTTGTAGCCTGAGTGACTATCAGTATAGCACCTACCATTTAGAAAGCGTTCGCTGCTTTGTTATAGCTGGGGTTTGGTAAGTGGTGACAGCAGCAAGAACAGCCCTGTAGGGGAGTGAGCGAGAGAGAGCATCAGGGAACAGTAGAGATGTAACATGCTTCACAGTGGGGCCCAGAACAATGGAGACACCCAGTAGGGAGCAGAAACAACAACATTGTTCCCAGAAAGGAACAGGCCCAGCAGAGAATGATGACGATATCACCAGAAGACTTGGTATGACTTCAGAGTTATGACAGATAGATAATAAGCATTTATCAAGCACCTACTATGTGCCAGGCACTCTGATAAGTAACAACCCTGGAAGGTAAATGCTCTTATTATCCCCATTTTATAGATGAGGAAACTGAGGTGAATTGGTTAAGTGACTTATCTAAGGTCACACAGCTAGGAGTCTGAGGCCAGATATGACTCCAAGTCCTAGACTCTGTCCACTCACTGTACCACTTAATTGCTTCTCCATTCATGTGTCCTGATCATACATCCAATATGTATGCCCTCCATGTAAAATCTGACCATGTCTCCTCTTCCCACTGTTGGAATATTTGAAGGAGTGTTGCTGAAAAGACTCCATTATCCTTCTCAGTACTGTGGTAATAGCCAAAATCCTTTTTCCTGCCAGCAAGAAGTGTCACTATCAGCTAGCCTGATAATTCCCCAGGTATTCCTTCCAGTACTGGTCTCCAACCTTGACCTACACACCCAGTCCAAGCTCTCTCTGCTCCATCTCACCAATGTCAAATCCTGCTTGACTAACCTATTGAAGAACCCCATAAAAACCCACTGGCTTTTTACCAGTGTGGATACTCCATTCCATAGGGGCCTCAACTGACCTGACCTGGTTCCATCCTCCTGACTCCCCCCTTGTACTGTATTTCCCTTCAATAAAGCTTGCTTGCTAGCTCCCAACTTATGCTGTATTCTGTCTTGAGGTGCACTGCCCTATCCTTCAACTATACCCTAGAATTATGAACCCCTCTCAAACGACATTAAGACAATGCCCCAGGTAGAGGAGCATTCTAGTGCTACTTAGCTATTTTATCTAATGCCTTGGCTAATAAAAAGCGAATACATCTGTGGGGGCCCATTAGCTATGTTTTTGAGTGAGTTGGATCCAGTAAAATGCTTTGAAACTAGAGTAGCTTCTCTGGGGGCTCATACGTGAAAGGTGCTCCAGGTGCTCAAAAAATGTCTTACAGAAGGGACCAAATTAGCTAAAGCTTCCCTGATCTTCTGGTCAATAAGAACCTTCACTTTCTCACTTTTGTTTCACATCTCTCCAATGCAGGGGTGGAGAACCTGCTGCCTTGAGGTGCAACCTTCCAACTAAATTGGATTCAGTCAAAAGGCTGCCCTTAAAGGATCCAGAAGGCCACATGTGGCCTCAAGGCTGCAGGTTCCCCACCCCTGCTCTAATGCATTTATTATGTAATATTGTGTACGACAGTTATCTGTGTCTGTGTCCTATACCCTGTTAGACTGAGACCGAAAGCTTTGTGAGGGCAGGGATTCCATTAGCCCCAGCACCTAGCACAGTGCTTTGTGCATAGTAGGGATTGTTGACTGATGGGTGATTGACCTCTGACTGGGGTCCCTCTTCTCCTCCAGCCCTCAGACAAACTTTCACTTCTTCCCAACTTTATCCTCCAATAACTACCCTTTCAGCTTCACTGATTTTACACCTTCTGCTGCCATGTAATCCCCAATACGGTTCAGAGCATAGGTTCCTGTGTCCTCCAGTGATCACTCACAGCTCTGTCCCTGGCTAGTTTCCCCCTCACCTTTACACTCTGTCTGGGCTGGCCACTGGAGCAGATTTCCCAGTCTTCCCTGGGTACCTTGTTATATCATAAACATTTGGATCTGGAAAAAATCTCAGAAGCTAGCCATTTATTTCAACCTATAGGTGAACCATAAATCCTTTCCATAATATGCCTTATAAACAGACATCTAGCTTTTGCTTAAAGACCTCCAGTAACAGAGAGCTCACTACCTCCTGAGGCAGTCCATTCTACTTTGGAATGGCTCTAATTGTTAGGAAGTCTTTGCTCATATGGAGCAAAAATCTAATTCTAAGTAGTTTCTACCCATTACCCTTAATTCTCCCCTCTGGCACCAAGAAGAACAAGTCAATCCTTTTTCTATAATCCTTCTTTCACATGATGGTCTTTCTCAAATTCCAAGTCTATTCAATTTGAAAAGCATTTATTTAGTGCCTGCTCTGTGCAAAGCACAGAAATATTGCAAGCTTCCAAGGAGTAATGAGATAGCTTCCTAGGGGAAGGGAGTCTTCTATCCTGGATGCGTGAAATTTGGGTCATGAGGAGATGAGATCTGGTAGCAGCACAAAGTTTGGGGGCACAGAGAAATGGGTGGTGTGAGACTGGATTGCGCTGTAGGTAGATGAAACCCAGACACCAGAGAGAGAGGAATCCTGCAGGTAATGTGGAGAAAAATTCCAGTACTATGTATTTTTGTCCCCTCATGCAGAGAACTACATCATAAATCTCTGGAAGCTTCTCAGTGTGGCTACAACTCTAAGAAAGGGGCATATGAGGAATTTAGAGAAATATGCAAAGACTTGTATGAACTGATCCAGCACGAAATAAGCAGAACCATGGTAAAAAAAATGTACACATGGACTACAATGATGTCAAGAAAAGGCATACTAAAACAGAGGCTGCTTTAATTATAATGGCTAATCCTAGCCAGCAAAAGAGAGAAGCAAATGTTCCACCATTCTTTCTTTGAAGAGATAAGGTGTGGAATGATATATGTGCTGTTTTGACTAACTGTTTTTCTTTATTATGTGGGAAGGCTCACTGGGGGCGGGGGGGAGTGCATGTGTATCTCAAAATGACTCTGATGTAAAAACAAAAGGCATCTATAAAACTTTTTAAACACGAAGATGAAATAATATCTGCCCTCAGAGTTTACATTCTATGGGGAGGGGTGGGGGTGGGAGGGGGTAATGTGGAACTTAAATAGATAAGTATAATACAAGTTAATTTTTTAATAAGTTAATTTATTTTTAGTTTTCAACATTCACTTCTATAAGTTTTAAATTTTCTCCCCTTCCCTCTCCTACCCTCCCCCTCCCCAAGACAGCCTGCAATCAGATATAGGCTCTACATATACATTCCTATTAAATATATTTTCACATTAGCCGTGTTGTATAGAAAAATTAGAATGAATAGGAGGAACCATGAGAAAGAAAAATATAAAACAGAACAAAACAAAAAAAGAAAATAGTCTGCTTCGATCTGCATTCAGACTCCCGTATTAGCAAGCACCCTGGCACACCCAGGATGGCCTGCTAGCACAGATTCTTTGATCTGCTTTTGCAAAGGAAAGACAGCTTCAAAGGGGTCAACAATCTTACTTTAATTACAGATAAGTAGAAAGAAGTGAGTATCCAGGAAAGAATCCAATAGACAGGGCTCCAACTGTCTAAGCAAAGTAACAGATACATAATTACGAGACCAAGGAGCACCAACATCTGGGTTCACAAAGCCAGGGGGCTCCTTAACAACAGCTACCCAGAGTCTACTCTGGCCAAATCACAAAGACCTCAGGCAAACATTCTTCCTGTGAGTGAGCCCCAAAGCAAAATCTCACCTCAGAATATATATACACTTTGGCTATTAGGCTCAGAGCCAGAAGGCACCACAATCTTTGTGACTCAGTGCCTAATTTGCTTAGTACCAAAAGGTGTGAAAGTCTCTGTAG
>CM053622.1:416329350-416367778 GCA_028646595.1 Phalanger gymnotis
CACAGGGGTCAGCTCTGCTTCGGATTTTTTCAGCTGTAGTTTCTCTCCTCTCCTCGCAGCCAAGCCTCTGGCGTTCTCAAGCCCCGCCTCCACGACCAGAGACCAGAGTCCAGAGACTAATTGGTTCCCCAGTTGGCCCCTCTTAAGTCATTAATCTAGGCCCACACAGGTTTCACACCTGATAGGGCTTTGGGCCTGGGGCTTAGCATTTAACAGGTGAAAGTACTTTCACGGTAAACAAAAGCCAAACTCCTCAAGGGCACCCGTTAAACTAAGCATTTTGCCTTACTGTTACAGTCTCCCTGCAAGCAAGCCTCCCGATAAGCAACCTTCCCCTTAGGCAAGTTCCTTCTAGGCAAGTCCCTCCCCCAATGGGCACTATGAGACTCAAGAGGTATCACAGCTGTGAACTGGGCCAGAGCTCAAAGCAGCAAGACATCGGTGGTTAAATACCTGTGTACACGGGCCCTGTTCCAAGGAAAAAAGGAGACACATGTGGTCACGTAGGCCTGTTAATGGATGGGGAAGATCTTATATTCCATTAACCCTACAACTCCATATTTCTTTTTCTGGATGTGGATGGCATTTTCCATCATGATAATACAAGTTAATACAAGGAGAGAACACTAGGTGCTTGAAGATAGCTATCATGTCAAGCCCCCTTTTCCCCAGTGTCCTGGCTTCTTCATCTGACATGCTCTCCAGTATACTCATCCTCCTTAACACCATGGGAGACAGCATGGTGTAGTAGAAAGAGTGGTCCTCACTCTGCCACATGCTATCTCAGTGACCTTGGGCAAGTTATTTACTCTCTGAACCTCAATTTCCTTAACTGTCAATTAAGAGAATTGAAATAGACGATTTCTAAGGTGCTTTCCAGTTCTAAATCTCTCATGAGCTTCTGGACCCTCTCCAGCTTTTCAATGTCCTTCCTAAAATGTGGCCCCCAGAACTGAACACACACCTCCAGATGTAGTCTGACCCAGGCAGCATGTAATGGGACCTTCACCTCTTTAATTCTGTTATTGTAGACTCAAATCACCCTTTGGGATGTGGCTGTACTCCTGGCATGGCACTTCTGTCCAAAGGAGGAATTGGCACTTGGGGTGAGGGGTGCAGCACTTTCCTTGGATTTAGTTGTGTTACCTTCACAGGCCTTACGCTGTAGCTGCTCTGAGCTTCCAAAACCTGCATTTTTCTAGCGTAGGGAAAAAATTACACTATCCCTCAAACCACCCCTAGGCCGTCTAGTAGCCCCAATTCTCCCTACTGGCTTTTCAGATAAACTCTTCCTCCCCTCCCATCCAAGTGTCCAGTTCTGAGATCTGATTTGAGTTGAGTGATACTCTTAGGGCCTACAGGGAATCCTTCCCCTTCCTAAAAGCTGGCCAAAGGAACAAAATCAATTTACTCCTCCCATCAAGAAACCTAAGATAGGAAATTCAATCCTCTCAGGCCAAGACAGCCTGAGTCCAAGTCCCCCAAAGGGCAGAGAAGTGACAGAAAGGACATATTGAATAAAAAAGAGAGAGGAGCCCATGGGACACTAGTGTACACACACCTGCATAAAAGTACACAAATATATATGAGATTCATGTGTCCATATGTGTAGACATATATACATGTGTATACTCTAGTAGCTGCCCTAAAAAGGAGGGAAAGCTAAAACCAGAATCTTGTCTTTGTCTGTGTCTGTGTCTGTAAGAGCAGGGATTAGGGGGAAGGAAAAGTGGTAAAGTGGAGATCAGGGATGAGAGTTTGAAATTGCAGGTCTGGAAAGTCAATGTAGGGTTTGTCTTGTAATAGGGTAGATCCTTGTATATTAAACTGGAGAGTCAGAGGTCTCGAGTAGCAAAAAAAAAAACCCAACCTAGATCTTAGACTGTTAGAAGCTGGAAGCAGGTTTAGAGCTCATAAAGTCCAACCCTCTTCTTTCACTGAGGCCCAGAGACAGGAAGCAAGCTTATATTGGAGTCTGGGTAGGGTTAGGGGGCGCAGGAAGGGGAAAAAGGCTAGACAGCAACCCCACCTGCCTTTTCTGGCTCCAGCCAGGACCTGTTGCAGTCTACCATCCCCAGACCTGAACTCTTACCAGTTGAAATACAGAGCTTCCTTCTTTGTTTCCCTCAGGGAAAAAATGCACAAGTTACAGGTTATTCCAGATTCTGAGCAAACGAAAACCAGCCCAAACATGGGGGGGGGGGGAGCCCTCAGGTCTATGACTGCTTCTTTTCCCCCATTCCAAAGGAAAAGCACACTTGAAAGAAGGTGGGGCTCCCTAAAAAGAAAAGCACATTGGTTGAACAGCTGTTTGGGTTGGTGAGAGATGAAAGCTCAGTCCTCAAAACGCTGAGATGCCCAGCTGTGGATGATGTAAGGAGGGTGTGGGTGTGGGATGTGGGGTGTGGGAGTGTGTCTGCCTGTCATCTGTCTAGGTCACTAGCTGTGGTTGGCAAGGAAGACTCAAATATGCGTGTGGAGTCACTGGAGCTAGGCTTGAGGCTGCCCCTTCTATTCTTCCTTTGTGTTTTTGTGCTTTTTTAAAAAGCAGATCTTTTCCAGGGTATTGGGTGGGGTGGGGAGAGAGAGAGGCGGGGTAGACTTCTCTTTGTTGTGAAAGGAGCCTCTTCCGAGATTGATATTCCCATAATGCTTTGGGATCAAGGAGCTGTGTTTCTGGGAAGACCAATCTGAACTACATATCCCATAGTTCTTTGGGACTCAAGAGACTCATTGGGGGAAAGGCCTGAGTAGATGGAGAAGTGACTATGTTTAAAAAAATAAATAAATAAAGATGACAGGCCTGCAGAAGAGAGATATGAAAGAGGAAGCTGAGAGAGAGAGAGAGAAATGTCTCCCCTTGACCCCTCTTCTCTACCATTTCACAGAAATTGAGAACTTTACCTGGAGCAGCTGCATCCAGGTTGCTGTTGGAGGAAGCCTGGAGGAGCAGACAGGATGGGAGTCAGCAGAGCAGTGTCCAGAGGCCACTGGGAGGAGCTGCCAAGGTTTCCTCCAATGACCATCGAGCCAGGCCCAGAGGCTAGCACACCCCAAGAACTGCAGACAGAAATCCAGCCTCGGAAGAGGATGGAGAACCAAGTTCCTCTGCGGCATTTTAAGGTTTCCAAAATGTATGATGCCAAGAACTACGTGGCATCCTCATTCTGCAGAGGAGAAGGCTGAGATTAGGAGATGTTAAGTACCCAAGGCTACAGAGCTGGTAAATGTCAGAGCCCAGATTTGAACCAGGCTCTCCTGCCTTTGACAAGTACTCCTAGGAGGAGCCAGGAGGCTTCTTCAGTTTCCCAAGACCTTGTCCCAAGTCATTTCTGTCTACAGAGGCCAAGGTGATTCTGGGACCCAATCTGGAGTTCTCTTTCAGGTAGTGTTTGATCAGGGAGCAGGCTTTGCTGAAGATAGGGAGAACGTGAACTCTGCCATATAGGCTTGGTAGGTAGTCCCCAGGGGAATGTGGAAAGAGACTGAGAAATAGCATCGCACCCCACATATGGTAGCCGGGTGTGGTCCTTTGTGGGCTCTTTGTCAGCAGTGCAGAAGACAAGTGAGCCTCTATGGGAGACAAGAAGAAAGGCACTAAATAAAGGTGCATTTCACTCCCTGCTTGGAAGAGCCAAAACCTGCCCTTTGGCTATGAAGATGAGACAGTGACCACTCTCAGAGGCAGGAACTAGTGCTGTCCTCCCATTAGTGAGGATGCTCACTCGCTCACCTTGAGGCCCCAGTAAACCACAGGCTAGAATTAGGAAGGCCAGCAACATTACCTCCTATATCCCTAAATTACCCTTTCTTGTCCTGTCCTGTTCCCCTATTCCCAGGGTTTATTCCCCATAGATGTCCAGGGCCCTTGTGCTCTTTTCCTCTTTTTTCTCTGCCATTTATACCTCAGTATGAATTCCCAACATATAATATATGTATATACATGTGTATGTGTGTGTATATATATATGCATATGTTCATGTTCAATTGTTTGCAGTCATGTCTGATTTTTTATGACCCCATTTGGGGTTTTCTTGGCAAAGATACTGGAGTGGTTTGCCATTTTCTTCTCCAGATCATTTTACAGATGAAGGAACTGAGTCAAACAGACTTGCCCAGGGTCACACAGCTAGTGTCTGAGGCTGGATTTGAACTCTAGGTCTGTCACTTTATCCACTGAGCCACTTAGCTGCCATATGTATATACATATATAGAGAGAGAGACACACATATAATTTGTTGAGAATTCTATAAGTATTCTCAACAAATGTTGAGTATGAATTCACAATAAACATATATGTAGGTATGCATACCTACTATATGTGTAGCTATATATACATACATATTTAAATATGTCTTTATGTGTGGGTATACAGACCTATATATAAGTATACATACATTTATTTAAATGTCTTTATGTGTAGGTATATATACCTATATATATATTTAAATATGTCTTTATGTATAGGTATACTACCTACATATATATATTTATTGTTATATATTATATATATATATTATTCTCAACAAACATTGAATATGAATATGAATTCTCTCAGTATATATATATATATATATATATATACGTATATATATACTTGTATGTATGCAGTGCCTGCTTCATATAAAGTACAGTTACAGGAAATGGGGATACAGGGGTAGAAAAAAAGAGCCCAAAATAGTCCCTGCCCTGAAGGAATTTACAATCTAATAATAGGATGAAACATTCTTATTATACTATAATGCAAAGTGGATTATGATTAAGGGTAGAAAAGAGGCCGAACAGAAGCCTGAGAAAAGATTCACTTCCAACTGGGGAGATCAGGAAAGGCTGCATGGAGGAGGAGGCAACTGTGCTAAATTGTGAAGGAAGAGAAGGATTTCAAGATGTGGAGGTTGAAATTCTGTGCTGCCAGGAATTTTGTGTATTGGGGGGTCTATAGTATTGGGGCAGGGACTGGACTTGTAATTTTCACTAGTATAAGCCATTCGTGGATGAGGAAGTTCCATCTACCAAAGAATGTTGGTACCTTCTTAGTCTTAGAAAGCAAAGTCGCCTAGAGTCCAAACAATTTGTCTAAGGTTGAACAACCAGTACATGTCAGTGGTAGGTCTTGGTCTTAATGACTTTGAGACCAGCTTTCTATCCAATACACCAGTGGTATCAAATTCAAATAGATATAGGGGTCACAATACCCTTTGGATCTGTGGCAGAATATTGACTTAGAAAACTACATATTAATATTATCTATGTTCAGAGGCAGCTAGGTGGCGCAATGAGTAGAGCACCGGCCCTGGAGTCAGGAGGACCTGAGTCCAAATACAGCCTCACACACTTGACACACTTACTAGTTGTGTGACCTTGGGCAAGTCACTTAACCTCAATTGCCCTGCCTTCCCCCCTCCAAAAAAAAACACTAAAAAAAAAGAATTCTACACACACACACACACACACACACACACACACACACACACACACACCCCAGTTCTGGAGGAGTTTTGGGAGTTAGACTAAATTGGAAGGTGAACCAAACCTCACCTCAGCCCACTCTATCTAGTGAGCCCCAAGATGCTTCATCCCATCCAACTATCCATCTACCAGGACGCCATGGTACTAAGGCCTAGCTAGCATTAACATCCTTCTCTCTGCCCTGCTGCAAGTCCCTCCCCTGGCCCCAAACATGCACATATATATGACAATAATCAATACTATCATTGCTACTGGAAAGAAAGTACTTCTGCCCTGTGGCTTCATTTCAAATCCTTGTGACTACCTCCAGGGGTGGGGAACCTGCGGCCTCAAGGTCACATGTGGCTCTCTAGGTCCATCCCTTTGATGGACGGGCCACACTTGAGAATCTAGAGGGCCACATGTGGCCTTGAGGCCACAGGTTCCCCACCCCTGACCTAGATCAAAGCTCCTTCCCCAGGCCACTACTTCTCCTTAGTGTTTGTGGTACCCCCCCATTCTATACAGGGAAAATTAATCATTTGTGTATTTGGGGCCCTTTTTTGGCCCCAAATCTAGTAAAGCCTATAGACCACTCCTCAGAATATGTTTTTAAAATGCATAAAATAAAATACAGAGGATTACAGAGGAAGCCAAAGGTTAGCAAGAATAAAGATGTAATTTTTTCTCCATCCAAGTTCATAGACTCCCTAAAATTTATCCACAGTCTGTGAACCCCAAGTTAAGAACCCCTGCAAGCTCTATGAGGTAAGGGATTGCCTCGCTTTTGTATCTGTCCTCAGTGCCTAGGACAGTGCCTGGCACATAGTTGGCACTTAATTATTTATTAGTTGATTTTCCTCTCAAACTTCCTCCTCTGTAAAGTGAGAAATCTGAATTAAGGGCCTATCCATTTTTTAACATGCATGGCAGCTATTCATTGAGCACCCACAGAATGTATAACCGTGGAACTCCCACAGAAGGTGGCAAGAAAAAAGGACTGAGTCCCTAGCCGCCGGCGCTGGTGAACCCCGAGGCTCCTCCCACCTCATGTCTCTTTTTGGCCTGCTGTTTGGAACAAGCTGTGGGAAAATCAAAGGAAGACACTGTGAACAGCATTGTCAGGATGGATTTGTTTGGGACACTGGCCAGCTCCTGAGTCATCGCCTGCTTCCTGCCAGGGAGGGGGTGCTCCTGGTACCATGTGGACAAAATAGTCAGGGGGAGTGACCCAGCCCCCCATTATTGCCTTTTAAGGGTCTCTTTTCTCAACAAAGGGAGAACAGCACTTGGCCTCAAAAACACTTGTCACCCCAAGATTTTCCTTTACACTCTCCCCTTAATCTCTGTCTCTCCTTCTCTCTCTCTCTCTCTCTCTCTCTCTCTCCCTTCTTCTGTCTCCCCCTCCTTCTCTCTCCCTTTTCCCTCCCTCCTTCTTCTCTATCTCCCCCTCCTCTCCCTCTCTCTCCTCTCTGCTTTTCTCTCTCCTCATCTCTCTCTTTCTTCCTCCCATTTCCCCTTTTCTCTGTCTCTCCCCCTTCCCCTTTTCTCTCTTTCTCCCCCTCTTCCCCTCTACTCATGCAGGTACATTGTCACTTCCTCACATATACTCATATCACTCCTACAACTGGAATTCCTCCTGCTCTCCCAGCCTCTCCATATTCTAGTCATCCAACACTTAAGCCCCTTTTCCTTTAAACAAAGCCTCCAGGGATCTTTCCTTTTTCTAAAGGCCCATAGCATACATTGACTATACTATTTTATTTTGTCACTTAATCCCTTGTATCTATATAAAGATTTTCATTCTTTTCCAAGAAATTTCAGGTTGGTTTTTTTTTAATCCTCATAACCCTGGGAGGTGTGGGTAGCTAGGTGGCACAATGGATAGAGTGTTCAGTCTAGAGTCAGGAAGAATCAGCTTCAAATCTGGCCTCAGACACTGACTAGCTGTGTGACCCTGGGCAAGTCACTTAACCCTGTTTGCCTCAGTTTCCTCATCTGTAAAATGAGCTGGAGAAGGAAATGCAAAACACTCCAGTATCTTTGCCAAGAAGACCCCAAATGGGGTTATGAAGAGGCAGACATGACTGGAAACAACTGAACAACAAAAATTCTGGGAGGTAAGTAGGGTGGGATTTGTTATCTTTATTTTAAAGGTAAAGCAGCTAAGGCAGAGAAAAATCTCTAACTTAGCCAAGGTCACAGAGCAAGCTGAAGGTCCTGTTTTGCTCTTCCAAGGACATTGCAAGGACACATGGAGATCTAAAATATGAATGGCCTTTGAGGGCACATGGAGGAAGGGAGCACCTGGAAGAGGAAATGAATCTTCTCTCTTGACCAGAAGAGAAGGGGGTGCCACCTTCTTCCAGCCAAGTCCCAAGAACACAGCCTTCCCCTCAGGACTCAGGCACTGAGGAAAAAAAAAAGCCCGCCTGTCCTCGCCTCTTGTTGGCTGAAGCAGGTCTGAGACTTCCTAAATTAGGCTTATGGATTAGAGATGGGAGCTGGGAGGAGTGGATCATGATGCTCCTACCCACTCCCCAGAGTGTGGACATACTGCTGCCTGAACTGTCTTCCTTCCCTTCATGCCCAGAGAAGCTGCCAAGGGGAACTCCCACTGCAATAAAGGCTATTTTGGGGGCAGACTCTCCCCCATAACATCCTCCATCTCCTTGTCATTGTTAGAGCTTAACAATAGGAGCAAAGGAGGCCCCCCCTGGGGTCTCCAGAGGCAGGATTCCAAACCGAAGCAAACATTCACAATGGCAGGAAGAGATCTCTTCCTTCCAGAGGCCACAGCTGGACCTGGTGCCTGACCCCAGACACTGCTCCCTCCCCTGTCTTCCCCAGGCACTGTCAGGATACTAGAACAGTAGGTCCTCCCTCTCAGGGGTGAGGGGCATGGGTGAGTTTGACCTGGTTTTTCTTTTTAAGTGCTTTCTGTTGGAGGAAGGAAGGCACAGGTAGTTCCCTTGGGGGGGGCATGCTGGAGCAAGCTTGAACCAGCTCTTGAGACCTGATTTTAAATTTTAGTGTGAGGTTTTACAACTTGAAAACTGTGCAAACCTAGGAAACAGGGCTTGGTTTATTGTTTTGTTGACTGTCTAGACTTAAGAAAGGGATGGAGGAAATATTAATATTACAGATTGAACTTTAAAAATATGGCGTGCAGACATTTATTTTCTCAGAAAGTTGATTGCTGAACATTTACCAGCATCTTCTGCCTTTCCTCCCCCACCTCCATGCATCCCAAGGCTAGACCTGTGAGCATATCCTTCCACCTCCCCAGTTATATGGCTCAGCTATTTAACAACATACTCATTTAACTCACAATGCTATACCATTTCCAGGCTTACAAGTGCTTTTCTTACTGTGTAAATTTACTGTGTAAACACTATATTAGCCCCATTTCAGAGATGAGGAAATGGACTTGCCCAAAGTTACACAGCTCCTTAATGTCAGAGGCAGGATCCGAACCCAGATCTCCCATCCCCAAGTGCTCTTTTCTTTTTAACCACTCTCCCATACTATCGGTCTCCACCACAAATGACTAGATGGGTTTTCCCCTTCTCTTTCCCCACTGTAGGCAGGGATTTTTGTGCTGGGGACAGCACTGCCTACTCCATCGGCTCCAATACTCACCTGAACTCTGTACCCCAGCCACATTTTCTTTTTTACAAGTCTACATCAAACAACTTTTGTGTTCCCAGGGCTCTGTGGGAGTACAGAAGACACAGGTTTTGCCCTATCACTATCTCGTTGTGGGAAGGAGAAGTATGAAATAACAGCAAACTCTATAGGACTGAATATAATTAGATGCTGAAATGGATAGTATAGACAGTATGCTATTAGAACTATACCTTTAGGAATTGCTTTTCATACTTTGCTTTATAACCTAGCGGTACCACCCCTCCCTAAGAATGTAAACCCCTTGAGGGCAGAGACTTGCATTTTTGTTTTTGTATGTCTAGTTAGCTCATATTGGTCAACTAGTCTTGGTCAAATTGAATTAAGTGCTGAAGGAGACCAAGGTGGCCAGGTGTGGTCAAGGAAGTCTTCCTGGAAGCAGCAGGACCTGAGCTGAGCCTTGAAGGATAGGTTGAATTCAGATAGCTGGAATAGGAATCAGCATGAAGTGGCTGATTCAGGGAGTAGTACAGGGCAGTAGCCTTGGGGACTGGAGGGATGCCAGGCACAAGATGGGTGGCTCCTGATCAGGGCAATAAGAAAATAAATGTTAGCCTTGGGTTGGCAGGGACACAAGGAACCCACCCAGCACGTCAGCAAAATCCATCTGGTGCTTTCTTGAGTCACTCTTGCCATCTCTCCAGGCAGCTCCCATATCACCAGGGGCCCTGGCTCCTCTCCAGACCAGTTCCAACAAGAGCAGGGGTGGGGTCCGAGGATTGAATTGAAGAACCCTCATGGCTATAGCCAACAGCCCAGCTCAAAACCAAATAGCAAATTCTTGGTTATTCATGTGAATTGTAGAATGTTGGGCTGGAATAGTCATAATAATTTCTATAGTCCTTCATGATTGACAAAGCTTTCTTTAGAGCTGTCTTTTGAGATAAGAAAGGCTGGTATCATTACCGTTTTACAAATGAAGAATTTGAGACTCACAGAGGCTTGCCCAAGGTCGTGGATAATGAATGGCAGAGCCCAGATGCTAGCTTCCAGGATTCTTTCACTCCAACATTCTCCGATCAGGGAAGAAGGGGGTGTGGGGTCCCAGAAAATTCCAAACAGTGGATGGTCATCAAAATTTTGCTAGAGACAAGGGGTTCTTAATCTGGGGCTAACTGTATTTAAATATAATTGATTTTCTTTGTAATCCTATGTATTTTATTCTGTACATTAAAAAAGCCATAATTCTGAGAAAGGATCCATAGGTTTCACCAGACTTTCAAGAGGGTCCATAATACCAAAGAGGTTAAGAACCCCTGTGATGGAGAGAGGGAAGGAGTGGGCTAAAATGGTTGACCCATATTTGCATTTCCTGAGCTCATTCTGTGAGAGGGTGAGGTGCTAGGATTGGCCATAGACATAGCCTGGTAGAGTATAATATATAGTATATTACATACTGTATTATATAGTATATATACATTATAGTATATGTTATATAGTATAATGGAGAGTTAACTAGTGGGGCTGATTGACTGATGCTCCCTAGTCATTCACAAAGGAAGGAGGGAAGGAAGGAAGGAAGGAAGGAAGGAAGGAAGGAAGGAAGGAAGGAAGGAAGGAAGGAAGGAAGGAAGGAGAGGAGGGAAGGAGGGAAACAAAGAGATGGTGGACTCAAAGGGATGAGACAAATATTTTTTGGACATGGCCAATAGGGGAATTTGTTTTCTCTATGAATATTTTTCACAAATTTTTTGTTTGTTTGTTTTTCTTTGTTAAGAGGGAAGGAAGGGGGGCAGCTAGGTGGTGCAGTGAGTAGAGCACCAGCCCTGAAGTCAGGAGGTCCTGAGTTCAAATGCAGCCTCAGACACTTGATACACTTACTAGCTGTGTGACCTTGGGCAAGTCACTTAACCCCAATTGCCCTGCCTTCCTCCCTGCAAAAAAAAAAAAAATCTTAAAAAAAAAAAGAGAAAGAAGGAAGGGAAAATAGGTTTTTATTAATTGGGAAAAAATAAAATTTTAAAACAAGGTTTTTGGGTTCTCTGTGGGTTTAAATTCTGCAGTCTTCCTTTACCCCTACAATCACAGTAATAGAAAGCTGGCCCTTTAGCAATACTTTTCCTATGAAAATTACCCCTCTGGAATCTCCTTTTTATTCAGTCCTATTTTTGTTATCGTTGCTTAGTTGTTTTCAGTTGTGTCCAGCTCTTCCTGACCCCATTTGGAGTTTTCTTGGCAAAGATACAGGAATGATTTGCCATTTCCTTTTCCAGCTCATTTTACAGATGAGGAAACTGAGGCAAACAGAGTTAAGTGACTTGCCCACGATCACACAGCTAGTCTGAGGTCAGATTTGAACTCAGGATGAATCTGTCTGACTTCAGACCCAGCACTCTATCCACTGCACCACCTTGATTCCCTTTCACTCTTCCAGGTCCCTGGTCACACCCAGATCACACCCTCTCAGCTTGAACCATATCTTCAGGGAAATTGGCCTTGAAGAGGGCCAGTACAAGTTCACACAGAAGGCATTAACTCTCTAGGAGATGGGAAGAGGAGCCCAACAGATGCCTGAAATATCATCTCGTCCAAGAACCCTCTTGAGGGATGAGTCAAGTCTCCCTCACTTGGGCTGGACCAAAATGGCTTCAGCTTTTCTCCTAACTCTTGTCCCCCCAACTCCTGCACTTGTACTTATCCCCAGTTCTCCCCTCTCCCTACAAACTTAAAATGCTCTTTCCCTGGGGGCAGGGCGAGGGTGGGGGGTGGGAGGTGTTGTTGACTGCCCTTTCCTGATTCTATTCATTTATTTAACAACCACTTCATGGGTTAGGCCTAGCCCTGTACTAGGCACCATGAGGGAAGCAGGTGGGATACAAATTAACTTCAGCTCAACACACACTATTGTTTACCATGTTCAAAACACTTTTCTGTATCCTGAGGATTATTGTGGTTCAGTCATTTCAGTCAGTGGTGGGATTCAGCCGGTTCACACCAATTGGGGAGAACCGGAACTTAATTTTAGGTTGAGTTTGGTGAATCGGTTGTTAGCAGGGGTGGGGTCTGTGCCCTCCATGTCAGTGGCAGCAGCGCCTGGGCTCGGTTCTGTGGAGAACCAAGTTAATTTATTTGAATTTTATTAATTTATTGTTGTTAATTTATTTGAATCCCACCACTGATTTCAGTCATTTCTGACTCTTTGTGACCCCACTTGGGGTTTTCTTGGCAGAGATGCTGGAGCAGTTTGCCATTTTCTTCTGCGGCTCATTTTACAGATGAGGAAACTGAGGCCAACAAGATTAAGTGACTTGCCTAAGGTCACACAGCTAGTAAATGTCTGAGGTCTGATTTGAACTCTGGTCTTCCTGACTCCAGGTCCAGTACGCTATCCACTGCCCCACCTAGCTGCCCATATACTAAGGCTACCCAGATGAAAAATGGGTAGCCCCTTCCCTTAGGGTCTGATGTTTTCACATTGCCCTAGAGATGTTGAATACAGATGTGCTAAAGGGAAGGAAAGGGAAGGAAAAGGGAAAAAAAAGAAATATACGTGCTAACTTTGATGTATATTTGGAGGGAACAGCAAGTCATACATGGTAGATTCGCAGTTTCTTTTTTATTGTTTTGTGTTATGGAAATGTTTGTTTTGTGCCATGAATTGAAAATAAAATGAATTTTAGGAAGAAGAAAGAAGAAGGAGCCAGAGCTTTGTATACCTGGGCCGATCCCTTTTCACGTCCTCGGAAGACTTCATTCCTTGATCCTCAATCTGTCCCTCTCCATCAGTATCTTCGCCTCATGTGAACTTCCTCTCAGAAAGGATAATGATTCTGGGTTGAAAACAAGGATGGGGGTGGGGTGGGGGTGGGAGCTGACTTAATCAGGTAGCAATGTTTTAGGCTATTGCTAGGGCCTGCCAGGAGGCCAGGACAGCCTTAAATAACAAACCAGCTGAGGGGAGCAGGAAGAGAGGAATAAGAACCAGAGAAGGGGACAAAGCAGTCAGCTTGGTAATCTGACAGGAAGGGAAGGAGGGGCTTGGGGACAGCCAGCAGTCCTAAACCTGAGAAGATGCTGCTTCATCAGCATGGTTTGGTGATAGGAACAAGGCTGTCGTGGGGAAGAAAACACTGGACTGGAAGCTGGGTGATCTGGGTTCGAGTCTTGTCTCTGTCAATAACCTTGGACAAGTCTCATTGCCTCTAGAGTTTTCACTGTGCTTACATGGAACACAATGAGTGGATGGTGTCCAATGTCTCTGCTGGCCCTAAAAAAATCTGTAATTTTTAGTAGCTCTCAAATCTGCTGTGCCCATCTTAGCCTAGGTAAGCTGCAATCAGTCAATCAACAAGCATTTTATTAAGCCCCTTCTACAAGCTGGAGGAGGAAATGGCAAAAGACCCCATTATCTTTGCCAAGAAAACCCCAAACTGGGTCACTAAGAGTCAGACACGAGTTAAACAAGTGAACAACAAGCTAGGCACTGAGGCTACAAAGGGGAAAAAAAATGATGAAACAGTCCCTGCCTTCAGGAGGCTTCCATTCTGTTGGGGGAAACAGCATGTACGCACTACCATACACTAAATAAATATCAGAACATTTTAGTGACGGAGGCTCTGGCAGCTAGAAGAACAAGAAAGACTATGTAGGAGGTGGCATTTAAGCAGAGCTTTGAAGGAAACTGAGAGGTGGAGGTGAGAAAGTTCGTTCTAGGCATGGGGGACAGACTGCAAAGGCACACTTGGGAGACGTTCCATATATGAGTAATAGCAAGGAGACCAATTTGGCTGGAGCATGAAGTTCATAAAGGAAGTAATGTATAATAGGCCTGGAAAGGCAGACTGGAGCCAGGTTGGGAAGGAGGTTAAATGCCAAACACAGAAGTCTACATTTGATCCTAGCGACAATAGGGAGCCATGGAAGCCTATAGAGGAGGAGCATGACACGGTCAAACCTGTGCTTTAAGAATATCATTCTAGGGGCAGCTAGGCGGTGCAGTGGATAGAGTACCCATCCTTGAAGCCAGGAGGACTTGAGTTCAAACCTGGCCTCTGCCATGATACTTACTAGCTGTGAGACCTTGGGCAAGTCACTTAACCCCATTGCCTCACCAAAATAAAATAAAAACAACAATATCATTCTGGCAGCTCTGTGGGGGACAAAAAAGGGGAGAAATTGGAGGCAAGGAAACCAAATAGGAAGTTACTGAAATAATTCAGGTGAGGGGTAATGAGAGTCTGAGCTAGGATTGTGGCCAGGTAGGTGAAGAGGAAGGGATGAATGTGAGAAATGCTGTGGAGGTAAAATTCAAAAGACTTGGCAACTGATTGGATATAGGGGGCCGACGGGGACTGCAGAGGCAAGGATGGAGATCTGAAGTGACTGGAAGAACCACGGGGGTCCTCAGAGATATGTCATCTACTATAGACGCTAAGAGGGCAAGGACCAGGAAATGGATGTACCATTCCCAGCATGGTGTCTCAAACCTAGGTGGCGCCACTGAAGACTCATCTTCCTGAGTTCAAGTCTGGCCTCAGACACTTCCCAGCTGTGCAATCCTGTTTGCCTCAGTTTCCTCACCTGTAAAATGAGCTGGAGAGGAAATGGCAAACCATTCTAGTATCTTTGCCAAGAAAATCCCAAATGGGGTCACAAAGAGTTGAACACAACTGCACAACAGTAATACATGATAAAGAGAAGGCAAAAGGTGGAGGAAGATTCCTCTGGCCATCAATAGACTAAGAATTCCCCGTGGCCTGCTCTGGCCAGAAGTGGAGTTCCCGTCCCTAGTCAATCTCTCATTCCCCAGGGTCCCTTGTCTCTGCCAAAAGAGTTGGTAGGATGGTATCAACAGCCAGCCCTTGAACAAGTCTGGGGTTTTTTGTTTGTAAGTTGGTTTTAATTAAGCACCTACAAGGGGCCAGACGCCGTGCTAGGCACTGGAGATACAAAGTGAAAAAAAAATCAGAAGCAATCCTTGTCTTCAGGGAGTTTACATTCTATCAGGAAAGTATGTACATATATATAAGCAGAGATATACTGGTAAATATTTAACAATTGACTCTCCAAAAAAAAAAGTTATACAACACATTTTAAGTTTAATCTGCATTAACATTTTCTCTATTGCTTTCTTAAGCCTAGATAATAATAATTATCATTATAGTAAAAACAATAAATCCAGCCTTGATTTTTAGTTTGTTAGTTTCTGGAGATGTAAGTGCTTGTACTGACAATTTAACAACCAGCTCTCCTCAGGCAATTCCAGTTGGCTCTAGTGAACACCCTGTATATTCGAAATCTAGGGGTAGGGGCCAGTTCTGGGATTTCCTTGGTATAAGGAGTTTCTTAGTGAGGAAACTCCCTTTGCCAGGACTGATGGACATCACATATGCAATTGACCATCATAGAGAGCTCCCTAGAGATTAAGCGTCTTGTCCAGGGTCAATCCCCCAGTATCATCATCAACAGGCATTTACTAAGTATTTACTGTTGGCCAAGAACTGTGCTAAGAGCCTGTTATCATAGGCTGTGTTCTGTGTTCTGTCTTCACAGGCCAGCTCTCTTTCCATATGATGCCTCTCATTCAAAATATATGCAAAATAAATATAAATATATGCAAAATAAATCTAAATGTATGCAAAATAAATCTAAACATAGGCAAAATAAATATAAATGTAGGCAAAATAAATATAAATGTATGCAAAATAAATATAAATATACTCAAAATAAATAGATAAATACCAGATCACTCTGGGGGAAGGCGCTGGGACCCTGGTGGAGTTTATCACTTTTCAGCCACAAGGCAGGCAGTGGGTCATCCTGGATAGACCCTATTACTGTTCTCTTGAACTACTGAAGGACGTCTTGTGAGCAGAGGAACAAGCTGAGACATCCGCTAAGGAAGACGAGATAACTTTTCCTCCCCTCCCGTCCTTCCGCCCTCCTCCCCCCATCCCCAGAGAACCCAACCCAGGGGGACCAGGTAACACTTTTCAACCAAGAGCTTCTTTTGCCAGACCCCATTCTTGGACCACGAGGACGCTCCTGGATTGCCCGCCTCAATGGTGCCACCTGGTGGCCAGTTTAGGCATCTCACTAGCAACATCCTACTACCGCCTCGCGCCGCCCCCCCCCCCCCCCCCCCCCCCCCGCCGGGTCCTTAGGAGATGATACTTCTCAGGGTTCGGCCTCAGCCAATCTATCTCCTGCCTTGCGAAGTGGGATACTGCTACGAGAAGACTGGACTTAGCCCATCTTATCTGCGAAGGCTTATATGTGAGACGCAATGTGGTGGAGTTTAATAAAAAACAAGCAAATAAATGAGCAGATAAATAAATTAAAAACCCAAGCATTAATTGTTTCCAAATGCCGAGCACTGTGGGAAGTGCTTTGTAAATATTATCTCATTTGATCCTGACAACAGCCCTGGGAGGCAGGTGCTAATATCACACCCATTTTACAATTCAGGAAACAGGATGAGAGAGTGGTTGGTCCATACTTTGGAGGCAAAGACAGTGAGGTTCGGCCTCAAGATCAGATGACCTAAAGTGTGGTCCCTGCTCTGCCCCTTAGTTGTTACATGACCCTGCCTAATTTATTTCACTTAGAACCTCGGTTCTGTCTTCCAGGAAATCATTACATTGGACTAGATACTGTCTAAGGTTGTTTCCAGCCCCCTCCTTTTATGTTGCATGTTCTGGAGTCCCTCCAGCTCTAACATTTCACAATCTAAAGCCACTCTCACCTCTCACATACTATGTCCTAGGTTCTTAAATTCTTTCCGGTCTGATCCTGATAATGCTGGGTTCTAGCGCTACCCTGAAATTCTATGGTACAGTAAGGGCATCATAAAGGCCCTAAGGTAAAAAAAGGCAGTATTGAAGGGAGGAGTGAAGGTGGCTGTTGGGTGTCTATGCGAGCTCCGGTGAATGCAGATATAATTGGGAGATGAAAGAAAGGATATTGACAAAGCTGGGGAATTGGGACAACTGTGCTGGACCACACCCGTCCAAATTCAAGCAATTTGGGTTGCCTAATGTCACTGACCCCACTTTTGAGAAGATGAGCAACCTTGAAATTGCCCCATTCCATGAAATATTTTCGCATTTCTAAAGAATGGAAATGCTCCCATTCCCATTTATTGAGCACCTACTGTGAAAGAGGCACTGTGCCAGTCACTGCGTGGGACAGAGAGAGTCCCCGCCATGAGCAAGGCTTACTACATTGGGACATATAGTAATGTGATATTTGGCCTTGAATTGAGAGTTGGTTTTGTGCTGCTTGCCCTAAGAACAAAAATTGCTAGTTAAACTCTGATTTGGGGCAGCCAGGTGGTGCAGTGGATAGAGAGCACTGGCCTTGGAATCAGGAGGATGTGACTTCAAATTTGGCTTCAGACCCTTATTAGCTGTGTGACCCTGGGCAAGTCACTTAACCCCAATTGCCTCAATAAAATAAAACTCTAATCTTGGGCCTGAGAGCTTGAAGGTGGGGCAGCATTTGATACAGGTCTGAGTGCCCTGGCATTCTGTATTCCGCTGGCCTTGAAGTCCTGAAAACATAAGAGAGAAAGGGTTTGGGTTTGCCTAAGAGAAACGAGGGAAGTTAAGGCGGCTAGGTGGTGCAATGGACAGGGTGCTGGGTCTAGAGTCGGGAAGACCTGAGGTCAAGCACTTATTTGGGCCAGTCACTTAACCTCTGCTTGCCACAGTTGCTTAACCTCAATTGTCTCTCTATAAGAAAAGGAGATGAGCCCAGGATTAGTCTGGAGTCTGGACCAATCTTCATCACTATCAAACTCCCTCTACTAATATAGGCCAGCTAATCTATTCTCCTTATTTTATAGATGAGAAAACTGAGGCCCAGGGATTAAGCTCATATAAGCAGACAAATCTTTGAATTGTGGGGAGTTCTAAAACCTTAAAAGATCTTAGTTACATAGTCAGTGAGCATCAGAAGCAAGGCTTGAACCCAGGTCCTCCTGGCCCTGAGGCTGGCTCTTTATCTCATGCCTTTCAGGGAAGCTGGGTATTTACAAGAAAAAGGATCTGGAAATACAAGGCAGTATCTGGCAAATATTAAGAAAAACCAAAATAAGCAGATTATAGGATTTCAGAGGAGAGAGTGTTGACAAAATTCACTGAGGCCTGGGACAGACCTATGGAAAGATCTCCTGGTGGAAGAATGACTAATACATCCCTGAAGGATGTATAGGATTTAAATAAGGAGTGGGGTGTGGGCATTCTGGGATGGGGGAGATCACATGAGCATAAGTCCAGAGAAGGAGGGAGGACAAGGTCTGTTCAGGGTTTAGCATGACCCTTTTTCCTCTCCAATTAATTATCAGAAGGACAAACCCTCTAGCATCTCACAAAAAGAGAAGCCAGAGGCTTCCTGGAGAAGGAGATGCCAAGGAATGTCAGACTTTCCACTCCATAGGAACATGTCTTATTTGGGCCCATCTCCCCTCCTATACTTAGAAAGTATCTTATTTCTCCTCCACCAGGCAGTCTTCCTAAACTTCCAGGGTAGGGAGAAATCCTTCAGACATAAATAGGCTATTAGAAGTCCTGAGAGGCATCCCCTTCTACTAAAGAAACACAAGCACTTTATATTGACTATGGCATCTCAGGGGTCAGGGCTGGCTTGTCTTGTCTTACCAGTCTCTGTCACTATATTATACAGTTCGGAGTAGAGTCACAACTTGAGTGAGGCAGGTGGGGCTTTGACCCATTGCACTGAAATTTGAAGGGGGTGGAGACAACCCCATCAGTCCTTTAGCAGCAGAGAAGCAATTAGCACCTTACTAGCAAGAATGGACTAGAACTGTAATTTTATTAGAAGAGGGAAAGAGCGAGGAAACTCCCTCTATTAATGCAGATGAGCACTTACTCTGCAACTTATATACTTAGAGAGTTGCCTAGGGCCATTGAAAGGTCATGAGGATCACCTAGCCAGTTTGTGGGAATCAAAGGCAGCACTTGAACTCTGACTCAGAGGCCAATTCTCTATTCATTTCCCCTTTGCTAGCCTCTTGCTGGCAAGAAAAATGAATTAAAAAGGGAATCTACCAGATGGCTCCTTCTTCCTCCCTTCTTCTTCCCCTAAAGTTGCCACATACAAATTGAGGTCCTCTTCCACCCCACCCTGCTCTCTCTCCCCTCCTCTTCCTCCGCCGGTCTCTAGGACTCAGCTATCCCAGCATCTCCTCCAACTCCCCTCTTTGGCCTTGACTTCAGAGTTGGTTTTGTGCTGCTTGCCCTAAGAACAAAAATTGCTAGTTAAACTCTGATTTGGGGCAGCCAGGTGGTGCAGTGGATAGAGAGCACTGGCCTTGGAATCAGGAGGATGTGACTTCAAATTTGGCTTCAGACACTTACTAGCTGTGTGACCCTGGGCAAGTCACTTAACCCCAATTGCCTCAGTAAAATAAAACTCTAATCTTGGGCCTGAGAGCTTGAAGGTGGGGCAGCATTTGATACAGGTCTGAGTGCCCTGGCATTCTGTATTCCGCTGGCCTTGAAGTCCTGAAAACATAAGAGAGAAAGGGGTTGGGTTTGCCTAAGACAAACGAGGGAAGTTAAGGCGGCTAGGTGGTGCAATGGACAGGGTGCTGGGCCTAGAGTCAGGAAGACCTGAGGTCAAGCACTTATTTGGGCCAGTCACTTAACCTCTGCTTGCCACAGTTCCCTCATCAGTAAAAACAGCACCTCCTTCCCAAGGTTATGACCAGGATCGAAGGAGATGATATTTGTAAAACATTGGCGCAATGCCTGGCACACAGTAGGCACTATATAAATGCCAACTATTATTATTATTGCTGGTTAAAATCCCTAAGGTTGTTCCTTTTTACAGTTGTTACAGTTGTTCATTGTTGCAGTATAAATTTTCTCCTGGTCCTGGTCACTTCACTCTGCATCGTTTCATACAAAGTGTCTCTGAAACGATCCCCTTATGGCATAATAGCTTGTTAATTGACAAAGATAATAATGGAAAATAAGAACAGATAAGATCTTTGAGTCCTGGCCACTAGGAGTTAACGGGATCTTAGCAGCATCCTTAGTACAGCCCCCTTGCTCCGCCTGTCTGAACCCTAGAGTTTTTGTCTTCCTCACCTCAGGGCTGAAAGCAGGCTGGGAGTCCACAGGTGAGTGGGGTGGCTGGACAAGCCACCTCCCTCCCCTGCCCAGCCTGTTCAAAGGGCAGCTGGCTCTCCTCATTTGTTAGAATGAGCTCATATGACCGTGACCCCCACTGAAGAAAGCTCAAGAAATCTAGAGCCAGCTGTGTCTGGGTGGATGGAAAGCTCCATCGCCCTAGGCAGAACAACTGAGGCTGGAAAGGCCTGTGTGTTTGTGTGTGCATGGGGGGATGGGGGTGGCGCAGGCAGGAAAGGATCTGGAAATAAAAGAGGAGGCGGTGGGAGTGAGAGAGACCGGAGAATAATAGATTTGATTCAGGACTAGACTTTGAAACTGGCTGGCTGGTCTAGCTTGGGAGACAGGAAATGGCCTAGCCAGCCAGACCTCCCTGACCTCTACTCTCTGAGTTCCTTCAAGAACATCAAGTCGTGACCCTCAGCCTTTGTCTAGGAATGAAGGAGAGAGATGCTTGAGGGCTTATCCTTTTGAAAATGTTACAGGATGGGATGTAAAGCTGAAAGAGATCATCTAACCCAACCTCCTCACTTTACAAAGGAGGAAACTAAGTCAAGTTAAACATTTATTAATTGTTCTCTATGTGCCAGGCACTGTGCTGAGTGAATACTGGGAATACAAAGAAATGCAAGAACAGTCCTTGGCCCCAAGAGCTCACATTCAAATGGGTTAAATGACTTGACCAAGGTCTCACAGAGCAAGTCTATATTCAGAACCAGGTCCTCTGACTCCAGATGAAGAAATTGAAACACAGGGAGATTAAGTGATTTGCTAGGCAAAGACTAGTTTCTACCAGACTACTTTCCAGTTTCCCCAGAAGATGCCATTCAGTTGGTTTATCAATGGATAATTAACTATGTTTGATTGCTTTTGGGTGTTGCATATGAATCAATTCCATTGGTCATCTTTTTTACTTTTTAAACAGTGCCAAATTGTTTTAATGATTACTGCTTTGCAGTATAATTTGAGATAGGGTATTGTTAGGCCCCCTTTCCTACTTATTAAATTGGAGAAAATGTTAATAATGAAGATTAAATTAAAAATTGTATTGTTTGGGGGCAGCTAGGTGGTGAAGTACATAGAGCACCGGCCCTGGAGTCAAGAAGACTCATCTTCCTGAGTTAAAATCTGGCCTCAGACACTTCCTAGCTGTGTGACCCTGGGCAAGTCACTCCACTCTGCCTCCCGTTCCTCATCTGTCAAATGAGCTGGAGAAGGAAACGGCAAACCACTCCAGTATCTTTGCCAAGAAAACCCCCAAATGGGGTCACAAAGAATCAGATACAAATGAAAATAACTGGACAACAACAAATATCCCTAGGGCCTAGAATAGTACATGCTTAATAAAGGTTTGTTGATTATTTATTATGAGACACAGTCACCAATCAAGTGATAAAGAAAGCAAAATCAACATGGTGCTCTGGAAAGCTGGAGTGGGACTGGCTTAGAATCCCAGCTTTGCTACTTACTACCCACAGGATCTTCTGTAAATCACTTTACAGTGATTTCACCTCCATGGGCCTCCATTTAATTGCCTGTAAAATAAAGGAATTTAATTAAGTGATCCTTAAGAATCCTTCTAAATCTCAATCCTACAAGAGGAGATCAGAATTTCCAGTAGGTCTCTAAGATGGTCATTTTAGGACGAGATGATTGTTCCAGAGTCGGGCTAAGAATTCACTTTTTCCTCAACTGAGGTTGCCAATCACTTAAATACCTGTCACAAGGATGGAAAGAACAGCCAGGAAACAGAAAGGAAAACAGAGAGGCCTCTGGAATTTTCTCCTTCCATTCCACATCTGGATAGCCTTCTTGGAGCTTTTCCACAATCTCTTTCCCTTCCTCCCTCTAAATATACAGCAGACTGCTCTTGAGGAATACCTAATCACCAAGAATTCCTGGACTATTCCAGGCCATGCAGCCTGTATACAATCTACTAGGACCATCACCTCCATCTTCTACTCCTCCCCACAAATAACCGGGCCTCTACCCCTCTCTCCTCAGCTGCCTTATCTGAACATGACCCAGACTATATATACATACATATATATATATATGTATATATATGTATATGTATATACATATATATATATATATGTATGTATGTATAAAAATCTCAATTGTCCCTCCTAACCATCCAGTAAAGAAGCAGCTGGCATGATCTTCCTCTTCAAGGGCACTTGGCAATTCTCTAAGACAGAGAACAGATTCTGATTGACGTTGATAGCAGGGACTTTCCATACCAGGAGTTACCTATGACATCTCGGTCTCACCTAAGCATTCAGCACCAGGTTCTACACTTAGTACAGGACATAATGCTAGACTTAGAGTCAGGAAGACTGTCTGAAATCCCTCCTTTGCTTCGCATTAGCTGTGGGACCCAAGCAAGTCACATCTCCCTACATGTCAGCTAATTCATTTGCAAAATGAGAATAGAAACAATTCCCATAGTTAGTTCCTCCTCCCCTCAGCTTACTCTTCCATCTAGTGTTCCTCAAACACACCACTCCCTCGCCAGACTCAGCATCTTCTTTGGCTGTCCCCCATGCCTGGAACTCTGTCCCTCCTCATCTCTGCCTCCTGGCTTCCCTAGCTTCCTGCAGATCTCAGCTAAAGTCTCACCTTCTTCAAGATGTCTTTCCCAGTCTTCCTTAACACTAGCGCCTTCCCTCAGAGGTTGCCTCCAATTTATCCTGCTTATGGCTTTTTCGTTCAGATTTATTTGCTGGTTGTCTCCCCAGTTAGACTGTGAGCTCTTAAGGAGCAGGACTGTTTTTTGTCTTGTTTTGTATCCACCGGACTTAGCGCGGTGCCTGACGCGAATTAAGCATTTAATAAATGCTTGACTATTCTAGGGCTGTCGTGAGGCTCAAAAGATATAAATAGTGCAGGGTGTTCCGAAAGTCTTATAGTTTTGAGCTCTAGCTATGACTTTTGGGATAGTGTGTGTGTGTGTGTGTGTGTGTGTGTATATATAAATACCCATATTTACATGCACACATATATACACACATATATATAAAGTGCATTGTAAACCTTAAATCGCTATAAAAATATCACTACTTTTTTAATTTTAAGGAAGTAATTTTTAAAATATATATATATTTTATTTTCCCCCAATTACGTGTTAAAACAACTTTTTTTTAGCATTTGTTTTGTTTTTAAGGTTTTAAGTTCCAAATTCTCCTATTCCTCCCTCCTTTCTCCCCTCCCTGAGATGGTAAGCAATCAGATATAGGTTATACATGTGTAATCAGATAAATAAATACCACTACTAATATTATTATATGTTAATATTATTATAGCTAGCATTTATATTACACATTGGTTTGCAAAGCACTTATACAGGGTTAGCTCTTATTATCAATATACATTTATCAAGCATATGAATGAGTCAATCATTCAATCAATACATCAGTCAACTGAGGCAGTCATCTGAATTGTTAGCCGTACTATAACGACATGGCGTTTCTGGAAATCACTCTTCTGAGCATTCTGGGGAAACGAGGGCTGATTTTTGTTAAGAAAACAACAACAAAGCAAAACCAGTCTTCCTTGTAGAAAAGTATAAATGGTTAACAGTGGTGGTTAACTTGGAAACTAAGGATGAGTTCTTTGATTAATGATATTAATCTAAACTTGTCCCCCAAAACGTAGCAATATTCAGTAATCTTTCTGGACTCACCGATGAGGTTTGTGGAATTGCAAGTCAAGGGCACGCCTTTGGCAGTTGTCAGTTACCAGGCCTTGTCTAGTGGCCTAAGTGAAAGTCCGCCTTGTTTGTACTTCTAAGAGGGCCAGGCCTATCTCTAGACATTCTGTGCTTGGTGGTGCAGTGGACAGAGCTCTGGGTCTGGAGTTGGAAAGACCTGAGTTCAAATGTGTCCTCAGACAATTACTAGGTGTGTAACCTGGGCAAGTTGCTAAACCTCTGTCTGCCTCAGTCTTTTCTTCTGCAATAAAATGGGGATAAAGGCCCTGCCTCCCAAGGTTGTTGTGAGGATCAGATGAAATAATATTTGTAAAATGCTTAGCACAGTGCCTGGAAAATGGTAAGCACTTCATTTCCTTCCTTCCAACAGGATGTCCCACCTTGCCCAAGGGAACCATTGGGAAAGACAGTAACTTTGACCTACTGATGTGGAGAATATCTAGGTCTCCCCCTAACCCAATCTTCCTTGTTCTCTTCCTCTTTCAGCTCCCTCCTGGCTGCTGGGATAGGAATGTGTTTCTAGGGGGCTGAAAGGGGAGGTTACATGTGTGTGAGGAAGGTTGGAGCACCGTAGGGGAAGGGCCCATCAATCGCCCGTCTCCTTTCTGGTAGTCCATAGGTTTTCACGCTCTAGATCCTCCAAGCATCTAACATTGCTGTCTAGAATCCCAATCAATCGGTCAATCAATCCACAAGCAACCATTTATGTCCCCATTGGGGCAACTAGGCAGTGCAGTGGATAAGAGGGCTGGGCCTTGAGTCAGCAAGACTCATCTTCCAGAGTTCAAATCCAGCCTCAGACACTTACCAGCTGTGTGACCCCAGGCAAGTCACTTCACCCTGTTTGCCTCAGTTTCCTCATCTGTAAAATGAGCTGGAGAAGGAAATGGCAAACCACTCCAGTATCTTTGCCAAGAAAACCCCAAATGGGGTCACAGAGGATTGGACACGACAGAAATAAATGAACAACCAATAAATACGGGAATGAGCTGACTTCAAAACACAACTTAGGCACCCTATCCCCTTACTCCTCTTTCCCCCAGCCCCTTTTACCCACTTTACCCCACCACCCCTTTTTCTCTCTTGAGGTTACTTTATATTGCAGAGAAAAGAACAAAGGCAAGAAATAGCGATACTACTGTTTGTATCATGCATTGAGGTTTGCAAAGCATTGGGACAGCTGGGTGGCATGGTGGATAGCGCCCTGGAGTCAGGATGACCAGAGTCCAAATCCGACCTCAGACACTCACTAGCTGCGTGACCCTGGGCAAGTCACTTTACTCTGTTTGCCTCAGTTTCCTCATCTGTAAAATGAGCTGGAGAAGGAAACAGCAAATCCCTCCAGTATCTTTGCCAAGAAAAAATCCTCGAAGGGGTCATGAAGAGTCAGATATGAATGAACAACAACATACATTTATTATCTTGATTACGGGTTTGTGCTAGAGCTAGGTTGAACTGGCTTCTGAGAACCAATTGTTAAATTTTCATCACGAGTGCTCACACCTCGGAAATCGGCCAGCCCTATAAATCAGGCTTGATTTACTATTTTGTTTAATTGTCTAGACTTAAGAAAATGATGGGAGAAAATGTTAATGACACAGACTAAATTTAGAGGTGTATAGCACCTATATTTTCTTTCCTGGAGAGCTGGTTGTTAAACATTTACCACTATAACTCTGATTGTTTTCACATAAAAATCCTGTAAGCTAAGTTCTATTATTATCTGCATTTTACAGGAGAGGTTAAGTTTGAGAGAGGGATGAGTGACTTGCCCAGGGTCACATAGCTAATAAATAAAGTTAACAAGCAATTACTATGTGCCAGGCACCGTATTATGCACAGATTTGAACTCGGGGTCTTTCTAATTCCCAATCTAGCATTCTATCCACAATACTACTGAACTGCAAAGAGCACAGACAAGCAAGATAGCTTTGAAAGCTACAGGCAGACTTTTATTATATATAAAAGAAAAACAAGCCGTTCCTAACTGAGACCTTCAGTCTCATGTACAATTTTCTTTTCTCTGTTCTGCTGTCTATACAGAAATGCTCATTTTATTCAGTGTTTGTTAAATTCACAATAAAAATATTTTAAAATGAGAAATTGCTTTAGATACGTTTTACATTTACTTCTCTGTATACATATTAAATCCTCCCAATGGCATATAAGCTCCCTGAGTGCAGGGACAGTTTTGTTTTCATCTTTGTATCTCCAGTGCCTGGCACATTGAATTGCACACAGTAGGAGCTTAATAAATGCTTGTTGGAATGGATTGAAAGGGTGACTTAGTAGCTAGAAAAGAAAGTAAGGCATTGGAAACTTGGGAGGCATCATGATGCAGGAGAAAGAGCGCTAATTCTGAAATCAGAGGCCTTGGGTTCATATCCTTCCCCTGGTACACCTGTGTGACCTTACACAAATCCCTTAGTCTGCCTGGGCCTCAGTTTCCTCATCTGTAAATGAGGGAGGTGCTTTACAGCTGCAGTTCTTTCGTGATTCCAGGCATTGGCCTGTAGGGGGAGTGCTCCCAGCAGAAACCTTCCCCTAGGTATAGCTAGAAAGGAAAGCTGGTAGGACTGGAAGGGGCATTAGAGGCATTACAGTTAACCCCCCCCCCCCCCATTTTACTGGTGAGAAAGGGAAGCCCAGAATGCCAAACTCAGTCTCATGCTGAAGTCAGTCAGAAATCAGCAAACACTACGGATCAGGGCTTGAATGATTATTTTGTGATTGTCAGGGCTGTCCAACCTTAGGTTTTTATTGAAACAATAGACAATATATTTTGATTTGCCATTTTAGTGAGAGCTCTGCGGTAGCTCGGCTTCGTTTATTAAAGCATTTATGTAAATTTCTATGCTTGCAGGCCGGCCGCATAAATGGACTGCTGACCGCATTTTGGACAGCCCTGGTTTAGACTTAAGAAAGTGATGGAGAAAATGTTAATGATGAAGATTGAATGGAAAGGTGGGTTGTGTGGGGCAGCTAGGTGGCACAGTGAGGAGAGAACCTGGCCCTGGAATCGGGAGGACCTCAGTTCAAATGTGACCTCAGATACTTGACACACTAGCTGTGTGACCCTGGGCAACTTAACCCCAATTGCCCTGCCTTGCCTCCCTTCAAAAAAAAGCGGATTGTGTTTACATCTCAGAAAGCCAGTTGTTAAACATTTGCCACTCACATAGGTAGTAATCAGAATTCAAACCCAAGCCCTCTGACTCCAGATGCAGCATGCTTTTCATGGTACCTGGGTTCCTAAGGCAGGGTTCCTAAGGCAGGATGCCTGACTGGGAAAGGTTACGAGGAACTAAATGTGGTAAACAGAGCATAACAATACCTGTCCCTCCAAACCGACCATTATGTCCTAGCCACCCATGTCACAGCGAAAGCTACCAAAGCCCTGCCCAGCCCTGACCTCAGACTTAGGCACAGATTAGAGAGAACTCTGGAGAGATTCATCTGGCAATCCTCAACCCCAGTCCTAAAACCTCTGTAAAAGAAGGGGCAAGACCAGCAGCCTCCCTGGAGGCAGCCCAGTTCTTAATGGAGAAAAACACTTTTCAGAATCACAGGAGTCTGCAGTGAGAGACACACACCTTTGCAAGAAGTCAGGGTTTCTCTTAAAAGTAGGGATGTAATGGAGAGGGCGCTAGAGTAGGACTCAGGAGGACTTTGATTCAAATCCTACCTCAAGCATTTATTAGCTTTATGGCCCTGGACAAGCCACTCAATCTCTGACTCAGTTTCTTCATCTGTAAAATGGTATAATAACCATGATTCTTATAGGATAAAATTAGATAATATTTGTGAAGTACTTAAGTTGTTGTTTTTTTTTTTAACGGCTCACATTTATATAGCACTTTAAGGTTTACAAAGCACATTGATCCTTACAACTGCTATTTTTTTTGGAGGTAGTTGGGGTAAAAAGACTTGCCCAGGGTCACACAGCTGGTAAATGTCTGAGGTCAAATTTGAACTCAGGTCCTCCTGACTCCAAGGCCTGTGCTCAATCCACTGTGCCACCTAACTGCCCCCTGCACTATTTTCTTACATTACTGGTAGGAGGGCCTGGACATTTGAAGTCTACAGATAATCCTAAGCCCCTCTTGGCACCAGTATCCTTAGCTTTTTCCCTTCTTCTCTAAACCTTTAACCAAAGAAACAAAAGGGGTCTATGTGGCTAATTTTTTTTTTCCTCCTGGTGGGAAGTACCCACAGCTGGGGAACTGACAGGTCACTCCCCACCCCTACTCATCCACAGGTTATTTGTTTCTTTGTTTTTTTAAAGACTGGTTCTTTCTACCTCACCTAGGCCTGGATAAGCACTGGCTACTTGGGGGCCAGATCCCTCTCTGGTCTGCAAGGGAGTTTTGACTTGCTCTGTTTTCCTACCAAAGCCGGTTCATCAGTCCTCAAGTAACCCCATTCATGGGGGCTCGCTACATTAATGCCGAACTTAACACGAATGCCCAATTGGCCTAGTCCACTGTACCTCACAGCTCCTGAGCTCGGACATCTGCCAGCCTCGGCCTCCCCAGGATCAGGGATCACCACGGTGGGCAGTAGGCCTGCCACACCCAGCTCTTCACTCCCAGGTTTGAGATTCACTCCCAGGCTAAGGAAGGAGGCTGACTCACTGAGGGCTGGTCAGAAGAAGGGAGTGTTTTCACAAGCCTCTAATCTGGTTCGGTGATGCCGATTCCTAGGAAGGATCATGAAGCCCTCTCTTATTTAGCACCCAGAGCTCGAGAGGAGCTCTCCATCAGGGAAGGAGGGAAGGCCAGGAGTCCCTTTAACAGGATGACTGAAAGGATGCTGGATTCGGAGATGAAGAGGAGCCTAGATTGAAAGCTGGAAGGGAACCTTAGAAATCACCTACTCCAGCCCCCTCATTTTATACTTGAAGAAGTGGGGCTCAGAGATGGATTCAGCTTTGTTGAATCTAACTGAATTATATGTATATGATATACATATATGAAATATACATACACACAAGTCAAAACATATTTATATATACATATACGTATACATACATGTACATATGTACATGAAGGCCAGCAGCATGATATGATGGAAAAAAGACTAGATTGGAAGTCAGGAGTGCTGGATTCTAATCTAGCTCTGCTACTAAGTCACCTTGGGCCAGTCATTTCTTATCTCTGAACTCTGTTTCTTCTTCTGTAAATGAAGAAATCAGGAGGTGATTTTTAACATCCCTTCTAGACATGTGTTCTATTCATGCCTTTGGCTTCCAATATCATTCCTTGCAAACCACGCTATTTCTGTTTTCTCCAGTATTGGAATGAATCAAGGTACTGGTGCCGTAGAAAGAATGCCAAATTTGGTACCAGGAGCTAGCTAGGTTTGAATCTCAGTTCTAGCACTTATAATAATAACATAATGATGATGATGATGATGGTTACCATTACTACTAGTAAGAATAATATATAATACATATAAATATGTAAATGTAATATGTATATAATATTATATATAATATATAATTATAAGTATTGGAGTATACCACTAGTGGTAGTAGTAATGGTAGTAGTAGTAGTGGTGGTGGTAGTGGTAGTAGTAGTAGTAGTAGTAGTAGAAATAGTAGCAGTAGTAATAATGGTAGTAGTAGTAGTAGTGGTAGTAGTAGAGGTAGTAGTAATGGTAGTAGTAGTAGTGGTGGTGGTGGTAGTAGTAGTGGTAGTAGCAGAAGTAGTAGTGATATGTTAATGTTAGTTATTATTATTATTATTATTATTATTACAGCCCAGCAGTAGACCCCAGAGAGCTAACTAAACTCAAATGGGTTTGTGATCTCATCAGTCTAGCTATTCCCTCCAGAGTGAAACCATTCACATCACAGCGTGTCTCTTCTCCACGCCCTCCCATAAGTTAACCATAGAACTCAACATGCTTGGAGACTTCCTCAGTTTCTCTCGACTACACAATGACACCAACCAAGCTCTGGGGCTGCGCATCCATCCCTTGGTCTGGGCCTGTGACATGAAACAGGTGACGCTAATATACTGTAAGATTGGCTCTGTGACATCTAGTAGCTAAATGCATCCAGAGATTGTCACAGGCGGTGAAGGACTGGCCCAAGTCCACTACACAAACATCAGGTGTTCTGTTTAAGATTGGGTTGCTGAGTCCTAGCCCTCAGCCAGCTGGGGATACTTTGGCTTTCTCAGTTGGGGAAGGGGGCGGTTTCTTTCCATAAAGCAAGGTCATCTGGTCCAAATATGGGGGCCGACTGAGACCCAGAGGAACTGAGGCTTGGATCCAACTCTTAATCACCAGGCATGAGTGTCCATTGGTTATCTGTTTTCCCCGCCTGGAATGCCTTCCTTTCTCATTTCTTCCTCTTGGAATCTTTTGTTTCTTTCAAAGCTCAGCTCAAACACCACCTTACTTGAGTCCCTCCAGATATTAGTGTCCCCCCCAATTACCTTGTATATACTCTGTGTGTATATATATGTATATATATGCTCTCTCTCTATATATATATACTCTCTATATACATATACACATACACATATTCTGTATATATATTTTGTATATAATTTTGTGTTTCCTTGTTATCTCCCCCTCTACAAAACGTAAGGTCCCTGAGGGCAGGGGCCGTTTCATTTTTGTTTTTTTATGTCCAGAACCTAGCACAGTGTCTGGCACATTTTATTGTCATTTAGTCGTTGTTCAATTGTGTCTGACTCTTTGTGACCCCCATTTGGGATTTTCTTAGCAAAGATACTGGAGAGCTTTGCCATTTCCTTCTCTGGCTCATTTTACACATGAAGAAACTGAGGCAAGCAGAGTTAAGTGACTTGTGCAGGGTCACATGGCTAGGAAGTATCTGAGGCCAGATTTAAACTCAGGAAGATGAGTCTTCCTGACTCCAGGCCCAGAACTCTATCCACTTTTCCACCTAGCTGCTGTCTGGCACATAGTAGGTGCTTAATAGATCTTCATTGGTTGATTGCCACGGAGGTGGCAGGCTTTCCCCATTCCATCCAGCTCCTTTCCCAATCCCCTACCACCTCCATTTTCTTCCTGCCTCTCTTCCCATTGAAGGCCCATCAGGACCAACTTCCATGTCTGTGACTGATGGAAAAAAGCTCTTCCCTAACAGGGTGGAGCTGGGACAGCAGCAAGGCACTTGCCAAAAGCCCAAAGTGACCTGGTTTATTTAGATTTCCTCTTCCCGGCCTCCTCCCTTGGCCCTGGCAACAGCACACAGACCAGCCCCAGGAATCTTTTTCTTCCGATTCATCCCTCCCTTGATGTGTCACAGGAGGTTGCTGGCTCCCTGCCTGAGAGGCCCTGCCCTGAGTAAGTGAGTGAGTGAGTGAGTGAGTGAGTGAGGGTGTGTTTTTACAGCTGTGAAGAAGGGACAGACACCATATAAGTCAACACCCTGCTTTACTCCAGCCTGCAACGCCCAGTTCTGCAGCCCCTTTTGCAGACAGCAGAGTGGAAGATTGGGGGGAGGGGAACAATAGGTCAGTCACACTGGGTGGGGGTGGGGGCACGGTTGAGGTCCCAGGAATTTTGCTGAATCACCTCAAAGCCTGGACAGATACCATATAAGTCAACACCCTGCTTTATTCCAGCCTACAGCATATCATTCCGGAGCCCTCTTGCAGATAGCCATGGGTGGATGAGGGGGTGTAATGGGAGGGGGGGTGTCCCTGAGATAGCAGAGGAAGAACATGAGAATTATGAGGTCTCAGGAATTTTGCTGAGTCACCTCTTGGTGACTTGGTTTAGGGCTGCTTTGGTGTCTTAGCCCAGGCCTTCCTTGTCTGCTGAAATGAAATACAATTACAGGCCCTGCTCTCTGATGATACCTGTCAGTTGGAGCCTTGGGCCCAGCTCCAATGCAAAGGGACACCCTGTAACAATCATCTCCCCTACCCCCCAATCCATCTCTGGAATATTCCACGATCAGCCACCCTGAGCCTGTGATGTCCAGAGACCTGATTTTCCTGTAAGTCTGGTCAGCGATTCTCCTTGGCTGCCAAGAATTGTCTGCCACTCAGGCTCTATTTGTCTCAGCCCAGCAGGGCCTGGGCAGATTGAGGAAGCCCGGGGAGGTTGCAGATTTGGAAAACAGAACCAAAGACAAACTCGAAAGCCGCCAAGGAACAGAGAGTTTAGGAACCTCTGAGGGGTATTGGAAAGGAAACCACCCTGTTCCTCTTTCTTCTGAGCAGTTCCTCATGCCTGAAGTAGCCTCCTCCTTTTTTTTCCTGCTTGTTTATGACCATTGACTTTCATGTAGTGCTTTTAAGTTTGTAAAGCATTTCATTAACACTATCCCCTTAGAACAGGGGTTTTTAACCTGGGGTCTGTGAATTTTTTACAGTAATTTTATTTGAATGTAATTGGTTTCCTTTGTAATCCTAGGTATTTTGTTTTATGCATTTAAAAACATTCTAAGAAAGGGTCCATAGGCAGACTGCCAAAAGTGTCCATGACCCCCAAAAAGTATTATTATATTCATTTGATAGATGGGAAAATTGAAGCTCACAGGAGTGATTTGCCCTCATAGCTACTGGGGATAGAAAGTGGGACTTTCAATCTACTTCTTCCTGACTCTGAGGCCAGATGCTAGCCCCTCTCTGCCCTATTGCCCAGAGGATTCACTGTCCTCCTCCTCCATGAAGTCTTCCTTGAAATCCCATGGCAGTTAGCATATGTGTCCCTCATCTTGGCTTTTGATCCTATCCTGTCTGATGTACTTTGTTCCAAGTATGTGCATGTTTTATTCTCCCTCCTCAACCAAACTGTAAGCTCTTTGAGGGCAGGCCCCCTGTCTCAGAATTTACCACAGCACTTAGCAAAGTGTCTCATCTCTAGCAGGTACTCAATAAATATTTATTAATTGAGTCGTATGGCATTTCTCCTCTACACATATTTTTCTCCCTCAAAACCTGATCTCATACAGCATTCATCACCATACTGGATAGCTCCAGGCTATGGTCCAGGGGTATGAGCCCACAATCCCATTCTATAGCTGGACTGGCATTGCTCAAACCTCTCTTCACAAGAGCTGGCAGTAGGCATATGCCTATTAGAAGAAGCTCCCCCACCCCCCTCAGGGTAGTCAGAGATCATCAGACTAGCCCTAGCAAAAAATTGTGGGCTGTTTTATCTGTGGCTTATCATAGCTCTGGAGCTGTCCAGCTACAATTCTAGAGAAGCCTATGAAAATGGATCTGGTTCTGTAAAATGAGAGCTGGTCTGTAAAATGTGCACAGGGCCTTCTTGCCATGGTCTTGCCTACTACTCTGCCCAACGTGTCCAAGTGGAAGAATGCCCATATATACCAGGGAAAGAGGGTTGGGACAGAAAACCCAGAGGGAAAGGAGCTGGGAATAGCATGTGAACTGAGTTGGCTCTCTGTTAATAAGGCAGCTGTCTGGGTGAAGCACCTACATGCCAAAGGAACTGCGGTCAATCCAAACCCAATTGTCTGAAATTTCATTTAACGAAGAATCACAATTAAATTTCTGTCTCCCTTGGCTTATGTACAATGCATTATAAACATATCCAGTGAATTGAAATATCCCTTGACATTTAAATAAAGTTTTTACATATTTAGAGTCTGTAGAGTAGGTGTATTATCTATGTGTGAGAATCTATATATCTCTTCCAAATTTCTATATATGGATGCAGGTTTAGTAGAGCCATACCTAGAATCTTCATAGCTGGGGGAGATTTTTATATAACCCACTAGAGCAGGTAGCACAAAAAGCACCCAGATATTGATCCATAGGTAGAAACCCTGAGACATAGCAAAGCTATTCTGCCACAGGATGAGGGGAAGAGCCTTCCTGGGATAGAGTAATTGGGGAGAAGAAACATGTACACCATCTGTTAGTTTCTTATTTTAACTATTTTTGCTAATCAGGTGCTAAATTCAGTTGTTTCTCCACTGTTGGAGTTTAAGTACTGGCAGAACCCTCTAAATTTTAGCACCCGGAGGCAAAGCCCCTGTCACCTTGCCCTAGTTACAGATCTGAATTATAAGCTCATCTGTGTCTTATTCAGTTAGTTCGATGGATCAGCATACCTTCCAACAGAGGCCAAGGTGATGGATTTGATCCCGCTGTGGCCCAATTTGCTTCTCCCAGATCCATGACTACATATTGTGTAGCTTTGTGGTAAGTAAGGTAACACTGATTAAGAAGGCCCCTAACTGAAGTCAGAGGACCCAGGTTCAAATACTCTCTGTGATGCTTACCTCCCTGGTCCTCTGTTTAGTCATCTGTTGGACTAGATGACCCCTAAGGTCCAACTCTAATCTATGATCCATGACAGAGAGAATAGAGATGGTGCAGTGTCCAACCATTCTCATTTCGGGAGAAATTACTTGAAGTATAGGTTCCATTGGTATGTCAGAAGATTCTTCTTGGAAAGCACCTTCACTTGATATTTTGGCAGAGATCATGGAGTATATAAGGTCAGCTCTCTTCATATTTTACCCAAAGCCTTATTCCTAATTTGTGGTAGACAACACTCATCTCCTAGAAAGTTTGGAAAGGCCTGGACTGTCCATTTCTCTGAAAAGGCTAGCTCAGAGTTTCTCTTCCCCCACAACAACCCAAGTTTCCCTACCCCTTCCTTTAAGATCTCTCCAAACCTCCTGATTCTTTCATGTCCCCAACATATGATCAGAAAAATTTCCTAGGTATTTCTCAGCTCAGAGTACTAACTTATTGGGACCCAGGGAAACGATGACTTTTTGTCTATAGAGGTCCTAACAAACTGTATTTTGGTGAGTATCCCCCAAATCAGTATTATTGCACAGATAACATGATAAATTAGCTTACTATTGGACTAAGGAGAGGGGAGGCAAGGAGAGTATCATACATTTTAAGCTGGAAAGGACCTTAGAGCAAGGGTACACTGATAAATGTTTAACAATCAGCTTTCCAAAAAAAGTACAAAAGTGACACACTTTTAAGTTTAAGCTAAATTATTAACATTTCCTCCATCACTTTTTAAAGTCTAGACAACCACCACCAACAATGAAAATAAAGCAACCCTTGCTTTATGGCATTTGCCAATTTCTGAGGCATAAATGCTTACAACTGAAAATTTAACAATTGGCTTTATCAAGGTGAGCTGGCTACAGCGCAGCCCTACTTAGAGGCTATCTTGTCCAACTCCTTCATTTAACTAGTAAGAAACCCAAGGCCTAGTGAAATTCAGTGACTTGCCCAGGGACACACAGGGAATAAGTGGCTGAGTCAAGATCTCAACCTGGTACCTTCTCAAGCTGAGTCCAAGTCAGGAGACCTTTTTAGGTTGGGTGAGAAGGGAGGGATTTGTTTAAGCAGAGAAAGGACAAACTAGACCAAACTCCATGATTTTTGCTTTATTCGTTGCATTTCCATTCTCTCTAAAACGCTTCCTCTCTCTGCCCTGAAGATTTTAGCAGTCTTTCAAGGCCTGGCTGAAATATTGTCTGAGGGACTATATGAAATCCATTCAGCCTTCTGGACTGGCTACTTCAATCTACCTGTTCTCTGAAACTCTACTGCATAAAGTCAGTCCTCTACAAATATTTGTCAATTGAGTGATCCAATCTGTTATGTTTGTTCTGCAGAGTGCCTGCCTGAGAGGGCATTATTCACAGACAGACCCTCGGCCAATAACCTCTAAAGCCCTTTCTAGCTCTGACATTTGGTGAACTTTTCCATTCTGATTCTAACTGGTGAGTTGCTCTTCCCTAGGACCCTCCCCACAAAAAAATAAAATAAAATTTCTGCTACAGTAGTCTAGGGGTAGATTAGGGATGAGAAGACAGATAGGGGATTGTAGCAGCAGAGGGTGGGGCTAGGCAGAAAGCTCTGGGCTTGTTTTCTTCTCTTAATAAGGGCCTGGGAAGGAAGTCAGAGTGTGAAAGACAGAAAGAAGAGGAACAAAATATCAAGCTGTGTGCAGGAGGAAACAGCAATCTTCTGCCCCACCCCTGGTCCCCATGACCACATTAAAATACTGAATTTACCCTGCTTTCTCAGGGAGCTAGAGATAAAGCAGTAAAAAATAAAAATCAATCCGTTTAAATAAATTCCTTTTCCTCTCCCCCAAATGCCTAGCCCTTGACTCTAACTCCAGGAACTGCCAACATAGGCGGTAAAGGGAAGAAGTAAAGATTTGAGAAAATACACCTTCCCCCCTTACTTTGCATAAGAGAAAGACTGCGCACATAGAATATTGCATACACTATCAGATTCAGTGGATGTATTCGTTAGTTTTATTGAATTTCTTTTTTTCTACTTTTTTTTTATTTAAGAAATAGCTTATAACAGCTTCCTGTCTGGGGAGGGGAAGGGAAAGGCGATAGGTACTTGGAAATAAGGGGTACATAAAAATGAAATATATTAATAAAAATAGGATTTTTTAAAAAACAGTTGGAAAAATCATCCTAAAAAAATGACATGCCACTGGTCATTTTCTAATGGGAGAGATGGGTTTTTCCCCTTGGGTAGCTTTTATTAGGTTATGTATTCTCTCAGTAAATCTCCAAAGACATTCTTCTCCCCCAGAGGACTTGAATAGATAAATCTCCCCCTGGTAAGTACCAGGCTCTCTGATAGGGGCTTTACAGCAGCTGGGTTCCCCAGCGAGGAGTGCAACCAGGGCAAGCCTCTTTCAGGATGAAGAGCATGGGGAGGGGGATGGGAGAACACCTTACTGGAGGAAGAAAGCTATCCCCACAGGAGTTAAAACAGGAAGAGGAAACTCAGCAAGGCCTGGAACAGAATTGGGCAGGCTCAGTCTCTTTAACAGGGCCTGTTCCAGCCTGGCTCTAGGGAGAGAGGATGCTTGCCAAGAGGATGTCACAGCTAGCTAGACCAAAGGGTCTGTCTGTTCTTAAGATAACAGGGGAAAGCCTTAAATTAAAATAGAAACTAACACTGGCTGGTTAATGGCAATTGGCTTAGATTGTATAATTTACAGGGGAATGTTTATTGGGAAGTGTCTTATATCAAAAGGTGTTAATACACTAAAAAAAGTAACTAGCCTCTCTGGGAGCCATGGCGGTGTAGCAGAAAAAAAAACAAAAACATTGAATTTGGCGTCAGGGGATCTAGGTTCGAATGCCAGCTCCACCATTTGATACCTGAGTGATCTTTGCCAAGTTACTTTGGTCCTCAGTACCATCATCTGTAAAAAAAAAAAAAGTCTTAATCTCTAATTCTATGTTCTTATGCCTTAGACATTTAAAGTCATGACTGAGAAAGGGAAGTGACCTTGAGAAGTAGAGGTAAGCAGACCCGGCTACGTATAGAAAGTTGAAGTCCTTCTATGGGTTTAGAATGAAGTTCCTTGGGGGCAAGGATTGTCTCACTTTCATGTTTATATTCCCTGCACCTAATACAGAACCTGGCACATAGTAAGCACTTAATAAATGCTTATTTAGGGAAGGGTAATAGAGTATATATGGGTATTGTGGTGGTATGGGGGTGAATAGAGTGCCAGGCATGGAGTCAGCAAGATTTATCTTCCTGAGTTCCAATCTGATCTCAGATACTTTCTAGCTGTGTAACCCTGTTTACACCTGTGTAACCCTGTGTAACTCTGTTTGCCTCGGTTTCCTCATCTGTAAAATGAGCCGGAGAAGGAAATGGCAAACCACTCCAGTATCTTTGTCAAGAAAACCCCAAATGGGGTCAGGAAGAGTCAGAAAAATGACTTAATAACAACTACAATATAGTATATGAGGCCTGAGGTCAAGAGGCCTGGGGTTATCATAGGATCATAGATATAAAGCCAGAAAGAACCTTGGGAGTCATGTAGTCTAGCTCCTTCATTTTACAGATGAAGAAATAGAGGCCCAGAAGGAATGGGGGACTCATCACATAAGATATAAGTGGCAAGGGCGGAATTTGAACTGAGATCTCCACATCCAGTAAATTTTCCCCTAGACTCACCATATACCCTGCCTGGCCATTTTTATTTCCTCTTACTAGGTAGTAAGATCCCTGAGGCCAGGGCCTCATCTTACACTTTGGGAGCCCCTACAAGGGGTCTTCCAAAGGGCAAGCACCAAGCAGGCTTGCTGGTCAGATGGCTTGGGACCCGAGAAGGGCTGAAGAAAGAACGTCCCACTAGAGGGAGCTTTCGAGGCACAGATTTTCACCCCCTTCCCCTACGCTAGAAACAGAGCCTGCTTGGGCTGCCTGGCCTTGATCACCCATCTGCTTCGCCTCGGGCTCAGCTATGAATGGTATGCGCACTCTCCTTTCTCTCTTTCTGTCTTGTTGCCTGGGTCTCTGGCTCCCCCCCTTTCCCCTTTATCCCATTCTTTTGGTCTCCCTCTTTTTCCTCTCTCTCTCTCTCTCTCTGACTCTCTCACCTTCCCTTCCACCCAATCTTCTTCCTCTTCTTTTTCATAGAGAACCATAGAATGTCAGAATGGGGAGGGGCCTTAGAAGTCCTGCAGTTACCCCTTCCCCTTTCCAGGGGAGAACGAGCA
>CM053622.1:416367878-416403884 GCA_028646595.1 Phalanger gymnotis
TGTAAAATAAAGGGTTGTCTGAAGTCTCTTCTAGCCCTGCATCTACAAGTCCTCTTCCCTCCTTTCCTAGCCCCCACCCAACCCTCTTCACTTTACCATCTAGACAAGTCAACTACATTGAGCACAGCTATTTGTAGACGTTCCTGGAGGGTTAATTCTCTTCAGCCTCTGACCCATGGAAATATTCTGGCCCGGAGGAAGTGGGGAGAGACAGTGTCTGTCCATCTGCCTTCAGTATGAATAGCCAGCGTTTGTGGTCCCCAGTCAGATGAAGTTACAAGAGGATCTGTCACGCCCAGCAATTTGGTGCCTCAAGGCCTAAGTGCTTTTGGAAGTGGTTACTTCATTATGAGCCATTCCAGGGTGATGGGGGTGGGGAGGTGGAGTGGGGCTTTTGGGAGTCTGCTCAATCTTTGCAGATTTTAAGCGGCTTTTGGGCCCAAGTCCTGCGATGCAATCTCGGCAGCTGGAGAGGGTGTTTCCAAGGGCCTTTCCTGCCCTAAATCACCTGTAAATGATGCCCCTCCCTCTGACACACAGAGCAGTGCCCTTTTCAGTGATGAGAGGAAAGAGGAAAGGAATGAATGTGTCTTCCTGATTTTTTGTAGGCAGCTGACAGATTCAGGAGTAATACTGTCACAGGCTTGCTCCTGTTGAATGACACTGTAGGAAACTTGTCACCTCTGAAGGTTGGGAACCTATGGCAGGCCAAAGAGTCTCCCTCCTTCCCAACAGCCTGCTGGGAAGCTGGATGGGGAATGGCTTTCTTGTGGTTCTTCCTGGGCCTAAGGAGGCCTGTCTGCTTTAATAATCTTGTTCGGGTAATAAGTACTCAGTGATCTGATAAATATTTGATTCCATCAATAAATAATAACAGTAATAGCAAGTTATGGCGTACAAATGTAATAGAACACTATTTTGCTGCAAAAAATGACAAAAGCATTGATTTCAGAGATACCTCGGAAAACTTGTATGAACTGATATGGATTGGAGTGAGCGGAACAAGGAGAAAAAAAGTATACAATAACAATATAAAGGCAAACAACTTAGAAAGACTTGAGAACTCTGGCCAGTGCAATGACCAACAGTGAGAGAAACTGATAACGAAGCATGAAATGTGAAAAGATTTAGGGTGCAGAACGAGACATATTTTTTGGACATGGCCAATGGGAGAATTTGTTTAGCTTGATTATGCATATTTGTTACGATAATTTTGCTTTATTTTTTCAGAGGGAAAAAGAAGTGGAAGAGAAAATGAATTCTTGATCACTGAAAAATATATATAATTTAATTTTTAAAAAGAATGTAAGCTCTTTGAAGGCAGGAATTGGATTTTTTGCTTTTCTTTGTATCCTGGTGCTTAATATGGTGCCTGGCACACAGGAAGTATTTAATAAATGCTTGTTGACTTGAAATAAAAATAAACTGAAAGCACAGAGTCCCACAGGTTGGCACCTCTGTCTCTCTGAGAGAGAAAAAGAGAGAAAGAGAGAGAGAGAGAGAGTAAGCATGAGAAAGAGAACAGAACATGGAAACAGAATTTAAAAAGAGAGGACTATGGGGAAGAACCTGATAGAGTAGTGAAGAGGGGAATAGGCAAAGTAAGGAAGAGGCATGGGAAGGAGAAAGAGGTGGATGAAGCCCTCTGGAACTTTTGGTCTCTCACCTGATTTGACCACAACTGGAAAGACCTGGAAGCTGGAGAAAACTGGCTGGCCCCATTAGCCAGTGATATAAGCCTCTCCTTTTAAAAGATGAGAGGCCACAGAAAAGTCAGCATCCAGGCCACTGTCCATGGGGGTTATTTGGAAAGTGAACCAGAGACTCCTTTAGTCTACACAATCTCTCTACCTCTCTCTCCCTCTGGAGAAGCCCAGGAAAAGCAAAGTCTAGTTAAAAGAAGGGCCTAGAAACCTAAAATCTCAAGTGAAATGCATTTTTTTCCTTAGAATGAACCTGTCTCCCTTCCTAATATTGTCTGAATAATGATTTATCATTTCAGTTGAGATTTGAGTCATTTATTGTTCATTTCCCAAGCACCATCCCCACCCCCCCTTTCTCCCTCCTCACCCCTCATATCCATCCTTGTTTCACTGTGGCCATCCCTGATCATTCCTGGCCAAGTACCCAAGACTCCAAATTTGCTTCATCCAGACTTGATTAGAATGAATATCATTGTACCACATAGTAGGCATTTTATAGATGTTTGTTGATTTGTTAGTTGGTATAGTAAAAACAGCATGGTATTAAGAGTCAAAAGATCTGAATCTGAGTTCCAATTTTATGATGACTCCACTATTCAGAAGCTGTGGGACTTTGAACAAGCCACTTGGCACCTCTAGGCTTTTGGTTTCTTTTTCTTATAAATGAAAGTGTTAGAACTAAGTAATTCTAATATTCTATGGGTCTAAGCTTCTTGAAGCTTCTCTGCTGACTGACCCAAGGTCTCTAAAGAAACCTGGACTTGGATTTAGGCATTTAGCTTAATGACCAAATCAACCTCTGCAAGCCTTCAGAAAACCAAGAATTTCACTAAGTTATCTCTTTAGGTCCCTCTAAAATTCTGTGCCCTATCTATGTCTTTCATCTTCACCCTTCTGGTTCTACAACCATGAGTCCCCAGGGGCAAATAGTAATAAGGCTCAGGATCAAATTATAGACAGGTGCTAACTCTATGAATGAATAAATGAACAGGATGAAGATGTCAATAGGGCAGACCCAACGGGAGCCAAGCAGTTAGAGGAACCCAGCTGGGTGTATTTCAATAAAGGATTGTGGGAAGATGAACTAGGGGGCAACCTTCCTAGACTGAGTCGATTCTCTTGTATCCCACTCATCTCCACCCTTTAGCACACGTGTTCCTTTGGACTAAACCAGTGCCTCAAAAAAACCCTTCCTCTGAACCAACTCCTGACTAAGCCCTTTTCCTTAGGGGAGCCAGCCCCCTTCCCTCCCCTCACCGCACTCCTGTGCTTCCATTCCCCTGGAGAAGAATCCCTCCCTTTCTCAGTCCCCTCCAAACTGTCCGAATTCGGGAGCCTAGAGTTAAACACAAAGTTGAAATTAACAAACAAATAGGGGTGGGGGGGTGCGGAGAAGCCTTTTGCGAAACTGCAGAGCATTTCAAAAGAGTTGGGCCCACACCTCTGAGGCTGCCCCTTCTTCTCCCCCATCGCCTCTCCCCCTCCCCCTCCGAAAACGGGAAGTTCTGCGAGGAAATTGCTGCTGATCGAGCTGAGCTGCTAGGGCTGGTGGACTGGGGATGACTAAGTTTGGCAGTACTACCTGCCGGCTGTTTTTCCTTTTATGGAGGATTTTTGAGAGCTGGGCTAGGGAGGCTCGGGGCAGAAGCGAAAGGGATCCACCCTGACTTTATATGACAGGAACTGAAGTCCGAGGGTGTCTATTCAAGGACAAGGCAGAAAGAGAGAAGGGGAGGGGAGAGGGCAAGAGGACTGGGAGGAGGGGAAGACAGGGAGGGGCCGAGGGGAGTGGTCTCCAGAGGGAGTGGTGTCGGAGTGAATGAATGAACTTTTGGAAGAAAATCCTGGTGTGAGAAGGGGTGCGTACGTGTGCAAGGGTGCAAGCGTGTGTGAACCAGACTCCAGTGGCTGTGAGAAGATAGCTGTGTATCATCCTGTATCATCTAGGGCTGCTGGCCCCGTGGGAGTGGGAACAGCCTGACAAAAGCTGCCTTGGTTTCTGCACCCAGGACCCGGCGCCCCCACATTCCTGAGCCATTTAGTTTCCATTTGTGTATCTCTCTGAATGCCACTGCGGATAGGGCTGCTTTCACATGACCTCGATTTGTAATTTTCCCTTCTCCTTTTGGGGAGGTGGCACGGGGGCCAATGGCCCTGGCCTCCATGCACCACTGTTGGCTGATCCTATGTGTGTGCCGGGTCCGGAGGGGAGGAAGGAGACAGATCTCTTTGCCCATGTCCCAGTTCCAACTGAGAAACTCTTACCTGAGTTCACCCCACCCTTTCATTCCCTCAGGTAATAGATGTGGGGGAAGGTTGAAACCAGTTGCATTGGCATAGCGGATATGTGTTCCCTCTTAAACTGATTCTCTGTGGTCCCCGCCACACACCCGGGGCCCCTAGCTGCTGGCAGGTTAATATATACCATCTTTTTCTTCAGAGGAGTCAGTCATCAACCTCTGACTCAGTGAAATAGCCTATATTAAGTCAAATCCCCACCTGAAGTCATCATAAGACAGTGACTTGAGAAGTCATCTAAGCCAAATCCTTATTTTACGTAAGAGCAAACTGAGCAATCAGAGAAGTGAATGACTCTCATTAGCAGCCAGGTGCTATCAAAGGCTTGGTGACAACTGGGTGTTACAGTGGATATGGCATCAGGCCTGGAGTCAGGAAGATCTGAGTTCAAATTTGACCTTAGATACTTACTAGCTGTGTGACCCTAGGCAAGTAACTTAACTCCTATTTGCCTCAGTTTCTCATCTGTAAAATGGGGACACATTGGGGAAGGAAATGGCAAATAACTCCAGTATCTTTGCCAAGAGAAGTCCATGGGGCCACAAAAAGTCAGACACAACTGAATGACAACAACAACCATGCCAGAAGCAATATTTGAATCCAGGTCCTCTAACTCCACATCCAACATGTTTTCTATTATACCATTAATCTAACTGCTTTCTGAGCCAGAGATCAATCTGTGTGAACTACCTGATTCCCTTTGTTTGAACTGTTTTGAAATGGTAGACATTTGGTACTCAAGACCTTGAGCTGACATTCCCCGAGTATGATACGGAAGCAGTATGACAAACTCTTTCTATAGTCATGCTCTTCCCATTCATAATAGGCAAAGAACTACAGTGGTGGTGTGTATGTGTGTGTGTGTGTGTGTGTGTGTGTATCTGTGTGTGTGTGTGTATCTGTGTGTGTGTGTGTTTTAAGTTCTGCAACCAACAATTCTGTCCCTGTTGAACGAGCCACTACATCCAGGTCTTAGTTTTTTCATATGAAAAATGGGGGCCAACTAACCCCCCATTTTGTATCTGACTAATTTCCAGGGCTCTTATGAAAGTAAATAAAACAATAAATGACAAAGAGCTTGCAACTCTTGGTAAAAACACCACAATGCTAATCGGGGGCATCATTACCACTTTTAATAACAAGAAGTCATTTAAACACAAAGCCCGAGCTCCTAGCCAAGGCCACAGCATGGGTTCATCCACTCAAGCAGATCTGGGTAGTGGCCTCAGCCCTGACCAAAACCACTTTCTGTAGAACTAGGCTTTTCTTATGTGCCTATGTACCTCCCTTTCCATTGCCTCGCATCCACATCACCGCTCTGCTTGTCTATAGCTACTTTAGGTAACCCCCACAAGTAGCAAAGTGTTTTATGAGAGTCATTCAAGAAGAGGACAGATCCTTCTTTAGCTATCTCTAAGAACAAAGGCCTTCCGCTGACTTCCTGGAAAAATTGGGGGTTTTGGGGGGAATGCCTTTGGTGAACACAATCATATTTGTTGTTGTTGGCCTGATTCATTTGGGTTTTTTATTCTTCTTTCTGGCAGGGAAACAGTTTGCTAATCAGTGACAGCTCTTCCCCCTTCTTCTTCTATTACCACCCTTCCCCTCACCCCCTCCTCCCATGCCAACTTTTATCCTGGAGAACAAAGGGTAAAGGCTAGGACTGAAAACAGATAAGAGCGAACAGGTGAGGGACAGGGTGTTGGTTAAGTGACCTGTGGGGCAGGAAGGGATGGTTAGGCCTCTGCCAAGCTCTATCCTTGACGCACCCAGGGAGGAGATCTCTGGTAGGTTACTCCCAGACATTTAGTTCCTTAGTCTCTGTACAATGGGCACTGGGCTACCTGCCTCATAGACAAAGCGAGAGGGTGAATAAGCAGATGTATATGTTATCCGAAGGGTACTGCTTTCTCCGTTCATTTGGGGGGAGGGGTGATGCACTTCTCTTTTCTCTGTAGTAGAGGGAGGCCATTTGTTCTTTTCACTGTGAGGTGGGAACTTTGCTGTTTTTCTTCTTCTACCTAAGGAGACTTGAAAACTGTACAAAATGTATGTGTGTGTGTGTGTGTGTGTGGTGAAGCTCTTCAGAAGAAATGGTACAGATAGAGAAGAATGGCTTTCTCCGTATAGACACACCACTTTCTCCATCTGTTTCCATAGCTGCATACAGGTGTCAATAAACGTCACCATGCCTGAATGCTGGGACTTGTCTATGTGTCTATGTCCACGTTAGCAACTGTGTGACCATCTATCTACCTATGTTTGTGTTCCTCTGTCAGTCTGGGCCCTGTGCATATGAGTTTAGGTATGTATTGTTGGGTCTGTGTAACTGAGGGGGTCTGGAAGTGAAACTGAGTAGGAACCAGAGAGGAGGAGGAGGAGGAGGAATCAGGGTTACTATGGCATTTTATAGAAGGGATGGAAAGTCCCTGAGAGATAAGATATGAGGAGAAAAGAGAAGTGAAGGCCAGGCATTTTCACTAAGAATTGCAGGAATAGAAGAAATAATGAAACTTACAATATGAATAGATATATTCCTCCCAGCTTAAGCTAGAATCTGGTCAGATATGGTGGGTGTGGATATCTGTGTGTGAAAGTGGAGGTCAGGGTTTCTTTCATTCCCACTTCTCTAAATGCTTGTGTCCTCCCCTCCCCCTCTTCTCTTTCATTCTCTCTTCTCCCCGATTCCGTTCCTCCCCATTCGGTTCTTCCTCTGTCCTCCTTCCCCCTCCCCAGTAGGGCCAGCATATTGGAACAGCACTGCTCCCATCAGGCTCTGCATTCCTTACATTCTCCTTCCTCTCCCCCTCCCCCTCTCCCCCTCCCATCGGGGCTGGTTCTCTAGAACCTCACCATTTATGGAGAGGAAGTCAGGTCAGATGGGCAGAGGAGTCAGAGGCAGGAAGGCAGCCTGGGGTGGGAGGGAGGGCAGGTGTCAGAGGAGGAAAGTCATTGGCTCCTTCAGCCTCTTCCTGGTCCTCCCAGCAGGGTTTAGGGGAGGACTGTGGGCACAAAGTCCCCAAGTGGACTGCCCGACCTACCAAGGCAGGGAGTAGCAATCAGATATCACCGGCAGGCCCCTCCCCGCACCGGCCCCGTGTGAAATCTGCTGCCACCCATGTGAAGCTGACTTGGTTCCTGAAGAGGCCAGATAAGAGTTTCAACAACAGCATCACAGGACTCCAGTGTGGCCAGTAGGGAGCAGGTCCCCACCCCCAGAACTTAAGAACTCTAGATAGAGGCAATAGGTTCCCGGGGAAAGGTTACATGTTGTTTGTTTGGTTTTTTAGCATTAGGAGTCTACTATATGCCAGCCACTGTGCTAAGCCCCCCCCCTTTTTTTTTTTTTTACAAATATTATCTAATTTGATCCTGGGAGGTAGATGCTATCATTCTCCCCATTTTACAGCTGAGGAAATCGAGGTAGACAGAAGTTAAATGATTTGACCAGGGTCACACAGCTGGGGAGTGTCTGGGGCCAGATTTGAACTCCTATCTTCCTGACTCCAGACCCAGTAGAATATCTACTTTTCCACATACCTGGTTGCACCTAAATAAACAAAAACAAAACAAAACACCACAACCAGGAATGGCATTTCCTTCTCTTTCCTCTTGAAAATAGCATTTCCCACACCCCTCGTCTCTCTCATTCCCTTTCTTAACATCTCGGCTATTCAGTTTTGAGCTTGATTCTGCCACTGGATGACCCAAAGTGACTTCTCTCTGGGACTCAGTCTTCCCATCTCTAAAATGAGGGACTAGATGATCTCAAAGGTCTCTTCCACATGTAACACTCTACGATCATAGATTTAGAGATACAAGGGAACTTAGAGGTCAGGTACTCCAAATCGCTCCTTTTATAGAATTAGAAACTCAGGCCCAGAGAGCCTGAGACTTAACCAAGTTCACACAGGTGGTAAATAGCAGAGTGGTGATTCAAACTTGAGACGTCTGATTCCACATCCAGTATTTTTACCATGCTGAATGAACTCTGGTACACGTAGCAGAGGTTACAAGCTCTGGTCACCAAGAATGGCCCTTGGACAAAAATGGGAAACTGGACAAAACTGGTCTCCAGTACACAGACTCTCCCTTTCAGCTGCCACACTTACATTCTGAAATACCTGGTGATCCCACTTCCCAAGGGCCTTTACTGTGCCCCTCCCCAAAGATGACCCATATCTCTATCATATCGCTATTAACAATACATCTTCCTCTGAGGATCTAGGATTCCCTTGCAGAATATTCTCTGCTTTTCAAAGCGATTGCTGGTTAATCAGATAAATTAACCCGTGCCAATGAGTGCTGATATATTAATGGGAGAGGATTAGCTCTTCCCTACTTTCGTGGTAACACATGTGCATTTTAACAGGGACCTCTTCAGACAATGCCTTCTCTCAACGGAGTGACTACAATGGTGGGAATTTTAGGTACTTGGGTGCCTGTTGAGGGAAGGGCTGTTTTGGCGCCAGGCATCTTATGGTGTCACTGACATAATAGCAATGTTTATAGGGTGCTTTACAAAGGGCTTTCTTTACAACAACCTCGGGAGGTAGGCTGGTTAGGTATTCAACTCCAAAAAGCATCTAAGAAGTTCTTCCTGGGTGTAGGGCACTGTCTTAGACACAGGAAACATAAGTTCTCTCCTTCTCACAGGGAGGATAGGACATACACAAATAACTATAACACAAAATGACAGATCATAAATGCACAGGGAGGCCATGTCCAAGGTGTGAGTGGGAAAACAGCTCTATTGATACGGGGAGCAGGAAGGCATAACAACCCTGCTGGGCCCAGGAGGACTGGGTTACCCCTTCCCCCTCCATTACAAAGGCTTCATGGAAGAGATCATATTCCATCTGGACATTAAGGAGTCAGGAAGACCTGAATTTACTAGCTGTGTGACCGTAGGAAGTCGCTTAATCGCTGCCTCAATTTCCTGAACTGTAAAATGGGTATTAATAATAGCACCTTCCTTTCAGGGTTGTTGAGAGGGTCAATTGAGATAACAATTTAAAAGTTTTGCAAAACTTAAAAAAAAAAGAAGCTGTTAAGTTTTGTAGTTCTTTGATCGCTATATATAAATGCCAGCCCTTAAAGGAAAGCTAAGATTTTAATAGGTAGGGGTAGGGATGGGTACAGGTATGGAGGCTGGACAGAATGGGTAGAGGACAGCAAGGAGCCCATATCTGTGCATAAGTAGTATAAGACTGGCAATGGTTTGAAGAAAAGGGTTGGGTCTCAGCCCAGGAGAAGTTAACAAGCATTTATTAAGCACCTACTGTGCGTCAGGCACTGTGCTGGGGGTACAACGTAAGGCAAGAAAAAACCAGTCCTTGCTCTCAAGGAAGTCACTGTTTAATGGCAGAAACAACATGCAAACAACCATGTGCAAACAAAATACATGTAGGAGACTTTAGGAGAGGCATAAGCATTAAGAAATGAAGAAATGAATCTCCCTGCTTTTGCTGGAGAGCTGAGGAGACCACTCATGGATCCATATGTTGTCAGACACAGTTGCTCAGTTAGGCTGTTTTGATGGGTTGTTTTTCTTGGTTACAAAGGGGTTTACTCACTGCAAGGGGGTGGACAGAGCAATGGGTCTCTTATTGACTACAGCCCTTCAATGGTTCTCTTATTGTTTCTATCAGGAAATGACATAACTAGATGTCATAATAAAAGAAATCAATAACACAACATAAAATAATGGATGGGATTGGGGAGAGGGTGGAGGTAACAAGACCTATGATGGCAACAATCCAGGTGGCTGGTACTGGAGGCCTGGTGTAAAGGGGTGGTGATAGAAATAGGTGACAGACGGCAGAGATATTACAGAGGACCTTACAAAGACTCGATGAGGAGATTTAAAGGAAGAGGAAATAAAATAAAATAAAATAAAATAAAATAAATAAAAAATAAACCAAAGGCTTCCAACAGGAAAGACTGGGTGAAGAGTGATACCACTGAAAGAATTAGGGAAGACAGGATAGAAGGTAAATTTGAAGGAAGGATGGAAAGGTTGAATATGGAGACATGCTGAGTGTGCAAGGAACTCGGGGGAGCATTTATTAAGCACCTATTATATACCAAGCACTATGCTAAGTGCTTTATAAATATCTCATTTGCTTCTCATAACCTCCCTGGCAGGTAGATGTTATCATTGTCTTCATTTTAGAGTTGAGGAACCTGAGGCAGACAGAGATAAATTGCTTTGTCCATGGTCAGACAACTAGGAAGATCTGAGTTCAAATCCAGCCTCAGACAGAACTACAAAGTATCTGAGGCTGGATTTGAACTCAGATCTTCCTGACTGCAGGTCCAGTGTCTACTTTGACACTTAGTGGACTCTAGTTGGTGGGACTTCCAGATGGAAGTTCTGTAGGCATAGGTCTGAAAGTCTGGAAGAATGAAGAGATGAAGAAATTGATTTTGGAGTTATCCCTACAGAAATGGTGGCTGACGCCATGACCTTAACAAGAGAGACAGAGAGAGAAGAAAGTGAAGGAGATAATCTTGGGGAACAATCACATTAAGGGGTTCAGCAAAAGGACAAAGATTATTATCAATATATTTGGTTGAAGAGATCCAGGTGAGGAGGTAAGGTCGCGTGGTCACATAGATGGTTTTTGGAACTTCAAGTCCACAAGACTTTCCACTGTCCTCTAGAGCCATCTTTTCTGGTCATGTCATAGGGTTGACTACTTTAGAAATCAGAGAAGAATCCAGACTATTCTCACTGAGTCAAGGCCTGACAGGTCTAAAGGCCTCTTTTCACCCCAAATTTCAAAGAACGGAATCCTACTACCTTGCCACCTTTGAACTACACAGCCTTCAGGGCTAGCAGGAGAGAAGACAAAAACTAAAGTTAGTGAGGTTAAAAAAAATGACGCAGAGAGCCCTGACACACCCAGGGCAAGGTGTAGGGATATCCTTTAGTTATCACAGATTTTATACATTCCCCTCAGTGCCCCTAAAACAATAAACCTCAGTATTATTGCTCCCACCCTGTCTCCTTCCCTTCTATAAAACCCCAAAGGGCTTGAAGTTTGGCCAGAGTCTATCTGAAATCTTGGGGAGAGCCACTTTTACACTTTTTGTAATCAAACAGTTAACAAACATTTATTAAACTGCTCTATGCCAGGCCCCATGACTGCTGATGCAAAGACAAAAGTGCAAACTGTCCTAGCCTTCAGTGCAAACAGTCCTGGCCTTCAAAGAACCTGATATTCTGGGCAGAGGATACAACTTGTCTACATAGAGGCATTTACAAAACAGATACAGAATGATTTTGTGGGGAAGACACAGAAATGTATCCCTCTTCAACTCACTGATTTTTTTTTTTAATCTTCCACAGCCCTTATTTAGGACATAGTGCTATGAACAGAGTAGGTGCCTAATAAATGCTTCTTAAGCTGAATTGCAAACAAGTCAGCTTTGAAAGCTACAGGTTGAACTTAGACACATTAAAAGAAAAGTCGGCTGTACAGAATAGAGATTTGTAGTTTCATGTATGGTCTTTTTCTATGCTACTGTGTACACAGAAAGTCCATTTTATTTGGTGTTTGTTAAATTCTGAATTAAATTTTTCAATATAAAAAAACTGAATGGAATACATTTGCAGGGATTTGCTTCTCATACCTTACACACTTTGATTTTTAACTCTTAAATTGCTTGACTTCAAGTCATAGCAGGTATCTGTTGAGGGAGAGTCAGGGCCGTCTAATGGGAGGAGTGCTGGGCTGGGGTGGACTTAAGGAGAATCCTATTTCCAGCTTTGGGCAAGGCATTTAGTTTCTGTCAAATTTCCTCATCTGTAAAATGTGGAGATTGGACTATATGGCCTCTGAGGTCCTGTTCAGCTTTAGGTCTGTGAGTTGTCCATGATCACGCCTACTTGTGTCCATCAGATGGTAAGCTCCTTGAGGGCTGGGACTGTCTTTTGTTTCTTTTTGCATTGCCAGTGTTTAGTCCAGTGCCTGGCACATAGTAGGCACTTGACAACTGTTGACTGACTGATCGATTAAGAGGCATGATTCACACCCAGGTGTCTCCTGACCACCAAACCAAACTGACATTGGATACCGGAGACAACACAGTCAATCAATAAACATTTACTAGGCACCTACAGTGAAGGAGGCACTGTGCTAAGTACTGGGGACATAAAGAAAAGCAACAGTCAGTTCCAACTCTCAAGGAGCTCATGGTCAATGGGGGATACAACATGCAAATACCTGTAAACAAACAAGCTATAGACTGTATAAATTGCAAATAATCAACAAAGGGGAGAAGGTATTAGCTAAAGGGTGGATTGAGAAAGGCTTCTTATAGAAGGTGGGATTTTAGCTGGTCTTGAAGGATACCAGGAAAGCCAGGAGGCAGAGATGAGGAGGGTGAGATTTCCAGTCATGGGGGACAGGAATACTACTTAAAAAAAAAAAAACTAAGAAAGAAAAAAAAATCTCTGGTTATCCATTACTGTTATTCATACCCTCCCAACCCCCCTTCAGGGCCAGAACTCCTGATGACACAGACAGGAAAGGATGACTCTAAACTGACTTCAGAACTTAAAGGATTTCAGCTCATTCTAATCTTTTGGCCTCTGATTCATCCGGACTGCCCATGGCAGCCAGACAACTTGGCATCTGTTGCTACTCTGCTCTTTGCTGCTGTGACTTTCCCCAGTAGCCTGGGAAAACCCGTGGAGTTCTGAAAGGATCATAGATCTTATAGATAGAATCCACAAAATAGGTGATGGACTCTAGATTCCATCTAAATCTATGATAGAATCATAGATTTTAAGACGGAAGGGATCTCAGAGGCCATCTAGTCCAATCTTCCTCCGAATTTTCCAGATGAAGAAACTGAGGCCATGGAAAAGTCTGCAGGTGGTGGCAGGGGGAGGAGGGGAATTTTCTGAGGGGAGAAGGGGCTATGGTTCTTTAGAGCCAAGTAATTCATAAGAGAGCAGAAATGGACTTTATTGGGAAATAACTGGGCTTCTTGGAAGTACATGTGGGGAGATAGCAGAAAGGAAGTTTTTTGGCGTTTTCATCCAAACTAAGCACAGCTGTCTGAGTTCTGTTTCAGCTGCCTGTGTCCTCTTTCTTTCATATGGATTCATCGTGTTTCTCTCCCATTGATCAATCAATAAATGCCAGCCATAGCATTTTAGAGCAGAGAGGGCCTCTGGAGAGCATCCAACACTCTCATTGGACAGAGAAGGAAATAGATGCAGAAATGGAATATGACTTGACCAAGGTTATACAATTAATGTGTGAGTGAGTTTGCATTAGAAGGAAAGATATTTTCCCAGGGACTAGAAAAGACCTGCCCCTCCCCCCACATCCTCACCAGTCCTGCCCAGGGCTCCTGATCACACCGTAATCAAAACTGTTTGGACTTATCCAGCCCCTTTATTTTGTTTTAGTTTTTCAATTGACAAGCATTTGTTCTCCCTTTCTCTCCTATCTCATCCAGTTAAAAAGAAAAAAGAAAAAAAATTCTCGTACCAAATATGTATGGCCAAGAAAAACAAATTCCCACATTGTCCGTGTCCAAAAACCTCATTTCCAGCACCAGTATTTTACAGATGGGAAAACCAAGGACCAGAAAAGTGAACTGTCTTGCCTAGGATCACACAGTGAGTTAGTGGCCCAGATCCCTACCCATCCTGCCTAAATTCAACTTGTAAGAATTAGTCAGTGCCTGCCAATCAATTAACTTATCATCTTATTATCCCTTGAGAGACATGGTGCTTAGGACACAAGACTGGAGTTCTAGCCCCATCTCAGTCACTCATTATCTGTGTGAACCCTGGCAACTCATTTTTTAATTGCTCCATGCCTCAGTTTCCCTATCTGTAAAGTTAGAGGGATTGAACTACATGGCCTCTAAGGTCCTTTCCAGCTCTAAATCTATGATCCTACAGATCCTTTCCTAGGTAAGAGACTGTAAAAATAAAACAAAAAGTTGGAATGTGGCACCCTTGGGGAATGATTCCTTCTGGATAGCTGAGGCTTCATCCTTTCACGCACTATTATTTAAAAAATGAACCCATTTAGATGGAAATCTAATAAAGACACATCCCTATCTCCATAAACAGAGGGCATTGAACATAACTTAAGCTTTTCGGTGTGACTCAGCATCATCAGAAATGTTAGTGATTCAACTATAGTGTAATACAGTGATACCTTAATGGCTATTTAAATGTATAGAGCCCTTTGGCCTAGCCTAAGTGAAACAGGATGCTGCTCTATGAGTTATGTTCCTACTTTTTATAATTTTCTAACTCTGCCCATGTCAAATGATCATTTTGAATTTCCATCAGTGTTGAAGGGTAATAGCTCCTCTCCCTCAGTTCTAATCTTCCCCAGTCCGAGAAACTAGATAACCAAGCTTGTTAGAATTATATATTAAGTAACAATAAATACCCTCTGAGGGACCAACTGAGTAAAGTTCAGGAACTTGAGTGAATGGACTATGGGACATTTCTTTCTTTCTTATTTCTTTCTCCTCTCTTTCTTTCCAGTTCTTAGAGAGGTAGGCGTTTCCAGCCAGCTCAGTTTCAGAGAGGTGGTCATATTTTGGCAGGGGCCTTCTGGAGGAAGAATACATTGCTTAAAAGAAGTTTTTTTAAAAAAAGACATGCCCAAAACATAATGCAAAGTCACAAAGAGTCCTGGGCAGCTTTATGCATGAATGTATGCAAAGGGGGAATTTGTGGCCCTGTTGTGGTTTGTAAAGTTTTTTGAGGGAACTGAACCTGTCATATCCAAAAAAAACTGAGAGAATAAACGATTAGGGGCTTTTGGGAGCAGAAGCTTTTTTTTCTAGGCAGGGTGCAGCCAGGTCGTGATTTTTTTTTTTCATTTGCCTCTGTGAAATTCCACCTCACCCAAAAGACTCTTTTGGAGAACCAGTGATTAGGAGGTTTCTAACTAGATTATTTTAAATCATATTTGGGCCAAGTGTAGTATACGAGCTACATAAGGGTGGGTCAAAGTCCAGGGCAGGAACCATTGTCAGAAAAGAGCAGGCCAAGACAGACATAGAATCCTAGGATCATAGATTTATTTCTGGAAGAAACCTCAGAGGCCATTTAATTCATCGTCCTCATTTTACAGATGAGGTCCAGCAGGGCGGTTTTTTTAAACATGTGTGTGTGTGTATACACATACACATATAATTATGTGTGTATATAATATTATGTGTGTATTATAATGTGATATATAATATAATAATGTGTATATATATTATGCATATACATATAATTATGTACATATATACATGTACACCGAGTGTGTGTGTGTATGTGTGTAGATAGATAAACCTAAAAAATTTTCCCCCAATTACATATAAGAACAATTTTTAACATTCATTTTAAATAAACTTTGAGTTGTGAATTTTCTCCTTCCATCCCTCACCTCCCCCCTTCCCTAAGACAGTAAGCAATTTGATATAGGTTACATATGTGCAATCAATCCAGTTCTTTCTAATGCTAAATGCAGCATTCTATTCATTAATGCCATATGGGCAGCCAAGGTAAGTGAAGGAAGGAAGATTTAGGGAACCTAGCAGAGGACCAGAGGGCAGGTAGGGTTTTGCCACTAAACATAAACTTTCTCCAGCTCACAGTATTGCTGAGGAGCAAGTCCTATAATTAGGAAGTTGAGGTGGGGGGTGGGATTCTATTTTTAAAATAATTGTCTTTGATTTACCATTGTTCATGCTTTTCCTATCTGCCAATGGTAACTAGGAGTTGGATCAGACAGGCACAACGCAACCCACCCACGGTTTATGGAATGTGGGCATGAGGTATTCCCTTCCCTGAAAGGACTATAGGTAACACTTCCCAGGCCAGGGTGGAGCAGGGAGGAGCAGAACAGAAACACTGGCTGGGCCTGGTAGCAAAGACTTCAATCCCTGCCCTGAATTCAGAGTCTAGGCCCTGAAACCTACGAGTGGGGAAACAGGGTTAGCAAAGAGCTTAAGGCCTGGTAAAATGGCAACATCAGGCCAGCTTCCTCCTCAGCTTGGCTTTCCCTAACTTCACCTCTGAAGAATAAGCCTAGAGTTGTGGATTTTAGTGCTAGGTCACCTCTGATGTGTGACCAGCTGTCATAAGCGTATTAGCGAATTTCTGGCAAATGGTTCAACACCAAAAATTAACATGATTTTATCAGTGGAAACGACAGTAAAGAAAGAGCATTGTTGTTGTACCCTAAGGATTGTGGGACCTTTTAAATCTGCATTTGGCTTGTTGCTAAAATCTTCCATAGGTGTTGTCTCTCCTGTTAGATTGTGAGTCCTTTGCAAATAGGGACTGCTTGTACTCCCAGCACTTAACATAGGGTTTTGCACATAGTAAGCATTTAATAAATGCTTTTTTCATTCATTCATTCACTTATTTATTCACTCATTTTACCAGTACAGGAGCAAAGCATCTTTGGGAAGCAATCTGAGCCTATGAATATTTGTAATATGGTCTTTGTTTTTTTTTTCAGTTTGCAATTGGGGTGGGAGGGATCGGTGAGGATAAGGATAGGAAAAAAAAAAGGAAGGAGGATCATTTGGTTAATGAACAGAAGAGAATAAAAGGAAAGTCCGAAAGAATCACAAATGAGCAGGACAGCTTTGAAAGTTACATATTGAAATTATTATATATTTAAAAGAAAACCAAGCTGCACACAATCACAAGATGATGCCACAGTCCAATTCTCCCCTTATGTTTTACACAGCAAATGGAGATGTCCATCTTATTTAGTGTTTGTTAAAGTTAGAACAAAGAGAGAGACAGAGACACAGAGAGATGAAGAGAGACAGAGAGACAGAGACAGAATGACAGAGAGACAGAGTGGGGTTGGGGACTGGAATAAATAATGTTTTACATTTTGCAAAGAGAACCTTGTCTTACTTGGTCCTCAAGAGGCACCCATGAGGTAGGTAGGTCAGGTATTTGTGTCTCCATTTTACCAAGTCTCAGAGAAGTTTAGTGTTTTGCCATTGGTCATACAGCAAGTTCAGAATCACAGAAGCTTTAGTGCTGACAAGGATCTCACAGGCTATGGAGTCCAACCCCATCATTTTACAGATGAGGAAGCTTGGTCTAAGGGGTACACAGCAAGTTGGTGGTAGAGCTGGGAGTGCAACCCTAGAAAATGGTGCCTTGAAAAAACTGCAGGATTTGGAGACAAAGAACCTGGGCCCAAATCCCAGCTCCACCACTTAACTATTTGGGAGGTCTTGAATAATCACTTAATCTCCTGTGGATGAGGAGACTGGATTAAATGACCTCTAACGTCCCTTCTAGCGGTAAACCTCTGGTTTCGAGCTCCTATTTCTAGTAATAGGCTCCTTCAACCAGATGCCATGTCATTCAGTCTCTTTCTGTCCTTTGTTTTTCTTTCTTTCTCCTGACCTCTCTGAACAATAGCTTTTGCTCTGTCAAAAACACCTGTGTGACCTTGGGCAAATTCCCTCATTTCTCTGAGACTCAGTTTCCTCATCTGCAAAATGAGGGGGTGGTATGATGCTGTCTCCTCTAGGTCTAGGTCTATGATCTCAGGAGCCCGTGACTTCTTATGTTCCCTTCCAGCTCTAAATTCTATAACCCTTATTCCATGTTCATCTTTCTTGCTTTCTTTTCTTTGGTAAATTTTAGACAGCTTCATACTTGGGCAACACCAGTCTAACAGAAGCAAAGCAAGTCTTTCTGGTGATTCTAGGCTTTCTGCCTTTTTGCCCAAATAACATTTAGTCTCTTTGAATGTTTAGAAAAGAGAGTTCAAACCATAGGGAATCACAGAATCATTAGACCTAGATCAGGCTCTCAGAGGTCACAGAGGTCCAAAGATCCAGAGCTGGATGGAACAGACCTTCATGCAGTCTAACAGCCAGGTTTTTCAGCTGAGGAAATCAAGGTTTAGTGAGTTGCTAAAGGACACACAGATTGAGAATAACAGAGCTGGGATTCAAACCCAAATCCTCTAATTGCAAATCCAACATTCTTTCAACTGTATCAAGCCACTATATCATGTAAGCCAACTACATCATGCCTGAGTCAATGAGAGCTGAGTTCAGGGAGATCCAATCATCTGAGTGTCCTCAGTAAGGGAGACAGTCAGATTCAGGGACTTCTCTCACTCACTTCTAGACCAGGTCTCTACCTCCCTGTTACTCCCAAGGAGTTTAAGCTCAAAAGTGTAAGAAGGCTAGGAAATCCCAGCTTTGCTTTCTCAGGAGGGTAAAGACCTGCCAAGCCCCAGGCAGGGCCCTTTCTTGGCTCAGAAACTCCAGTGACATTGAGTCTCTCTCCCTAGGGCAAGGCTGGGTAACTTGAGAGGGAGAACAAACGAATCAGAAAAACTAAAACGAATGTTAAAATGACTGTTAACCTGAACCAGCCTCAGAAGCGCACACACACACACACACACACACACACACACACACACACACACACTTCAACATAGAAAGAGAGGTCACCTTGCTTACCTCCTTTATCTTCTCCCCTTCACACCTGAGCTACTCTAAAGAGACAAGAACCTTTCCTGCCAATAATAACAAATAACAATAACTCACATTCTTGTAGGACTTTCAGGTTTGTTGTTGCTGTTTAATCGTTTTTTTTTTCAGTTGTGCTAACTCACCGTAGCCCCATTTGAGGTTTTCCTGGCAAAGATACTGGAGTGGTTTGTGCCATTTCCTTTTCCAGCTCATTTTACAGATGAGGAAACTCAGGCAATCAGGGTGAAGTGACTTCCCCAGGGTCACACAGCTAATAAGTGTCTGAGGCCAGATTTGAATTCAGGAAGAGGAGTCTTCCTGACTGACTCCAGGCCTAGCTCTCTATCCACTCTATCACATAGCATGTAAATATTTTTTTTTTATTTTTAAACTTTATTTTGTTTTTAATTTAACAACTTCCATTTATACTGCACATTAATCATGACAACTGCCCTTAGAGGGTAATGTTGGTATTACCATTCCTGTTTTGTAAGTGATAAAACTGAGGCAACAAAGGTTAAGTGACTTTGCTAGATTTATACAACCGGTGAAGATCAGAATCCAGATTCAAATCCATGTATCCTCTGACTCTGTAAGGTTTTGTATAATGTACAGTCTTGTTTTGTCCAGCATAAGAGATATTAACTTAAATATCCTACAAGTCCAGAATATTCTTTTTTTTTTCGTAAGAGGAAAGGCAGAGCAATTGGGGTTAAGTGACTTGCCCAAGGTCACACAACTAACAAGCGTGTCAAGTATCTGAGGCCATATTCGAACTCAGGTCCTCCTGACTCCAGGGCTGGTGCTCTACTCACTGTACCACCTAGCTGCCCTTAAGTCTAGAATATTCTACTTAGTTATCTGAGTCCAATCCTTTACTGATCCATATTTTTGCATGTAAATATTCTTGCCCCCATTTTATAGAGAAGCCAGAGAGAGGTTCAATATTTGCCTTTGGTCACTCTTCTCGTAAGCTTCAGAGCTGGCAATGGCACCCAGATCTCTTGTGTCCTCACAGATACCCTGGCCAATTCAATGATGTCAACAATAATACAGTAAGCATTTTTTAAGTGCCTACCACTGAGCTAAGTACTGGGGATACAAAGACAGACAACAATGTCTCTCAAGGAGCTCATAGTCTAACGGGGGAGACAAGATGCAAACAACCATGTGTAGATAAAATATGTACAGCACAGATTGGAGATAACCATAGAAGGAAGGCATTGGCATTAAGGGGCACTGGGCGAGGCTTCATACAGAAGGTGAGATTGTAGCTAAGCACTTCTGTTTAGGTGAGGAAGTGATTCCTGCCCCGAGTGAGAGATCGGACTTACTCTTCTGTAAAGTTCCTTCCACCTTTGTTTCAATTCAATTCAACAATCCTTCATTCATTACATGTCAATGCAAAGGACACTCTGTAAAAGATGTAGTGTCTGTCCTCAAGGAGCTTACCCTCTAACTGGAGAGACGAGATTTAACAACCACAAAACAGGACAATTATGGGCTAAGGGATGTTGCTAGGAAAGCAATAATTCCCAGGAAAATGAAAGGTAGTGAGGGTTAAGGGATGGCTTGCTGGACTCGGAGAGTCACGAAGATCTAGGATCAAATCCTACCTCTGAGGGCAATCTATTAACTTCTCCCTACTTCAGTTTCCTTAATTGTAAAGTAGGGGACAATCATAACCATGCCATACGTTTCACAGGGTTGTTATGAGACACAATGTGATTTTTACAAGCACTTAAAGTGCTATATAAATGTCGGTTATTATTAGGGGGAGAAATCACTGTGGCTTGAAATTCCCCCATGAAATTCCCCTATGGAATACCTGAACTTGAGCCTGACAGATGGTAGAATAGGCCAACAGGTGGAAGAGGAGTTATGGGCACAACTTTAGTAAGAAAATAGTTCACATATCGATGGCACTTTAAAGTTTACAAAGAACTTTCTTTACAGCAACTATATGAGTAGGATAGTTTAAGCATTAGTATCCCCATTTTATAGATGAAGACATTGAGATTCAGGTAGGATAATCAATGTACCCAAGGCTCATGCTGCTAGTAATTATAATAATATTATAATTATATAGCTATCATCCACATAGCACTTTAAGGCTCGTTAACATGTTGTACAAATATTACCTCATTCGATCCTCACAACAGCCGTGGGAGGTAGGTGCTATTATCTTACAAATGAGAAAACTGAGTCAGACAGAGGTGAAGTGATTTGTGACCAGGGTCCCATAGCTAGTAAAGTGCCTAAGGCTGGATCTGAACCTATGTCTTCCTGACTAGAGGTCCAGTACTCAATCCAATGTGCCACCTAGCTGCCTATCAGCGCTGGGAATCAAACCCAGGTCTTCTCCAAGTCCAGTGCTTTTCATAAGATAAGATAAAATACCTGTGGGTTCCTGAGGCCAAGAAATGTGTCACCTGATAGCTAGCCCTCTACTTGTCAAACATAGCTAGGATTGTCCTCAGACACAACATTGTCAATGTCCTTGAAGTTCCACCCCAGCCCAAACAGACCTGTCAGAATCTGCTTCCCACTGGAACAACTCTGAAGGGCTTAGAGTTGTGTCGGCAACACGAAGAGGGAGGCGTCTGAGCAGAATCTCAGTAGAGGAAAAGAAGATGGAGCCAATGAGAAAAACAGAATCACAACACAATAGTACTAGAAAGGCCCCTCCCTCACATATGTTGTCCAACCCCACTTCCTTTATAAATGAGACTGAAGCCCAGAGAAGTTCAATGGCTTTCTCAAGGTCACCCAGCAAATTCGCGGGAGCTAGTTGGATTGGAATGGTTGTCAAGCTTGGCTTTTTCTATGGGCGGGCAGTATCTAGTGTGTCATTCCATAAACAGCACCTCTCTATTAAGGGATCTGGGCCAGAATTGCATTACCAAGGTGAAGGGTGCAAGACAGTCTCCATCAACAGGTGCTTGCCACTTGCCATTCCAATGAGCATGAGAAGGAGCCAGGTAGGCAACTCCCAGGCAGTGCTCTCCAGCTCTTTTCTTTTTTGAAAAAGAAATGGTTTTTTTTTATAAACTTGACCTCAATGGTCTCGGAAATCTCAACAAAGCAATACACAAACCAAATAAGGAATGTCATCCATAAAATTGTAAATTCCAATCTATTTGCAGTTTATTAAGCAGAGATTTAAAAAAAATACACACATATGAACTAAACAAAATGATAATGATGACATCTTCTGTGCTATGCTCCTTTCTGATCTCCTTTCTGCCTATGAACTTATCAGATTTTGTTGCTGTTAATTTTTTATTTGGCCCTGATCAGGGTGTGTTGTCCTGATTCTGCTCTTTGGCTCTGCATCACTTCATATCAGTCTTTCCATCTTTCTTTGCTTGCTTCATATTTGTCATTTTTGGTGGTGTGATAACATTTCATTGTGCTGATGTAACTTGGTATTTTCAACCATCCCTCAATGCATGGACATATAGGTTGTTTCCGGCTTTGCACTACTAAAAGTAAATTCCCAATGTGTAATTTTTGTACGGTGAAATCTGTTTTCCACCTTTTAATAACATCCTTGGGATATAGTCCCAGTAGTGAGATCACTGGGCCAAAGGGTATGATCGGTTTTGTAATTCTTATTGTGCATTGTCGTATTGTTCTCCAGAAACACTGCATCAGTTCTCAGTTCTACCACCAATACTATCTTGTACCAGTTTCCTTACATCCTTAGCAGCAGTTAATCCGGACACTTTAAACTCTCTCAGCCAAATTAATGGGAATAGCGTGTTCTTTCAAAAGTTGTTTTAAATCACACCGCTGATTACGAGAAAGTTTAAACAATTTCTCAAATAATTATTAACCATTTGTCTTTCCTCCCTCAGAACTTATCTGCCCCATCATTTGTCCATTTATCCACTGGGCATGACTCTTATAAATTTCTGTCTTTTTAATCTGTGAAATTAATGTGTAAAGAACATCACTTCCCTCTGTGGTGTTTGCCACTGGATAAGAACTTGTCGCACGTGGTATTGGCTGGGGAAATGGACAATACATTTAGGGCTCCAGAGTCACAAATTCTAATCACTGCTGTAATCTGCCAAAATGCCATATAACCTCTAGCGGATAATGTTTCCATCTGTGCTTCATGTTTTCCATCTGTCCTATAGATTTGTATACCTACTCCCCAATATGAATGAGATAATGTTCATACTATAGTTGTCATCAGGGGCCACACTGTGAAACCTCTTTAGATAGGGCAGTGTGACTTATCACAAGGTCTTGTACAGGGTGTCCCTAAAGTCTGGACACATAGGAAAAAAATGCATATTTTGAAATATTTGGAATGTTAACAGACCTGAGCCCCCTTGACTTCTTTTTCTGGGGTATGCTAAAGGAGGTGTACTCAATGAAAATCACAGATGCAACTCACTTGATTGACCACATAAAGAGTGAATATGCTAAAATTGTCGGCAATGTGGAGTTATTGTATCGAGTTCACGTGAATTTTGCAAAGCGCGTCAACCTTTACATCGCAAATGACTGAAATCATATTGAAGATGTTATTTGTTAATATTCCAATTAAATAAAATGTTGTTGAAAATTTCATTCATTTCATTTCTTGAAAATATGCATTTTTGCCTATGTGTCCAGACTTTAGGAACACCCCGTACTTCAGTAACTAAGTCTTCTTAGATAGGGTCTAAGATGGAAAAGCCCACACACAGCTGATCTGCATTCTGAGGTACTGACAACATTTGCACGTGTGATCCCTGGGCCACTGTCAGTGATCTTTGAAAGTTCACGTAGAACAAAGAGCTACCTCAGGGATAGAAAAAAGCAAATGTTTCATTGTTAAAAAGGAAAAGGAATGGATTCTGCAAGCTGTGAGCCAGGAAAGTTGATTTCAGTTCCTGGAAAAATTCTAGAGCATATTATTAAAGGAATGGTTAGTGAACATCTAGAAAATGAGGCAGTGATCACAAAGAGCCAGCATGACTTCATCAAGAACAAGTCACACCAGATTAATATCATTTCGTTTTTTGAAAGGCTTAGTGGACTTGGTAGATCAGGAGAAGTCAGCAGATGTGGTTTACCTAGCTCTTAGCAAAACATTGGACAGTTTTTTGGGATACTTCTGTGGACAAGATGGAGATATGCAAGCTAGACAAGGGTCCCATTGGGTGGATTTGAGCTGGCTGATTGGCCAGACTTGAAGAGTTGTCGTTAGTGGTTCCATATTAACTTGGAAGGAGCTTTCTAATGGAGTGCCTCCAGCATATGTTGCCCAGCTTAGCTTATCTCTGTGCTGTTTAACCTGTTTATCAATGAGTTGAAAAAAAGCATAGGTGAAATGCTAATCAAATATTTAGATGACACAAAGCTGGGAGGAAGCGCTAACACATGACATGACAGTCAGTAGCCAAAAAGATCTCAACGGATTAGAACACTGGGCGGAATCTAACAAAATGAAATTAATCTTAGGTCAAAATATAAGTTTCATAACTTCTAGATAAAAGAAGCATGGCTAGACAATAGTTTGACTGAAAAGAACCATCCGAGATCTTTAGTGAACAAAGAAGTCAATATGGCCATGAGAATGTGTTTTTAGGCTAATATAATCTAATGATGCATTGTGCCTGGCACTAGGGAGAAATGGGGAGACCTACTGTATTTTGCCCTGGTCAGACTACAACTGTAGTACTGTGTTCAATGCTGTGAGTTGAATATTGATGAATTAGAGGATATTGATAAATTAGAGTGTCCAAAAAGCAACGAGGGTGATGAAAGGACTTGAAGTCATCACAACCCAAGCCTGGGTTGAAGGTGCTGTCAACAATTTGGCCAGGAGAAGAGAAGACTTAGGGGGTAAAGTGTAGGAGGCTTTAAGTGTTGAAAGGCACGTCATGTTGAAGAGGGAAAAGACTTCTTGGTCGCAATATGCAGAACCAGGAGTAATGGATGGGTAGATTTTACAGAGAGGAGAATTTAGATTGTTGGATTGTTTCAGTTGTGTCTGACTTCCTGACCCCATTTGGGGTTTTTTTGGCAGAGATAGTGGAGTGGTTTGCCATTTTCTTCTCCAGCTCATTTTACAGATGAGGAAACCAAGGCAAACAGAGTGAAGCGGCTTGCCTAGGGTCACACAGTAAGTGTCTGAGGCTGGATTTGAACTCAGGAAGAGTTTTCCTGACTCCAGGTCTGGCACTCTATCCACTGCGCCACCTCACTACCCCACCTATCAATTAGAATGATCCAAAAGTGACATGGGTTGCCTTGAAAGGTGGTGGTTCCCTGTTCACTGTGGTCTGCAATAAAAGCTTACATGACTACTGGTATATTAGAAAGGGAATCTTTGCTTTGGTTTGGGTCGAACTAGACCAAAGGTTTTTCACTTGGGTTCCACAGATTCCCAAGAAATCTGTGGATAGATGTCAAGGGATCTGGATACTTGTATGGCGGAAAAAATAAAAAATTGATTTTTTGTTCATTTTGGTTTCCATTGAAATCCTTTATATTTCATTTTATACATTTAAAAACACTATTCTGAAAAGGGTTTTACCAAATAGGCTTTATCAAACTGATAAAGGGGTCCATGATCCAAAAGAGGTTCAATACCAGATGGTCCTCAAACTCCTTGAAAATCTCTTAATATTCTGTGAGGCCTCATATTTAATTTCATATCTATCATGCTAATGAAAAAAGGTGTTACAAAAACTGAGATGATCATTATTAGCAATTGCCTATTGGGAACTCTATCTTTTTTTAAAATTTAATTTAATTTTTTTTTCAGGTCTGAATTCTCTTCCTCCTACCTCCTGAGAAAGCAAGAAAAACAAAACCTGTTACAAACGTGTATAGTCAAGCCAAATTCCTGCATTGGCTGCGTCCAAACAAAGGCAAAAACATGAGCCTTAATCTGCATTCTGAGTCCATCAGTCCCCTTTCTGGAGATGGGCACCAAGCTTCCTAGGGAGTGTTCTGGAATTGTGTCTGCTCAGTGGGTTGATTAGGAACTCTATCTTAAGCCTATCTGCACTCTGACACTATTCCCAGAAGCTAATGATTTCCTCTATGCAGAATCCACAGTCTTCTTCCAGATCAGGGCTTTCAATGAAACAGTTCTTTGTCTTGTTCTGTCATCTGAATGGCATTCTCCTTCCATCATCATAGAATCATGGAATTCTGGAAGGTCGGAGCCAGGAGGTTCCTTATAGAGATCATCTGGTCCCTATCATTCTAATGAAGAGAAACCTGAGGCCTAGAAGGGCATAGTGACTTGCTCCAAGATCACACCATGAGTTAGTACATGTCAAGAGTAGAACCAAGGAAAGGGGAACAGTGTGTCCAAAGAGCAAGCGTCGGGTTTGAAATAATAGGATTTTGTTTCATATCCCACCCTTATTGCCTGTGTGATATTAGGCAGATGGCTTAACTTCGCTGGGCCCCAATTCCCTCACCTGTAAAATAAAGACACTGGACTTTGCTGGCCTCCGTGGTCACCTGCCTCTCAGGGCAGGGCTCTTTCTCATATACCAAGACGCTTGGTAAGTCTAAAAACGTGTGCCGATGAGCCCTGAGAGAACGGAATCAAATTGGCACAAAATCTCCTTTCAAAGGCTTTGTAAGACCAGAGAGCCAACTCTGAAAAACTTAAGAACTCTGACTAATGTAATGGTCCGCCATAAGGACCCATGATGAAAAGCATTCCCCATCTCCTAACTTAGAGGGGATGGACTGAAGCTGCAGCACAAGATACACATCTTAGACATGGCCAATATGGGAATTCATTTTGCTGAACTATGCATATTTGCCACTAGGGTTTTCTTTTTCCAAGTTGGGGAATGGGCAATAGGGGGAAAAGAACAAAATGCTTGTTAGTTAAAACAATTTTTAGGGGCAGCTAGGTGGCACAGTGAATAGAACACTGGCCCTGGAGTCCGAAGGACCTGAGTTTAAATCCAGCCTCAGACACTTGACACACTTACTAGCGGTGTGAGCTTGGGCAAGTCACTTAACTTCAATTGCCTTGCCTTCCCCCCTCCAAATAAAGAATAATGATTTTTTAAATGTGAAAAAAATGTCAAAGACTGAGCAGCCTCAAAAATTGGTAGCCTGTTATAATGGAAAGAGAACCTGGATACGGAGGCAAAGGACCTGCCTTCAGGTTCCAGTTCTGCCACTTACTAGCTGTGTGAACTTGGGTAAGTCATTTCTTCAAGGCTCAGTTTTCTTTTCTTTAAAATGGGGATAATGATACCTATATTGGCTACCCCCTAGGGTTGTTATGAGGATGAAATGAAACATTGGATGTGCAAATGAAATATTGAATGTGAAAGCACTTTGTAAATAGTAGAATGCAAACATAGGCTGGGTTACTATTATTATTATTAATTATTAGTCCTGCTTCTCTTCTGGAATTTGAACCAATCCTGGCTCTAATCAAAGACTTTAGATCCCTCTTCTTTGCTCTTATATCAGCATTTTCTATCACCTGAAATGGCTTTGGTATCAAGCCTCAGAAGAACAGCTGGCATTGAATCTCCTGTCAGTTCCTGAAGGCAAACTTCATTCTTCCCCACTGTCACCCCAGAAGCCATTAGAATCTGGAAGATGGGTTCAAATCCTACCTCTGACACTTGATAGCTATGTGAGTGTAGGCAAATCACTTCCCTTCACCAAAGCTGTTTCCTCATCTTTAAAATGAAGGGGCCAGGCTATATTATCTCTAAAGGTCACCTCTAGCCAGGAGTATGGTGGGAAACATTTAACAACCAGCTCTCCAGCGAAAAAATGTCTGTGGGACACAGTTTTTAGTTTAAGCTTCACTATAAACATTTTCTCCATCACTTTCTTAAGTCCAGACAATCGACAAGACAACAAAGCAAGCCCCAGTTTTGAGTGGATTTTGGATTTGGGAGATGGAAATGTTCACACTGAAAATTTAACAAAGAGCTGATTACCTCTGCTTCTAGCTCTCGATTCTATTATCCTGTGATATGTCTTGGAGCCCTAGCTTCCTCATCTGTAAAATGAGGATTAAAAATAACTGCCCTACCAACTCCATAGGGTTGTCATACAGCTAACACGAAATAAGAAATGTGAGAGTCTTGAAAAGTTTTTTTTAAGTGCTATAAAAATAGGAGATTAATATTCCCCCTCCCCCAAGATTTCCCTGGGAACTCCTAGGAAGGAGGTGAGGAAACCCCCTCAAACAATGTGAATCTGCCACAGCAGTTTGGGCAATCTATCATCTTAGTTGCAAGGAGGCCTTGAGCAAGTTAAATGACTTGCCTGGAATGTCTCAGCCAAGATGTGTTGGAGGGGAGGTTACAATTGAGATCTTCCTCAATCAGGAGCCCAAGCTTTCTCTGTCCACCTGACCAATTCCCCTCTCCTCCTTTTTTTTCCTTTTTGTTCCTGTTTCCATTATTACCTTACTACTGTGGCTATTACAATATACTTTTCTAAGGTCAGGGCCACAAGCCTGGTTAGCAAACTTATCTCAGCAGCCACCTCTTCCTAACACTGATGTGGGAGACACCACCCTCCCCAGACCTTATAATGAAACTTTGTTTTATCAACTTTCACTGCTGGGAGAGGCCATATTTTTTTTAAGGGGGATACACTTTGACTAACAACCTGTCTTATAATGAGATGGGGGGAGGGGGAGAATCTGATACATTTGGAAGTCACCTTAAAGGTGACTGAATTAAAAATGGACTGCCTTGTGACGTGTTGATCTTGCTGTCATTTAGAAGTGTTCAAGCCCCATGATCTTTTTATGGAATTGGTAGCAGCAATTTCTGCAGTGAAGGGTGGCCTGGATTAGATAACCTCTGGGGTGCCCTTTGACTCTCAGAGCCTGTGAATGAATCTTTGAGGACCTTAGAGGAAGAAGAAGGGTGCCTATTAGGCGGTATTAAATCCCTCTTTCAATTTAAGCCAGTTTGTCTGGTCTATACTGATAAAACACCATTAGTGGACTCTGTCATTTCTGAGTCCAAGACTTACAGAGTCCTTGGCACACAGACCAGTATAGACTGGAAATCTATCTTCTTCACAAGCCAATCTGCTTTTAAGCAGGGAATAATTTTCACAGGGGCAAACTATGACAGGAAGATTTTTCTTCTAGATTGGCCATAGGAAAACCTCCCAGTCCTCCAGCCAAGTACTTCAGGAGTGACCTTGAGTGTTCTTAATATTTTTTTCCATCCCATTACCTTTTCAACAGAGAGATATTTTATTGCATCTTTAGGTCAGATGGTGGAGTCAACTGTGGTCCCCTCTAGCTCTTAGATCCCTAATTCTACAAGTCTCATTTTTTCCATATACCTGGTACATATTAGTCTTGATTTGTTTACTCTCTTTCCTCTCCATTCACTGCTTTGTATTCAAGGAGGCAGTGTGGCCCAGTGGATAGTGTGTGGAACACCTAGCCAGAGAATCAGAAGATCTGTGTTCTTGTCCTGCATTTGATTAACTGTGTGAACTTGGGGTGGGAGGGAACAAACATTTATTAAGCCTCTACTACGTTCCGGGCACCATGTTAAGCCCTTTACAAATATCTCCTACTACGAGGTAGGTGCTATTATTGCCATCATTGAGAGAACTGAGGCAGACAGAAGTTAAATGTCCAGGGTCACATAGCTAGTGTCTGAGGCTGGTTTTAAAGAATTCAGGTCTCCCTGACTCAAGGCCGGGTGTTCTATCTACATTGACATCCAGCTGCCTTGGGTCCTCTCCTTAGACTGGGCCTCAATTCCATAAAACAAGAAAATCTCAGACTTGGAAAGGACCTTAAAGGTCACCTTGTTCAGCTTTTTCCCCATTCCCCACAGGCACCAGGATTTTCTCTACGGTATCTTTGGCAAATGTTTAACCAATCTCTTCTCGAATACATCTATCAAGATCCAGTGATGGGGAACTCACTATGCCTGGAGGCAGCCCATTTCATTGTTGGATAACTCTCGTAAGAAAGCTGTTGCTTATATGAAGCCAAAACTGGCCTCGCTGGAACCCGTGGCTCCTAGTTCTGCCTTTTGGAGCAACACAGAAAAACGTATCTCTGTCTTTCACAGGACGCCTTTGATGAGTTATCTGGCCCTTCTTCCCCAAGCCTTTTCCTTTAAAGTTCTTATCCTTAAAGGGTTGTCACCAACCCATTTCATATCTACAAACTTGGCTTCTTCCTCTGTAAAATGAAGGAGCTGGGTGAACTCAGTAGTCCAACTCTCTCCATTCTAAGAGAATTTGGAGCAAAACATAAACCAAGGAATTTCACTCGCAGATGAAGATAAACCCAATCTTCCATGGGTGGAAGCAAAAGAGCCATGTCAGTGCGGTGTAGTGGGAAGATCACTGGCCTTAGAATCAAGAAGACCAGGGTTCAAATCTCACCTTTGACACGGAATTAGGCAACCATTTAGCACTCTTCAGCTTCCGGTCCCCTTTCGTAATATGGGGGTGATAAAAATATTTGTAACCTCATAGGGCTGTTGATGATACGAGTACTAAGACACACACGCTTTGTAAACACTACATAAATATTAGCTTATTATATTAATATAGGGAGGAAGGTGGTTTGAATACTCAATTGGTCTTCAGATCAGGGACTACTTTCTCAGAGGCACGAGCAGTCCTAATGTGCCTGGCATAGGGAAAAGAGAGAGATCACTCTTTGGGAGCTGGAATTCCCATCTGCGCCCTTTCCCTTCTCACCGTACCTCACATTCTGTATACCTGGAATGTTCTCTCCACCCCTGTGCCCACTTCTCATCCATCCTTTGACCCAAGTATCACCTCCTTCATGAATCCTTCCTTACTATCTGTCCATCTTCATGCCAGGATGCTTCACAGACCTTGCCTCCACCTCTGCCCAAACACTCCAGCTCCTGCCCTGGTGACCCTGAACTTCTGATAGGTGAGCTTTTCCTGCATCTGGCTCAATCCCAAACTATCTTTACGACAAACCTTGGAAGGGTATCCTTTCTCCTCCTCTTTTCCAACTCTAGCCCTGAGCACATTAATCAAATCAAAGCCACCATTCCTGGAAAAGCCTGTCAATCAAATGCCCTGTGACGCCAATCACCATCCCAGTGACTTCTCTGACCAAAATGCTCCTTCCTGGCCATCACTGCCTCATATGGCTTATCTTCTCCTAAAAGAATGTAAACTCCTTGGGTGCTGGGATGGTCTGGCTTCCGCTTCCTATATTTGTATCCTCAGACAGCACAGTACCTGGCATATGATCAAGGCTTAATAAATTTTTTTTTATTCATTCATTCATTCATTCACTAATCCCTTAAGGCTAGCAAAAACTTTCTCTCTCAGACCTCACAAAGCACTGTTTTGCACCCACTGGACTTTTTCCTATAGTTTCTCCCAGATGCCTAGGACCTTCTCCTCCAAAGGCATGTTTTCCACCCCACCATCCTTCTTCCTTCAAAGCGTACTAGACTTAAAGTCAGGAAGACCTGAGCTCAAATGTAGCCTCAGATACTACAACCCTGGGCAAGTCACTTAACCTCTGTCTGCCTGAGTTTCCTCAACTGTCAAATGGAGATAACAATAACATCTACCCTTAAAGGGCTGTTGTGAGTGTCAACTAAAATAATATATTTTTTCTGGAAATAGTATTTTATTTTTTCCAATTAAACGTAAAGATATTTTTCAACATTTTTTATGAAATTTTGAGTTTCAAATTTTTTCTCCTTCCTTTCTTTCCATCTCCCCTCCCCAAGACAGCAAGCACAAATAAAATAATATTTGCAAAATGCTTAGCACAGTGCCTGGCCCCTGGTAGGCACTATATCAATATTCATCCTTTCCTGCCCATATCTTGTGTGTGACTCCCCCATTAGAATCTTGAGAACTCCTTGAGGGCAGGATTTTTTTTTTCTTTTTTCTTGGTATTTCCCAGAGTTTACTTAGCCCAGGGCCCAACACTTAGTCAGGGTTTACTAACTATGCTGTTGATTGACTTTAAAAAAAAAACAGACTAGACCGGTGATTTTGTTGGAATAAAGAACTTCCTGGGTGGAAACTCCCTCTTCCCCCGTGCAGATCAGCACCTACTCTGAAATTTACCATTTTACACAGTGGTCTGGAGCACTAAGAGATTATTAGGTGGCTTACTTAGGGTCAGAGGCCAGACTTCAACCCAGGTCAGTCTTTCTGACTCTAAGACCAGCCCTCTCTCCACTCCACCACATGGTCTTTCTATCCATTAGTTTGTATTCTATTCATCTTGTGTTGGCATCCTGTCTCCCTGCTAGAGTCAAAATCTATCAAGACAGGTATTCTATCTTTGTACCTCTAGAAGGGGATTGATAAACACTTGGTGAATTGAAATGAAGTGATCGGCTTATAGTTGGAGCAGAAGGGGAAAGGTGGCCATTCCCATCAGAAGACAAATCAGCAGCGTCCTACACCCACACAATTGAACTCAGTAGAGAAGAAAGAACGAATGAATAGAAATAGACAGGTACCCCTAAGCTGACCCAGAAAAGACATTTCACAGGAGTGGAGGAAGGCTAACCCCTTCTCCTAGCCAAGGAGTAAGAGGGAAGGAAGGGGGCAGGGTGGGGTGGAGAGAGAAAGAGAGACAGAGACAGAGAGAGAAAAACAGACAGAGACAGAGAGAACGAAGGAAGGAAGGAAAGAGAGAGACACAGAGAGAGAGAGAGAAACAGAGAGAGAGAGAGATGGAAAGACAGAGACAGAGAGAGAGACACTGCAACAGAGAAGGAAGGAAGGAAGGAAGGAGAGAGGGAGAGAGAGAGAAAGAAAGATAGAGAGAGAGAAGAGAAAGAAAGAAAGAGAAAAAGAAAGAAAGAAAGAAAGAAGCAAGGAAAGAAAGAAGGAAAGAAGGAAAGATAAAGAAAGGAAGGAAGGAAGAAAGAAAGAAAGGAAGAAAGGATGGATGAAATGATCTGTTTGGGCTTTAAAGGGGAGGAGGACGGCTGCCCACCTGTTCTACCCAGGGAGGAAGAGGGAAGGAAGGAGAGAGAGAAAGAAGGAAAGGAGGAAGGAAAGCAGTGACGAGGGTCTCCATTGTGAAAGGCGAAGAAGAGGAACAAAGCCAAGCCTCCCCACCCCCCAATCCCCCAGCTGTCAGACAGGGAGGGTAGGAGGCTCGGCCGCCACGGTGGTTTCCTGTTTCCGTTAACTCATGCAGGGTCGGTGGCCGGCCCTGATTGGCTGAGCTGGCCTACCCCAGGTTTTGCCATTTAAGGCCGACAAGCTCTCACAGCCGCACCGCCTGCAGCGGAGTTCCTGAGGAGGTGTGTCACTTGAGGATGCTTCCGACGCCCTGAAACCCATCGGGCTGGGGGTGGGAAGTGAAGGAGACAGGCAGGCACCTACAGCTCTGTCTGGTCTGTCTAAAATCCTCCACCTCCAGCTGGTGTTTCTGGAGACAGACAGGTCTCTGACCTTCTGTCTAAAAGTCTGCACCTCCAGGGGCTCTCACAGCTCCCTCCTTCTTTCCTTCTCCCTTCCCTCTCCCAGCTGGGTGAAAGGGAGGAGGACACGGAGAAGTTTGAAAACACTGACTGTGCTGTCAGGGAATGAATGGTCCGTTGCTTAACACTCTGCCTCAGTGGATCAAAAACAAAATGCTCCATTTGGCCCTTAAAACCCTTCACAACCTGGCCCAGGGGTGGGCAGTCTTTGGCCTCAGGGTCACATGTAGCTCTCTAGGTCCTCAAGTGTGGCTCTGACTGAATCCCAAACTTCACAGAACAAATCCCCTTAATAAAAGGATTTGTTCTGTAAAACTTGGACTCAGTCAAAAGGCTGCACCCAAGGACCTAGAAGGCCACACATGGCCTCAAGGCCACAGGTTCCTCACCCCTGACTGGCCTTTTCTTACCTCTTCAGTCTTCTGACACCTGAGGTCCCCCGCCCCCCAACATATTCAATGATCCAGCCACAGGGCCTCCTCACTGTTCCTCACACACGACCCTCATCTCTTGACTTTGCAACCTGTGCCCACAGTGGTCTCCTTCCTTGTCTCTGTCTCTTGGCTTCTTCAAGATTCAAGTAAAATCCTACAAGGGGACTTTCTAGGTCCCTCTACCTCCACTCCACTGCTAATGCCTTCCCTATAAGAGTACCTCCCATCTGTCCATCTACCCTGTATATAAGGGGAGACTCAAAGAAATGGCAAACCACTCTAATATCTTTGCCAAGAAAACTCCACAGACAGTACGCTCCACAGGATCATTCTGTATGTATCATGTATGTACGTAGTTATTTATATGTAGTCTCCCTCTTTAGAATGTGATCCCCTTGGGGACAGGGACTTTTTTTTTTTAATCTCTGTACTTAACGCAGCGCTGAGCATGTGGCAGGAGCTTAATCTTTGAGACTGAATGGATTTCCCTTGAGATAGCCAGTCAAAAGTACCCCGTGAAATATCTTTAGAGATCTCAAAGCCCCATTAGACTGTGAGCAGTTTGGGAGCCCGGACTATCTTTTACCTTTCTTTTTATCTCCACCTCTTAGCATAGTGCCTGACACATAGTAGGTGTTCAATAAATATTTATTGACTGAGTAATTGACCAAAGGCAGCTCTTATTATACAAATGTGTTAGAGAGCTAATATGGACTCTGAATCACCAAGAACTGGATTCGAATCCTGCCTCTGACGTATAGGAGCTGTGTGACATTGGATAAATCACTTAACCTCTCAGTACCCCCAGGTAACCAACTGTCTAAGACTATGAGAGGAAGTTTCTCACTGGGACCTCCCTATCCTGATGAAACCACAGGTCAGAATAACAACAAAAAGTTAACAAATTCCCAAGGGTGCCAGGGTAGAATCAGGAGACTGCTCTGTCATGGACTCACTGTGTGACCCCAGGTGGGTCACTGAATTGAGCCTGCTGGAAAACGGGGATCATTTTCCCTGCAGGAGGGTTTCATGAGGACAAAGGAGATGGGGAGGCTGATTCTCCCATTCCTGCTTGGCACTATCTCTCTGGCTCCGGGCGGAGCATGTCTCCAGTCCCAGTCTTGTGAATCCTTCCTCCTTCTTTTCTCAGTCTTGGATCTGCAGCCCTTAGGGTGGTCCTGGCTGCTGAATCTTCTTTGGCTGCCTTCCCGCATCCTCAACAGCTGCACAGAAAAAAGGCCTGGTCGTGCCAGCAGGCTCTGCCACGGCATTCATTTCTCGCATGACCTTGGCCAAATCACTTAAATCTCTCCAGGCCTTAATTTCCCCTATCTGACAAACGAGGAGGATTGGGTTAGACAGGTTCTTAGGGGCTTTTCCAACTCTTCACATTCTCTGTTAAGATCCTATGGGGCTTCCAAGTAGAAAGTCAAACTTGTGGAGTGGAGTATAATAAATGTTTGTTGAGTAGCTGAGTCTCACCACAGCCCAGCAGCAGGTGATGGCAGAGACAAAAGGGAGTGGGGCAGAGGCAGCCATGCTGGATTTGGAGAAAGAAGACCTGGGTTCAAATGCCGAAGCTCATGCCGTATGAGACCATGGGGCAAAGTCACTTACATGGCAATGGGGAAAATCAATGGATTTGGAGTCGGAGGTCTCAGGTTCAAAATCTGGTCTCTGTTACTGTGTGATGTTACACAAGTGGCTTAATCTTTCTGAGCCTGTTTCCTTGTCTTAACCTGAAGGTGCCCTCTACGGTCCCTTCCACTTCCATCATCTATGATTTTATGAACCTTTCTGGTGATAATAACACCACGGATACCCACCTCAGGGGGATTATTGTGGGACCTGGAATGTATCAAAGGGTTCTTAACTTGGGGTCCATGAGTTTTTTTTGTTTTAGTAAGTATATTTTAATAGAGTTGAAGCTTTTTTAAATACTAAAGCTTTAATAGCTTAAAACCTCACTAAGACTTTTGGGACATCATGTATTTCAATATAATGTTTCCTTTTGTAATCTTACATATTTTATTTTATGTAGTGAAAAATGCGATTCTGAAAAGGGGTCTACTAGACTCCCAAAGGAATCCATGACATGAAAAAGGCCAAGAATTCCTACTCTAGCGTCCCTGCTCCGGAGGCACACAGGCACTTAATAAGTACTAGTTGAGGTGCTTGCACTTATGAAGTGGTGACCCTTTTTCATAAGGAGTTAAAGGCCAAGTCACCAGTCAGAAATTATATGAAATAAAAATCTTTTTTTTCTAAATTAAAAAAAAATACTTGTTGGTTAACTAAAATCAGATAATATCTGCAAAGTCCTTTGCAGACTTTAAAGTACCACATAGTGCATAGTGCACCAGCCCCAGAGTCAGGAGGACCTGTGTTCAAACCCAGCTTCAGACACTTACTAGCTGTTTGACCCTGGGCAAATCACATTGCCTCCAAAAAAAAAAAACAAAAAAAAACCCCAAACCAAAAAAAAAAAAGCACTATATGAAGGCCATCAGATGAGAATTTGGAATTGGCTTTGGAATTAGAAGACCTGGGTTCGAATCCTGTCTCTGAGAATTCTGGTGAACCCATTATTTTAAGGGAGAAGGGAGGAGAGAGTTCTGTCTGAGGGAG
>CM053622.1:416403984-416447797 GCA_028646595.1 Phalanger gymnotis
GGTCTAGGGGAACCATGTGAGCAAAGACACAGAGATGGGACTGGGCAGGGTGAGATAAGGCCACAGCTAGTGGCCCAGTTAGCCTGGATCATAGTGTACATGAAGGGGAGTAGCACGAGATAAGGCTGGAAACATAAGTTAGAGCCTTGAAATGCCAGGATAAGGAGGGCATACCTTATTTGGTAGGCGATTGAGAACAACCAAAGTTCTTTTGAATGTGAGACTGACATCAGATCCATGCATTAGGAGGCTTTCTTGGGCACAGATGTGAAGAATGGACTGAAGAGTGAATAGACGGGAGGCTGGAAGACTAGTTAGGCTATTAGGAGACCAGGGAGGAAGTCCATTCTAGACACAAGGGAAGGATGGTGGAGAAAAAATGACAAGCATTGCTCTTGACCTTGACCCCAATTCCTGGCTCTTAATATGGACAGGAGGGTTGCCTTGGGTCCTGCAGTGGCTACACACAATGGCATCTTTTGCCTCCTAGTTGTGAATAGTGTAGCATAAATGGAAATGAATGTTCCATGCTTTTCTCCCCTCATCTTTGCCACAAATTAACCTCTTCCTACCTACCTAACTTGTTCCCCCAGCACCCCAGCACATACCCCTGCCCCAGCCAGACTGGTCTCCTTGGAATAACCTGTATTTACTATGCTCGAGCTCTCTTCCAGATCTAAAATCCTATATTTCCCACTCATGCTATTGCCTCCTCATGCCCCACCCTCACCTCTGCCTGTGCTCCCATGTCTGCTCAAATGCTACCCATCCTTCCAGACCCAACTCAGTTCTCACCTCTTGGTGGAAAGGCTTAGTCTTAGAATCATAAGATCTGAGTTCAAATCTTACTTCTGGGGCTTAGCTGTGATTATGGGCAAGTGACTCTCTGTCTCTGAGCCTCAGTTTCTTTATTTGAAAAATGGGTATAATTAAAGCCATAGCATCCATCTCACAGGGTCATTCATGGTTGTGAGGTGCCAATGAGACAATGCCCATAAAACGCAGTGCAAACCTTAATTGCTATATAAATGTTGGCTGTTATAAAGGTCACTCATAATGTCAATATCATTCTTATTATTTCAACAAGCCTGATTATTATCACCTTATATAGGTATTGCCTTTTCCTTATTCCTATTGGGCTAATAATCAGCCCCTTGATTGCTTCCTAATTGCTCCATTTGGCTTCTCAAATAGATTGAAAGTTTCTTCAGGGTGAGCACCTCTAGGCCCCGAAGATAGGAGACCATAGTTAAATATTTGAGTGATTGATGGAAGGAAGCACCTACTCTTTCAATCCAGAGGAGGGTTTCACTCATCCTCAACACCTTCCACTGGCCCAGTTTACCTTGTCCCTCTACAAGCACCTTTGCCCCAACCTGAAGCATTCAGGAGCAGTGACGTAGAGGCTGCTCTTCTGAGTGTGTGTGTGTGTGTGTGTGTGTGTACAACGAAGCTTTGCTGCTAATTTGAAAGCTTCTCTACTTGTGCCTAGTACTTTTCTTTTTCCCCAGAGAGAAAAACAAATTGAAATTTAACTACTGAATATTATGGGGCAGGTTTACGCGATGGGATTTGTGGGCCTTCAGCTAAATCTCTTCCACCCCAGCTCATCTCCGGTGACACTAGAAACTTCACTATTAGTGATTCATTCCTTTGACTTCTCATAAAATGAAAACATCCACCCTCTCAGAGGTGGAACACATTAAGTCCTTCACACCTTAGTAGGTATGAGATTATCAGATCCGGATGGAGAGGACATGTGTTGGGGTGTTCCCCGAGGCAGGGAACAGAAGAGTAAAAATGAGGCTGGAGGACGCTGGAGATTTATTCCCCCAACTTCATATTGTTTCTGGGTCTGTGGTAAAGGCAACAGGAGTCCTGCCTCTTGCTACCAGCATGAGCTTGGCCAAGTCTTTGGGCCTCCATTTCCTGCTTTGTAAAATGAGGGGGTTGGAGAAGTTGAGGAATCATGAGCTTTGCCACTTACTACCTGTGTAGTCTTGGGCAGGTCCCTTACTCTCTGAGCCTGTTTCTATAAAATAAGGGTGATGGTGGTGGGAGCAGGAGGTGGGGGTAGGGGAGACTTCCAAGTCCCTTTCAGCTCTAAATCTACACTCCTAAAACCACTAAGGTCTCTGTCAATTCTACATCTATGTTCCTAGGTTAGGTAGATAGTTTGGCTAAGCTTAGTCTTAAAAGCCCAAGAGATAGTGCTCAGGCCCTCAGGGTTTTGATTCACCGTGTTATGAGGGCCAGATTAGGTCAGCTGAAAAATGAGGTGATTTCCTCATAAGGCAGTATAACAAGTCTCCATCTATGATGAGTACTCCTTCCATTTCCACTGCCCCAACTCCTTCTCACCTCTAGCTAGGGCAGGAGTAGGGAACCTGTGGCTTCATGTAGCCCTCTAGGTCCTCAAGTGCAGCCCTTCATATTTGGATTTAGTCAAAGGGCTGCACTTGAGGGCCTAGAGGGCCACATGTGGCCCTGAGGCCACAGGTTCCTCACCCTGACCTAGGGTCTTGTCCGTAGGCTTCAAGGGGGAGCCATTTCCCCAGCACTAGTTACCACCCAAGCTTCCTGGCCCACAGCGTCTTCATCAGGGGTTGGGAGATTGGGAGATGGGAAGGGGAGAGGGGAGGATGGTTTCTTGGCACCCAGATTAAGCACTCAGCCCAAATGATGTGTCATGTTTCTGCCTCCCCTATGCTTCTGCATGGGATGGTTTAGTGACTGGAGGGCAGATTTATTCAAATTTATGTTCCCTGTAATGTCTAGGCAATGACGTCCCTAGAAGACAAGGCCTTGAATTGTTCTTAAAAAAAAAAAGTGGGGGAGGGGGAGACAGGAGCCAATTTGTTTTCCTGTTTACAAATTCTGATCCATCTTTAAAGAGTGTTTGGGAGCCTGAGAGGCAGACACCAAACCCGATCGCAGGATTGTAGCTGAGTGACTCACATTTGTCTTTGCTCGTGGGTAGCCTGAAGGGGTACGGCTGAGAGCCAGAACACACCTTTGAAATTTCAGCCCTGAAACCTCCTTCCAGGTCCTCAATTCATGACTTACCTTCCCTACTTGGTGAGGAGCAGCAGCTCCTAGGGAGGGGCTAACTCACCACTGACCCCCCAAACAAAGGGAACAGAAGGAATGAAGGATCACAGCTCATGGGATACTGAATTCAGAGTTGGAAGACACCTCAAAGGTCATCTGACCTAATTTTCTCATTTAACAGAAGAGGAAACTGAGGCTCAGAGCGATTGAGTGCTTTGGCTAAGGTCAGAGAGATCTCCCCCTCCTGCCCTTTGGGTCATCACCTCTCTCTAATTTCCACCAATGCCTTTTCTGCTGCCTTCAAACATACCCGAGTCTTCCTCAAACTTAAAAAGCAGCATGGGATAGTGAACAAGGCACTGGATTTTGAGGGTCAGGAAGATTGGGGCTTAACCAGGAGAATGTTGTACACAGTAGCAGCAACACTGTTCGATGACCAGCTCTGATTGACTTAGCTCTTTTCTCAGCAATGCAATGATCTAAGATAATTCCAAAAGACTCAAGATGGAAAATGCTGTCCACATCCAGAAAAAGAACTATGGAGTCTGAATACAGATCGAAGCACACTATTTTATCTTTTTTTTTTTCTGGTGGTTTTTTCCCTTTTGTTCTGATTTCATATCTGAGTTCATGTTTCACAACATGACTAATGTGGAAATATGTTTAAAATGATTGTACATGTATAGCCTATATTAGATTGCATGCCATCTTGGGGAAGGGAAGGGTAGGGAGGGAGAAAAAAAATCTGGAACTCAAAATCTTATAAAAATGAATGTTAAAAACTAAAAAAAAAAATTCAATTAAAAAAAAAAAGATTGGGGTTTAAGACCTGTATCAGATACTTACTAACTGTGTGACCCTGGGGAGATAAGTCACATAACCACTCTGTGCCTCAGTTTCCTCAAATATAAAATTAGGAGGTGAGACTAGATGGATTCCAAGTCCTTTCCAGATCTAAGTTTATGATGCTCTGATGCCTTCGCTTCACCCTATTGTCCCTTAAGGTCTCCTTCAGGATCATCATCCATGTCTCGGTTTCTAGAGGTGTGCCCCACGGCTCTGTCCTGGGCCCTCTCCTCTACTTTCTATGCCCTTTTACTTGGTGATCTCATCAGCTCCCATGGAGTCAACTATCATCCCCCTTCAGGGGACCCCAAATCTACACCTCTAGCCCTCCTCTTTCAATCGATGAAGAAGCATTTATTAATCATTTATTTTCCTGCGCTCTATTTTCACATCTCCAACTGCCTGCTGGACATCTCCACCTGGATGTCCCATAAACATCTCAAACTCAATGATGCCCCAAACAGAACATGTTCTCTTTCCTGCCTCACTGCCTGAATTTCCTATTTCTAAGGAAATACACCTTCCTTCCAAATACACTCAGATTACCAACCTAGAAGTCATTCTTTACTCTTCACCCTCACTCATACATTTAATTTATATTAAATCAAGTGAGATAATATTTATAAAGCACTTAGAACAATGTTCAGCACACAGTAGGTACTTAATAAATGCTTATTCATCTCCTTCCCAACCCCCCGCAAAAGCTATCAATTTATTATTTGTCAATTCTTGTCAATTCAAACATCTCTCATATATATCACCTTCTTTTGGGGAGAGGGAATGAAAAGAAGAAGGAAAGAGAATAAGCATTTATGTAGTGCCTACTTGTGGACCAGGAACTCTGCTAAGTGCTTTATAAAATATTATCTCATCCGATCCTCACAACAATCTTGTGTGGTAGGGGATGTTATTAAAGCCATTTTACAGCTGAAGAAACTGAGGCAGGCAGTGGTGAAGTGACTTGCCTAGGGTCACACAACTGGTAGTCTGAGGCTGGATTTGAACTCAAGTCTTTGACTCCAGGTCCAATGCTCTACCCCTGCTGTCACCTAGCTGCCTCAACAACCCCACCACTTCTACCACCACTGCCCCAGTTCAGGCCTTCAATACCTCTTGCCTGAACTATTAAAAAAAAAGCCTAGGGATTGATATCTCTTCATCCAGCCTCCCCTCTCTATCCTCTATAGGGTTGCCAAATGGATTTTGCTAAAGATCAGGTCTGTCCACATTGCTTCTTGGCTCAACAAGCTTCCAAGGCTCCCCCTTGTCCCTAGGATAAGACGAAAATACCTGTTTGGTGTTTACAGCCCTTCAGAATCTGGCCCTTGCCTAGTTTTGCAGCCTGATTAAACCCGAGTCCCCTTTAGACATGCCACAATTCAGCCCAGACTGCCTGCCCAGAGGGGATGTCCCATCGCTCCACCTTGGTGCAGGCCGCCTCAAAGGTCATTTCAAGTTCCTCCTCCTTTAAGAAAGCGCTCCCCCCCCCAACACTTTGTATTTATTTTGTATACTTCCTAGATTTATTTATTTGTGGAGATGTAGTATTTTCCTTCCCCTCCTCCCCTATCTTACTTTCCTATCTGTATTCCAAGTACTTGGCAGAGGCTTGACACACAGTCACTACCTAATACGTGGTTTTTTGATTGATTAACAAATGGCAGCCCTAACCTATGACATCCTCTACCTGTAGGTGTGAGGTGTAGGTGTAGGGAAGAGGGAAGACTGCCCCCAATTAAAAAATTTTAAAATAGATAAGTAGATAAATGAATGAACAAATAAATAAATTAAATCTCTCTCACCTACGCCTGATAGCCTACTATCACATATTTGTCCCTTTGGATTAAACCTTGTCTTTTCCCTTCCAAGTCATCTTTTAAAAAGCAAATACTCTCAGAAGGGAAATAAATCTATAGTTCAACCAGAGAAACTGAGGCCCAAAGTAGGAAAGAAAACAGTCACACAAAGAGTAAATTGAGCTCCAGACTCAATTGCAGATCTGAATATAACGCCAATCTAGTCATAGGCCTGGGCAAGTCATTTCACCCTATTTGCTTCAGTTTCCTCATCTGTAAAATGAGCTGGAGAAGGAAATGGCAAACCACTTCAGTACCTTTGCCAAGAAAACTCTAAATGGGGTCACGAAGAGTCGGGACATGACTAAAATAAATGACTAACAACAAAATGAATGAGTTTATAAGGCTGTTTTCTATCCTGATCAGAAGGGGACCCATCCTACCCAACCCTAAGGGAAAAGAGAAAGTATCCAAGACACCAAGGGTACATTGGGTGCTGGGAGGAGGGGCTGCAGGGCAGGTAGGGGGAAGGGAAAGAAGGGAAAGTGCCTGATTCCCAAAACATACTACACCTATTTCTCAAAAACAAAAATAAGATTGGCCTGGCCTTCAAGGAGCCCTCTTCTACTGGGATTGAGGGAGACATCTAAAGTATTCACAAATAAATAAATATAATATATGTACTTCTTTTTGCCAAGGATCACACAGTCCAGAGTCTGGGGTCTTCTCATCCTCAGGGTTATTCCATATCCTCTCCCTTCTAACGAGGGCAAGTGCAGGGAGTTCTGGCTTGGGAGTCCAGAAGGCCTAGCTTCCAATCTCACCTCAGGTTCTTCTTGGCTGGGTGACCGTGGACAAGTCACTTACCGACCCTCAGTTTCTCCTTCGGTAAAATGAGGAAAGTAATAGCGGCGACCTCAAGGGGATAACGAAAAGATCTAATTGTGTTCATTTATGATAAAAGTAGAGTGCTATGTACATGTGAACTCCTATTATTCCAATTCTTTACTTTGCTGGCTAATTCCGAGTCCCTAATTTTCTTAGAAGATCTGGTTTAGGGCCGTTTCTCCTTTGAAAAGAAAAAGAGAAAATGGAAGTAGCTGCAAACTATCCCTTTCCCCTTTACTCCTCAACTGCCAAGTCATCATCACTATCGACTGTATGTGGACAAAATAAGGGTGATGGCAGTGGGGGGAGACGTCCAGGTCCCTTTCAGCTCTAAATCTACTCTCCTAAGGTCACCAAGATCTTGCCCACTTTGCCTGACAACGTGACGGAGTCTTCGGAGGCTATCCATTTTACAGTTGAGGGAACAGACACTGAACTTGCCCCTGGTCACTCTGGGAGCAGAGGCCAGGTTTGAATCCAGGTGCTCTAGCTTTATACCAAATGAGGTAATATTTGTAAAAAGGCTTGGCACAGTGCCTGACACATAGTAGGCCCTTATATCTGTCATATATTATAGACACATATAAATGTGACTTCCTCCCTCCCCCTTGTATCATGCCCCAACCTCTCATTTTCCCCAGAAAGAAAACTAAGCTCAGATTGGGGAGGGACATGGCCAAGGTCCACAGGGGAATTAGTAACAGAGCTAGGAACAGAAGCAAGGTCCCCTGACTTCTAGGTCATTGGCTGTTCCGCTACACTGAGCTCATAACAATTATAAAGTCGAAGGGAACTTTAGAAGGTCATTTAGCCATAAGCTCATAGGTCTCCATCCAGAAGGGACCTCAGAGGCCACCTAGAGATGGTGTAGGGTTGATTGAAGGCCTTGGAGTCAAGAGGATCTGAGCTCAAATTCCTCCTCACTGGCTGTGTGACTCTGGGAAAGTCGTTTAACCTCTCTCGGCCTCAGTTTCCTCATCTGTAAAATATGGATAATAATAATGATAAGCCTCACAGGATGATTGTGAGGATTCTGAGATAACATGTTGCTAACTTTGGGAAAAAAAAAAAGACCGGCCAGTGACAAGCATTTATTAAGTGCTTACTGTATACCAGGCAGTGTGCTAAGCCCTGGAGATACAAAGAAAGGCAAAAGCTACCCCTGCCATCGAGAGGCTCACATTCTAATGGAGGAGACAACATGCAAATGAATATGTACAAACAAAACACATACAGGACAAAGTGGAGTTAATCTCAGAGGGAAGGCATTAAGAGAGATGGGAAATTCTTCTAGGAGGTAGGATTTTTAGCTCAGATGTGAGAGAAGCAAAAACTTTAAAATACAATATAAATGCTATTATTATTATTAATTATTATCTGATTTAACCCCTTCATTTTATAAATGAGGAAAATTAAGGGAAATTAAGTGATTTGCTCTCTGCGACCCTGGGCAAGTCACTTGACCCTGGGCAAATCACTTAACCCTGTTTGCCTCAGTTTCTCATCTGTAATAGGGACTGGAGAAGAAAATGGCAAACTACTCCAGTATCTGCCAAGAAAACTCCAAATGGGGTCACAAAGAGTCAGACAAAACTGAAAACAACAACAACCAATGTCAAACAGCTAGCAAGTAGCAGAGTAGAGATCTGATCCCAGGTCGGCTGAATATTGTACTCCTCTCAGGCTGCCTCTAGGCCCCTGGCTCCACAGGGGATGGTGTTTGAATCTGCCAGCCTACAGGGTGTGTCCTGTACATCTCTGACCCCCAGGGATGTCTGCTGACAGAACTGTACAGGAATGGAGGACTTGGGCACAGGAACCTCCGCTCACACCCAGAAAGATGCAGCCTCTAGGAAAATGAAAGAAACTGAAATAAAGCTGGAAGGGAGAGAGAGGGATGTGGCTTTCTCCTCCATCTCCAGGCTGAGGCAATGACCTCAGCAAACCCCTGCCTTGAAATCATCATCACCAAGAAAGGAGCCCACTAGCTTTCAGCCACTCAGCCGGTCCCCTGCGTCTAGACAGATGAGAGGGATGTGAGATGTGAGATGCAGCCCAGCCCCCACTAAAGGCCTTCCCTTTCACCAGAGAACTCAGTTCCTCAAAACAAAAAGAAAAAAAGGGGGAGAGGGGACTAATTAATCATGCCCAGGAGTTAATCATGAATAACACAAAGTTAATTTAACCAACGAAGTAATTAACTCTGGAAAGTACCAACTTTTTAATGGTGAGGGACAGAAAAGCTCTCACGCTTACCACCTCCCTGCCCTGCCCTAACCAAACTTATGTCCCCAGCACAGAAGAGCCTTCGGTTCTACTGACAATTCGACATGTTTGTTTTAAGGCAGTTAGGGGACGCAGAATGGGGACTTGGAGTTGGGAAAACTGAGTTTGAATCCTGCCTCACACATGTCATTTCTCCGAATCTCAGTTTCCTTATCTGTAAAATGTCGATAATAATAGAAAATAATCAACAGAGGGAAGGCGCTGGGATTAAGAGAGGTTGGGGGAGGCTTCCTGTAGAAGGTGGGATTTTAAGTGAGACCTGAACAAAGGGGGGGAGGGGGGAGCCGGGAGGTCACGAGAAAAAGTACACCAGGTATGAGGGAGCCAGAGAAATCACCTGGAGGGATGGATTGTCTCGTCTGGGAAAGAACAAGGAAGCCAGTGTCCTTGGGTTGGTCCTCTAACTTTAAGTCTAAGTGCTCTTTCCATTATCAATCAGCCATTAAGTGGAAGGTGAAGGAAATAAGCATTTATATAGCACCTACTGTTTGCCAGACTCTGTGCTAAGTGCTTTACAAATATTATCTCATTTCATCCTCATAATGACCTATTATTTCCATTTTACAGTTGAAGAAACTAAGGCTGAGAGAGACCAAGTGATTTGCCCAGGGTCACATAGCTAGAAAGTACCTGAGCAGGATTTGAACTCAGATCTTACCTGCAGGCCCAACTTTCTATCCACCGCATCTCTTAGCCATCACGTAACTTACATAATAGAGAAAGGATGAGAAGGATGATGGCAATAGCATCAGATCGAATTTCCATTGCACTACAAGGTTATTAAAACCCTTTTCTTCCAACAATCTTGTAGATTAGACAAGATAAGCATTATATTCCCATTTTACAGAAGCATAAATTGAGGCTGTGGCATGGGCCTACCTAGAGAGGATCCTGAGGGCTGAACTAGTCCTGGGGAACTTTAGTTAAAAAGAAATTTTAAAAGGTTTGAAAGTCTAGCTAGAATTCAGTTGGAGAGTAGATAGTTTTCTTTAATAAATCTTTAATAAATTGGCAGAAGTGATAATAGCAAAATGAGGGACAAAGTGAAAAGGAGTAAGAACCCCTTTCTTCCACTAATAAAAACAAATACAGTGATGTTCTAAGGGGCCAGGCAAAGTCTCTTTTCTAGACAAAAGCTTAGGAAGAGTACAGACCAATCCATAACTCAGACCTGTAAAACTACTTATTTCAAATAAATGGGGTGAAGGTGGGCCCACACCTACAATGGTGATCTTGTTGTGTGTTTTCATTTTTGATAGTTGAGGTTTTTTGGGGGGCCGGGAGAGGTGGAATCAAGCCTGCCTGACAATTGAGAATCTTTAGACAAGGTGAATGTTTAGAAAGGAAGCTGCTTGAGGATAGGGGTTAGTTTGTCTTTGTATTCTCATTACCTTGCACAGCCTCAGGCATATGCTAGGCACTTAATAAATGCTTGCTCGGATATTAATCTGAAGCCGAATCATAGGAAGATGGCTTGTTTTTTTTTTTCTACAGGCCACTCTGTTGATTTCCCAGTGCCTTAATGCAAAGAGCTGTTCACCAGTCTTACGGTGGGATGGAAGGCTGAGGGAAAGCTCCCAGGGGTGCATCAACAGGATCAACGAAATGACAATAAACTTCAGTCTGAAAATGAATTTCTGCTCAGATCTCAAACACCTAGGTGTTTGTAATCCTATAGCATCCTATAAGTAATCCTAAATAGAAATTTCCAGCTGCATCAGTTGCTGAGTGACCTTGGACAAATCCCTTTACCACACTAGGCCTCATTTTTTCTCCTCTGAAAACATAATAGGGTTTTGACTTGGCAGTATCTGACATCCCTTCTAGCCCTGACATTCTCTGAGTCTATATTTGATCTTCTTCCAGGAAGAATGCAAAAAACAGGCCAAGACAACTGGAAATCTCCCCAGCATGTAAGTCAGAGGGAGGAAAATTCTGGCCCACATTTGGAGCCTGTAATCAAATGCAGCTGTATAGGGTTACCAGATACTGATTGTCTGAATAAGAAATGTAGGTTAAGAGCGCAGATTTCTCTAATCCTGAGAAGGTGTTTGTTAGATGACCTATCAGATTCAGCCTTGGACTACATTCAGAGCTCCCCCACTGGGGAGTTCTGAGGAGGCTGTACTAGCAGAGGGTTCCCATGGCAGAGAAAATGAGCTTTGTCTTGTACCCTAGAAAAGAACACTTTTCCTTTATACAGCCTTCGGAATACCAAGGGAAATGATAAACACTGGATTTTCACTCCATAAGACCTGAGTTCTAATCCTGGCCTAGTTACTGCTTGAATGATCTTGGACAAATCACTTAACCAAGGGCTTCAGTTCTTTTAAATTGAGGTGGCTAAATGAGATGGCCTCTGAGGTCTCTCTCAGCTCTCCAGCTCTGATTCTATGATCCTCATCTGTAAAAAGAGGGGGTTGGGCTAAGGTTCTTTATAACTCAAATTCTATTTATGATGCTATGATTCTCTTCAGGTCTTGGTTTAATACAATGGAAAGAGAGTTGGATTTGGAGTTAGAGGACCTGGGTTCAAATTCTGACTCTTCAACTTATTTTCCATCTAACTTTAGATGAATTAACCTTTTGGGGGGCCTCTGGGTCCTTGAGGCCTCAAGGTCCAGTCCAGCTCTGAATCTAGAATCTTCTCTGGATCTTAGTTTAGTACAAAGGTTCTTCACTTGGTGTCTATAAACTTAAGTTTTTTTGATAACCCTATTTAAACAGTTTTCTTTGCAATCCTATGTATTTTGTTTTATGCTTCTGAGAAGGGGCCCATAGATTCCACTACACTGCCAAAGGATGCATGACTCCAAAAAAGTCAAGAAAACTTGGTTCGGTTTATTGGAAAGAATGATGGATTTGGAGGGAATGGATCTGGACTCAATCTTTGATTCTGCTCCTTACTGTCTGTATAACTTTGGATAAGTTATCTGACTTCTCTGGGTCTCAGTGTCTTTGAAGACATAGGTCTAATTGGCCTTCCAGCTCTAAATCATCGGTGTTCTGAAAAGTGGAATAATATATCTGTCCAGATTAAGTGGAAGACTGCTTTAAGCATGAGATGATAGGTGTGAAAGCACCACAGAGGCAGTAAAGAGATTCACAAAGGTAAAAGAATGGTATTGTCATCCTCTTGGTCGTCAGCATCATTAGCCTTCTCCTTGTTGCTCCCTAATGAGCCAAGGGAGAGATGCTATTAACTAAAAGAAGAGACTTTTGGCTCCTGAAGTATGATCTGGAGAGAAAGCATGAGTCAATTCCTTTGGTTTCCCAGATCATTTTTCCAAATCATTCATTTGGCAGTCTTTGCTATGGCTCCACCTACATTTCCCAACAACATCTCTTCTCCCTCCTTCCCTTTTCTACTTCCTCCTCCTATTCCTCCTGCCTAGAAATGATCCTAGAATGTCCAGAGCCCAGGACAGGGTTTTGCTGCTATCGCCCCAGGCTCTGGCCCAACCAGGGCCTATAGGATCCTCGAGGATGGTTTTTATTGAACTCCGCAAGGTCCTACAGGCACCCTCAACATTATAGTAGCCTCTGCATCAGCTCCCTATGGCCCTGCCATTGCTTGCTACGCCCTTGGCCCTGCCCTGCCTCAGATGTCTAGGTTTAGCCAAAACATGCATCTGCCTACAATAAACACTTTCAAAATCCCCTCCCTCAGACAGTATGTGGAATAGAAGAAAGAGCTTGGGGTGAGAAGTCAGAGATCTGAATGTGACTCTGGACTCTGCCATTAGTTTGATGTGTGACCTTGGGCAAATCTCTTCATTCTATGTTTTACAAATTAGTTTCTTTAACTGTAAAATGGGCAGCCCTAGTTACCTCATACCAATGTTAAGCCTTAAATGAGAGAAAATTTAATGATGTATGTGGAATTTACGTGCTTTGAAATATATAAAGTGATTTGAAGGGCTTAAATCCTGCCTGTGATCATACTGGCTGAGGGTCCCTGGACTAGTTACTTACTCTCATGTAGCTATTGTCGAAATGGGCCCAGACTCAGGAAGATGGGAATTCAAATCTCGCCTCAGACACGTTTTAGCTCTATGATCTTGGGCAAGTCACTGGCCCTCTTTTTGCTTCAGTTTCCTCACCTATAAAATGGGAATGATAATAGCACCTACCTTAAAGGGTTGTTGTGAGGATCAAACGAAATGATATTTGATGACAGCACAGTACCTGGCACACAGTGGGTCCTATAAATATGCTGTTCCTCTCTCTTCCTCCCCTTTCTACCTATTTATGTAACTGGGATGTATGGGGTGTTCAGGGAGGACTAGCGCCTCGAGTATAGAGGGCTTGCTGAGCCCTTTTCAGGGCCATTCATCCACCTTTGGTATCTACCTTCACCAAACTCTCACTCGTAGCTCCAAGAAGCTGTAGTACGTTCAGCGGCCACGCCCTGATAAAACAATCTTGGCAGATGGGCTAAACCAGGCTGAGGGTAACTGACAGGCCTCAAACTTGTTGGCGAGTTAGGGGGATGTCCACCCCAAGTATGTGAAGGCTTTTTAAGCCTTAAGATGGAATAGGCAGACGACAACAATTTGTTCCAATGGCCACGAAAGTGCCGGAAGCAGGTGCTGTGGAGAGCTTGGAGCTTGGTCAGACATCAAAGACACAAAGGGCATCCACTGCATCCCTGGTCATTGCCAGATGTCCTGACTTTTGTCCTGCCGTTGGACTTCAGTGATGCTGGAGAAGAGAGAGTGAGGCTGCCAACTTTGTGCAACCTGGCCACACTTAAATCCAATTCACTTGAAAGTTGAGTCATCACCCCACAATGTCTGGTCCTCTTTGAAAACAAACAATGAGTAGCAACATCTATGTATCTATATATTTATCTAATTCCTATCTACTTATCTCATGGATGAACATTGTAGGCATATCCCACATATTGTCACCCAACCAACATCCTGTTTGCATTAGCATAGTTAATAATACATTACCCCAAACCCTATCTGAACTTACAGATCCCTTTCTATAATGTCATGGTTCATCCAATCACTCATTTTTAAGTGGTTCCTGTAATACTACTTCTTCCCCCTCAAGTAATGTTTTTTGCTTAAAGCCATGTTTTCTTAGGACCAGTAATTGACATGAGGTTGGGCACACTCAAATCATCCACCAATCAACAGCAAGCATGTATTGAGTTTCTTCTGTGTTTCTAGCCCTGTGCTAGGCACTGTCCTGATCTGTATCTGGCCATCGGACCCAGATGGCTCTGGAGGAGAAAGTAAGGCTGGTGCCCTGCCTTCCCTCACTTAAACGCAATTCACTTGCAAGTCACGGCATCACTTTCCTGGTATCATGGTCTTCTTCAAGAACGAAGGACAAACAACAACAAGACATTGAGCAGCTGGAAAAATCAACACAAGAATCAGAATCTATTTCATTTGTTTTAGCTACCTATGCATTTTCATCAGGACCATTGCCCAATTCCCTTGATGGCCACCTTACATTTAGGGCCCAGACATGTAGCTCTATCCTTCTGGCTGCACTAGCTTCAGAAGTCAATCTGCCCACTATCAACAAGGAGAACAATTAAATTTTCCAATAAAATATTTGAAAACAAAAAGGAGTCAGAAGAGGCAACAGAAGGGCAATTTTGTTACCACCTTGTTGAACTGAACATACATTAAAAAAACCCACAACAAACTGCATGAAACCATGTCTGTGGTGGCAAATCCTCTTTTTTTGTCCTTCTTTGTCTATTGGAATGCTTGTGTTTGTTGATTGTTGTTATATTCAGAATAAAAAAAAAACAAAACGAAACATTTAACAAGTAATTTTCCATCTCTGTGCCTCAACTTACTTGAACAACCAGGCCTTGGGGGCTACTTTTGAAATTGCAGCATGAAGGTCAGGCAAAAAAAAAAAAAAAAGCCAGGGCTTGATTTTTCTCTGCTGACCCATCAGGGAAGCCTAGCTTGGATGACTACAATCCTTCTTGTGAGCTGAAGGACCATCAGTTCTGTCTTACCATGTTTTTTGCCACTTTATCCTAAGGTCCTCTGGATCTTAACATCTGGAGGTGCAGAACCCTCCGCATCCCTGGGGTCTTCTATCTGACTTGCTGATGTACCCTAAGGCTCTTTGGGTCTTGCTACTTGCCCTGTTCCTTAGAAAATTCCTTAGAATTTTCATGCCTTTCTATCTGGAACATCTCCTCCAACTAAAGGGTAAGCTTCTTGAAGGCAGGTATTGTCTCATTTTTTCTGGTTGTATCCCCAGTGTTTGGCACTTAGTAAGTGCTTTTTGAATTTATTCATTCAATCATAGGACCTGGAAAAGGATCAAAAGGATAGGCAATGCCAAAGCAACTCCATTGCCTTTGGTGATAAGGATTGGTAGAAGAAGGCAAGTAACCACAGACTGTGCCTGGTGAGTTCTCTATCACTAGAAATATTCTGACAGAGGCTGTGACCATCTGTCAGAGATGTAAACGGGTTCCTGCATTTGAAATGAGATTTAATTTGGATAACCTTTGAAGTCCCTTTGAATACTAGCATAGATAATATTAATGAAGAGCATTTGTCATTATGCAATAAATGAATGAATGAATCACATCAAGTGTTTATTAAATGCTTACAATGTGCCAGATATTTGCATGATTTTAAGTAATTTTCTCTTTATTTCTATTAACTATTAATTTCTATTTCTGTTAATAATGTATTAACATTTCTGATGTTAACTAGGGCATGTTGACAGTACATTGAGGAGATAAGACTAAATTCCACCAAGGTCTCAGCTATCCAAATAGCTGTAGAATTTCTCATCTAGGAAACTTGAGAGTTTTTCATAGTAATTTTGTTCTGTCTCTATTAGTTTGAAAAGCCAATTAAATGATATTTTTTGAAAATATTTCCATCTAACCAGGGTAAAATGACACCATCCATTTGAAACATCTGTGCAGTGTGTGTTACAGCTGATGTAACAAATCCATTCAGAGCACACTGTACTATTTGTCTGGGTGGGAGAGGCTCCAAAATGCAATCTGTAATGGGGGATGCCTGATGGTCCAACGGAACTGCCACATTTTAGGTACATCTTGCATACTTTGCATTCTCTCTTTTCTCCTTCCTTCACTATCCTCAGAAACACATTTGGATTCATCCCATCCTTGCTAAATGTAAAGACCTCTTCATGCCTTATATGGACACATCGAGGAGACAGGTAATATCCCATTCAGGGAATATTGTCCTAAGGATTCATTCATTCCACAAATCTTTACAAATCTCCTACTGTGCACAGAACCCTGTTGGAGGCACTGGGGGAAACATGACATTCATCTCACTTGTAGTATTTGCCCCCTCTCCTCTCTGCTTATCAGAACCCCATCCATATTTAAAAGTCCAGTTCAAGTTCCAACTTCCCTGACTCTATGGACAGACCACAGAGTCTGAATTCAGAGTACCCTATTTCAAACTCATTTACTACCTGCAAGTCCCTGGACAAGTCATTTTACTTTTCTGGGCCTCACTTTACCCGTTGGTAAAAATGAGGGCACTGGACTAGAAGGAACTGTAAGTTTTCTTCAAGCTCTAATTCTATGATCCTAAGATGTTCCTCTGCTCAAAATTTTATAGAACTCATGGTCAATACTACAGCTTGGCTCCTAGTTATATTTTTTCTTCGTTATTTGTAATTGTCATAGGTGCTTGTTTTAGCTCCCTAAAGAAACTATAAGCCCCTTGAAGGCAGGAATTGGTTTTTATTCTTCTGTTTTCCCCTTAGTACTTTGAAGAAAACTGAGTATCATGTTTGCTCATAGCTAAATCCTGTCTCCTTTGGTTAGGGTGGGGTTCTTGAGTAGAGAGAGGCCCACTGGAAAAGAGCCAGAGACAAGGGCCATATATACTTGTTGAATGGAGGCTCACCTGCCAGATGGGATTGGCAAGGAAGAAATTCATAGAATCATAGATTTAGAACTGAAAAAGACTTCAGACTCCTCTCCCTATTTTAATTTAATGTTTCATATCATTTTACTGTGTAATATTTTAACTTTGAAACTTGGTGGTCCGTGCATGGCATACATAGTAACACCAACATAAGGGAGATATTTCATTATGTCAATATCACATTCCCGAACCAGTCAGTCTGAGGAAATGGACATCCATTGCAATCGCTACTCTCTGTCTACATACTCCTATCTCTTGACACAGAATCTGATAGATGATTACTTTTCACTCACTAAAATTAAAATTAGACACAAATTTTGGGGTACATTTATTAAATTTTGTGAAACCAAGTGGAAATTTTAGAACATAGATATGTTTGTACACATATAGTATATTTAGTTGTTTGAAACTTATATACAGTGGACAGAATTCAATTCAACAAATGTTCATTTGTCTTATGTACCAGGTACTGTAGAAGGTGTGGAGGATACAAAGACAAAAACCAGAGTCCCTGCCTTCAAGAAGCTTACATTTTTAAAAGAAGGAGGAAACGAAGAGTAAGAGGAAGAAGAAAAAAGAGGAGGAGGAGGAGAAGAAGGAAGAGGAGGAGGAGGAGAAGAAGAAGAAGAATGAGAAGGAGGAGGAGAAGAAAAAGAAGGAAAAGAAGAAAGGAGGAAGAGGAGAAGAAAAGAAAGAAAAGGAGAACAAGAAGAATTTTGCATTCCATCGGAAGAGGAAACAACATGTGCTTGGAAAATTAAATAAAAATATGCACAAAGTAATTTGGGGCGGGGGAGGCAAAATCAACCAGGAGAGTTGAGATATACTTCCTGTAAGGGGTAGCATTTGAGCCCAGCTTTGAAGGAAAATAGATTTTTGGGTTTTTTTTTTTAAATGGTAGCTAAGCATTTGACATTGTCTTTCTAGATATCCATGGATGAAGATGCGTGGTACAGTGGAAATAGCCCTGGAAGCAGAGTCAAAGGACTTGGGTTCGAATCTTAACTCTGCCAGTTATCCTTGTTTGACCTTGGATAAGCTGATTAACTTTTCAGGGCCCTCAGTTTCTCCCTTTGTAAAATGAAGCAATTGAACTGGAGGTCCTCAAAAATCGCTTCTAGTTCTAATTCTAAGTCACGTGGTCCCTGCATATTCTCCCCCTCCCTTACTTTTCTTATCTCCCTGCCCCCGGCCTTTGTACTTTTTAAACCTCCTCAGTGACTGCCAGTTCTCTCTTTCTGTCCCATCAAAACCCATTTCTGGGAAAAGATCTGACATTCATTCAGTGACTTGATAGCAACTTAAAAGTACCTTCCTAGGGGATACTGGCATTTGGGCAGAGATCAAAGCCTCAAGTCAAAGGTATGAAGCTCTCATGAGGAGTACCAGGTATCAGGTCGGGATGGAGAGATGTTTTAGGGACAGCAAGGTCTTCTGGTATCTCAGAAAATGCACAAAGTAGGCATCCTCCTGTTACTTCTACCAAAAAAAAAAAAAGGCCATCTTGGCTGTCAGGCCTGTAGGTCTCAAGAGCCAGCTTCCCCTCTGCTTGAGTGAATAATGATTAATGCCTTCTGAATCCTGGAGAATGTCAGGTTTCATGCTTTGTATTCTTCCAGGGCCTCTTAAGGGGAAAGGTGAGCTAGTGAGGAAAAAAAAAAACCAAACAAAAAAAAACCCAACCTGAAAGGTTGGCCCAGGCTGGCCTAGTACAGGTCAAATTCCACCCTGATGAACTCTACCAAGTTCTTTTATTGCAGTGGAATTTGGTTATCATGAGTATTTTTGTTAGCAATCACATTCCAAGGCTTCAGGAGCTAGAGAGGAAGGAGAGCTGATACCCGGCCTCCCAGTCTTGAATTAACAAGTAGAAAGAATTAATCTGAACACCATAGGGCAAAGAAAGCATCGTGCCCGTGCCAACCCCAATCCTTTGATCCTTCAAGCTCTCAGGTCGGATTTGGGGGGTGGGAGGGGCTGTGTTTTGTTTCAGGAGTGGCTTGGGGGTGAATAGAGATGGGGTTTTTTTTCAAGGGAGGTAAATGGTATATTTAAATTAGGGAAGAAGAGGGAGTCACAGGATAGTTTCTATTTCTTTTTTTATAATTAAGATTTTTTATTTTTAGTTTACAACACTCAGTTCCGCATGATTTTGAGTTCCAGATTTTCTTCCCACCCTGCCCCAAGACGGCATGGAATCCAATAGTAATTTCTACTTCATTGCAACACCTAAGTATTGTTAAAAGTTCAGCCCTTTCTTCCCTCCCTGACCTTGAAGGTAGCTCAGTGGTTAGAGCACCAGGCCCAGAGTCAGAAAGACCTGAGTTCAAATTCAGCCCAGACACTTACTAGCTGTGTGACCCTGGGCAAGTCACTTAACCTGTTTACTTCTGTTTCCCCAACTGTAAAAATGGGGATAATAATGATATCTACCTCCCGGGATTGTTGTGAGGGTCAAGGGAATTATATTTGTAAAAAGTGCTTGGCACACAGCAGGAGATTCTTTTTCCATCTTGATCAGGAATTTTCTTCATAGACATAGCTCAAGTACAATCTTATTCTTAGCGCATTTCCTGGTCCTCCCTAACTTCTTGTTTTTCTGTTGTTTTTCAGTCATGTCCTAAACTCCATGACCCCTTTCGGAGGCTTTCTTGGCAAAGATGCTAGAATGTTTTGCCATTTCCTTCTCCAGCTCATTTTACAGATGAGAAAACTGAGGCAAATAGGGTGAAGCGACTTGCCCAGGGTCACACAGCTAGTGTCTGAGGCTGGATTTGAACTCAGGAAGATGAGTCTTTCTGACTCCAGGCCTGGCACTCTAACTACCTTTTATTTATTGTCTAACCTGTGTGTGTGTGTGTGTGTACATATATATACACACACAGATATACACATACACAGATACATATATACACATACATACATGAGTGTATATATATGTACTTGTCTCCTTAAGAATAAAGGTCATTTCATGGTTTTTATTTGTATTCCTCACATCTAGCATATAGCAGGTGTTTGTTGATGGGTTGATTTATTGATGGAGAGTAAAAGTTGTACAGACAAGCAGAGCTCTGAAGCCTCTGCCCCGGCGACCTAAATGTCAGGGTATGCTTCCTCCTGTGGCAATGCCTGTCCTTAAACCTTGACCCATGATCCTCCCACAGCTGGCCCCACCATGCCCACAATTACCTACCTAGGTTGCCCTCTTAGGATCACAGGTTTATAGAAATAGGCCTGGAAGAGACCTCAGAGGCCATCTGATCCAACCCTTTAATTTGGCAGACAAGGAAGATATGACCCACGCATGTGAAGAGTGTTGCCCAATGTCACACAGGAAGTAATCCTGAAAGGCTGGATTTGAAAGCAAGTCTTTTGATTTCTGAGCCATTGTCCTTTCGGTCTCCACTGTTCTACACTGTCTCCACCCCTCAGGCTACTGCAGTGTCCTAAGAAGGCCCTTCTCCCCAAAACCCTCTTGGGTCTAGAATTAGTTCACTCATTCTCTCTCTGAGAACATCTGTACCCATCATTAGACTGTCCTGTACCACATCTCACCCTCTACTGTTTTTGCCCCAGTACAAAATATTCCTAATTATAGCTATGCAGAGCTATACAGAATTAGAAATGATACGAGATTATAGAGGTTATGCAAGATTAAACAAAATTGATTTATAAGGTCATTAGCTGTAGCAAAGTCAATGCATCCAGATCAATACAGTACTAATATGAATGAGTAGAAATGACAAACCTCATCCTCTCTACCTCCCTCTACCTCTGCGCTCCCAGTGCCAGGATTGACCTTCCCCTTCTCTTCCTGAATTCTAAGCCATTTGTTAAAACTGATCAAATCTGACTTCATCTATGGAGTCTCTCCTGATCCTGCCTGATTGGGAGTAATATGATCTTCCCCCTCAGACTTCACATGGCACATTATGTTGTATGAACACCTCTCACGGCTATGTCTTACCTGCTCCCCTCTGATTACTAGACTATGACACTCCATGAGGAGAAGATGCCTGTCTTAAAGGAAGGGAAGGAATGAGCCAGGCTTCCTTTTGGGACAATAAAGAGACTGACCTCACCAGAAATGAAGGGACAGGGTGGGACCAGACTATCAAAGACTATAAAATCTAGGCAGAGGCGTTTGGACTGAACGTAACAGGAGGTTGGGATCTCTCCAACTACAAGTGGAATGATTTAATGGATATAGGACTGGATAAGGAATAGAGAGACCTAACTCAAGGGAAGAAGCTCACAAGACTTCCAGAATGGGAGATTATATCACCACGAATATCTCATGATTCCTAAAGTTCAATTTATTCTTGGGTGAATAATTATGACTCTTGGAGGTGGGGGAATAATTCAGATCCCAGCTGTCACTATGTGACAACTGACAAGTCATTTAGTCTCTTAGATTCTTCATCTATAAAATAAGAGGGCTGGATTAGACCATTTCTAAGGTCCTTCCTGAGTTCTAATATTCTAGGATTTGATGAGTTTAGGCAGTAAACTCAGGGTGGAGGGGGAGAGGGGAGGGGCCAGTGCTGCCAGAAGTAGCCTTGCTGTTATATGCATCACAATATGCAAAGGGCAGTAATAGCACTGGCTGGCCTAAAGAGGCAGAGCTAAGGAATCCCTTGCCTTTCATCCTGTATTTCCAAGTTATGGGTTTGGTCACTCAGAATCCATATGGGATTTAGCCCAGACCCTTCTCTAAGGCTGACAGCTACATTCTGATAGGGACTCATAACTTGGCCCAAGGGGCAAAGCTTCATCTCTCATTTGTGGGGACATTTGATCAACCTCTGACTATTTTGACCTATGGGTCTGTTTAGTGACAAGTCCCTGGCTCTGGCCCTCTGGTACCACTGAGAGATCCTGCCTGTTCCCCTCATATATGGAGGCATTCCTCCCATCCACTGTGGAGGGCAGTCAGGACTCTTATTCTATTTCTTGTTAAACCCCTCCCACCCCAACCCTCTAGTCAGACCCAGTATAATGCTCTGCAACTGGAGCCTGAAGAGGCCAATCCCTATATTTTATACATGTGCAAAATGAGGACCAGGAAGATTGTGACTTGTCCAAGGTCACACAGATAGTGTCAGAGGTGAGATTTGAAACCAAGTTCTCTACAGAGCCAGCATCTTGTCACTGTTGTGTGACCCTAGGCAAGTCACTTAACCCTGCTTGCCTCAGTTACCTCATCTATAAAATGAGCTGCAGAAGGAAATGGCAAACCCCTCCAGTATCTTTGCCAAGAAAACCCCCAAATGGGGTCACAAAGAGTCAGAAAGGACTGAAAAAACGACTCAACAACAATACCACAATGCCTCCCAAAGTTGTTGACAAAGCAGAGCAGAGCCTTAAATAAAACGAGGTATCCTTAACTGGTTTCTCCTGCAATTTGTTCAAGTCTTCACTTTCCCATTTCTTTATCTTTCTGTGAAATTTATCCAAATTGAGAGGATATTGAAATCTGTGCTGTTACAACTGTGTTACTTTCTAAGTCTTCTTGTAGTTCAGATATTTTCAGTTTCGATGAATTTAGTTTCCTTTGTGACTTTAGCTAATTTTTACCCTCCTCCATTGGGGCAGAAAATTTAGAGGGCACCAGAGGCATAATTCTGATATACACTTCCTCTCTTCTGCCTGGTCCCACCCCCTTGGAGCATCAGGCCTTGTTCTGGGGTGTGTGGGGACGGGTTCTTCCCCCATTAATAGCATGCTATTTAAGCTAGTGCTCTGATGGTGTATGGGGGCAGGGAAAGAGGATTTTTAAGTGGTAGCATAGTCTTTCAAAAACATGCCCACAGCAAATTTCTGTTAGGAAAACTCCTGGTGGGGGGGGGGGAAGTGAAGAAGAGGAGGACAGGTGCAAATGAAGTCAATGTAGCTTTGGTTAGATAATTTCCCAATGGATGAGGAAGAAACTGACATTAGCAGAAGTTTCAAAATCCTGGAGGTGAGGAGGTGAATAAAGGTTGGGGATGGGAAGGGAGTATAGAGGTTAGGGGATTTTAAAATGATTTTTTAAAAAAATTTCCTTTATTTGCATCAAAAGTTCCCACCACATCTGGAGTACTTTTGGGCCAAATGTCAGCCTTACCCTCTTCCCCTAGTGTGCTTGGGGAGTGTGTGGGTGGAAAGCCGTTTTGAAGATGTCAAGGTTTGAGGACTGCTGGCCACATCCTAGACAGGCAGAGTAATTTTTAAGGTACTAGGTGCAGTATTACAAGAATGCTCTAAATTAAGAGTTGGCAAAGCATCTAAAAGTAGTGGAAGATTTTTTGGCTGTAAGAAATGATGAAACATGCAGTTTCGGAGAAACCTGGGGAGATTTGTATGAACTGATTCAGAATGAAGTTATCAGAACAAGAAGGAAAACTTATATAACAATAATGACATCGTAAAGACAAACAATTTGAAAGACTCGAAAACTTGAATCACTGCAGGGACCAAGCCTGATTCCAGAGGGCCCATGATGATGCTATCCATCTCCTGACAGGCGCGGACTCAAGAAGCGGAATACATTTTTGGACAGAGCCAATGCAGGAATCTGTTTTTCTTGATTACACGTCTTTGTTACAAAAGTTATTATTTTCTTTTTTTCAACTACGATTTAAATTCGTTCAATTCAATGCAATTTGTTATAATTCCTTTAGGGCAGGGACTGTCTTTCGCCTCTTTTCTTGTATCCCTAATACTTAGCACAGTGCTAGGCACTTCATAGGTGCTTATTTATTGATTCATTCATTCGTTGGGGGAGGGCAGGAAGTGGGAGTTAGAAAGAAGATATGAAACAAACTAGAATGGAAAAGTTTCTAAAGAAAAAGTCACACAAAATGAAGTGAGAGTTCAGAAGAGAAAGGAATGACTTCTGGCTGATGGGCCCCAGGAAGCCATTATAGAGGAGACAGCATTCAAGTTACACTTTGGAAAAGAAATAGAATTTCAATGAGTGGAGGCTGGATCGGGGAGGACATTTCAGGCAAAAGGACCAGCATGCACAGCATCAGGAAAGTACATAATATTTCAGGGGAACATGGCTTAAGTGTTGAATATCTGAAGGGTTGTCATGGAGAACAGGAATTAGATTTATTCTGTTTGGCCACAGAGGAAAGGTCTGGGAGCAATGGACGGTAGCCAGATGTAGGCTTAATGTTAGGGAAAAATTACCTAAGTATTGGAGTTATACAGAATTGGAACGAGCTGCCTCTGGAGGGAGTGAGCTCCCCTTCCCTGGAGGTCCTTGAGCAAAGGCTGAATGGTCATTTGTCAGGTATTTAGAAGTGGGGATTGATTCTGCTTCAACATGTGTTGGCTGCTAAGGACGCTCCCAACCTTAGGGGAGCTAGGTGGCTCGGTGCAGAGCGTTGGACCCGGAGGTAAACAAGTGGCTGTGACCTTGGGTTGTATGACCCTGGGCAAGTCACTTGACCTTTGGCTGCCTCAGCTTCTGAATCTGTAAAATGGGGATGCTAATAGCAGCCACTTCACAGGGCTGTTGTGAGGAAAGTGCTACATAAATGCTAGGTATTATTAATTATCCTATTATACAGATTCTGTAATTCTGGAGTGGAAGGTATACGAAGGGGAGTAATGGCAGATCACACTGGAAAGCACCAGATTATGGATGGCCTTGAACACTACACTCAAAGAGATGTGGTGAGAATGATGATAAGGAGAAGAAAGTGGAGGAGGAAGAGGAAGACTGGGAGGCTCTAGAGATAAGGCAAAGTCAGAGACCTTTCCTAAGACTGGAGGGTCTTCCAGCAATCATGGTTCACCAGATACTCAGGGCTCCCAACGGTCACTGGAGGCTTTGAACTGAGGGAACAGGGTTGTAGTCCAAACTGTTGTTGGGCATCCACTGGGAGAAAAGATTGTAACACTACTTAATAACAACTCTTAGGGACGGGGTACTTTTTTTTTGTTTGCTAGGTCTGGACCTATGATTTCGTCAGTTTGCAGAATTCCCTCTACCAGTATAGACTAGCATTTTATAATCCTAAGGAATTGCCCGAGATGCTAAGTGACTTGTCCAGGGTCACATGGCCATTAAGTGTCAGAGGCAGGATCTGAACCCAAGTGTTCCTGTTTAACATCAGCTTTCTACTACCCTACACAACTTGTCACAGACTGCTTTAAGGTTTACAAAGAAAGGCAGCATGGGATAATAGAAAGCCAGTCAGGGTTAGGAAGATGTGAGCTCTAGCTCTGGAACATACCAGCCACTTGACCTCTCATTGCCTCAGGCAACCCTCTAAGACTATAAGTTACAGGTGCATTGACAATCTGCATTAGTGCAGGGAGCTTCCACACTGGGAATTCAATGAAATCCCCTAGACAAAAAAAAAGTTTGCATAGTGCCTCCTTCACAATGGTCCGAAGAAGCTGACAATGCAAGAATCTCTACAGAAAAAGGAATAAAGACACAGAAATAGAGAGTCAGTGATTACCAGTTTCTGTCTCCATAACATCTTTCACATGCATCCCTCAAGCACCCAGCCAGCCACCCCCCTAGTTTGGGATCTCATCATGTCTCACATACAGCATAGCAACAGCTGCCTAACTGACCTCACCGTCCTCAGTTTTTCCCCACTCCAATCCATCCTTCACTAATCTGCCAAAGAGACTTTTTAAAAGTGCAGGCCTCAGAACCAAGAAAACACTCAGTGTTGTGCTATGAAAAACTTTGAATCAGTAAGTCATTTTGAGTACTATAAATACTCAAATCAGCTACAAAGGACCTATGGAGGAAGATGCTATCCCTATCTAGAGAAAGAATTTATAAATAAAAGTATGCACGGTGTGATTTTACGTGTTCTCTAGGGAGGAGTGGGGGGAGGGGGAGAAAAAAATTAAAAATGCACAAGGAAGAACAAAAGAAAACTTTGAAGGAAGCACAGAAAGCAGGGCAGCTTTGAAGGATGTGTAATATTTATTACATAGTTTTTCAACAAAGTAAACAATATGAAATGGAAATTCACACTTTTATGTTGAATCTTCTTTTTATGTTGTGCTGTGTACATGGAAATGTTCTCTTTTTTTGTCTTTTTGTATTTAAATTGAAAATGAATAAAAATTAAATTAAAAAAATAAAGTGCGGGTCTGAAAATGTCATTCCCATCTCCAATACTCTTCAGTGGCTCCCTATTATTGTCTAGAATCAAATATAACCTACCCTATTTGGCCTGAAAAGTCCTTCGCAATTTGGCCCTAACCTAACTGTCCAGCTTAATTACATCAGAGTCCAGTGAAACTGGCCTTCTAACTGTATATAACATAGTACTCCATTTCCCAAGGCTACGCCTTTTATATAAGTTGTCCCCGAGCCTGGAATGTACTACCTCCTCCCCACACTCTCACCTAATCTCCTTTAAGGCTTCCCTTGAATACTATTTTCTGTATTAGTCCCTCCCCCCAGCTACTAGTCCCAGTCGCACCCCAGATGTCCTTATCTTTTACACCTTTTATCTATGCCTCCAAATGTACATATTGTTTCCCAAATAGAACATAGGGTCCTTGAGGGCAGGGACTGTTTCACTTTTGTCTTCCGATTCTCAGTGCCTGGCATAGAAGGCACTCAACAAATGCCTGTGGATTGGTTGGTTTACCTAAAGTCATGGCTGGGACTGAAGCTCTTCATTTCTGACTCCAAGACTTGGGCTCTTTCTACTAGAACAAGCTGGCTACCTGGAACTGTATAGACAAAGAGGAGCACAGGGTCAGTCCATCAGTCAGTCAGTCAATAAGCATTATTATGAGCTTCCTATGTGTCAAGCAATGGGCACTTGAAATGCTCAAATCAAAGTCCTCCTTGTGCATCCTAAAGAGGACAGTCCAAGAGGGAAACCAAGAGGGAAAGTGAAGGGGAAGGAGGAAATAAAAGTTTTGAACATGATTATGGGGAAACAGACAGTATTCACGGAATGGGAGTTACCTCACTCAAAGTGAGAATCTGAAAGGGCCAGAGTCTCCCAAGGCATTCTGGGCCATCTCCAGTCATCCTGATGAATATCAGGCCACTGGACTCAGATGGCTCTGGAGGAGAAAGTGAGGCTGGTGACCTTGCACAGCCCTCCCTCACTCAAATCAAAGTCAACTGCAAGTCATGTCATCATTTGCCTAATGTCATGGTCTTCTTCAAACACAACAACAACAACCTGTGATAACAACTACAGCAGAACACCCAGAATCTCTCCTCCAGAGGGAGTTTTACCATAATTACTGACATCGGACTCATATGAAACAAAAGGCAGGGAAGTGAGAAGAAGAGGATCCCTCTTTGGTTTTTGGGTTTTCCCATGTTACAGGATCCCGGACCCCCAAGCTCAGCGACTAGCTGACTTCTTCTGACATTCAGAAACATGGTCCCCATCAATATAAATGAAAAGGACCCCAATTATGTTGACAGTCGCTACTCAAGAATGAATCTCCTATCAACCAGGCCAAGTCTTGTTAGAAGCTATACTCTTCAAAAGAAGGCAACTGTTACCCACAACTTACAGGGCCAAGTCCAAACACCTAATAGCTCCACCTGTAAGATCCCCAAACTCTGGACCCAAACTCTTACAGGAAGACACAGGAGGAGAGTTCTGCATTAGAAGTCAAAGGACCTAGGTTCAAATGCCAGTTAGAATCTGGGTGGCTGGTCTTGGGAAGAACATTTAGGTGGCACATTGTTTAGAGAGCTGGATTTGGAGTTGGGGAAGATCTGAGTTCAAATGCCACCTCCGACATTTACTAGACAAGTAACCTAGCCTCTAGATGCCTCGGTTTCTTCATCTGTAAAAGGGGGATAAAAGTTGTTGGGTGGATCAAACAAAATAACATGTAAAGCACTTTGCACACCTTAAGGTGCTATATAAATGCTAGTTATTATTATTATTAATTTCCTTGCTCTGGATCTCAGTTTCCCCATCTGTAAAATGAGAGGGTCTCTCCCAATTCTCAAGCTATGATCTTATGATCCTCTTAGCTCCCTTCCTCCCTCACTTCCCCTCCGGGCTTCAGTTTCCTCATCTGTAAGATCAGAAGGCTGGACCTGATGTTCTTTAAGGCTCTTCTGGTTTTAATGTCCGATGATTCTTTCAGGCCTTATCTCCCACGACTCCCTCCCTCACATGAACCCTCCGTTCCAGCTGGTCTCCTTGGTGGCCCTTGAACACACCCTGTCCTCTGTATTCCTGCCTCCACCCCCATTCTCATACTGTTCCTCTGCTTCAGAATGCTTTCTTCTCCTCCTCTCTGCCTCCCAGCAGCCTACCCCTACTCATGGCCCAGCTCCTGTCCTCTCTCTATGGTGCCTGCCCCAACAACCAGAGCCCATGGGGATCTCCCTTCCTTGGAATTCTATGACATTCGGGGTCTCTATTTATCTGATCGTGGGATTTAAAGCCAAAACAGATTCCCAAAGATCAGCTAGTTCAACCTCTTCATTTTATAGATGAGGAAACTAAAGTCTGGGGTGGGTGTGTGTGGGGGTCAAGGTCACACAGCAGAGCCAGGATTATGACTGAGATTCTAAGACACCTCTCTCTCATTTTTTTAAAGTTATATTTTTATATAAGGTCCTTTTGGACAAAGTCCATATCTTGTTCGTCCTTGTATAGGGTCTTTCATGTAACAGATGGTAAACAGAATGTTTGTTAAGTATCTGAAGCCATCTGGGTTTTCAGGACTGAGGGTTCTGGCACTGCTCCCTGAAGACAAAATTTGAAGGTAGGCCTTTCCTCTCAGCTGTAAAGGTCAGTCTGCTGGTTATGGCGCCATGTGGGAGCTGAAGAGGAACTACTAACCTTTCCTGCACACTGAATCAAAAAATCCAGAGCTAGAAGGGACCTCAGAAGCCATCCGGTCCAATACCTTATTTTACAAATGAAGAAACTGAGACTGAGGGAGATACTTGGTTAGAATCACACAGCTAGTGTCAGAGGTGAGATTTAAACCCGGTATCTAGAGCTGGTATTTTTTTCCCCTGTGCCAGATGGCTGGGCTCACCGTCTTCTGGGACTGCTCCTCTTCATATCCCTAAAATTATGTCTAGGATGTTTTGGACCAGGGTTTGTTACTCTTGTATGAAGATACAGAAGTGTTTTGTAACCTTTCAGAATCATTAAAGATGGCACCACTGTCTTTGCCATATACTTCCATACCTTGATGGACCAGTGATTTCACAGGTATGGATCCTCCCTCCAATGGTGCAGATTGCAATCAATCCGTACTTTCCGGTCTTCCAAAAGTGGTAATTTAATTAAGGAGGATTAGACTGTGGTGGTAATAGCAATAGCAAAACAAACAGCAGTAACAATAGAATTCCTTCTCTAGGAAATTTCACTGTGATTACTGACCTCAGACCAATAGCTTACTCAGTCACAGGAGATAAGATAGTAGAAATAAGGAGAGAATTCTCCCTTCTGCCTGGTCTTCCCATAGATCCTCCAATCTGCCCAGTATTCTGGGTGTCTTTGTGTGGATCTCTTGACATTGGGTACATACCAAAGAAGGATGCAGGCTGTCCATTGGCTGTCTCTCACATTCACTGCATGACTACCCCTCCTTTTGTGGTCATGCATTTCTATGATAATATCTTTTATATATCTTCCATACAGTGTATCCAATGTAATTCTTCCCTGGTAACATCGATGAATCAACACCACGCCGGTAGCCTAGTAACAACCAACATGTGTCTTTCCATTGCCCTCTGGATGACCTTAAACTTTCATTCTTCAGAAACTATGGTATTTCATGTTTATTTCCATGCTTTTCAAACATATAGCATCACTGGAAGAAAATCTGAATTAAAATAATGTATCTTTGTTTCAGGCTACCCACACCCCTTACTCTCATCCCAACCCCAATCTGTTTTCTACCTCTCCCTCTAGAAACAAATCCAAATTAACACTACATTGCTTCTGGAAAGGGCAAGATGGTCTATTGTCCTGTGGCTCCATTCACCATTCATATAACTCCCTAGACAGAAAACTCCTTCCCCTGGCCACCACTCCCCTACATCTGTTGTCTCCCAGTACCTGGCACATAGTACTTAATAAAAGCTTGTTGACTGACTTACTCCACCATTAGAATATAAATTCCTTGAAGACAAGGATTCCATTTAACAGCACATCATTGTCTAGAGAATAGGAATTTTTCATCCACTTGGTTTTTCCTGTATGGATGGTTAGCTGAAACCCTTTTGAGTGAATATGGCTTATTTAGGAAAATCTATAATATTCCAAAGCTAGGTGAAACCAACACAACATTATTTACAAATGGGAATATTAGGAAAACTTCACCAACTATGTTATCCTTTGGTTTGGACTTTATGCTGGACCCCTTCAAGACAGTGGCAAGTATATTTCTCTCTGTTTTATGCTTTGTTTGCTATTTGTAATTACAGAGTCATCATACAAAGTTAAATGATGCATCCTTTAAAGAATCTTATGTGATTTTAACATATGTATGGGGAACACTTTTTTGGAGGGGACATTTTAATGCAACATTCAGTCTACTCAATAAAAGGGGTTTATAAGTCATATGGTAAGCACAGTGGTATCTTGTATTATCTGTCCCCTTTCATTCAATTGTGAGACTGTAAAGATGTGGTCTGCTCACTTATGAAGGACTGCTTGTGAAAAGAAACAAGGTTGAGTACTGAATATACCCTTAGACTTGGTTTGAATTTTACCTCTGAAGTCCATCAACCATTCTAAGCCTCAGTTTCTTCATTTATAAAATGGGGGAGGTAATACCTACTGTACCTATCGCAAAGGAAAGATATGAAGCTCAAATGAAATAATGTAGATAAGGTACTTGGCAAACTTTAAAGCATAGGGATGGGGACCATATCTGCAATTTCACTGACACAGGGAATTGTATGTTGAGGAAATTCCTTCCACAAATGCAAGGCAGAAGCACCTTTTCTGTAACTTAATAGTTTTAGAGCAGGGGACTGCACTGGCTTTGGCTCCCTCCCTGCTTTTGAACAGCCTGTGAGCTGAGAATGATGTTTATAGTTTAAAATACAATAAAATTTTATTTAAAAATATGAAAACTGGGCAAAATAAGAGCAGACACTGGTTGAATTTGGGTCCCTGACCATAATTTGACAACTGCTAGTCTTAGAGATTTTCTGAAGAGCAAGAGTCCTCAAATGTTTCTGGTCTCAGGACCCATTTATACTCTTAAAAATTTGTGAGGACATCAAAGCACTTTAGTATACATGTAAATTTGTCTGTGTTTAGTTATATCTTTTGATATTTATTGTATTAGAAATTAAAATGGATAAAATTTTAAAATTTTGTTTAAAATAACAATAAATGTATTATATAACAAAATGATATATTTTAATGGAAAATAACTATATTTTCTAAAACAAAAAAATTAGTGAGAACAGTGATATTGTTTTACATATTTTGGCAAATCTCTTTAACGTCTGGCTGAATAGAAGATGGATTCTCCTATCTGCTTCTGCATTCCATCTGTTGTGATATGTTGTTTTGTTTGAAGGCTATGAAGAAGATCCAACCTCATACAGATATGTTGTTGGAAAAGGAAGGAGTATTTTAATAGACAAAGAACATTTTAGTATTATTATGACCTTTTAGTTTTGACCTTTTAGATCCCCTGAAAGGGTTTCACAGACCCTCGGGAACCTGGGGAGCCACACTTTGAGAACCACCGGCCAAAAGTAATGAGAGATTAAATAACGGCCAGGTTCTTAGAGCCAGTACGTGTGGGTATATCTGTGTATAAACTTTAAAGCGTTATATAGATACCAGATTTCACTATTATTCCCTTGCCTTAATCATCAAGAATGCTCTCAATACACATTTAGATTCTTCTTATGTTCCCGAACTCTGAACTCTTTATCTAATCACAATATTATCATTTTACTTCTCCTTCTGCCTAGTAACTCCAAACCTTGTTCCTTCTCCTCACTGAGGAGTCTAGCTTTACCCTCTCCTGCCCTCCAGTCTTATATCTCCAACTGCCTATGGCATATCTCAAGCTGGACGTCCCATAGATATTTGAAAGTCAACCATGGCCAAAACGGCATCCATTAGCTTTCTCCCTAAGCTCTTCCCTCTTCCTGTCTTCCCTGTTACTGAGGAAGGTACCACCATCTTCTCAGTCACCCAGGCTCACAGTCTAGATTTCATCCTCTACTCTTCACTTCCTCTCTTCCCTCCACTCCTCCCTGCCACGCCCCCATCCAATCAGTGTTCAAGTCTTGTCACTGGCCCCTGGTTCAGGCTCTCATCACCTCACCTCCAGACTATTGCAGTAGCCTCCTGGTTTCTTTCCCTCTTCATGTCTCCTCTACTCCAGTCCATCCTCCAAAGTGATCTTCCTAAGGCACAGGGCAGCTTTGTCATCACACTGCTCTGTCCTCATGCAATGAAACTCTAGTAACTCAAATATGAAATCTTCTGACTTTTAAAGTTCTAAAAAACCTGGTCCCCTCCTACTACTCTCCTTCCCCCAATCCCAGCTCTTTGATCTAGTAATCCAATGTTCCTGGAATGAGATACTGTCTTCTGACTCTGAGCATTTTTTTCATTGATTATCTTCCAAGCCTGGAACACCTTCCTCATCTCCATCACCTGGCTTCCCTGTCTCAGCCACTTCTGCAAAAAAACCTTTCCCAGACCTCCTTAATGCTAGTGCTTCCCCTCTTTGATGACCTTCAGTTTATCTTGTATATATCTTGCTTGTATATAGTTGTTTGCATTAGACTATGAGCTCTTTCAGAACAGGGACTGTTTTTTGTCTTTCTTTGCAACCTCAGCACTTAGCATAGTGCCTGGCACATAGTCATCACTTAGATCTTTGTTGTCAAACTGATAGACCGGGTCCTATTATGCTCTTATCAAAGCCTTATACTGTACTGTGGTCTTATTTCCTAGACAAATTGGACTATGAACTGCTTTCCAAGCACTCCCATGCTTACCTGTCTCTAAAACTTTTCTTATTCCAGCTCCTCCTCCTAGAAATGCCCTTCCTTCCCTTCTCTACCTACAGATACCCTACTGGTCCTTAAAGGCTCATTATTCATTAACCATCTTTGGAATTCTAGTCCCGAATCAACTCTTAGTACCTCCCATAATCCAAATCCCTCCTCTGAATTCTCAAAGCATTGTGTAGGTATTTCTATTTTAGTACTTATTTCATTTTGCTTTCTATCCTACTTACTAGAATTCTTATCTTCTCTTCTTCCCCTTACTCCCTACCCCCACTCCAATAAACTCCCTGGGGGCAAAAATCTTGTTTTATTCATTTTTGTGTCTCCCACAAACCTGGCTAATGCTTGGCTTTTTGCAAATTCTCAATGCATTGTACTTGAATGAATGATAAATAAACCTACTGGGCTAAGCTCCTTTGCCAAGACCAAATCTAGTGATACAGGGCAGTAAGTGACTAGAGGTACAAATTAAATGCAATAAATGTGCATTGTTAACAAGAATGACAATAAGAATAGAGGAAGGAATGATGAGTGGAAGGAAATGGCTTGCCTTTGATTAAATCCCTTCTGGAGAAGATTCTTTCTATTTATACCCTATACTGGGGGCAGGCAAACTTTCATTTGTTCACTCATACATTCATTCATAGTTAGAAAAAGGTCTTGAGGCTCTTTCTTGGGTTCCCTTTTTTTTATATCCAATCTCTGTGATCTTATCAGTTCAATTATCTTTTCTATACAGATGATCCCAAGATCAAATTTGTTGTTTAGTCTTTCATTCTTTCAACTCTTCATGACCCACTCAGCCAGATGGCTCATGGGGTTTTCTTCAAAAAGATCCTGGAGTGGTTTACCCTTTCCACTTAATTCACTGGATTAAGGCAACCTGAGGTTAAGTGACTTGCCCAGGGTCACACAGCTATAAGTGTCTGAGGTTGGATTTGAACTAAGATCTTCCTGACTCCAGCTGAGCCCAGTGCTCTACCCACTGAGCCATCTAGCTGCCTCATCCCAGATCTAATATTCAGCTTTAATTTCTCTCTTGAGCTCCAGTCCCACATTATCAACTGCCTATTGGAAATTTCCAACTAGATGTTCTATAAGCATCTCAAACGCAACACAACATAGCCATGAGAATTCATTATCTGTCCCCTAAAATCCATTTCTCTTCCTAAATTGTTCTATTTTTGTTGAAGGTACCACTGTCCTTCTAATCACCTCAGAGTCACCTTCAACTCTTCATTTTCAATCATTCTCTTATCTAATCAGTTGACAAATCTTGCAAATATATCTCCACAATATCTCAAAATCTCTCCACCCAGTAAATTCAATCTGTGCCTGGACTTCACACACTATAGGTACGTTCCACTTTGTGGTCCCTTCCTCTGACTGGCTAGTTTCTCCCAGGACCTCCATTTTAATAAAATGCCCAGGCCAGCCACCACTTCATTTCTCTCTAGGGTGCAATCCTAACTCTTTAGATTTTACCATGCCCCTTCTTGGGTACCATCCTTCCCCTTTTTATGTGTTATCTTCCACCATTAGAATGTAAGCTCCTTGGGGGCAGGGAATATCTTTCCTTCTATTTTTATTTGCATTCCTAGCATTTAGCATAGAACCTGGCTTGTAGTAAATGTTCAGTAAATGCTTATTAACTTGACCCTCCATTCACACGGTCACTACTTTTAGTTCAAGTACTTCCCACCTTTCATCTAGACTGTTGCAAGGCTTCCTAACTGGTCTACCTGCTTTCAGTGTCTCAGTCTCCAGTCTCTCCTCAATCCGTCTATCCTCCACAAGGTTGCCAAATTAATATTCCTAAAGTACAGGTCTCCCCACAGGAGACACTCCATCTTCCAGGTCTAGGCACATTCATTGGCTGTCCCCCATGCCTGGAATGCTCTCCTTCCCCATCTTTGCCGACTGGCTTCCCTGGCAGATAAAACTCAACCTTCTATAGAAGCCTTTCCTGATCTCCTTTAATTCTAGTGCCTCTCCCCCTGCCCCGCTCCCCGTTGATTATTTCCTTTTAATCTTATATATAGTTTGTACATATTTGTTTTCTTGTTGTCTCTCCCATTTGACCATGAACTCGTCAAGGGTGGGAACTGTCTTTTGTCCCTTTTTGTAACCCCAGAGTTTAGCACAGTGCCTGGCAAATAGTGGGTGCTTAAGAAACGCTTATTGACCCATCTTGCTCCCACGCCCAAAAAAGTTCCCTTTTGCTTCTAGGATAACATTTAAACTCCTCTGCTCTGCATTAAAAAAAACCCATTAACAATCTTGCTACAACTTATCTTTCCATACAGTTTTTCCACATCACTCTCCTTTATGTACTCTTTGGGCCAGTCAGATTGATCAGTGGATGCTGTTCCATCTCCTCTCTCTGAACCTTTGTACAGGCTTTACCACATGCCAGGTGTGTCCTCCCTCCTCACCTCCTAAGAATCTCTAACTTTCCTTCAAAGTTCAGATCAAGTTTGTTCTCCTCACCCCTCCTCCAACCCCAACAAGGCCTTTCCTGATCCTCCAAGTTAATAGCGACTTATCTCTGAAATTACTTTTTATATTTATTTCTATGTACCCTATTTGCCTCAGTTCCTTATCTGTAACATTGAGACACACTGGAGAAAGAAATGGCAAACCACTCCAATTTCTTTGGCAAGAAAACCCCACGGACAAAGTCCATAGGATCATGTAGAGTCGACCATGACAACACCAAAACAAAGCACACAATACAACACCACCACCACCACCACCACCACATAGTTTCCTCTTGATAGATAAAAGCTACCTAAAGGCAGAGGTGGTTTTGTTTGTGTCATCGTAAACCTGGTGTCCAGTACAGCACTTGTACATAGTATATACTTAGTAAATGCCTGTTGAGTGAATAAACGAATGAGGAGGATAAAAAAATAAGTGATTAAGAAGCAACTAAGTGGCGCAGTTGCTTGGAATCAAGAAGCCCTGAGTTCAAATATGACCTCAGATACTTACTGTGTATGACCCTAAGCAAGTCACCTAACCTCTCTGGCTCCACTTCTTCATTTGGCGATAATAATAATACCCACCTCATCAGAGGGTTGATGTGAGGATCAAATTAGATAATATTTGTAAAAAGCATTTAGCACAGTGTCTGGCACACAAGCAGGTGATATGTAAGTGCTTGTTCCCTTCCCCTTTCCAAGAAGGATGTGTACGGCTGAGCTTGACTTTGAAGAATGCATCGGTTTTTGAAATGCAAAGAAAAGTAATAAGGAATTTCTAGGATAGAGAGACAGTATGAGCAAAAAGGGGGCAGCTAAGGTAGCACTGCTGAGCGGTGGACCTGGAGTCAGGAAGACTCATGATCCTGAGTTCAAATCTTTCCTCAGTTACTTATGAGCTGTGTGATCCTGGGTAAGTCACTTAACCCTGTTGGCCTCAGTTTCTTCATCTGCAAAAATGAGCTGGGGAAGGAAATGGCAAGCCAGTCCAGTATCTTTAGCAAGAAAACCCCAAATGGGGTCAGGAAGAGTCGAACATGACTGAAAGATAACTGAACAACAACATGGGGGAGGTGGGGAGGGGAGGGAAAACATTGGAATAAATGTGACATATTTGTGGGGAGTATAGTAGAAAAAAGAACTGATTTAGAGTGTGAAGCCCTAGGTTCAAATCCTACCTCTGCCACTTAACTGCCCATGTGATAAGCCATTTTCCTTCTCTGGGACTCAGTTTCTTCACGTGCAAATTGCAAGGGTTGGACTAGATGACCTCTAACATTCCTTCCAGGTCCAAGTCTATAATCCTATCCTCCTAAAAAGGAAGTTACTGGTTGATGAGGGAGAGATAAGGTTGATTCAGTAAGGTGGGGCTGATTATAGACAGCAGGCTTTCAGCGCCAGGAGTTTGGACTTAGGTTAACTAATCAAGGTGGAGGAGATTCAAGACAGACTGGGCCTCTGCTGAATTCTATGAAACCTGTTGAGGTGCTAGGGTGTTATCACTGCTGAGATGGTCTGTGTTGTATGTAATGAATTGTGAAGACTCTGAGTTCTGTGGATAGATAGCGTGGAATAATAGAAAGAGTTGCTGTGACTTGGGAGACTCGAGGACTCGAGTCCCAACCCCAAGCATACCCTGGGCAAGTCACTTAAATCTCAGTGTTATCATCTGTAAAATGGGGATAATAATATGTATACTACATACATCACAAGGTTATCGTGAGCAAAGCTTCATAAATTTCAAAATACTATGGAAATGTAAGTTAGTAAAGTATTGTAGAAAACTTTCTGCGAGTAAGAATGGTGATGTCCTTATTGAGAATTCTTCATAGCACTAAGCATGGTGGGATAAAGGAAGTAAACCTTATTCATGCCTGAAATGAAATATTCCTGGATGATCTGGTTATCACAAAGACAACCATACCACAAATCATATCTATGTCCTGTGCAGCCGAAGCCTAGAGACACCTGTCAATTATTTTCCGAGACCCTTATTTCTGCAGTTCCTTCCTTCCTTTTTTGTGTTATTGATACCCTTCTTTAAATTAATGTAATTTTCTTGAATACGCTGCCACACATTGACCTCTCCCTTGTGACAAAGAAAAACAGTTAAAGGAGACCAGCTACTACAGTGAGAGTCAGACACTAGCTATGTGACCCTGGACAAGTCACTTAACTCTTATTCACCTCAGTTTCTCATCTGTAAAATGGGGACATACTGGAGAAGGAAATGGCAAACCACTCCAGTATCACTGCTGAGAAAACCCCATGGATAATATCTATAGGGTCACATAGAGTCAGACATGACTGAGTGACACAAAAACATACATATGTATACATATATACATATACATTATGCATATGTACATAAATACCTTCTGAGCAAATAGGCAAAAATATTTGTCGCATCCTGTATCTATAGTCCAGCACCTGTTTGGGAGAGGCAGAAGACATCTTTTATAGTCCACACTCTGAAATCGTAATCGGTTACCGCTTTAATCGGCATCCTAAAGTCTTTCAGTGTTGGCTTCACATTATTTTGGTCACTGTTTATCTTTTCATGTTTGTCTGAATTCCTATAGAATTTCCTTCATTCCATAATAGACAAATGAATACTTATATGCTACAAGTTGTCTAGCCATTCTATAGTTAATGGATACCCACTTTGTTTCCAGTTTTTTGCTACTACAAAAATTGTCAATGTTGATATACTGGAGTATGTGGTACCTTTCTATCTTTAGTAATTCTCCTTAATCAGAGAGCTGACCATGTGACTCCTTTCTACTCAACCAACTCCAATGACTTCCTATTGCCTCTATAAAACAGAAAGTCTTCTACTTACCTTTTAAAGCCTTGCACAACTTGAGCCCAGCCTCTCTTTCCAACCTCCTTAGACATGACTCAACCTCCAGAACTTTGTAATCACTAAACTAGACTTTTCTCTGTTCCTTCCTCAGGATACTCCATCTCCCATATCTTCTTGTGTTTGTACTAGTCATCCCCTATGCCTGGAATGCCCTCCCTCCTCACCTCTGATTCACAGAGTCCTTCTCTTCCTTTAAGAAGCCGCTCAGGCTTGATCCAGCAATACCACTACTAGGCCTGCATCTCAAAGAGATAATAAAAAAGGGAAAAAGATCCACATGTTTTGTAGTGGCAAAGAATTGGGAATTGAGCGGGTGCCCATCAATTGGGGAATGGCTGAACAAATTGTGTTATATGAATGTAATGGAATACTATTGTTCCGTAAGAAAAGGTAAGCATAAGGATTCCAGAAAAACCTGGAAAGACTTACATGAACTGATGCTGAGTGAAGTGAGCAAAACCAGGAGAACATTGTACACAGTAACAGCAACGTTGTATAATAACTGACTGTGTTAGACTTAGCTCTTCTTAGCAATGCAATGATCTAATACAATTCTAAAAGACTTATGATGAAAAATGCTATCCACATTCAGAGAAAGAACTATGGAATCTAAATGCAGAGAGAAGCATAGTATTTTCTTTTTGTGTGTGTTATTTTTTCTTTCTCATGGTTTTTCTCGTTTGTTCTGATTCTTCTTTTATAACGTAACTAAGGTGGAAATATGTTTAAGATGATTGTACATGCATAGCCTATATAAGATTGCATGGTGTCTTGGGGGGGAGGGGAAAGAGGGGGGAAAATTTAGAACTCAAAATCTTATACAAGTGAATGTTGAAAACTAAAACAAAAGGAAGAAAGAAGGAAAGAAAGAAAAAGAAAGAAAGAAAGAAGCAAAGAAAGAAAGAAAGAAGGAAAGAAAGAAAGGAAGAAGGGAGGGAGGGAGGGAGGAAGGAAGGAAGGAAGGAAGGAAGGAAGGAAGGAAGGAAGGAAGGAAGGAAAGAAGGGAGGGAGGGAGGAAGGAAGGAAGGAAAGAAAAAAAAAGAAAGTTCCCTTTGTATTGGGACTACTCTCCCAATTCCTGTGGGGACTCCTTCTGGGCTAGTAGTGTTTGGGTGTGTCCTCTCAGAAAAGAGGCCTGGAAGGCTGCCATTGAGGCTCTTCCAAATGGAACTGGATTTGGAATCCCCCTGCTGTCTGTTGTGAATCATGGATTCAGTGTTGCAATTGGAATGAGACATTTTTTTTTTTTGACACTCCCAGGTCAAATCTCAAGAAAGGATAGCAACTGTGTGTTGTGTCTGCACTGATTTCGGAGAGTAATCCTTCCCCCACTTCCTCTTTGCTAATCCCTGGCAGGTATGATCATGCCACCTGGGAAAAGGATCCTCTGTAGATCCATCCTTGCTGAGCCTTTCTTGATGGAATGGCTCATTTTCTCAACCACAGCTCAGACTGCTTCATCTTAGACACTTTCATTGATCCTCTTCCCTCTGTTAGCATGTAGCTTGCCCAACATGGAGTCAAATGAGGCACATTTCACATATCTATCACACCAACTTCACACAATCCTTGTCAAAAGAGAAACCATGTTTCAGAAAAACCTGGGAAGACTTATATGAACTGATGCAAAATGAAGTGACCAGAACCAGGAGAACATTGTATAGAGTAGCAGCAATATTATATGACGATCAACTGTGAATGGCTTAGTTATTCTCAGCAATACAAGGATCCAAGACAGTTTAGAAGAACTTATAATGAAAAAAATGTTATCCACCTTCAGAAAAAGAACTGATGGCGTCTGAATGCAGATTGATCAATACTTTTTTACTTTATTTTTCTTGTTGATTTTTTGGTCTGTGTTTTCTTTTGCACATAGCTGTGAATGTGCTTTGTAAACACAAAGCTAATATGGAAATATGTCTTGCATGACTTCACATGTATAATCTATTTCAAATTGCTTGCCTTCTCAAGGAGGCAGAAGGGAAAAGAGGAAGGGAGAGAATTTGAAGCTCAAAATTTTAAAAAGTGAATGTTAAAAAAATTTTATTTATAATTGAGAAATATATAATGAGATAAAGAAAAATATTTTGAGGAAAAAAAGAGAAAAATCTCTTTGGGGGTTTGTGTGCCCAGTAATGGGATACCTGGGTCAAAGACTAGGAACAGTTTCAGGGACCTCTCTTGCATAATTCTCCAGTTCCGTTATGACTTGGTTGTAGCAACACACTGTTAGACGTAGGTGCCTCCTAGGATCAAGGAATTTTTGAGACGTGGGGTGCAAGTTACTGTACCAAGGAAATTACAGGTTCTTGAGATGCTGAAATATGCCAATCTGCCCACATTTATCTATCCATCTATCCATCCATCTCTCTGTGTGTCTATCTCTGTCCATCTATCTACCTATTTACCTGTTGTCATTTGTCTTTTATTTATTTATTTATTTTTTTGGTGAGGGAATCAGGGTTAAGTAACTTGCCCAGGGTCACATAGCCATTGATATCGTTTGTTTCTGAAGATGGCCAATGACATTATGGAGTGATGCCTTAACTCGTGCATGAATTGGATTTAAGTGAGGACGGTTGCACAAAGTCATCAGGTTCACTCTCTCTTCTAGAGTCATTGAGGTCCAGTGGCAAGACAAAAGTCAGGATGACTGGCAATGGCCCTGGGATGCAGTGGATGACCTTGGTGTCTTTTACATCTGACCAAACTCTGAGCTCTCCACAGCATCTGCCTTCATGGCCATTGGAATAAATTGTTCTCAACTGCCTGTTCTACTGGGGGAAATCTTCACATGCTTGGTAGACACCCCCCTAACTCATTGATGGGTTTGAAGCCTGTTGGTTACCTTCAACCCTTCTGCTGAGATAGTTTGACCAGGTTGTGGCTGCTGCACATGCAATAGCTTCTTGGTGAGAGATGGGTGAAGGTGGACACCAAAGGTGGATGAGCAGCCATGAAAAAGGCTTGGCAAGTCCTCACACCAGAGGTGCTAGTCCTCCCTGAACACTTCATACACCCCAATCTACCTATTAACTTACCTACTATATCTATCTATCTATCTATCTATCTATCTATCTATCTATCTATCTATCTATCTATCTATCTATCCGTCTGTCCATTCATCTGTCCATCCACCTATCTACCCATCTGCCTATCTTTATCTGCATATGTAAAGATTGGCATAGGAACCATCTCTCCATTCTTGGATTATATCTGAAAATGTAGAGATGTATATAGATGGACTCACAGACACACCTGAGATTTGGAAAGCACCTTACAGTTTTCAAAGTCTTGTAAGTTACTTGAAAGAGGAATTCTAGTATATGGGAAGAAAAAAAAATATTGGTGATGGATTTACAATCAGGAGTAGACCTGGGCTCATATTTTATCTGAGGTACTTTTAGCTGTGTGTCCATTTAATTTTTCTCTGCCTCAATCACAGCATCTGTAAAAAGGATAGGGAATGGAAGGGTAGTTCCTTTGGTGTAAAGAATTCCTGAATGGGGAAACTCCCTCTATCAAAGTAGATCAGTCCCTTCTCTGCATCTTAGAAAGTTGCTTAGAGCCCTGAGAAGTGACTTGCCTAGAGTCTTACAGATAGCATGCCTCAGAAGCAGGACTTGAACCCAGGTCTTCTTGGATCCAAGGCTGGTTTTCTATTCACTACCCAGTGGTGTCAAACTCAAATAGAAACAGGGGCTGCCAGACCCACGTATAAGGGCTCTTTCAAGCACCATGTTGACATTGTTGTTGTTCGGTCATTTCAGTCAGTTCATGATCCAAAGATACAAGACTGGTTTGCCATTTCTTTCTCCAGCTGATTTTAGAGATGAGGAAACTGAGGCAAAACCGGATAGGTGACTTGCCCAGGGTCACCCAGCTAATAAGTGTCTGAGGCCAGATTTGAACTCAAGAAGATGAGTCTTCCTGACTCCAGGCCCAGCATTCTATTCATTGAGCCACCTAGCTGCCCTACATGTTGACTTAGAAAACCATATATTAACATTATCTATATTCTATTGTATTGTTTTTATTTTCCCAAATATTTCCCAATTACATTTTAATCTGGTTCAGGCCACATCCAGGGATGTTGCAATCAGTGTTTGGCCCTCTCTTCAACATCACAGTGACTTTTCTCATCTGTTTTTTTAAAAAAAAGTGCTAATAATGCCCATGGTACCTGCCTTATGGGACTGTTAGGAGAAATGAGAGCATAAGGCAATGTGTGTATAGTACGTTAAAACAGTTAGAACTGTAGTAACATCAGCTATTATGATTGTAGTTATTATTTACACACATTAGCTCCTTGGATTCTCACAATTGAAGGATGTTAGGAGTGCGGTCATGATAATTTCTTCAGGTATCTGAAGGATTATTATGTGGAACAGGGAAAGTCTGTTCTGCCTGGTCCCTTCAGCAACGTCCAGGGGTGGGTGGGAATTACAAAGGGGGAGATTTGGGCATCACCATAAGGAAGCATTTCCTCACAATTTATGCTGTCCAAAAATGAAACGAACTATCTTGGTGATTATGGGAGTTCCCCATGCCCATAGGACTTCAAGTAAAGTCCCCCTTGTCAGGGATTTTGCAGAGGGGATTTCTGTTTCACATGTGGGTTGGACTAGATGACCCTGACATTTCCAGCTTGGGGATTCTATGATTCTCTTCTTCCAGTTTAATATGAATTCCTCCACTTTAAGGCAAGAGACCACAGATAGAGCTGAAAGAGACATTAGAAGTTCATCTAGTCCATTTTACAGATGAGGAAACCCAGAGAGGTGAAGCGATTTGCTCGTGTCCGCAGGCAGTGTCAGAATTACAGGATCCAAACCCCACCGAGTACTCTGAAACTAAACCAAGAATTATTCCCTCCAATGGACAACGTGTCTTCTCCAAAGCTCTATTTATCCTTCTCAGATAAAACACCCACTTGTTCCCTCTTTGCCACCACTTTCTTCTTTTCTGATAATTCCACCAACATTTTCAGACATTTTCATAGACTTCATTCTATGGCCAAATACACTCCACAGTCAAGTCAAAAACACTTGTCGATATGTGCTTAGCAATGGTCTAAGATCCAGGAAGGATATGGGTCCCTTGCCCCAAGATGCTCTGATGGAGAAGACAGTAAGAGGGTCACATAAAAACTAGTAAATGTTGATGGAATCACTCTGGGGAGCAATCTGGCGTTACATTATTGGAGCTGTCAGAATAATCTGGCTCTTTGACCCAATAATCCCATTTGGTTTAGTTTGGCAAATCTTTAAATTCCTGTTGTTGAAAGTAACAAAAGGCCTCATCTTTTTATTTCTCTTTAAGAACATTTTCAAGTGAAAGTTTTTATACTTTTTCCCAATTTTTTGTAATAACAATTTTAACATTCATTTTTAAAAAATTTTGATTTCCAAATTCTCTCCTTCTTGCTCCTTTCCTCTTCCTTGAGAAGACAAACAATTTGACATAGATTATACATCTGCAGTCATGCAAAGTACATTTCCATATTAGCCAAGTTCTGAAAGAAAACACAAACCAGAAAGAAAGAAAGGAAGAAAGAAAGAAAGAAAGGGAGGAAGGAAGAAAGAAAGAAGGAAAGAAAGAAAAGAAGGAAGGAAAGAAGGAAGGAAGGAAGGAGGGAAGGAAGGAAGGAAGGAGGGAAGGAAGGAAGGAAGGAAGGAAGGAAGGAAGGAGGGAAGGAAGAAAGAAAGAAAGAAAGAAGG
>CM053622.1:416448297-416468845 GCA_028646595.1 Phalanger gymnotis
AAGGAAGGAAGGAAGGAAGGAAGGAAGGAAGGAAGGAAGGAAGGAAGGAAGGAAGGAAGGAAGGAAGGGAGGGAGGAAGGAAGAGAAAAAGAAAGAAGGAAAAGAAGGAAGGAGGAAAGAAAGAAGGAAGGAAAGTGAAAAACAAAAAAGTACGCTTCGATCTGCATGCAGACCCCATCTGTTCTTTCTCTAGGGCAGATAGCATTTTTTGTCCTAAGCTTTTGAAATTGTCTTAGACCACTGTATTGCTGAGAATAGAAGACATTCACAGTTGATCATCATTACAATATTGCCGTTACTGTGTACAGTGTTCTCCTAGTTCCAATTCCTTGTCACCGCAAAAAGAGCTGCTATAAATATTTTTGCGCATGTAGAAGGACCCATCTTCTAATCCCCAAATCATTTATTAGAGACTCTGCCCCAAACACAGACATACTCAAATACTTAAGGCAATCTGTCATCTTAGGGTGATGAAAATAATAACACAACAATAACAATAAAATGATAGCAATAATAGTGCTTATAAAGCGCTTCTCATTTCATCCTCACAATGCCCCTGAGATACAGGTGCTATCATGTAGCTGGAATTAGCCACTCATCTTCGTGAGTTCAAATCCGGCCTCAGACATTAGCTGAGTGACTCTGGGCAAAATACTCTCAACCCTGTTCGCCTCAGTTTCCTCATCTGTAAAATGAGCTGGAGAAGGAAATGGCAAACCATTCCAATATCTTTGCCAAGAAAACCCCAAATGGGTTCATGAATATTCAGACATGACTGAAACAACAGTTACAGGCTTAAACAATGAGTGTACCACCCATGTGGCACCTATCAGTACCAAAAAGTGGGTCACAATCAAACACCTTGAAAAGCTTTATGTACTTTATGATATCGAAACAGTATCAATTCAATTCTACAGGTGCTCGGGCTTCAAACAAAATAGCTACTGCGGATAAGGAGCTGATATTCAATTGTGTATGGCGGGGAGGTAGGAAACTGGACAGAAAAGCCACTAGCAATGAAGGTGTATGGAAATGCATCTGCTTGCCTGTGTAGAGGTGAGAGTCCATGGTATGGAACTGCATAGTCTTGTTTTGCTCAACTAGATTTTTTTTCTCTTTTTGTTCTCTGCTATAGTTCTCTGGGAAGGGAAGAGAAGGGGGATTTATTGAGAAATGTGGATGACATAAAAACATAAGATATCAATAAAAACTTATTTTTTAAAAAAGGAGAGGCCAAAGTCAAACAAATATGTAGCCTAAAAGGTATTTAAAAGTTCTGTTTGTGTATTCCTGAGTGAATTTTAGATGAGTTGTGATTCAAAGCTAGGTTCCTAGTAGGCAAAGATTGGAAATTTTAAAGGGATGGTGTCTTTCTATCCTGGGAAAGATTAAACAAACTGTGGCATATGAACATAATGGAACATTATTGTACCACAAGAAATGACAAAATGGACAGCTTCAGGGGAAGGTGGGATGACTTCTATGAACTGATGCAGAGAAAAAAGCAGGATTAAAATGACAACTTATATAATAACACTATAGAGAAAAACAACTCTAGAACTCTGAGCACAATAAACTACAAATCCAAAAGAATTAAGGTGAAACATGCCACTTACCTCCTGAAGGAGAGGTGAAGAACTTAAGACGCAGAAAGAGGTGTATGTTTTCACCCATGACCAATGAGGGAGTTGTTTTTCCTAAACAACATAGCTATATAAGTGAAGGCTTTCTTTTTTGTTTATATTTTCATTTGCTCAATTGTATGTATGCTGAGTGAAGGTGGGGTGGGGCAGGATGGAGGATAAGAGGGACAAATTAATTTTTTTTAAAAGAAAGAAAAAAAGATATATACTATGGTACCCCATAGTTATTTCAATTTAATTTATTGCTATGCAGTGGTGTTACTCTGAATTAAAATCCAGGCACTGAACCACCCTGCCAAAGAGAAATGGTAAAAATACACTTCATCAAGGTGGCTAATATTGAAATGTTTGGCGTGACATATGTATAATCAAAATCGTATTGTTTGCTTTCTCAAGGGGTGGGGGAGGGATAGAATTTGGAAACCAAAGTTTTAAAAAATGAATTAAAATTTTTATATGTAATTAGGATATATTTAATGAAATATAGAATTTTTTTTTAAAAAAAGAAAATATACTGCATCACTTGTTATTAAAAAAAAAAAAAGAATTTCAATGTTCTGCCTAAACAGGAGTAGGAATGCTATTGATTGGAATGAATGGGGAGTATTAACTGAGAAAATGTGTTAAAGTGCCCAGGATTTAAAGTGGACATTGTTTACTTTTTCAAATCATTGTATTGCTAAGATACGCACGCTGGGTGATAAAACGAAAATTAGAAACCAAAACAAAAAGACAACACTAGGATGATGTCTGACTAAGCAGCTTCACCAAGCTGAGGGTGGGACTGAGTTTTTATAGGGCTCCCGGTGGCTATGGCAACACCCAATTGGTCCTTTCAAATATTTCAGCTCACCCTGTGGTTGGGCTGATCAGTCAGGTGCCTGCAGTGGAGACAGGCCCTGGCCAATCAAGAGGCAGCACCGGTTTGCTAAATGCCTGGGTGGAATTCCTCTGTTAGCCTAACTGAATTATCAGCCAAATGTATGTGATGGGCTGAATATATTCCAGAGCTGTTAATTTACCCATCCAATACCCTATTAGTGGGACTAGTACCTGAGAACATTATTAGAGGAGTTAGCTTTTCCAAGATATTCACAGCTGCGTTAGTTGAATTAAAAAAAAAAATACTGGCAAGAACTTAAAATATCTAATAATTCAGGAATGGCTGACAACTGGGATCGATCAACAGAGAAGAATTTTATAACGTACTTTTTTAAATGGATCTGTGATTTCATTGCTATAGGGAATTTTCAAACCCCTCCCAGTCAGTGCAGATAAGCAATGATTTGCAATTTATAGAGAACTGGGGGGAGGGATGGGGGGGTGGGGGTGGAAAGTACTGAGAGGTTAAATAATTTGCCTGCATTATTCAGCGGGTAAAGTAGGTAGTTCCTGAACCCAGATCTTCCTGACTCTGAGGCCAGCACTCTAACCATTAAAATACACTGCCCCCAATTAGAATGAAATTAACAGCTATATATATTTTGAGAAAAAAGAAAAATGGAGACATGAAATAACATAAAGAAAGTAGAACCAGGCTCTCAGGGATGCCCAGTGAATATGACTATATGTCAATACTTAAAGGACCCAAGAAATCATCAGTGTGGCCAATCAGTCCAAGGCAGGGGTGGGGAATCTGCGTCCTCGAGGCCACACGTGGCCCTCTAGGTCCTCAAGTGTGGCCCTTTGACTGAATCCAAACTTCACAGAACAAATCCCCTTGATAAAAGTATTCTGTAAAACTTGGACTCTGTCAAAAGGCTGCACCTGAGGACCTAGAAGGTCTCGAGGCTGCAGGTTCCCTACCGCTGGTCTAAGGCCTCTCAACATTTGTTGGGAGAGCAGCTCTGAGAGTAAGTGTGGCTGTAAAATTCATCATGGGGTTGAGTTCTTCTAATCTAGCTCAACTGAACATGAAGTCTCATAACTGTGTTGACTGGATGCATTACAAATTAATTCATCTTGTTCAACCCCAGCTGCAGTTTTTATTTGTCTTTAAATGATTCCCTATCTCTCTCTTCCCACAGAAGTCATCCCCAACCTTCTCTTCCCTTTTCAACATTTCCACACTTCTCCCATCCCTGCCCTCAGCTGAGGACATTGCCAAGGGAGAAAACTGAGTTCACGTGATGTGAGCTCTCACTCCTCCCGTTCTCATCATCTCAAACACCCTTGATATGATCTTCTGCTCTTGCTTCTTTCCCCCTAGTCTCTGATAAAGAGATGGTTCTTCTCCTTGCCAAGACACCCCCTCTTCATGTTCACCTGAGTCAGTCCTCATCCCTTTTTCCAAAAAGTACATCTTCAATCATCTTCTCCTTGCATCTTCAACTTCTTTCTACCTATCGGCTTCTTCCCTACTGCCTTCAAAAAAGTCCAAGTCTCCTCTAACCCTAAAAACATTCACTAGCCATCCCCTTAAGTCATCATTCCATATCTCTCCTCCCTTTCTTAGCCAAACTACTTGGAAAAAACTATTTATGCTCACAGCCTCCACTTCTCTCACTCCTTTACCCTTTGCAATCTAGCCTGATCTTATCTCCCAGTTTAAACTGCTTCTACCAAGTTACCGATGATCTCTTATGCCAGATCTAATGGTCTTTTCTCTGTCTTCATCCTTCTTGACACATCTGCTACATATGACACTGTTTACCACTCTCTCTTCCTAAAAACTCGCCTCTCTGGGTTTTTGTGACTTAACTCTCTCCTGGTTTTCCTACCTGTTTGACCATTCCTCTGTCTGTCTTGCTGGCTCATTATCCATATCACGCTTCCTTCCTAATTGTGAGTGTTCTCCAAGGCTCTGTCCTAGGCCCTCTTCTCTCTTTATTACTCTCTTGGTAACCTCATCAACTCCCATGGATGTAACTATAATCTCTAGCCAAATGACTCCCAGATCTATATATCCAACCCCAGTCTCTTTATCCTCTGTCCTCCTTCCCCTGCTTCGGTCCCATCACCTACTACCTATCATACATTTCAAATTGGATATCCCAGAGACTTCTTCAACTCAGCATATCCAAGACAGAACTCATAAAGTCTCTTTTCTCCCAAACTTCTCTGTTTCTATTGAAGCTACCACCAACCTTCCCATCTTCCAGGTCTGTAACTTCAGTATTCATCCTGGGCTTCTCATATCTGATGTATCTGATCAGGGCCAAATCCTGTTTCTACTTCTACAACACCTTTCACATCTGACCCTTTCTCGCCACTTGGAAAGAAATAGCAACCGCCTTAGTCCAGGCCCTCATCACCTCTCACCTAGACTCCTAACTGGTCTCTCTGCCTTGAATCTCTCACCACATCAGTCTATCCTACCCTCTGCTGCCAAGGTAACTTTCCTTAAATAAAGAGCTGACCATGTGACTCCCCTACTCAACCAACTCCAGTGGGTCTCTATTGCCTCCAGGATCAAATATAAACTCCTCTGTTTAGCTTTTAAAGCCCTACATAACCTGGTGCCAACCTATCTTTCTTTCATTGGACATTCATTACTCCCTCTCCTGAACTCATGTGATCCCACCAAAATTGTCTTTTTTCTCTTCTTCACATACATTACGTCTCTTATATCTGTGCCTTTCTAGTGGCCATCTCAAATGCCTGGAATACCCTCCCTCCTCACCTGACTCATACTCTCTCTCTCTCTCTCTCTCTTTCTCTCTTGCGTGTACACGCGCGCTTAGTTGTTTTCAGTCATATCTGACTCTTCCTGAGCCTATTTGGGGTTTTCTTTGCAAAGACAATATAGTGGTTTGCCATTTCTTCTCTCACTCATTCTTTATAGATGAGGAAACAGAGGCAAACAGGGTGAAGTGACTTGCCCAGGGTCACACAGCTGGTAAGTGTCTGAGGCCAGATTTGAACTCAGGAAGATGAGTATTCCTGACTCCAGGCCTGGCACTCTATCCACTGCACCACCTAACTGCCTCTCTTTTTAAAGCAACTCAAACACCATTTTCTTTTCTTCATGAAGCTTTTTCTGATCCCCCGCCCTTCCCCCACCAACTTCTAGTATCCTCCCTTCCTATCTTATTTGTATTTATTTACTTTATGCTATTTAGAATTACATATATACCTGCTGCCTTACCCATTATTATGGAAGCTCCTTGGGTATAGGGACTGCTTCATTCTTTGGACTTGCATTCTCAGCACCTAGCACAGGCCTGGCACACAGTAGATGCTTAATAAATACTTGTTGGTTGATTGATCGATTAGCTATATTGGTCCACAGATGGGAGATCCATGTTCATTAGTGGCCTTGTATTTGGTCTGTCTAGCTTGGTAGGCCCTGATAGACTTGTGTCTTGATAAGGTGAAGTTAGAAGTCAGCTCTACATCACAGAAAGCACCATGGTAGGATTTTAGTGGTGAACTCTGACTCATGTAAATGGAAAATACATAACCAATACAAGAGGTCAAGGAATAAAACTAAGGCCATATGAAGTTGGAGGGGAGGGGAAGCAGAACTAAAATTAGGGATTTTGCTACCTGCAACAGCTCACTTGAGAAAAGCAGTCAGAAAGACCCTCAAATTATTTTTTTCTGAGTTTCTTTTTTTTGTATTTTTAAAATGTATTTATTTTTAGTTTTCAACATTCACTTCCATAAGCTTTTGAGTTTTAAATTTTCTCCCCTCCCCCATCCCTTCCCAAGTCGGCACGCAATCTGATATAGGCTCTACTTGTACGTTCATATTAACATATTTTCACATTAGTCACGTTGTAAAGAAGAAATAGGACCAATGGGAGGAACCACAAGAAAGAAGAAACAAAACTACAACCAAAAAAAGGAGCAAATAGTATGCTTCAATCTGCCTTCAGAAAGACCCTCAAATTAGCTTAGTAATTCATAGACTAAAAATAATACCAAAAGTAATTTAAGCCAATTCATTTGGTGCTGCAAGGTTATATTGACCAAACTTGGCTCAAAAGAGGAGATGTAAGGAGATACTTTCTGCTTCTTTGCAGAAATGAGGGGGTCATGTGTGTGGAACGGTACAAAGAACATCATATTTTTTTTTACATGCTAGTTAAATGTGGAGATTTTTTTCTTGCTTCTTATTTAAAAATGGTTTCATTTATGTATGGAGGTAGTGAGTAGCACACTGCATAGAGTGTTGGGCCTGGAATCAGAAAGACCTGAGTTCAAATTTAGCCTCAGACACTAATTAGCCGTGTGACCCTGGTCAAGTTACTTGGCCTCTACTTGCTTCAACTATCAAATGGGGAAAACAAGTGCTATCACTTGCCTCAAAGAGCTGTTTTGAGGATCAAACAAGATCATTGTAAAAGGGCCTGATATGCAGTAGGCATTATATTATATAGATGCTTACTCCCTTCCCCTTCCCTTATTGTAAGGGTTAGCTTTCTGGGAGGGGAAGAAATGTGGGTGATGTAATAATGGAAGATATCAATACAAATTTATTTTTAAAAACAGAAATAAATAAATAACTCCTCCTTTTCTATCTCATTAAAAAATTGGTTGAACTGGAGGAAAGATTGTTTCTATACTGCACCCTCCAAATTTTGGCTCCCCAAGGCAAAGCCATGTTCTTATAGTTATCTGTATATTGAAGGTTTTTAAAAAGTGTCAGTAATTAGAAGTGTAAGTTTTATCAGCTTTATGATTATTTAAAGTTTCACAAATAAAATACTGAAGAAATAGAGATGTACATAAATTACGTGGCAGAGTAAATTTAACAGTAGATTGTGTGGGAAGGAATAAATATTCTAGGAATTCAACAAAAGAGAAGATAGTTATAGTTAAGGAAGTTTTCCTTTACTGGAGCTAGACTTAAAGGGTAGATGGGAGTTGAATAAATAGAGAGGGGGTGCTGCTAGATGGTGCAGTGAGTAGAGCACCAGCCTTGGAGTCAAGAGGACCCGAGTTCAAATCTGGCCTCAGACACTTGACACACTTACTTAGCTGTGTGACCTTGGACAAGTCACTTAATCCCAATTGCCCTGCCTACACTCCTCCAAAAAAAGAAATGAATAAGTAGAGAGGAAAATGGGGGATATGTGACATGAAGGAGGGCCTTATAAAAATAATAAAGACTTAGGCGGTACTGCAGATAAAATACTGGGTTTAGAGTCAGAATTCCTGAGTTCAAGTCTAGCCCCAGGCATTTATTAGTTGTGTGACCCTGGATAAGTCACTTAACCTTTGCCTCATTTTTGTGACCTGATCTTAATTGCGTGTACCTCCCAGGATCAAGTAAGCACTTAACGTTTGTTCCTTCTTTATAATGTAAAAAACAATAATACCGCTTATCGCAATGTGCAAGATGTTATCATATGTAAGATTCGTCTTTCTAAAAATCACCAGTGTATCTGTCACTGAATCAATCTTTTATAAAAACAGATAGCATTTATACAGAATTTTTTAAAAAATGTACATAGTGTTTTACAAACATTACCTCATTTTATCCTTACCACACTTATGATCTCCATTTTACAGTTGAGGAAACTGAGGCAGACAGGTTAACTGCCTTGCCCAAGGTTACATAGTTAATAAGTAGCCGAGGCTAGATTTGAACTTGGGTCTATCCCCTATATCACCCAGCCGCCTCTTGTGAGTTCATCTTTGTATTAGGTATCACGAAAGATGCAGAGGTGTATGAGGCACAGTCAATTCCTACCCTCAAGGAGCTTATAAATTAGGTGACGAGATAATAAGTGACATTTATGTAGCTCTTATCCAAACACGCAGCATGGTCTATAGGGTCATAGGTCTAGAGCTGAAAGGGACCCGAGTCCAACTCCCTCATTTTTCAAAGGAAGTTTAGGAAAGAAATGAAAAGGAAGTCACTGAAACTTTCTTGGATAGGGCAGTCACAAGGTCAGACCGAGGCTTTAAGAATATTAGTTTGGCAATTTTGAGAAGGACAGATTGGAAAGAGGGGAGACTGGATGCAGGGAGAGCAGTTAGAAGGCTAAGGCAATAGTCCAGCTGAGAGGTGGTAAGCACCTGAACACTGGTGGGGACTGTGTGAATGGACAGAAGAAGAGGGACATAAGTGGTGTGGTTGGTTGTCATCCTTCATTCTTGAAGAGGACCAAAATGACATCGCTTTGGTGGGGTCAAGTACTAGTGCGCCCGACTGTGGCTGATCAGACAAATATGAACTCGGAAGACTCTACCACAGGCCGGGCACAAATAGTCTATGTGAACATTTGGAGTAGAGATGTCTCAAAATTTGTGCATTTCACTTTTTTTTTTTTTTTGAGCTACTGCAGTTGTGCTTTGCTCATAGAACACAGAGCCTTTGTTGATGTGGGCATGCTGTGCTAGGTGGTCCTGTAATGATGTAGTGATGACAGAAATATCATCAAAGAAACATGGCAATTCTTACCCATTCTTCCCTTCTCAGAATCTTTTTTGCTGCATCTTCTTCCATGTTACAGCCACTAACCACGGGTGCCCCCTAACATGCTATACTGTTCTCTCTTCTCTTCTTCTTTTATATTAACCTCCCCCCTGACCACCATAACACCACCAATAAGTTCAATTATTCTCTCAACACAGATGACTCCCAGATCTATCCATTGCACACTAGTCTCTCTCCTGAGCTCCAGTCCACCAACTCCCTGTTGGACACCTTGGACTGGATGTCCTTTAGGCTTCTCAGATTCAACACGTCCTAAACAGAATTCGTTATCTCCTGACATCTTCCACCCCGCAACAAATGAACTTTCTTTCGACTGCCAAGGGCACCACCATCTTTCCAGGCACATAGGTTTGAAACTTCTGTATCATCGAGTCCTCTGTCTGGTTACAACATATCCAAAGTTGCTAAATTTTGTAATTTTGTTCTTTATAATATTTCTCACATACATCCCTTTCTTTTCTCTCATCCAACCAACTGCCCTAGTTCAGGCCCCCATTGTCCAGCAATAATAACAATAAAAATAATAGCTAACACTTACATACTGCCTACTACGTGCTTGGCACTTTATAATTATATTTTATAATTTTGTAAATAAATAAATTTTATAATTTATAATAACTATCTCATTTGACCCTCACAACAACCACAGTAGGCAGATAAATATCAGGGTTGGGGAACCTGCAGCCTCAAGGCCACACGGGGCCCTTTAGGTCCTCAAGTGTGGCCCTTTGACTGAATTCAAACTTCACAAAACAAATCCCTTTAATAAAAGGATTTGTTCTGTAAAACTTGGAGGCCGTGGGTTCTCCACTCTTGAAACAGATAAATAGCTAACATTTACATTGAGCTTACTATGTGCCAGTCACAGATCCTTCAGAAAACACTGGGAGTGCAGTGCTATTAGTATTTCCATTTACAAATGAGAAAACTGAGGCAAACAGAAGCTAGGTGACTTGTCCAGGGTCACAGAGCTAGTAGAGGGTAGCTAGTAGTAAGGGGAGGTGTTCAGGAGGACCAGCACTTATACACCTTTGGTATCCATCTGATTTGCCCAACCTGTGGCTCCAAGAAGCTGTAGGGTGTGCAATGGCCACATTCTGGTAAAACCATTTCAGCAGATGGGCTAACCAGGCTGAAGGTAACCAACAGGCCTCAAACCTGTTGGTGAGTTAGGGAGATGTCTACTCTAAGCATCTGAAGACTTTCCCCAGTGGAATAGGAAGATGAGAACAATTTATTCCGAGCAAAGGCAATGTGGAGGGCTTAGAGCTTGGTCACACTTCGAAGATGCCAAGGTCATCCACTGCATCCCAGGCCATTGCCAGTCATCTTAACTCCTGCCCTGCCACTAGACTGCAATGACTCAGGAAGAGAGAGAGAGGCTGATGACTTCGTACGACTCTGCCTCACTTCAATCCAATTCACAAGCAAGTCAATACATCACCCTGCAATGTCACTGGACCTCTTTGAGAATGAAGGACAAGCAACAACAATCTGAGGTTGGGATTTGAACTCAGGTCTTTCTGACTGCAGACCCAGCACTCTATCCACTGAGCCACCTAGCTGTTCCTCAGCTCTCATTGGGACTATTGCAATAGCCTTCTAACTGCTCCTCCGGCCTTGAGGATTTCCCATTCCAACCCATCTTCCACAGAGCTGCCAAAGTGCTCTTTCTAAAGCATAGGTCTGACCTCGTCACCCTTTTCCTCAGTAAACTCCAGTGGTTCCCTATTGCCTCCTGGACGGCATTTAAAGCTCTTTTCAACCTGGACCTTTCCTATCTCACCAACCCTCTTACATTATTCTCTCATCCACAAACTTTATATTTCAGCCACACTGGCCTACTGTTCCTCAAACACAATGGTGCCTCTCCTGTCCCCACTCCTTTTCATTGGCTGCTCCCCAAGCCTGAAATGTTCCCCCTTCCAGCTGAAAAATCTTAGAATCCCGCACTTCCTTTGAGACCCAGCTCAAGCACGATCTCTTCCAGGAGGCCTTCCTTGGTCCCACCAGCTGCCAATGCAATCTCCTCTATGTCACCTTCTACCTACTCCAAATTTATTTTATGTGTATTATCTCCCGCATTAGGGCAGTTGGGTGGTGTAGTGGATAGAGAGTCAGGCCTTCCTGAGTTCAAATCTGGCCTCAGACACTTACTAGCTATGTGACCCCGGACAAACCACTTAACCCTGTTTGACTCAGTTTCCTCATCTGTAAAATAAGCTGGAGACAAAAATGCCAAACCACTCAGCATTTCTACCAAGAAAACCCTAAATGGGGTCCCAATGAGTCAGACATGACTAAAAAGGCCTGAATAACAACAAATAAAAACTATCAAAGTCCAGCCTTGAAGTGGAAGAGAAGTAACCTAAGAGTAACACATAAGAGAAATAAGTGAGAAGATATTCCCACCAGATTGTCGAAGGTATTCAGGACAGACTTACCTTCCAGGCACTACTTGGCTTTCTGGGGTCCACCATTATGATAGATCAAGACGGGGTGGTACTAATTCACTCTGCCTTAGATTTCTGGGGCTGAGATCAGATTCCTTTTCTCTTTTTGTCCCAGTCAAGCCAAGAAGTAATAGTTAGGCTTGGGGCCCAGGGAGGGTGTACTTAGAGGGCAGGGAGAAGCAGAAAGTTTGTCTGTACTGGGGGGGTGAGAGAAGTGGAATGATCATTCTGACAGATAATAACTAGCATTTAGTTAGTGTTTTAAAATGTGCAAAGTTCTTTATATATAATATCTCATTTGACCCTCGAAATGTTGTGAAATTGTCACTAAAAGGATTCTTATCCTCATTTTAAGAGGTTGAGACAGAAGCTTTGAAAGTTTATAGGACTTGCCCCAAGGACAAACACACACACACACACACACACACAGAGTTGGGGTTTAAATTCAGGAGCCTACAGGTATTCTGAAGAGGAAGTAGCTGCAGTTCTGAAATACTAGGGGCTCAATTCAATCGAACAAACATTTATTAAGCACCTGCTGTATGCTGGGACCTTTGATAGTTCAGAGGGGTAATAACGAGGTCTAAAAAAAGAGCCAGGAAGGCAGTCCCTTTCTGTCCTCAGGGACCTTACACACCAGTAGTACCTCTAATAAAAATAGTAATAACTAGTATTTATAAAGCACTTTATAAATACTATCTCCTTTTAACCTCCAGACAACTCTGGGAGGTAGATGCTATTATTTAATACCTCCATTTTACAGATGAGGAAACTGAGGCAGAGGTTAAATGACTTGTGCAAAGTCACACAACTAGTATATGTCTTAGGCTGGATTCAAATTTGGGCACCGTGCCACAGTTTACAAAATGTTTTCCTTACAACAACTCTGTGAATTAGCTGACAAATATTTTTATCTTCATTTCATCAATGGGTGTGCTGAGGATCAAAGAAGTTAGTGACCCTTTTCTAACCCAGGTCTTCCAAAAGCCACTGTTCTTTATTCTATACCAAGATGCAAATGAGAAGTGCAAGCATGGTACCAAGCAAAGTTTGAGAAGGGAATCACCGGAGGGGTGTGGGGGGATGGGATCAAGGAAGGCTTCATAGAGGCAGAGGTATTTGAGTTGGGCTTTAAAGGACCGGGAGAAATTAAATGGACGGGATGGGAGAGGAAGAATTCTAAGGACTGGGAACGGCTTTGGACTGCTTGAAAGGATGTGAACTGGCTGAATCACTGATTTGAGATCATTCAGTCATTCTGTCTACAAACATTTATTAAACTCCACCTTTGTGCCAAGTTTTATATACAGGTGAGGCGCTAGCTGGGAATACAAAGACAAAGAATGAAACAAATAGACCCTATTCTCAAGGAGATTTCAATATAAAGATCCTGGAGTGGTTTGCCATTTCCTTCTCCGGCTCATTTTACAGATGAGGAAGCTGAGGTAAACAGGGTTAATTGACTTGCCCAGGGTCACATGAGCTAGTAAATGTCTGAGGCTGGATTTGAACTCAGGTCTTTTTGACTCCAGGGGTGTGTGTGTGTGTGTGTGTGTGTGTGTGTGAATACACCTATATATGCATGTATAACTATATATATATCTGTATATAATGCTACATGTATGTAGTGTTGGGTACATGCATGTTTATATACACATATACATAGATATACAGATGTGCATATACATACACACATACACACAATATACATACACATACACATACACACATATAGACACACACAGAGTGCTTCCCTCTCCCCTGCCTTTAGAGTGAGGAAGATACAGGCTCAAATCTCATCTCAGACACTTAATATCCCTCTGTGCTTCAGTCTTCTCATCTGTAAAAAGAGAGGGTTGGCCTCGATGGGCTCTCAAGGTTCCTTCCAAGCTCTAAATCTATGATCCATTTTATTCTCTGAAAGAAGAGGGAGTTCTTTCAGGGGGACAGTTGGTCTCCATGTCCCTAAGTCTCTCCCCCAATATTTCCCCACAGCCTTCTCTCTGGCACACTGAGTTTCCCCAAGAAGTTTATTGCCTTCCAGATGGCTCACTAAGCTGCATAGATATTGTGGGCGGATCAGACTGAAGTAGAATCCTTCCAGCTCTCTCCGTGGAATGAAACCCTCCACCCAGGCCCGGGAGCACAGTCAGGCAGAGTTGGTCCCAGGTCAGAGGTTAATGACCCTGTGGATGATTTTGGCTGTGATTTGGTCCTTCTCTGGGTCACCTCACTTTCTTTCCTTTTGAAAAAGAACTCCCCAGGGTTTGTGGTCTCCAAGTCAGGCCAGTTCCATTGCAAATGTTCCCAGCTCCAGCAGGGCTAATACTGAAAGGTGGTGGGAGGGATTAGTTTGAAGCTTTTGTCTTAAAGTTAAACCTAGCACAATTTGGGGGAAGGTGTTCATGTCCCTCTCCCACAGTCTCCTTTGGCCCTGGGATTTTGTGATTTCAAGACCGACCTTCCAGGGTCCAGAAAGTGGCCCTGTCTAACTTAGCAGGGGAGAAAAGGAAAGAAAAATCAAATCTTGGGGAGGCCAGCCTCTCTCCCAGTCACTCTGAGAGCCTGAAGGGGAAGAGGAAGAGGAAGGGGGAGGGGACAGGCTATGGCTAAGGCCTACATTCAGGTGTCTGTGTGTGGGTCTAGCCTTCCCCCACCCCAGTGACAAATCCAAGCGCCTAAATAACACAGTCCAAGTCGAGAAAAATAAAACGAATTAAGTTTGGGTCAGCCAAACCTGCCTCAGCTTTCTGGGAGGTGGTAGCTCCTACTTCTTGTGTAAATGTAATTTACTGGGCCCCTAGGGGCAAGAGAACTTTGCCCTGTGTTTACCAATATGCAGTTTTTACTCTCATAGGGCCAAACAACCTGCTGTTCTGTCTATCCCGGATTTTTAACACTGAGCCTGCTTTCCTGACGTTACCTTTGTCCTCGCCACTGTATCTCGTGGTCCATAAATGAATGGGGGATTGTAGATGTGTGGACACGTACCCATATACGGAATTATAACACCTTTTTGAAGCTAAGTCTTTTCTTTTAAAGAAATATGGCTCTGTTTCTCAAGTCTTAAACCCACTCCTCTGCACCTAGCAACTTCAGCCCTCCTCAAACTCCACTTGGGCATATACATGCCTTTATGTTAAATCACCCGAAATGCACAGCTTGGAGCCCCCCACCCCATCTAAAAAGACAATCGACATTATGTCCAATTGTCCCAGGAGACAGGAAAACACGCACTTTTCGGAGAATCAGAATTGCGGGGCCAGGGTGGAGCGGCGAAGAAGTGAATGAAGGCGAGGGGCGGGCAGCGGAGATCAGTCTGAGCCTCAGGCTCGCGAATGATAAGATTTTGGCACAGGGGAGAGAGAGAGAGAGCTTGTGAAAATCTCCGGGTTCCGCTCCCAGCACCGGGCCGGGCTTGGGAAACCAGAGCAACGGCCTATGCAAACAGCGGCGTTCAGGGTGTGCTTACAAACCCACCTCGGGGAGAAGAATTCCAAGTTGGGGGAATGACTCAGGAGCACTATTGTTGGTGGGTGCTGGACAGGGCAGTCCTTGGGATTTTTGCATTTGCTGGCATAAGTTGGGGTGGGTCTGAGCCCTTCACCGTCACATTAAAGGCGTCTCTATAGAAAACTCTCAGGGTTCATCCTAGGGTGCACAAATTTAATAAAAAAGAAAGCGTGTCTACACCTCCCCTCCCCTGACCAGAACAAGGGCCCAACAATAGCCTGATGAAGCGGAGGGGGTTTGGATTTAGTATGGGGGCATTTTTCTTTCCATCTCCAAACACGGTTGGAGGAAAGCACATACACTCACATACACAGACGTGCACTAAACCAAGCTCTCCTTCCACCCGTGTTTTGTTATGAATCAGCCCTGCATTGCTATGGCACGGAGAGTCAGAGCTTCAGACCAAGCAAAAAAGGGTGGAAGCCGGAGGAGCGCCCACAGAGAGCAAAAGCTGAAAAAACTCTCCCTCCCTCTTTCTCTCTCTCTTTTTTTTTTTGCAAAAGGAGGAGAGAAGAAAAAAAATGCTGCAATGTGCAAAGAGGCTCGTGAGTGAGCGACCCCGAGCCAATCAGAGCGCGCCGTTCCGAAAGTTACCTTTTATGGCTCGAGCGGTGGAGCTCGCGCGCCCCATAAAACCCAGAGCGCGAGAGCGCCGGAGTAGCTCTGAGCTCTTCCACCCAGCGTGCACTTGTCTCCCCCTGCCTCCAGGTGCGGCACCACCTCCTCTCTCTCTCTCTCTCTTAAGGGTTTAAACTTGCCACTTCAAAGGTAAGAGCGTTTCCTCTCGCCCTCCCCGCACCCTTGATTTCTTTCGGGCACGCGATCCTTTCTGCCTTCCTCCTCCAGAAAGAACCTGTCCCAGGGAGGAGTTGGGGTGGCGGGCGTTTATTTCTGCCTGCAGGATTTCTTTAGGGAAGTGCATGTTCTTGGGAGGAGGTGGGGGGACTTGCACAAACGAGCCGGGTTCTCAGGGGCTCCAAGCCCCGCGGTGGCTGTTCCCCGACCTTTATTCCCGTGGAGAAGGGGGTCGCTTGATTGCTCAGCCATCGCCCTTTGGTCCTGGGCATCGGCGTGGGTGTGCATTGGGACAGTCGGGTTTGGGGGATGCCCAGCCACTCCTGGCGGGCCTTGCCTGGTGAACGCCGCCCGCTCCGGGGCTCTCGTAATCGGGAGCCCCGGGTAATAGGATTTGAGCCGAGCGTTTGCAGTGGTGGGTTCCGGCGGGCCCGGAATGATTATCCCTCCATGGGGGGGGAAGGAAGGCTTAATCCGGTTGGCGTAGGATAGTCTAAGGTGGCGGCTCGAAGCCCATCCAACCGGCTGAGCGAGGGCGCCTCTGGGCGCGGGTTGGAAGAAGTTGTAGAGGGCGGGGGCGGCGGGAAAAAAGGAACCCAGGCTGGGAGGGGGATGGGGAAGAGCGTTAACCGCCGGGGCGGCGGGATCCGGGTTTCCAGGGTGTGACCCGAGCTTCGGGCTTCCGCCTGCTTTATTGTGGCAGCGCGTGCTTTGCGGGGGGCACGGAAGGCGGTGGGCATCGTGCCTTCTAGGGGGGGAAGAGAGGAGGTTCCGGTTCCTCCCTCCACTTTTCATTCAAAGGCGGGGGAATGAATTAAGGGTCTTTGTCTCAGTCTGGGCCCTGTAGTGGCCCGGCCGGGCAGGGCGTGGGGTGGATTAACAGGTTATAGGGCGGAAGCTACAAAGCGTAGGGGGGTGGGGACAGCCCTGGGAGTGCCTACCGTGCACTGGGGGCGGAGGGGGGGGGGAGCACCAGGGTCTGTTTTGCAGCCGACTCCCCAGGCTGCTGTGGCGGGTTTGCAGAGAAGAGAAAATAGTTACCTTTGCAAACCAAGCACCCAGGCTGCTGCCCTGGCTATTGCAACCATCTCCTAAAGAGGATTTTGGGGGAGGGGGGAGAGGAGTGTCACTTTAAACAGCATCTCGATTTTTTAAATTTACCTGGCGCTGTCAGGCAGATAATTAATGCTCCTTTTCCTACACCACCTTTAATGTATTAAGAGGCGAGGGAAGAGGGCTTTCACACCGCCTTGGCCTAATGACTGGATAGACTCGGCTTAAATGAGCCTTAATAGGCTTTGAATGACACCCCGCTTTTCCTGAAGCTTGCTTTCCCAGAACTGGGTGGGGCCTGCCCGCGATGAGTTCCTCTCAATCTCAGGGGGTGTGAGCCACTTCCCCTTTTGAACTTCTGCTCCTGCCAAGCGCCAGGAGCGCCCTGGTCTCCCGGAGCCGCTTGCATAAGCGTGGCTCCCAGACCCATCCCCGGCGCTAACGTCTGGCAGGGGTGGGTGGGGTAGGGAGTGGAGACCGATCTGGGTGTGGCCACACACCGTGCCTCGTTTTGAAAAAGGCCAGGGGGAGGAGGGAGCGAGGGGGAGTGGCTTCTCCTTTTTAATCAAGTCTCCCTTTAAAAGAAGGGGGGGAGGAGAAACCTGGCTTCCTGCCACACCACTGACTTCTGCAAAGCTGCCTCTCTCACCATTGCCTTTTATGGTAATAATGAGAGGCGAGAGAGCTGGGACTTCCTTTGTCCCAAATCTCTAAGGTGAAAAAAAGCGGGCACTCCCCCTAGCGGCCAGAGGGGAGAGGCGCATTCAATTACTGACAGGAAGCTGAGAAGGAAACTGGGTGGGGAGTGGTCCCTCCAATCTGCTTGGTCATCACCATATATGCCTCCACCCTAGCATCTTTAAGGATGGGATGAAGGAGCCTGCGCTAACCCTGGTGGTACCCTGGCTGCTACGCTGTAAATGTCACCTGCCTATTGCTTTTTTCTTTTGGCTTTAAAAAGACCAAAGAACATTTGAATTGAACATGAATTAAAATCTTAAAACCCTTTCCCCTCTTTTCTCCACAGGTCGCCATGGATGATGATATTGCTGCTCTCGTAGTCGACAATGGCTCCGGAATGTGCAAAGCTGGCTTTGCAGGAGACGATGCCCCTCGGGCCGTCTTCCCTTCCATTGTTGGGCGCCCCAGACATCAGGTATACATTATATGTGGTATTTTGGAAGATTCTTGGCAACCGTCTTGAACCACCTTGCTCGGGCTGATGGGAATGATAGGGGTGGCTGACAGCAAATAATATTGGAAGGATTTTCTTTCCAAGGAGCCTAGAATACTTCTGAAAAGGGGGTTGCCATAACATTAAATAAAGCCGTTGGGTGTGGAGAAATCAACAGGTCAGGTGGTGTTAACCTGAGCCTAATTTGATAGAAAACTTAAATGTGGCTATGTAACTGAGAACTTTGAGACTTGACCTGGAGGAAGGCATTTCTTGGTTGCCTACAGAATCACCTTTTTCTAAAAACTTCTGCTCTTTTAAGAGCATCCCCAATGGCTGTGAATTTGAGAAAGTCACTTTTAACTTATGAGGTTTTTAATTCCGGCTGTAAAATGAGGTGTCAACTTGACATAAGTTCTAGCTCTTACATCTAGAACCCCACACATCCAAACTATAAAGGTTTGTTTCCCTGTAGGTGAAACTGACGATTTTTGTTCCTTTCTCTGCAGGGTGTGATGGTGGGTATGGGCCAGAAAGACAGCTACGTGGGGGATGAGGCCCAGAGCAAGAGAGGTATTCTGACCCTGAAGTACCCTATTGAGCATGGTATCGTCACCAACTGGGATGACATGGAGAAGATCTGGCATCATACTTTCTACAATGAGCTCCGTGTGGCCCCTGAAGAGCACCCTGTGCTGCTCACAGAAGCCCCCCTGAACCCCAAAGCCAACAGAGAAAAGATGACTCAGGTCTGTGGACTTCTTAGGGTATCGATTCTTGAGCCTTGTCAGCTTCATCCATTTATTATTCTTTTATACCCTGCTTCACTTTTCTTTTCTCTTCCTTTTTTTTTCTTTGCCATTATCTATAGGGTTTTCCTTCTCTGACCTGAGTCTTCTCTTTGGATATCTACAGGTTCTGTTTGCTTTTACTGATCTGGCTTTATTTTTTTTTCACTAGCAATTTGAATAGTTTGTCTAGGTACTAACAGTTCACTTGTCTTGGGTGACTTCTAAAAATCTAAACTTCCAACTATCCCAGCTTTTGCCATAGGCTGGTATATCTCTATGTAAGATAACAATGTGTGAGTCTTAGAAAAACAGTGTAAAAGTAATAAAAAAAATTTTTGACAGCAGGGTACTTAGAAACCTACAAAAGTGTTGTGCACCTGCATGATTATCATAGCCTTGCTATATAAATCTTGCTATGTAAATCAATCACTCACTTAATTTGCCTTATTCCCTATTCTAGATTATGTTTGAGACCTTCAACACCCCAGCCATGTACGTTGCCATCCAGGCTGTGCTGTCCCTGTATGCCTCTGGTCGTACCACTGGTATTGTGATGGACTCCGGTGATGGTGTGACCCACACTGTGCCCATCTATGAAGGTTATGCCCTTCCCCACGCCATCCTCCGTCTGGATCTGGCTGGCCGTGATCTGACGGACTACCTCATGAAGATCCTGACCGAGAGAGGGTACAGTTTCACTACCACAGCTGAGAGGGAAATCGTGCGTGACATCAAGGAGAAGCTGTGTTACGTCGCCCTAGACTTCGAACAGGAGATGGCGACTGCTGCATCTAGCTCTTCTCTGGAAAAGAGCTATGAGCTCCCTGATGGTCAGGTCATCACCATTGGCAATGAGAGGTTCAGATGCCCAGAAGCCCTCTTCCAACCATCTTTCTTAGGTAAGGGTTTTTTCTTTTTAAACAATTGCTGTCTACTTCAGGAATAATGGGTCACAGGAAGTTTAAGACTGAAAGTAATTTGCTTTTCCCATCCCCTTTTTATATAGGTATGGAATCCTGTGGAATCCACGAAACTACCTTCAACTCAATCATGAAGTGTGATGTTGACATCCGTAAGGATTTGTATGCCAATACCGTGTTGTCTGGTGGTACTACCATGTACCCAGGCATTGCTGACAGGATGCAGAAGGAGATTACAGCCCTAGCTCCTAGCACAATGAAAATCAAGGTGAGTGTGTTAGTAACTGCTCTAGGATAGTGCTGAAAATTTAATAAATGGTTTGATTATGTTTTAAAGGATTATTTCTGTCAGGTCATCCAAAATTTGGGGTTGTCAGACTCAGTTGTTTGCCTCCCCTGTACTATGTTCATGGCATCATCCTAGGGGGGGTGGGTTTAATTGGCTTTGTCAGACTTGATTACTGTTCCGAAGTGACTTGGATCTATTGGGAGCTAACTTGGTGCCCCTCCTCCTTTTTTTTTTCCTCCCTCTATAGATCATTGCCCCACCTGAACGCAAATACTCTGTCTGGATTGGAGGCTCCATCCTGGCCTCTCTCTCCACCTTCCAGCAGATGTGGATCAGCAAGCAGGAGTATGATGAATCTGGGCCCTCCATTGTCCACCGCAAATGCTTCTAAATGGACTGTTTGTGTTTTTTTGATTGTTTTTTTTTTTTTTGTCAAAGGGTATGACATGATAATTGCCCAAAAAAGAGATGAGATTGGCATGGCTTTATTTGTTTTTTTTTTGTTTTGTTTTGGTTTTTTTTTTTTT
>CM053622.1:416469345-416569120 GCA_028646595.1 Phalanger gymnotis
AGTCATTCCAAATATTGTATAATGCATTGTTACAGAGTTACAGGCCTCTGTGAAGGCTGTCCTCTGCTAGAGCAAAGGAGCTACGTAACAAAAATCCAGATGGGGAGGGGGGAGGGGGGAAGGTACTAGTATTGCTTTACATGTAAATTATGTAATCCTTTAAAAAACAAAAAAACTTTTTGTATCTTCCGCCTTAATACTTGTTCCTTTTTTTTTTAATTGTCAGCCATAATGAATGGCCCCCTAAATTCCCTCCCTGCCCCCAACATAGATGTGAATGAAAGACTTTACAGTCTCCCTGCGAGTTTTTTGAGATTGGTGCCAGTACTTGGGGGAGGGGAGGAGCTTTACCTGTACACTGACTTAAGACCAGTTCAAATAAAAGTGCACACGTTAAAGAAACTTTCGGCCAGTTGTGTTAATGTGCTTCACGTGTTTTTTCTCTTGTTTGCACTTTCAGTCTTTGCATGATAGTTTGCTTTTTCAGTTGAATGGGAAAATTCTGGCTCAATTTACTCGATTTTTAAAAATTAGGGTTCATCTGAAATAAACTTAGGTAATTATATTCATGTAGCTCAAATACCTGGCGGTTGGAACACTTATTGGGGTTAGGTAGTAAAGATTTCATGAGCTGTGTCTTTGGCAGCCTCCATTAGGAGATGATCAGCCAAGATGCCAAGCCATCAAGCCCAGTCTGTTTTTAAATCTTCACAGGCTTGCTCCCCACTAAAAGGGTTGAGAAAAATAGTCTGTTTGATGCTGGAACAGAAAACATGGAATCTTTCAAGGAACCTATGACCTGGCTCACTTCTTCCCCCCACTCCCATTTACTGCCCTTTGCTTTTTTATGGGAAAAAATGTAAAAGTACATGTAATAGCAAGACTTTAGCCATGACTTTCCTGACAGCAAATCTGCCATAATCGTTGGTAATGTTAGGCCTCCTAAGTTAATGACATTACATTTAAATTAGTAATGATCGACAAGCTCTTGCCTTCATGTAAGCATTAGTAATAAAGACTAATTGGGGAGAAGCAAAATGAAATCCTTTCGAAGTGCTTGCGAGCTATCTGCCTACTGTGATTAAATGTCATTAAATGGAGTTTGGGTAGGTGGTTGGTACCCTATGTGCCAGTGGGGAGGGGCAGCCTGCTTTCACTACCCTTGTCATAGAATATGCCTCTTTTAACAGATCAAACAGAGGATGAAGTACCAGGGTGCTGACCCCTCTTGAGCCTTATTGGCCACAGCTAGCCATTCGTGAAAGGGTGGAAGGACATCTGAAAGGGACCTTTTGAATGTACTCTCCATCCCTATTTCATAAAAGGCTGAGGCTTAACTTAGGTAACCTGTACAGGTTTTCAAAAGGGGCTGAAGTTCCAAGGTAATACTTGAATTCAAGTCTTTAATTCCCAAGTTAAGTGTGCTACCTTATGCCATGCACCCCCTCTGCTTTTGAGGATGGATTTTCGAGCTCAGTATAAGCTTGTATTTCTTGAAGAGGAAGGAAGTTTTGTAATGAAAATCATTCAGCACCCAGACAAATCGCTTTCTCTCTCTGGGTTTAACAAACCATAAAGGAATATATAAAGGAATTGGGCTTTCCGTTGTCCTTTGCAGCTCTAAACTTTGATTTTTTTTTCCCATTGACGTGGCTTTGGGGCAACAAGTAAGTCATTCTGTGGGCTGACTTAAGAAATGAGACTTTAGGCAGCTAGGTGGTGCAGGGAGTAGAGCACCGGCCCTGGAGTCAGGAGGACCTGGGTTCAAATCTGGCCCCAGACACTTGACACATTTACTAGCTGTGTGACCTTGGGCAAGTCACTTAACCTCAATTGCCCTGCCTTCCCCCTGCAAAAAAAATTGAAAAAAAAATAAACCTGTCTTAAAAAAAAAAAAAAAATGAGACTTTACCGACCTGTAACAGACCTCAGGCCATCTATTTTAGTCCAAACCTCATTTTACTGTTGAAAGGCCTCAGGGAGGTTAAGGACTTGCCCCAGGATCACAAAATGTGCAGCATCAGAAGCAAAGTAGTTCTGACTCTGAAGCCATCATTCCCTGTGCCCTCCCTCCAAATGAGCCATCCCTTGTAAAAATAACAAAGCAAAAACAAATGACCAGCTTACTCCCGATGACCCTGTGGTGTGCCACACCTATGGCCTGCCCTCTCACCCTCACCTCCATCTCTAAGGGAGAGAGAAACTTTTCCTTCTAAGGGACTACATATGGCCACTTTCTCTCCCTCAGGGCCCAAACCAAAAAGCGTGTGACCAGGCAGGGCTGAATTCTTTGCAGGAAGACGGCAGATACAGATACAAGGTGGTATCAGAATGTGGCTTGGAGTTTTTGGCTACTCATTCAAAACTCAAAGTACTCCCTATTCCCTCCCTACTTCCTACGTGGATGCCTTTAGTTTTGGTGGGATTTCTTCTGTTTCTTGTTCTGGCTAAAGCAGGATCTCTGCCTTGCAAACGGTTTCTATGTTGTAGCTGAGAAGTAATTGCAATCATTGGTGGTTTTTTTGAAAGACGTGTTTCTATTTTGTTAAACATTTCCCAATTCCATTTTTTTCATGCAAAATGTATTTCCACATTAGCCATGCATTCCTACAGTTAAGGAGCCATAGGAACTGATGATTTTGTAGAAGATTCCTCACTTCCTGAAGCAAAGAAAAATGCACCTAAATGCACCTATGAATCATTTTAAGTTTCAAGAACTTGTGGCTATATAAGTTTAGGTAGTGTTAGGGCACTGGCCCTAGCATCTGGAAGACCTGGCTTCAATCTGGGGCAGGATCACTTTACCTTCCTGAGGCCCAGTTTCCTTAATAAAGTGAGAGGATGTCATTATTTAAGAGCCTTTAAGTGTTTTCCAGTTCTAAATCTATCAATCCTATAGGTTTGCATTCAAATAAAGACCAGTCAGTTCTAAGCTGTGATATGGAGCTTTTTGTTTATGTATTTTTTTTTAACCTTTTAAAAAAATTCTGAGTTCCAAATTCCCTCCCTCTGGCCTTTCCTCTACGCATAGAGAAGGCAAGCAATAGTTTTTTTGTTATATATTTTCAAGAAATTATTAGTCTCCTGCTAGATTCCCCCATTGCTCAGCTCGATTGCAGTATCCCAACTTTCCATTTCATCTCATAAAGTTCACAGAACACTTGGCCTCCCAATCACACTGTCTTGTCGACTCTTGTGACCCTGACCCCATTTGGGGTTTTTTTCTTGGCAAAGAAACTGGAGTGGTTTGGCATTTCCTTCTCTAGCTCATTTTATAGATGAGGAAACTGAGGCACACAAGGTTAAATGACTTGCCCAAGGTCACACAACTTGTAAATATCTGAGGCAGGATTTGAGCTCATGTCTTCCAGATTCCAGGCCTGGTGCTATATCCACTGCGCCACCTAGCTGCCTGTGAAGCAAGTAGTACAAGGTAATAACACACCTGTTCTACAGATGAGGAGACGGGGATGTGGCTTGCCCGAGTTTCACATAACCTAGTGAGTGGCAGGAGCCAGATTCTCAGGCTTCCTGATTCCCTGATCATTACACCACATTGCCTGTTAGTCGATGAGAATGTAGATAGAACCCGAGTCTCAGGAAATTTTTAAAGTTACAAAAAGGCAGAATATCAATACGAATGATTTCCAGAAAACAACCATAACAGGCCAATATGCCCCAAAGCCAAATAAAAGAGTCTGGGGTTATAGAGGCTACTTATTCTAGCACTGTTCAGAGATAACCATAGTTTAAATTGGCAAGGATCCTAGAGGTCATTTAATCCACTTGACATCTTATAGTACCTAAGCACCTAAGGAGAGAAATGCTTTGCCTAAGTTAAGTCAACAAACATTTATTAAGCACTTACTATATGCCAGGCACTATATGTACTAAGGCAGAAAAAGGCAGGACCTGCTTAGGTCACCCAACCACTAAATCCACCATGCTGTGTCATAAGAACTGAACATAAATCTGGTATATTTGGTTTTTTTTGGCAGGGGAGGGGACCCAAAACCAGTTAATAAAACAACCATTTCCCATGGTTTATTCCTTCAATTGACATTCGTCTTTTGAAATCACCTACATAAAAATCTAAAGTCAATGGGCTAACAAAAACTTTGCTGGTCAAGAATTACTATTTCGGGGGAACAATGTTTGCCCGGGTGTGTCTATCATTTTAAGAGCCTTCTGTGGGCATGGGTGAATGGCATCTAAGGTTTTCTGTATGAAAAATGGGGGTGATATTTGAACTGTTTACCTCATAGGGTGGCTGTAAGGCATGCTCTCTGGAAGCAACCAAAAGACTAATGAATATTTTTATTTTTAAACTTGTCCTTCTTTTGTTTTTATGTCTCCTTCATTTCTTCCCGACATATCTTCTCCCTGCGGGACAACTATACCTTACAACAAAGAATAAAAAAGGGGTGAAAAAAATCATTAAACCAACCTATACAACTGTCAAACCAAGTGATTCTCTGCTTCTTCATAACCCAGCCAGTCTGACATCATCGGCGATGCTCCGCCCACAGAGTCCCCTAAGAAGGGAGGAGGTACATTCTGATATCTCTTCCATACATTCAAGCTTGGACGTTATGAGAACACAGAATTCAAGATTGTTGTTTTTTTTTTCTTTTTTTTCTAACACACAGTCACAAAGCATGTACTATGTACCAGACACAGTGCCCTATAGGCCCTGAAGATACAAAAATAAAAGTGAGACAGTCCCTTCTCTCCTCAGGGACCTTATATTTTCCTGGGAGGATACAACATGTTCACAGGTAAGTAAATCTAGTATAGACCACCCTTCCACAGATGATACACAATTAATTGGAGAAGACACCAAATTATAAATTATAAGAACTTTTTAAGTGTGAGCAGAGGCTCACACATATAGAACACTTTGATGTTTGCAAAGTGCTTTACAAGCATGCTTTTTCATTAGATTCTCTTAATAGCTCTGTGAGGTAGGTGCTAGTATTATCCCCAGTTTATAGACAAGGAAGCCAAGGCTCGGAAAGGTTAACTGACATCACTGAGTCACATAGCTAGCAAATGTCTCAAGAGGGATTTTGAACTCACACTCCTAGAGGTCATTTAGTCCACTTGACATCTTACAGATGAATACCTAAGAAGAGAAATGCTTTGCCTAAGTTAAGTCAACAAACATTTATTAAAGCACTTACTATATGCCAGGCACCATATGTACTAAGGCAGAAAAAGGCAGAACTAGCTTAGGTCACCCAACCCCTAAATCCACCATGCTATAAGAACTGAATGTAAATCCGGTACATTTGTTTTTAGGCGGGGGGAGAAACCCAAAACTAGCTAATAAAATGACCATTTCCCATGGTTTACTCCCTCAATAGACATTTGTCTTTTGGAAGCACCTACGTAAAAATCATCCTTGAGAGCAAAGACTGTTTTTGCCTTTCTTTGTATCCCCAATGCTTAGAACAGTACCAGGCATATAGTAGGTGCTTAATAAATGCTTCTTGACATATATTCCTAATCTTTTGTACTAGGTGAGTACCTGGCTTTACATCTATGCATTAGGCCACACTAACCCTCAAAATGTAATTCTGGCCTAGACCAAATCTTCAGTCACGGTTTCCTGGAAACTGATTGTTCTCGTCCTTGCTGACTGCATCCTTCCGTTTCATGTTTCGTCTGGATCACGTCTTTCAGCTCTTTTTTGGTCTCTTGCCTCACTGTTCCTATCTCTGTTTTCCCAATAGCATACACAATAATAATAGCGCATATTCAGAAAGTACTAAGGGAACAAAAGAAAAATTAAATGAAAAAATAAAAGCGTACTTGCATTTGCAAAACACCGTCCTCACGACAGCTGTATACAATAGATTATAAAAGGAATGTATTCCCATTTTACAGATGAAGAGACAAGTTCAGAGAGCTAATATCAGAACTGAGATGTGAACCCAGGTCTTCTATTTTTGAATACAGTGCTCCTCTGAAACATAGAAAGTGGCCACTTTGTGAAGAGCTTTAAACGCCAAGCAGAGATCTTTAAATTTGATCCTTGAGGCAATAGGGAAAGCCAGTGGAGTTTGGGAAGGCGTGTTTGTGATGTGTTTAGTTCCATGTTTTAGGAAAATCATTTTGGTAGCTGAATGGAGGATAGATCGGAGCAAGGAGAGACCCGAGTTAGGGAGCCTAACCAGAAGGCTTCATATGGTCATATACAGTCCAGGCAAGGGGTGATGAGGGCTTGAAATAGGGTGGCGGCTGTGTGAAAGGAGAGAAAGAACCGGCAAGATTTGGCAAAGGATTCGATATGTGGGACGAGAGAGAGCAAGTCAAGACACTGATGCCATCTGATGACTGGCAGGATGGGGGGCGGTGCTTTTCACAGTAATAAAGAAGTTACTTTAGCGTTCTTATTCATCCACTGATCAACAAGCATTTATTCAATGCTTTTTATATATAGAATTCTGTGAGAGATCCAGATTTTTAGGACATTTATCCTTGCCTTCAAAGAGCTTCATGTCTAATAGAAAAGTTTAGGAGAACATGTCAAGAAGCATTTTTATGCATCTACTCTATTTCTGGTACTGTCCTAAGCATTGGGATTACAAAAGAAGGCAAAAATAGTCTTTGCCCTTAAGGAGATCACAATTTAATAATTTAATTTTCTAGTACAAAAAATTAGGAATATATGTCAAGAAGCATTTATTAAGCACCTACTATATGCCTGGTACCGTTCTAAGCATTGGGGATACAAAGAAAAGCAAAAACAGTCTTTGCTTTCAAGGAGATCACAATTTAATGAGGGAGGCAGGAGACAACATGCAAACAACTATGCACACACAAAACATATATGAGATAATCTTAGAGGGAAGGCACTAACATGCAATCTTATAAGAGAGTTTGCTATAAACGCCAAGAAACAGATAGATACAAGGGTTAAGAGAATTCAATTAGGAAGATGAATTTGAACGTAAGGGAGGGAATTATGGAGGTAAGTCACAGCATAACTATAGGTAAGGGGGCAGCTAGGTGGCGCAGTGAGTAGAGCACCGGCCCTGGAGTCAGGAAGACCTGAGTTCAAATGTGGCCTCGGACACTTGACCAACTTACTAGCTGTGTGACCTCGGGCAAGTCACTTAACCCCAGATACCCTGCCTTCCCCCCTCCAAAAAAAAATAAGTATAGGTAAGGACTGGCGAAAATTCTGGGTCATGTTTGGAAATGATGATTATTCCAGTTTGGTAGAAAAATAGTGTGTATGTATCCCCCATGGGGCAGCTAGATGGCGCAGCAGATACAGCACCGAGCTTAGAAACAGGAAGACTCCATCTTCATGAGTTCAAATCTGGCCTGAGACACTAGCTGTGTGACCCTGGGCAAGTCACTTTACCCTGCTTGCTTCAGTTTCCTCATCTGTTAAAAACGAGCCGGAGAAGAAATGGCAAACCATTCCAGTATCTTTGTCAAGAAAACCCCAAATGTGGTCATGAAGAGTCAGACATGACTGAAATGACTTAATATCCCACATGACTCCTTTTATGGGCTCTATCTTTTCACTCTGCTCTCTCCTGTTTCTGGGTTTTTGTTTGCTTCTACTCCATTGCATGGGTCCTTAACCTGTTTTGTGTCATAGACCCCTCTGGCAGCCTTGTGGAGCCTATAGACCCCTTCTCAGAATGTTTTTAAATGAGTAAAACAAAAATATGTAGGCTTACAAAGGAAACCAATGTTATCGAACTGCATTTAGTCAAAATAGCTATTAAAAAAAGTTTGTGGACCCCAGGTTAAGAACCTGTGACCTAATGACTTTCTACCTCAGTCTCTGCCTTCTGTTCCTTAAAGGCAGAACTGCCTAGAGGCAGCTAGCTGGTAGTTTATAGACTTCTGGGCCCAGAGTCAGGAAGCCCTGAGTTCAAATACTAATTTACTAGCTGTGTTACCCTGGACAAGTCACTTAACCTCTGCTTGCCTCAGTTTCCTCAAATGGAAAATGGGGATAATATTAGCCCACACTTCCCAGGGTTGTTGTGAGGGTCAGAGGAGATAATATTTGTAAAGGGCTTAGCACAATGCTTGGCACACAGCAGACACTAAATCAATACTTATTTACTTCCTTCAAGACCTAGCTTATGTGCCATCCACTGATTCTTCTCTTCACCTTCCCCAGCCAACTGAAGGCGATCTACTTCACTTTACCTTTGTACACCTTTGTACTTACCTCGTACGCCTTCTTTGTACTTACCTCGTACGCCTTCTTTGTACTTTTATTCCAGCTAATGATGAACATGCCTCATGCCCTCTGCTGAATCCCAGTGTTCTGTTGAGAACTTCTGGAGCTGTTAGAATAGCAAGGATAGGGAGTGGGAACTCTCAGATGAGGGAACTCTGTATCAGAGCCTCAGCCAGGCTCAGTCAGTGAGTGTTCAAGGCTGAACTTCAACCTAGGTTGACAATAAGCTATAGGATGTCTGCATTGGTAGAGGGAATTTCTTCACTGGCAAATCATGGGTCTGGACCCAAAACACATTTATTTAGCGCTGTAAAGTTTGCATGACTTGGTCTTTTAAAAAAAAAATCACTCATATAGCACCTGCTAAGCACTTTTTTCAAATGTTATCTCATTTGATCCTCTTAATGACCCTGTGAGGGTAGATGCTGTTATTATGCCCATTTTACAGTTGAGGAAACTGAGGCAGACAAAGGTTAAGTTAAGATTTGCCCCAGGATCACACAGCTAATAAATATTGCAGGCCAAATTTGAACTCAGGTCTTTTAGGATTATCACTCCATCCACCCCACTACTAGTTATGTCTATGTTCTTTTTCTCTGTTCGTCTGGGGTAGGGATGAGGAGGGAACTAATTTTAGGTGTTATGTTTTCAGGTAGTGCAGGAATGTTCTTTTGATTCTACCAGTATCAAAGATCAGGCTGCAGGGACCTATCAGAGTACTCTAAGGCCCAATAGCTACATTGCATCTTATCCTTAGTTTCAATCTCCCCACCAAACTCTTTTTCAAAATTACTGACAATCAGATTATCCACTCACTCATTTATTCATTTAGCAAGCACTTACTAATGAAGGCAGCAATAATTCCACATTAAGTTCATATACTTTGTTACTATAATGAAACTGGTTATTTTCACCTCCTTCAAATCTGCAAATAGGTCAGTCAAAATCAAATAGAAAGTGAACTTGGTCTGAAAGAGGTTTATTGGTGCTGGAAACATGAAAGCCGGACTTGCTGCAGTAAAGCAAACGGCTATAGAAGGTATTGAGACACAACTACCCGTCTGTCGTGAACAGAAAGGCCTTCTTTTCTGTCTGTTAAAACCTAGCCTGTCCTTTACGAACCAGTTTACATCCATTTCTCCTTCCTTCCTTCCTCCTTCCTTCCCTTCCTTCCTTCTTTGCTTCCTTCCTTCCTCCTTCTTTGCTTCCTTCCTTCCTCCTTCCTTCCTTCTTTGCTTTCTTCCTCCTTCCCTTCTCCTTCCTTCCTTTCTCCTTCTTTCCTTCTTTCATTCCTTCCTCCTTCCCCTTCTCTCTCCCTTTCTTCTTTCCTACTTCCCTTCCTTCCTTCCTTTCTTCCTTCCTTCCTTCCTTCCTTCCTTCCTTCCTTCCTTCTTTCTTTCCTTCCTCCCTCCCTTCCTTCCTGCTTCCCTGATTCCTCTAGCCCTTCTCCATCACTTCTGTGTACTTTACCTATAAAAGGATTTCCATTTTAATTTACATCATGAAGAGCAGATAGGCTGGCTCAGTGGATAGAATACTAGGCCTGAAGTCAGGAAGACTTATCCTCCTGAGTTAAAATTTGGTGTAAGACACTGACTAGCTTTGTGACCCTGGCAAATCAATTAACCCCGTTCGCTTCAGTTCCTCATCTGTAAAATGGACTGGAGAAGCAAATGGCAAACCACTCCAGTATCTTTGCCAAGAAAACCCCAAATGGAGTCACAAAGAGTTGGACATGACTGAAACGAATGAATACAACAAAAAATATTTGTATCATACTTTTTTGTACATTTGTCTGTCCTAGTTACCCAAATGATTTGTTAAGTTCCTTGAGGGAAAATCTATGTATGTCAACAACTATATGGTACGGTAGATAGAGAGCTGAACCTAGAATCAGGAAGACCTGAGTTTAAATACTGCTTTTGACACTCATTAGTTATATTACTCTGGATAAATCACTTAACATCACTGCCAGATAAGTTTCCTTATCTGTAAGATGGGATGATAAAATAGCACTTAACTCACAGTATAGGATCAAAGGAGATAACTTATATGAACTATATAAGTGCTGGTTCTTATTATTAATTTTTGAATTCTTCCCCTTCAACCTTTCTGCCATTTTTTGCTAAACTGCTGAATTCATAGACAATAGAACTAGATTCTTGATGGGGAAGCAATTATTAGTCTTGCTGATCTGATCTGACCCCAAAACATAATGGTTTTTTTTCTTCAACGTTCACTTTTATAATATTTATTGTTATTTATCTATTTGCTACTTAATAATATTTGATTTTTTCCTATTACATGCAAAGATAGTTTTCAACATTCACTTTTATAAGATTTTGAGTTCCAATTTTTCCTTCCCTGCCTCCCCTTCCCACTCCCCAAGATGGCATACAATCTGATATAGGTTATACATGTATGATCATATTAAACATTTCTACGTTAGTCATGTTGCGAAAGAAGAATCAGAATAAAAGGGAAAAAACATGAGAAAGAAAAAAACAACAAAAAAAGAGAAAACAGTCTGTTTCAATCTGCATTCAGACTCCATAGTTCTTCTCGGGATGTGGATGGCATTTTCCATCATGAGTCTTTTGGAATTGTCTTAGATCCTTGTGTTGCTGAGAAGAGCTAAGTCTGTCAAAGTTGGTTATTTCACAATGTTGCTGTTACTGAATACATTGTTTTTGAAACCTAAATCTTCATCCAAATTTGAGGAGAAGCAACAGGGTAAACACTAAGTAACTGTTAATAAACTGTGGCTTTCATATTGGAGATATAGAAGCTAATGCAATACATTTTTTTTTTTTGTGAGATAGGGGAAGTGGAGAATAGGAAGTGATATGAGGATTTACTTTTTGAGGAAATCTCCATAATATTTTTTGTGAGTTTCACCATAAGGCTAACTATGGTGAGAAGGTCCCAGTTCTCTCTGCGAGGCAGTGTGGTATGGTGGAAGAGCCTTGACTTATGTCAATTTGCCCTCTTTCAGACTGAGTTCAATTTCCATTTGATTTTGACTGGCCTATTTGTAGATTTGGAGGAGGCAAGTGCAATGTTTAGAGTATTGGGTCTGGAAGCTAGAAGATTCAAGTTCAAATCAAGCCTCAGACACTTACTAGTTGTGTTTTTGTTAAGTAGCTTTTTATCATGTCTGACTCTTTGTGACCCCAATTGGGGTATTCTTGGCAAAGATATGGGAGTTATTTGCTATTTCCTTCTCCAGCTCATTTTACAGATGAGGAACTGAGGCAAACAAGGTTAAGTGATTTGCTCAGGGTCACATAGCTAGTAATTGTCTGAGGCCTCACTCGGTGCTCTATCCAGCTAGCTGCTCTACTAGCTGTGTAGCTCTAGGCAAATTATTTAACAGCTGTTTGCCTCAGTTTCCCCAAATGTAAAACAGAGATAACAAGAACACCTAGGATTTATAAGTCACCTAGAACATAGTAGGTGCTAAAAATGTTAGCTATTATTATTTTAAAATACATATCTATGTTACCTGAGGTAAGTGCCTTATCTGAAAAGTGGGATGATATTAGGAAAGCAACATTTAAGGACTACAAGTTGACATTTACTTGCCTTTTATACACTATTTCATTGGATCCTCTGTGAAGTAGGTAGCATGGTTTCCTTCAATAATTTAAGGATCCAAATTTTAAGGGACAAACACAGTAATTTCCTCTGTGCCTCAGTAGACAGAGTTTGGGAAGTGCTGTAACCAAAAACAATTCATAATTAATGAGCCAGCTTTCTGGCAGTAAGCAGCTTTAAATTCATCCGGGATGATTTTTGGAGAAAGGGCACACAGTTAGCAAGTCCATTCAGCCAGATCCTGCCTATAGCTTGACCTCCCTCTGCTGGTCAAGTCTTTGGAGAGGGACTTTGGCAAAGTGTTATCTTCCTTATTTTACGGACCAGGAAACTGAGACTGGGGGTGGGGGGATGGGGTAAGGAATTGCCACTGTGTCACACACAGTATCCTAACCCGCCCTGATTTTTACCAGTGAAGAAACTAACCCCTCGGAGAGTGGAAATTAACACGCTAAACACCATGTATTCGAACCCTCTATAGATCACTTCCAAAACCCAGCCTCCATGAGATCTTTCCTGATTCTCCCAGTTGTTTGTCAGCACCACTCGCCTAGATTACTCTATTTTCTATATACTTCTACATTTGCACGTCATCTCTCTCTATAGGATGTAACCTCCTTGAGGGCAAGCATCGTGTAATTTTTGTCTTTGTATCCCCCTGTGCCTAGCATGGTGCCTGGCGCCGGACAGGGGCTTAATAAATATTTATTGGTTGATTGATAAATCCCACATGACAGACGTGGGGACTGAGGAAGCAGGCTCCAGCCGAGCGACTTGGCAAGGTCACCCAGCTAAAAGATGTGTTAGCACCTTCTCCCCGTTTTGCTGATGAGGAGACTGAGGTTTCTTTGCATAGCTAGCTGGTTCGCAAATCCAAGGGTCCTGTTTTAGCTCCTCCCTTTGGCACCATCGTGGCTTTGAGTCTATAAGTTGTGCCCACGCAACATGTGCGTGCGCGTGCGCGTTTGGTGTACGTGCGCGCTCGTCTGCGAGCGGGGGAAGGGGAGGAAGGAATGGCTGCGGAGGGAGGGAGAGAGGAAGGGAGGGAGGGAGGGAGGGGGTGGGGGTAGGTTGCCCTACTTGCCTCACTCAAGATGGCAACCGTGAGGAACTGCGCAGGGAGCCGAAGTAGCTTCCGGAAGTGACTGTATCTGGCCTGCGACGGAAGTGGCGGGGCAGCCCCGCCCCCGGCCGCCAGGGCCCTCAGTTGAGCAGCCGACGCGCCGGGTTTGAGTGGCGCCGGCCCGGCTCGGGGAAGGCCCCGGCCTTGCAGACTCAGGTGGCTACTTGCCCGGCGGGTGGCGGCCGCAGCGGCCTCGGCTCCGCAACATGTCCAGCTCCGGAGAGGTACTACAACCCCGGCCTCCCTGCCCTCGTCTCGGCCTCCCCTGGGCCCAGCCGGCCCTCTCCCCGCCCCCTCCTCCTCGGGCTCCGTCCCGCATCGGGCCGCCGGCCCCTTGTTAGCCTACTGCGGCTACGGCACCGTCAGCCCCCTCGCCAGCCTGGTCCTCTGAACCACGGCCCGCCCTCCGCTGTGCCTGCCGAAGCCCCATCGTTCCCTGTCCTCTTCTCCATCCTCTTACCAGCTGCTGCTCCTGACAGCTCGTCCAGTTTCCTCAACCCCGCGGGGGTCTCTTACTCCTCCACCCTACCCCCGTCAGCTTTAAGATGCGGCAGAAAGAGCTCTGGATTCGGAGCTAGAAGACCTGGGTTCGAGTCCTGGCTGTGCCATTAACTTGCTATGTGATGTTCAGTAGCTCGCTTCCCTGATACAGTGGAAACAACAGTGGCTCTGCGGTCGGAGTTAAAAGCCTGTCAGTGACAATACCTTTTTGACCTTGGGCTAGTCAGTTTTTCTTCCTGGACCTTCATTTATTTATTTATTAAATAAGTGGGTCGGACTAGATGGCTTTTGTGGTTCTTCAGTTCTAGATCTGTGATCCTATGTACTCTCCTGTGCCTCGATTTCCTCATCTATAAAATGAAGGGTGAGAGTAGGACTGTCTCTGAGAGCCCTACCGCATCTTTTGTTTCTGTGATGCTTTAGCTCTCCTTTTTGGTCCCCTCCTCCCTTTTCCTTAGTTCTCTATCCTTCCCCTTACTTACTCCTTGAGTCTGACCTTAAACCCTTGACCCTCTCAGGTCACCCCTTTTCAGTGCTTTATTCTTTGCCTTTAGTTCTCTATCCTCCTGCTTTTCTCTTTTAGCTCAAGAATCCTAGTCTAGTATTTCTTGGTGTATGTTACTTTTTTCCCCATCTTCCACGTTCCTGCTTTGAAAAAAAAATCGTATATTCTGCCCAATCTTTGTGAAGCAGCCTGGTACAGTGCATTTAGAAATAGAGGCCCTGGGTTAAAATATTAGCTCTTCTGCTCACTGCCTGTGACATTGGACAAATCATTTAACCTCTGTGGGCATCAATTTCCATTCTAGTAAAGTGAAGAGGTTAGACTAGATGGCTTCTAAGGTCCCTTCCAGCTCTAGAGCTGTGATTTTCATTCTCTTGTTCTAGTCCTCACTTCCCCACTTCTGAGTCAGACTGTGTTGTTTGTAATCTAGTTAACCTTTAGTCATACACAGAGTAGATTTCTCCCCCAGAATATGAAGTTATTCTCCATTCAGCATAGATCTGGATTCGATCCGAAGGTGGATGAAACTGTCTTTTCTACTAGTTGAGTGCTACCAACTGTTTTATCTTTTGCACCTGGCTGTACATGTGAATGATGTTTGTTTTGCTCAGAGTTGGATTGTTGTGGGTTGCTCTTGGCAGTGTCTCTTTCCTTAAGATGAAATTTAGGTCCACAGGAAACTTTACGTGCCACGTTGATGACATATTTTGTGATGGCTTGTATCTCAGATTATAAGGGAAAGAAGTACCTATAACTTGTGATCAGTGTTGAAACCTTCCATTCCCAGGTTAAACTGGAAAGTCTGTGGAGAAGATTTGGGTTTCTCTTTGTTAGTGACATCCCTTAAGGATATAAGTTGACCCTTACTGGGAAGTAGTCACTTCTGTTGCTGCAATAATAGTGGCGAGTGGGGAGAGAGGGATAGACTGCCAAAAGTCATGCAAGTTGGACCATCTATAAACGTTAATTTAACTGCTGTTGTTCTGAATTTGAGATCTTACTCCAGGGCCCAGTGAGTTGGTGAATTAGCAGAGGAACTGAACTACATCAATATTTATAGTCTCGCTGTAAGTGAAAACAAAACATTTGGCAGGTTCTCCTTGGAGGGTTGAATAAAGGAATTGGTTTCATAGTGCAATTAAGTACAAGGAGAATAATTTCAGGGGATACTTGTCCATCTTTCCTTGAAATGCTTATGACCATAGGCAAAAAATCCATTGAAAAGATAATTGAAGTAGAGAAATTCCACAGAGTGCTTGAGAAAATCTTCCAAACCAAGTAAATATATACTCTCGTGTGGCAACTGCAGTGTGAAGTTAGGCACAAAGGAGACTGGCAAAAGATATTAAAAGTATAATTTGGATTAAAGAAATATGAGTGTTTGAAGGCTTATGGATTGTTTAGAAGTTTACCACCTATAGCTTATGAATGCCGTTTTCATGAAGAATTACTAACATGGGAGCCATTTCAGATTCAGCTGTCTTTGTGCACTAAGATCAGAGACTAGTAAGAATAAAACATTTGAATGAAAGAATAATGGTACCATCAGTGGAAATGAGGAATTTAGGAGAAGCGACAGGTTTGAGAGAGAGAAAGAGTTGTGAGATCAGTTAGATTATGGTTTTGTTTACTTTGAGGTGTTGGAGTGGTAGTCAAAAGGAGATGTCTAGTAGATGTAAATATAGAGTTAGAGATGATAATAAGTGACTATATAAAAAGCTAGAAAGTACAAGTCTTTTACCTGGGTTCAGAGAATTAACTTCCTAATTATGAATAGGCTTGGCTTTTAACAATAATTTCTCTTTGTGATAATAACATAAAGATCACTTTAAGGTTTAAACTATGCTTTGCACCTGAATGTTATAGCCCTTGGAGGTGTGTTCTTCACCCTTCTCCAGGTTGTGCCACCTCACCTCCAATCAGATTTTCCATACTGGATACTTGGACTCCGCCCTTGGAATCACTTTGTGCTCTCATAGGTGAATATTTGCCGTATCTCACCAGGTCTTCATCACTTTCCAGCTTTCTCTAGACTATGCCTCTGGGGGTCCCCTTAACTACTTTTTAGTACCCCTTTATGTTGTCTCCAAGAATGGAGAAGAATGTGGAATGTAAATCTTTGAGGGCTGGGACCATCTTAGCATAGTGCTTAGCACCGTGCCTGGTATATATAAGGGCTTAATAAATGCATTATTTATTTGTTGAGGCTCTACTCTTATATAGCAGCCAAGAAAGCTAATACAGTTGTAGGCTGCGTTAAGAGAGACATAGTGTTCAGGACTAAGGAGACTGTACTGCTATATATATTCGTCCTCATCAAAACATCTAGAATATAATATCCTGTTTTAGACAACACCAATTTGGAGTGTATCTAAAATAGGATAACCAGAATGGTTAAGGGCTTTTAGATCATGTCGCTTGAGGATTGCTTGGAAGACCTGGGGATGTTTATGTTAGAGAAACGGAGATAAAATTTGCCAGGGATTATGATAGCTGTCTTCCGGTTTTTAAAGGACTATCAAGCAAGAAGAATGAGATTCATTGTACTTGGTGTCATAGGGCTGAAGTAGGCACAATGAGGTGAAAGGTGCAACATGACAAATTGAGATTTGATGTAAAGAAAAACTTGCTAGTAATTAGCCAAACCCAAAATAGACTACCTTAGGTATTTGTGGGTTCCCCATCATTGGAAGTCTTACTGCAGAACATGACTGGTCACTTATGAGGTATTATAGGGAATTTCTTGTTCGGGTATGAGTTTGGAAAATAAGTTTACTTGCAAACCATTATATAAAAGAATGATTTAAAAATTATAAATACTCAATATTCAAATGGATTTCTGGTCGCATCTATTTGGATGTTCCCTCCAGTCATGTATATTGTAATACTTGTATGTCTTCCTGTGCTATGTGACTCATGTTCTTGTCCTCCCACAGATTTGCCACAGGGGCTCAATCCAACATCTACATTAGGAAGCCTTCCTCACTTTCTCTTGATATCCAAAGATACCAATGGAATATTCAGGTTGTATGACTATTGTATTTTACCCATGCCAGAGGGCCAGCCCATCTTTTCTTCCTAGCATACATTTGTCTTGATCATCTTTGAAGTTCCATGTTGGTTACATGTTGCAACCTACTCACATCTACAGTGTATCTCTCCAATGCCTTCCGTGGGATACTAATTTTCAGTTCTCTAGAAACTGTTGTCTTCTATGTCTGTCATCTATAAAACAACTGTGGCAGACTTGTTAATAATAAAACAATAAAATGAAAAAGCCTTTGTCTCTGGGAGAAGCTTTGGATCATTAAATACACTTTCTAGTTTTCTGAAAATAATTCAACCTGTTCCCCTGTCATAATCCAGTCAATAGAAATTCTTTTATCCACTTGATCTTTTCATGTGTGGATTATCAAGCCAGACTCATTCAGAGAGTTCCAGATCTCTTCCAAGAGCCTCAGCAGGGATTTTGTGCTTCATGAAGCCAGAGAAGTGTCATACACAAACAGGAGTATCTGGAGGATGTTCTTAATAAAACCAGCTTCAGTTTGGACTCTGCCGAATCTCCTTCAGGCTGGGGTTGAGAACCTTTGACGAGCTTTGCCTGATATTCATGATCAGAAAGTTGTGGAGCAAAGTTATTTCAGTAATATATTTCAAGGAATCTTGAGTAGTCTTGATGTATAAATGGGAGACATCTTGTTGGAAGAGAGCTTTTTACTCTTTCGAATAAGATGCTGTTTCAAAATCAACAAAAAATAAACAGTGGGATCTTGTGTAGATGTGTAGTCTGTTGTAGGGTATTGCTTATGAAAGCCTGCCTATTACTTACTACTACGTTCATGGAGTATAGATATCCTAAATGTATGTGTGTGTGTGTGTGTGTGTGTGTGTGTGTAAATATCCTAAAGATTTTGTTCTTTTAGTTGCATAGGCAATCAGCAAGCATTTATTAAGTGCCCATTCTGTGCCAGGCACTGTGGTAAGTGCTGGGGATACAAAGAAAGGCAAAAGACAGTTCCTGTATACCATATCTTTTTCTCACTCTTTTTTTCTTCTAAGTTTTTACTAATTCTGATCTTTAATCTGATTATACATAGACAACTGATTCATTGTTGACTTGTCAGTAACAAGTCTTTTCCTGTCAAAATGAAGTGGGTTTTTTTTTTCAGTGATATGTTCAGTATTTCCCACCAGGATTGCCATCTGCATCAGGATCCTTTTTTTGAAAATAGTCATGATATAAAAGTATGAGGCTTCTGTAGTCTACAAGTCCTTGGCCTCTTTAATTTCTCTTTTCTGACCCATGCTTTCCAATATGTTTCTCACTATCCTTACCTAATGTCACTTTTGCATTAAAATCATTGAATATCAAAGTACGTATAATATCTTCACCAAATAATGGAAAGCATTGAAGGAGAAAATAAACCTGCAGAAAACCTGATATGAGATTTAACTAATCCAAATCATCCCCACAATTTTATAGATGAAGTTGTAAAGAAGATAACAAATAGGAATGAAATGGAATAGATTTGCTAGCATTTTGCCAGTGGGTGATTTTTCACTGGAATGTCCACAGTTAGGCTTTTAAGTCCTTAGTACCTTATGAAGAAACTTTTTTTTTTGTAAAGAAAAAAATAGCATTCAAGAAAATGATGTTATAAGTTATGGTTGAGCCTGATCAAATATACTCTGAAGAAATTCATGCTGTGGGTAGGAGGGAGGTTTGATGAAATTTTTAAAGTGCTCAGGAATTGCTTTTTTTTTTTTTGAAGGTATATCAAAGAAGGGATTTCAAAGACAAAGAGGAAGCAGTCTTTGCCCTCAAGGAGCTTATATTCTACTGGGTTGCAAAATATACATGGATGGATAAATAGAAGATAATTTAAGCAGGGAAAGAGCACTAATAGATGGGGGGGAATCTGAGAATACTTTAAGAAATAACACCTTAGCTGTTCTTCAGAGAAGATAATGATTTAGTCACATGGAGTTGAGGGAGTTCGCTCTAAGCCTGGAGAATGTCATGAGCAAATGTGTAGAGATATGGATGGAATGTTGAGTTTGGGGAACAGTTAGTAGTCCAGTCTGACTAGAATGTAGAGGGGAGTAATGTGAACTAAGGCTAGAAAGGTAGGTTGGAGCCAGATTAGGGGTGGCCTTAAATGCCAGACTAAGAAGTTTGCTGTTTTTGTCTTTGAGACTGTAGTGGTCTTCTGAAAATTTTTGAGCTTGGGAATGACGTTTATAGCTTAGATAGATCATTTTGGTAGCTATTTGTAGGATAGATGGAGGCACAGAAACTGAAAGCAGAGAGACAAATTAAGAGAAAGAGTCCAGAAGGATGGAAAAAAAAATCGCAATTAGCATGATTTTCAAAATTAGGAGACAGAGCAAATATTAGCAACTACAACTCCTTAAGCTTCCTTTTTCATCTCTTTAATAGCTAACATTTATATTTGCTTTAAGGTTGGCAAAATCCTTTACAAGTATTATCTCATTTGATCTTCACAACAACCCTATAAAGTAGGTTCTATTATTATCATTTACGGATGAAGAAACTGAAGCTTAGTTTAAGTGACTTGTTGATCATTCAATCAGTAAACATTTATTAAGTACCTACTATATGCCAGACAGACCCACCAGCAGGCTATTTCAATAATCAAGACATGAGGTGAGGAGGACCTACACTTAATTGGTGACAATGTCAGAGGAGAGAAAGGGACATATTTGGGAGATGTTGCAAAGGTGAAATTGGCAAGCCTTGGAAACAGCTTGGATATAGGAGAGTGAAAGGTAGTGAGGAATCCAGGATGACTTCTAGGTTGTGAGTCTGAGGGACTAGGAGGATGGCATTGCCCTCTAAAGTAATAGGGAAGGTAGGAGGCAGGGGGAAGGTTTAGTGGGAAAGACAGTTCTATTTCGTACATATTAAGTTTTTGATATCTACTGGACATCCATTTTGAGATGGTTGAAAGGCATTTGGAATGGGAGATTGGAGGTCAGCTGGGAGATTGAGGCAGGAAAGGTAGATTTGAGAATCATCAATATAGACATGCTAATTAAGTCCATGGGAATGGAGGAGATCACCTAGTGAAGTAGTATAGAGAGAGAAGAGAAGATGGCTCCGGACAGAACCCAGAGGGACACCTTTGGTTGGAGATTATGATCTGGAGGAGCATCCAGCAAAGGACACTGAGAAGGGATGGTCAGATAGGAAGACTAAGAGAGAGAATTGTCCCAAAAACCTGGAGAGAAGAGAGTATCGAGGAGGGAGACGGTGACCAGCATTGTTAAAGGCTGCAGAGAGGTTGAGGAGAATGAGGATTGAGAAAAGGTCATTGAATTTGGCAACTAAGATCATTCGTAGATTTGGAGAAAACAGTTTTGGTGGAATGATAAACCAGATTGTAGGGAGTTAAGAGAATGAGAGGAAAGAAAATGGAGGCACTTCTTATAGATGGCCTTTTCGAGAAGTTTACTACAAAAGGCAGAAGAGGAGAGGAGATAGCAAGCCTAGATCAAGTGAGGAAATTTTTAGGGGTGGATAAACATGGGTATGTTTGTAGGCAGTAGGAAATTTTCCAGCAGAGAACTACAGATTAAATATAAGTGAGAGAATGGGGACGACAGGACAATCTGTGGAGGGGACAGGATGGAATGGGATCACTTGAACTTGTAGAGGGCTTAGCCTTGGTAAGGAATAAGATGGCTTCATCATGTGAGAGGGGTGAGAGAGGAGATAGTGGCAGAAGGCCCCTGAATAAAAGGAGGTGAGGAAGAGGGGAGAAGGAGGGGATGACAGTAAATGGCCTCATTTTTTTCTGTAAAAGGCAGTTTCTCAGCTGAGAGGGCAGAGGGAGGGAAAACCGTGGGAGGTTTGAGGAGGGATGAAGTTTGAAAGAGCCACTTTGAAGAGTGGGATAGTGAATGGATAAGAGAGGCATAGTAGGATTGTCAGAGTCACACAGCTAGGAAGTGTCTGAGATATGATTTGAAGCCATCACCAGTGCACTGTCTACTATGCCAAGATATTTATGAAAATAATCTATATGAGTATTGAAGGTATCCTGTTGCCACAGTATAGATTTAAAGCTGGAAGGGTCTTAGAGGTCACTGAGAATTCTTCCTCACTTTACAGGTGAGGAAACTGAAGCTCAGAGAAGTTGGGTAACTTGCCTAGGATCCCACTTCTAGGTGGCACAGTGGATAGAGCACTGGCCCTGGAGTCAGGAGGACCTGAGTTCAAATCCAGCCTCAGATACTTGACACGAGCTCTGTGACCCTGGGCAAGTCACTTAACCCCAACTGCTTCCCAAAAATTCACTTCTTAAAGAGGCCTATTCACTGAATGGGTGTTACCTCACTCAAAGTGAGAACCTGAAAAGACCTTATCTTGAAAGGGCCAGGGTCTCCCAGTACATCCTGGGTCATCTCCAGTCATCCTGGTGAATATCAGGCCACTGGACTTGGATGGCTCTGGAGGAGAAAGTGAGGCTGGTGACCTTGCACAGCCCTCCCTCACTCAAATCAAAGTCAACTGCAAGTCATGTCATCATTTCCCTGATGTCATGGTCCTTTTCAAGAATGAAGGACAAACACATACTCCTAATAAGCACCAGTGGTAGGATTAAATCCAGGTCTTCCTGTCTGTAACACCAGAGCACTATCTATGATGCCAAGATATTTATGAAAATAGTCTATACAAGTATGGAAGGTATCCTAATGAAAATAATGAGAAGGGATGGGACACATTTTTATGGATGATTTTTCTACAGCAGACGCTTTTCCAGCCCTGAAAGGTACTCCTCCCTCCCGTGGTGGGGGAGGGGGTGGTCACAGTGCATTTGATTTGGTTTAGTAAAATTCAACTTTAAAGGTTCTCCTTAAATCTGATTTCTTCCATTTATGTATATCATAGAAGGGAGCAGTGAGGAGTGGAAAGAGCTTTGGGATTGGAGTTAGGACAGCATCTCAGTCTTCACTGCCAATAACTTGGTGGCTTCATTATGGGCAGCTTCCTTCACTTCTCTGGGCATATTCAGTAAAATGGAGATCTAAATAAAGACTTAGATTGTAGAACTTAAGGGATTGCTATGAAGGAAGGAAGCACTTAACACTTAAAAGCACAGGGGTGGGGAACCTGTGTGAATACATAAAGGTGATCTGCTGTTATTGTAAATGGATCTTTGTTCTGAACAAGTTGGATATTCCTTCTGATGATGCAGATTGCAGCCTATACCCACCTTCCGATCTTGTATGACTCTTGTCTGACTGTGTCCTACAGTTTTACCAAAGGAGTCCACTGAACACCTGGGAGCCAATCTCCCCCTTTCCTGACATTATGAGGATACTGGTGGAACTTTTGGGCCGACTGTCTGCCTCTTAGTCCTTGCTGTCATTGCTTGAATGGCCCATTTTCCCCCTCATATCTCCCTTATAAATCCTTTACTCATTTCTCCTTTGAAGTTCCTTATTATATGCTGTAACCTGCTCACATCCCCCATGTACTTCTCTTTTGCCCTCTGTGTGATCCTCATTTTTAATTCTTCAGAGGCTATAGTCTTGCATGACTTTTAGTACTGCAACAATACTAGTAGAATATAGGTATTGGCAAGATAAGTCTTCTTTTCTGGGAGCACTTCGAGGTCCATAAAGGAACTCTACAAGTTCATGAAGGCAATCTCTTTTGCTCTCATTTTGTTTAATTACGGATGCAAGCTCATTTTATGTCTGTTCCACATATACATACTGATGTACAAGCTCTAGAGATTGTCCTTCTTGCTACAGGACATTCATAATCTGGGAAATAGACATTTTTCATTCACTAGGTTTTTCCCGTGTTAACAGGCCAAACTCTTTTGAGTAGTTAAAGATCTCTGCCTTGTTTTGGGGGCTTAATGTAACTAGTGCATTCTGGAAACAAAGGCATCTGGAGGCCCACACTGTCTATATAGGGAATCCTTCTGTAACTTGGTCTTCATGTTACATCTGCCTCCAAGTAGCAGACACCTATGGTGAGCATATATCTCTGCTTTGTGCCATATGCTTCTGATGTGAAAGTCACTGGATAAAGTTATTGCTTACATCTTTCAAGACATCTCTGTCAGGCACTGTGTTCAGTTTTGGGAATGCAAAGAAGAAGCAACAACAGGGCATCTAGGTGGTGAGTAGATAGAGCACTGGCCCTGGAGTCAGGAGGACCTGAGTTCAAATCCAGCCTCAGACACTAGCTGTGTGTTCCTGGGTAAGTCACTTAAGTCCAGTTACCTCCAAAAAAAAAAAAAAGGAAAGAAAAAGCAACAGTAGGAGGAGATTGCAGTTTAATGAGAGAGGCATCATGGATATAAATAAGTACATATAAAATAAATACAGAGTAGGTGAAAAAGAGCTTTTGAGAGGAAAGCATTAGCACCTGGGGGGTCCCAGGAAAGAACTCTTGCAGAAAGTGACTCTTGAATGAGTCTAAAGGAAGTCAGGGATTATAAGAATCAGCAGTTAGGAAGGAGACCATTCTAGGTAAGGGAGACAGCAGTGAGTGCAAAGGATCTGAAATGGGACGTAGAGTATCGTGATTTTCCTTTTAAATTATTTCCTACTTTGTATATAGCTTGCTTTGTTATATATTTGTTTGCATGTTATCTCTCCTGTTTGGTTATGAATTCCTTAAGGACAGGCACTGTCTTTTGCCTCTTTTTGTATCCCTAGAACTTAGCAGAATGTCTGGAATGTAGTAGACACTTAATAAATGTTGATTGATTGAGTATGTTTGTGTGTGTGTGTGTGTGTGTGTGTGTAAGGAACAGTAGATACGCCAATATGGTTGACCCATTCTGTGTGTGGAAGGGACAATGTGTTAAAAGACTGGCAACAATAGACCAAATAGCGAAGAACTTTCAGTGTGGAGCAGAGAATTTTATATTTGACTCTAAAGGTAACAGGCAGCCACTAACATTTATTTAATAGGGAGGTGACTTAATTTTATGTTTTGGGGATTATGCTTTGGGAAAATCACTTTGGTAACTATGTGGATGGATTGGAGTAGGGGAGAGGCTTAACAATAATAATAATAATAGCTAATTGTATAGTGTTTTAAAATTTGTAAAGCACTTTACATACATTATTAATCCTTATCACTACCTTGTGATTTTGGTGCTATTATTATTATTTTATAGGTGAGGAAACAAGCTGAAGAGAAGTTGTGGCTTCCCAGGGAGTAAATAATTGAGTGGAATTTGAACTCAGAGCTGCTGCTTTTTAAAAAAAAAATTTATTTTTCATTTTCAGTATTCACTTCCATAAGCTTTTGAGTTTTAAATTTTCTCTCTCTCTCGTCTCTCCTCCCCAAAATGATGTGCAATCTGGTATAGGCACCACATATATATTCATATTACACATATTTCACATTAGTCATGTAAAGAAGTGTTAGCACCAGTGGGAGGAACCATGAGAAAGAAGAAACAAAACAAAACGACAACAGAAAAAAGAGAGCAAATAGTATGCTTCAATTTGCCTTCAGACTCCATAGTTCATTGTCTGAATGTGGACAGCACTTTCTATCATGAGGCTTTTGGAATTGTCTGGTATCTTTGCATTGCTGAGAAGAGTCAGAGTCTATGAAAATTAGTCATTACACAATGTGGCTGTTACTGTGTACAGTGTTCTGGTTCTGCTCACTTCACTCAACATCTGTTCATATAAGTTTTTCTAGGTTTTTCTGAAGTCTGCCTGCTCTTCATTTCTTATAGCACAGTAGTATTCCATTACATTCATATACTACAGCTTGTTCAGCCATTCCCAATTGATGGGCATCCCCTCGATTTCCAGTTCTTGACCACCACAAAAAGAGCTACTATAAATATTTTTTGCGCATGTGGTCCTTTTCCCATTTTTATGATCTCTTTGGATACAGACCTAGAAATGGTAATGTTGGGTCAAAGGGTATGCACAGTTTTGTAGCCCTTTGTGCATAGTACCAAATTGCCCTTGAGAATGGTTGGATCAGTTCACAACTCTGCCAACAGTGCATTAGTGTTCCAATTTTCCCATATCTTCTCCAACATTTATCATTTTCCTGTTTTGTCATGCTAGCCAATTTGTGAACTTAGAGCTTCTTGACTCCAGGTGCACCACTGTACATTGTACCAGCTAGCTGCCTCTGAGTCAAGGAGCCCAGTTAGAAGTTGGTGAGAGCCTACAGTGGTAACTGCGAGTAGAAAGAAAGGAATGGAGATTTAAGAGATGGAGAGGAATGACAGAAATAGGCATTTTCTTAAGAACCTACTGTGTGCCAATATTATGCTAAATTCTTTACAGATATTTTCTCTCTTAATCATCACAATAATTCTGGAAGATAGGTGCTATTATTATCCCCATTTTAAAACTGAGGAAACTGAAACAGAAAAAACTTAAGTGACTTGCCCAGGGTCACACAGTTAGTAAGTGTCTTAAGGGTAGATTTGAATTCATGAGTTCCTGACTTCAGGCCAAGGACTCCATCTACTGTACCACTTAGCTGCCTCTGAGAGAGAAGATTCAGCAAATGGTTTAATGTGTATGGTAAATGAGAGAGAGGAGTCAAGGATAACAGCGAGGCTAGGAACCTGGATATGTGGAAGGATGGTGGTACTCTCAACAATAATAGGGAAGTATTTTGCAGGGAGAGATAACTGAACTGTTTTGGACAATGTTGATTTTGAGAGATTTATGGAACATCCATTTGGAAATGTCTACAGGAGAGAGTTAAGGCTGGTTAATTACATCTGGAAGTCATCTGCATAGAGATTAGTGAACCCATAGCAGCTCTGGAGATCACCAAATGAGAGAGTGTATTGAGAAAAGAGAAGAGGACCTAATATGACCTTGGCGTTCACCCGTAGATGCGATGTAGATGAAGATCCAGCAGAGGAAATTGACAAGGAATGGCATAGGTGAAGGAGAATAAGAGAAGGCACAAAAGCCAGAGATGGGAGTGGATCCAGGAAAAGACAATGGTCAACAGTGCTTCAGAGAGGTCAAGAAGGATGAAGATTGAGGAAAGACCATTAGATTTGGTGGTTAAGAGAATAGCTTTGGTATGTGGTTGGGAGATACTTTGTTGGAAAGAGTTTTTAAGGTGGCATTTTGTGCTACTGAATCAAATGCTTTAAAAAATAATAATAAACAGTAAGCTCAGTGGGATTTACATTTTCTATTTCCAAGTCAGTTATGGGACAATGAAGAATATCTCTCAGTTGCCTTTTAAAATAAGGGCAAACATTTTTTCCCTCATGCTCTTAGCATTTTATCTTCCTTCAGATACTTTGTAAGTAGATCTGGGAGTTAGCGTGGTGTGGTGGAAAGCTTCTTGCGTTTGAAGTACAAGAACCTGAGATCATGGCTTTACTATTGAACTACCTGTGTAACTGTTAACCTCCTGGGTGTCAATTCCTCATTTGTAAAATGAGGAGATTGGATCAGTTGGCCTCTAGGGTTACTTCCAGCTTTAAACCTATGATTTTGTGTCCCCTCCACAAGTGTGTTGCCTTTAGTTTGTATCTCTTCTAATGCACACTTTGTTTAGTTCAGCTGCTTTTTCCATCTTTGTTCCCTATAGTGCAGGACTTCTTAATCAGGGGTCTATGAATTTACTTTAAAAAAATTTTGAAAACTATTTCAAATTTATTGATTTCCTTTGTAATTCTGTGTATTTTATGCATTTAAAAACATTCTGTGAAGGCGGTTCACTAGACTACCAGAAGTCCATGTCACAAAAATGTGTAAGAACTTTTGCCTTAGTGCCATTTCTGTTTTCTCTTTAAACACATCTGGGACTGTGCTGTCACAATCCAAATATGCTGACTCTGCTGCCCTTGATGGTAAAATAATAATAATAATAATAATAATGATGTTTGTTAAAAAATTTACTGATCTTTTCCATTTTGTTTGTTGTCCTTACACTTTCAACCTTACCTACCCTTGATGTAACTTTGCTTAGTTCTTTTGCCAAACTTTCTTAAAATTGATTTTGCTCTCCCTGCTTCTTTCTGTTTTATGATACAATGCTACTCATATCTTCCATTGTCCTTTTCTTTAAGATTTTGTAACTGAGCTTGTATTCTAAACCACTGTTGTCTTTGCTTATCATTTCTCTTTACTTGGCAAGTAAATCAAGTGTTTGCTGATTAAGGTTCTTATCCTTTCATTTACCTGCAGCTTCTTCCTTCTTTCAGTTTTGTTTATAGAAAAAAAGGTTGAGATTGAAGACTTAGTTTGTCCAAAAGTAGATTCACTTGGACATTGGACAAGATTCACATTTAGCGTACCAACAGCTAAGTTTTTAGACAACGAAATACTTTGTGATTCTTAGCATTCTCGCCTTCTTTTTTGCTCCTCTACTACCATAGAAGTGGAAGAAGAATGCTTAGGACTGAGACCAGTATTGTGTTTTTGTTTCATACATTGTCATAGTCAAGGAATTCATCACCAGGTTGCCAGTATATGGGTAGTGAGGCTTTCACCTTAGCTAGGCTGGTTCTTGGAAAGCAGACTTGGCTTATTGCGTGGACCATATCTTTATTATAATCAATGATGATGATGAAGATACTATCATAAGATTCTTTGACAGATGAAACAGTAGAGAAAACTTTAATGATCTTTGGTTATTGTTATTAAGTGGGGACATAAAACAGTGACATGCTCACTAGAATTATTTTCTACTGTTATGGAGGATATTCTGTGCAAAATCCACATCAAAGAGAGATTCCCTATAGATGGTGATATTTGCAGATATCACTTTTGTTGATGACATTCTTATTGCATCAAGTCTAGTATATTGGACAACCTCCTGATGAGATCCATAATCACTAAAAAGTGTTCAGCATAAGTATCCACAGAAGAAAACCAAATGGATGAAAAATCTATACTGTCTCTAGAGTATGACACATAGTTGGCACATATGATGCTGGTAGACACTGAGCTGGGATCAGAGTTGACTACGAGTAGGAACAGAGATTATGTTTGGGATATTATGCATTTACTTTCATAAACCCATACTGTTCCCTGACACATGAGCCTTTCTCTTTAACACCAGTATTCTCTTGGCAATGTTTTATGGCTGCAAATCATGGAATATGACAGCCTCATAAAAACTGTAATTTCAAAAAACTGGAGAGATGGATGATGAAAGACTATGGCACTTTACCGGTTATGAGTTGAATGCAAGAAGTGTTGTAAAAGTCGAGTAGGAGGTCTGGTCACAAGTCAGGGATAAAGATTATAGGTGAATAATAGCCCAAATGTTGCGCTGGTACTGCCTGAATATTAAAAGATCTAAAGGAAGGCCTCCAGTGTATTAGGTAGATGCATCTCTGGTGGATTTGTGGGCAGTCATTGGCAAAAATGCTATAGAATGAGAAGAGATGAGTGGGTTGCAATCTGTACTGGTGGATTAAGTACTCACATCAGTCATTGATTTTTTGAAGTATTTTCACACGTGGGCATGTAGAAAAGATCACTGTATATTCCAGTGTGGACATTGTTGCTCATCAGTTGGCTTTGGTGCTTGAGATTACCAGCTTTTTCTATCTCTATTTGTGGAAGTGTTGTAAGGTTCTTTTAACTTACTCTCTCTTTTTGCCCCTTGGTTCCGGAAACCTTTTCTTTTGCTTCTGTTGGCTTGAGTCACTATGCCCCCAAAGTAGGAGAACTCTTCTGATTATTTTGGGGGAGGTTGGTTGTCTTTTTTTCCTCTCAGTTACTAATTGACTTTTGGCATCTTTGGGTCTAAGCTCATAAGGGAAGTACGGTGTATACATTGGACATAGAGGTGAATTTCTGCTTTTTAGAGTACTTCTTTTGGAGTTCACCATTTTGACTTATTTAGTAAAGTATTCATTTCACACAGCAGGCATACAATAAATATTGTTGACTGAGCAATCCCAATTCAGAAAAACCATTTAGCCAAATGAGGCCTGAAGAACACAAGAAGGGGAAAGTAGACAACTTTGGATTGTGCTTCTCTTAACATATTCCTTTGATTATATTAATTTGATGCCAAAGCAATAATTGACTTATATTCTGATCCTAAATTGAATAGTAAGTTTTCACCATTACAGAGTCTCCTAGTTTTAGAGTGTAATTTGTTTTATCATCGTGTCTCATAGGTAAGAATTCTATTACACACCAAGTGATGGCTTTGGGCCAGTTAATTCATTTGATTTCTGCATTTAGGGAGGCAGATCTTAAAGCGAAGGTTAGATAACTGTTGGATGTTTTGTGGATGGGATTCTTGTTCAGGTTTATATTGCAGAAGGTGGCCCTTAGGTTACTTTTAACTCTGGAATTCTGTGACTGCTGTGTGATGGATGAGGTGTGACCCTCTGTTTCCCGTAGAAAATACTCTATTCAGGGCAACTAGGTAGCGCAGTGAGCAGAGCACCAGCCCTGGAATCAGGAGGACCTGAGTTCAAATGCAGCCTCAGACACTTGACACACTTACAAGCTTGCGCAAGTCACTTAACCCCAATTGCCCTGCCTTTCCCCCTCCAACAAAACAAGAAAAGAAAAACTCTATTCACCATAGGTAGAATGTACTGCTCACCTTGCTCGTAAGCCATGCGAATGTGCTTTTGGGAATCCAAGAAGAAGAAACTTGGATCAAAGCAACTCTTCACTATTAGTAGGCAAACAACTGAACGTGCTGGACCAATTGATGGCAGGATCACCATTGTAGATGAGGATGGCATTGAGTATTTCTGGCACTAATTTGGATGTCTAAGACTAATCCAGACTTAAATGTAATGTTGTGGCAGGCATTTTGAGACAGTTCTTTTTGAATTTGGATGCCATATTGCTTGTGTGCATCAGGGATGACATGCAGGGAAATGAGAAAGACATTAAATCACCTTGACCAAGTGACAAAATTATTCTAGCCTTATTGTAGAAGGACTGAAAATTGTGGTATGTTGAGAAAGAACAAGGTAGAGTATATTAGGGAAGTATGAGAGTAAAAACTTGGAGAATTCCTTGTGTTTCCACCCCATTGCAAGGAGTTTTATTCTGCTGATGGTATTTTTCTTATTTTTATGAATACTCATTTTTAAATGTCTGCTGTTTACAAAGTATTTTTCTTATTAAGAAAGCACCTAATCTTGCCCTGTGGATGCTTATTCTAAAATATAAATTAAATTAGCAGTGCATACATGGACATATGTCCACAGTGGTACTTTGGCAAACACCTGAATTAGTTCTTTCTTTCTTTCTTTCTTTCTTTCTTTCTTTCTTTCTTTCTTTCTTTCTTTCTTTCTTTCTTTCTTTCTTTCTTTCTTTCTTTCTCTCTCTCTCCCCCCCCCTCCCTCCCTCTTTCCCTTCCTTCCTTCCTTCCTTCCTTTCATAGTGGGGCAGGAAAATGAGGGAAGTAGTGATACAGAAGGAGGCTAGCAAAGCAATCAGGATACGGAACGTTTTGGCCGATGGCTGTGGTAAAGAGTGTGTTGCATCACACTTGAGGAATAAATAGCATGCTACCCTCTGGTTACCGCTTTCTGATGAGATATCTTTGGAGCTCACAAAGAAAGGAAATATAAAATTTTCATTGATTATTATTTGGTGTAACCTTTGGAATTTAAGAATACGACAATATAGAATATTCATTTTGAAATCGACTTATTTCATAACCTTCATCTAATCCTTTAACTTCCATTTTGCTTTCCTTATTTGGAAAACAATTATACTTGTTTGCACTGATGGAAATGTGTGTGGGGAATATTCATGGAAACTCATTTCTGTGGCTGCTCTGTTCTGCCATCATGCAAAACATTTGACAATGTACAAATGATTTAACAGTTCCCAGAACAAAGTAATTTCCATTCCTACCATTGCATGTTTGTAAAGCATTCTCAACGCAGGTTTTTTTCTTGGACTATCGTAGTGATTGTTGCCATGGGATCATGTAGAAGGTTGAAAAATGAAAGCCTTTGACTTGGTATGTATAGAAAATGAGAAATAAAAAAGGTGACAATCATAAGCAGGGGCTTAAGATAGACAAAACTGTTTTTAAAAGAAATAGTGCAAATGATTATCTGCTGCTTTCCTATGCTGTGATGATCATTAAAACAGAGAAAAGAAACAAAGTCAGTGAGAGTTTTAGAGGGAAGATGGTCCCATCTGGTGAAAGTATTGTGCCCAGAAGGCACAACACTTTTATTGTCAACTTCTATTAAAAACCCATTACAGTAAACTAATTTTTGGACATGAATGTATTTTTCTAATTTCTATTTATTCTTTCTGAAGAAAAATCTCAATGTTGCGGATTTTGACATAAGGAAAGTTTAAGAATTTTTATTTTTTTTGAAGATAATAAGATTTTAATTTAATTTAATCAGATTTTAATTTTTTTTCTCAAGGCATGTGTTTTTTGCAATGTATTTTTTTTTTCCTATTCTCACTTGTTTGCCTGTTCAGTTCGCTTGGTCAGGTAGAATGTATTTGTGTGGCCCTTTCAATTTTCTCATATCCATTAGGAATTTTGCTTTTAGTTTTAAAAAAATTCTTATTTCCTTTCAGGAGATGCTGAATGAAGATGAACCAAACACCATTGACCTAATGAATAGCATAAACCTAATGGAGTTTTCTGATGAGATCCTTTTGCACATCCTGAGTTATATCCCCAGCACAGACTTGATTTTGAATGTTAGGAGAACCTGCAGGAAGTTGGCAACTCTTTGTCTTGACAAAAGTCTCACTCATACAGTGCTGCTTCATAGGGATTATCAGGTAAGAAATAAATGGTAATAATTTCATTTATTCTCTCATGCCTCAACTTCACTGCAAATCAGATTTAGACTGAGGAAACGACACTTAAGTAGTTGTCGATTGACTATACTAGTTGTTTTCTGTACTTTTAAAAAAAGACTGCTTAAGAGAAAAAAGAAATAGGGCCCACTTTAGAAATTTTAATATCCAAGGCTCCTCTGGCACAGATCACACCTCCTCAATTCTCTGTGATTCTTGTCTGAGTATTATATATCTATATCTATGTGATATTGAGTATTTATGCAACATATCGGAGGGCTTTTTCTGGTTCTTTTAATGTACTTTGGATATCAGTGGAATAATTAGACTGTCCATTTTTCGTCCTTTGCTTTTGTGATGTGAATTACCCCAAGTACTTTCCTGTTCTTAACATACTCTTTTTATAGCAGGGCAATAGGAAAATTATATGATAGTTGCCCCGCATTATTCCCTTGGATTATTACAGCTTCATAGGAAGGTTTATTTTTCTAGGAAGCGGTTAAATTGCCTTGCATATCGTTAATGCTGATACCCTGGTATGAAGGAAGTAGATGGACTTCTCTTATAGGGAAATTGGAACGCCACATGTAAGAGTTAATAAACCCTATGATAATTCAAAGTATGTTGTAAATTTACTAAAAATATACATGTACATTTGATGTCTCCATTCAATCTAGAAATTTGCAGTTGCTATGACTTTTTAGGTTCCAGCAAGGCAGGACGTGACAAATCTATAGACTGTCTTTGAAATTTTCAACTATTACATCAATCTGTATATATGCTATCTTCCAAATATGGATACAGTGCCAGCATAAGTTTACACATGTTTTTATGCAAGCCAGATATAGGTTATGTATGACCTATATTTAGAAGAATACAGTAATTTATGAGTTAGTGTGAAATCAGTGTAGGGAGAGAAGGAAACAGTAAGGTTTCCGTGTCAGGAACTTACCTGGAAAAAGGAGGTCCTTTCTGTTCTAAAATTCTGTGATACTAATTTTTTAAAAAGAGGTTTGTAAGGATTTGAGGAAGGATAAAATAATTTGTTGGACTTAGGTTCTTTATAAATCTAAATCTTTTTCCCTCCCCTTCCTTCTTTAATGCAGGCCAGCGAAGATAAAGTGAAACAACTGGTGAGGGAGATTGGGAAAGAGATTCACCAGCTGAACATGGCTGGCTGCTACTGGCTATCTGGTACCACAATTGAGCATGTGACACGCTGCAGGAACCTAGTGAAAGTGAACTTGTCAGGCTGCCATCTTACTTCTATCCGACTCTCTAAGATGCTGTCAGCCCTCCAGCATTTGCGCTCTCTGGCCATCGATGTCAACCCTGGCTTTGATGCCGGCCAGTTGAGCAGCGAATGTAAAGCCACTCTCAGCCGGGTGTTAGAGCTGAAACAGACCCTATACACACCATCATATGGGGTGGTGCCTTGCTGTACCAGTCTTGAAAAACTGCTGCTTTATTTTGAAATCCTAGACCGTACCCGGGAAGGAGCAATTCTTTCAGGCCAGCTAATGGTGGGCCAGAGCAATGTGCCCCACTACCAGAATCTTCGTGTGTTTTATGCTAGATTGGCCCCTGGCTACATCAATCAGGAGGTAGTAAGGCTGTATTTGGCTGTGCTCAGTGATCGAACCCCTGAAAACCTTCATGCCTTTCTTATTTCAGTTCCGGGTAGCTTTGCAGAGAGTGGAGCTACTAAAAACCTCCTGGACTCCATGGCTCGCAATGTCTCCTTGGATGCGTTGCAGCTTCCCAAATCCTGGCTTAATGGCTCCTCGCTCCTTCAGAATATGAAGTTCAACAACCCATTTTATTTCAGTTTCAGCCGCTGTACTTTGTCTGGAGGACACCTGATTCAGAGAGTAATTAATGGGGGAAAAGACCTCAAAAGCTTAGCCAGCTTGAATCTCAGTGGTTGTATTCATTGTCTGTCTCCAGACTCATTATTTCGCAAAGCAGAGGATGATATTGATAGCAGCATCCTGGAAACACTGGTTATGTCCTGCTGCAATCTGAAACACTTAAATCTATCTGCAGCACACCATCACAGCTCTGAAGATTTGGGAAAGCATTTGTGTCAGCTCTTAGCTCAGCTTCAACACCTACGTTCTTTATCCCTTCCTGTTTGCTCCATTGCGGACTCTGCACCAAAGGCAGATAAGGCACCCACACAGATGGTGACTAATGCAGTGCCCCGAGGATTTGGAAAGAAAGTCCGAATTGGAGTGCAGACATATCCCAGGACCGTGTCTTCTGAGTCAGTGACTCAGAAGCCATCCTCTGTTTTCTGGACTCTTCTGGAGAATGTGCCATTTTTGGAAACCCTAGAGTTAATTGGGTCCAATTTTTCTTCTGCCATGCCCCGGAATGAGCCTGCCATTCGAAACTCACTACCCCCCTGCAGCCGTGCACAGAACGTTGGGGATGCTGAGGTGGCTGCCATTGGCCAGCTGGCATTTTTACGGAATTTGACACTGGCTCAGCTGCCCAGCATTCTTACAGGCTCTGGGCTCATTAGCATTGGGTTGCAGTGCCAGCAACTGCAGACACTATCATTGGCCAATCTGGGCATGATGGGGAAAGTGGTCTACATGTCTGCCCTCTCTGATATGCTAAAGCACTGCAAACAGCTAAAAGATCTCAGGTGAGGAAGGACTCGTGATCTTTTTGTAATGTCCTCATTCTTTGAAGTTTTAGATACATTATGGTTTGCACTGAATGTAGAGACTAATACCTCAGAAGGGAAGCCCTGTTAGTCTAATTCATAAATTAGAGTTGTGTCTATACTGGATTCTTATTAGTAGTGTGCAATGGAACTGCTTTACGGTATGATCCTTTAGGTCCTTTAGTAACGAAGCATGCATGAATGGCCTCTGGAATGGATGTGTTTCATATTGAATTCAGCTTTGTAGCAGATGGTATAGTGAGGTTCCAGAGTTTTTCTGCTTTTGATGGATTTGCATTAGTCAGTTTGAGCAGCACCTTTGACAGGAATCTTGGTGTAGTGGATAGGGCATTGGACTTGGAGTCAAGAGAACCTGGGTTCAGATCTTACCTTAGGCATTTACTTGCTGTGTGAATCTGGAAAAGTCACTTAATTTCTCTCTAGTTTCCTTGTCTGTAAAATGAGGGGGTTAGACTCATTGGCCTCTGAGGTTCTTTCTAGTTCTAAATCTGTGATCTTATAGGCTTGAGTTGAGATGTTCTATTTATGTGAAAATCTTAACTGATCCACCTCTAAATCCGTGATCCTTTCATCCCTTGTCTGTATTTGAAGAATTCTAACATAACTGTACAATTTTAAGCACATTTTTTATTGGTTATGGATTATAAAGTTATACTCACTGATTATAAATAATAATATTAAAATACTTTCTGTAAGTCGAGAAGGCTGAATGAGTGAGCACTGTACTAGAGGTCAGATTCTTATCACAGGTCTGCCACTGTGTGCTGTTGGATGAGTCACTTTTCCTTTGTGGGCCTAGTTTTGCTCATCTATCAAATGAAAGAATTGAACAAGATGTTTCCTTATTATCTCTTCCATTGCTAAAATTCTGAGTTTAAATGTAAGCAGTCCTAACTACTGAACTTGCTAGTTTTCCTTTCTTGTTAGAAGTATTAAGTAGCCTTAAGTACAAACATAGTGAAGTAGCTAGTAGATGATAATGTAGAATTTTGGAATTTAGACATTATGATTATGGAATCTTGAAAATTCATGTGACTCTCTGCCCTGGAATAGAATTCTAAAGGGCTGTTTTGAATTATCTTCCTGCCATTGCAGTGGTTAAAGAATTGAGGCAAATCAAATTTGATTTGGTTCTAGTCATTGTTGTTCACTAGTCTCCCCAACTAAGTAAGTAAGACTATTCCTTTCCACCATCATTCCCCACAGGGCAAAATATTTCCAGGGATTTCTAAACCCTCGCTAACCTTGGGGAATGAGAAACCTAGGACTAAAAGACATTCAAATGGCAGAACAGATTGCTGTAATCATGTATATTTCACTGCTGTGTTGAACCAACACATCTTCTCTCCTCTGCTTTGTTTCTCAGCAACGGTAGCTCACCCCCCGAGCATATGTAGGACTTTGAATTTAGCAGTTATTTATACCAGTATCTTTTGCATCTATGTCACCGTTGCTTTGAGAACTGTAGCTCTGCCTTCTCTAACTCTTACTGATTTAACATTTTTCAATCAGAAAGTTAAATTTATGTAAATTTTTGGCTTTATTTTTGCATAAAAGAGGACAGAAATGTAGTTTTGTGTATCCAAAAATGTGAAACTCCAGATCTGTTCTTATTTGGAGTGTTGTTTCATGGATCATTAAAAAAATTTTTTTGCTGAAAACATTGGCTTATGAAAATATTTATGAGTGCTTTTCAGACATAGATTTGCTTAAAGAAACAACAAAAGCCCCAGTTTTACTGAAGAGTAACTAAAATGAGTCAAAGGTTTTAAAAAGAGATTTACTGGAATAGTGATGAAATGCTGTTCTTTTGCTATTTTCTAGATAGTGCAGATGGGATGCTTTTCTAAAAATTCATCTTTAGGCAATGTGTATGCATGTTTATGTTTGTGCATGCACGTCCATGTGCATACACTTAAAACAATGTGGTGTAATGGAAAGAGCCCTGAATTTAGTGTCAGAGAATGTGAATTTGAACCCCAGCTCTTTTACACTATTTTACCTTGGGCAAGTCAGTTAGCCTCTTTAGCTTTGGTGTCTTTATATGTAAAATGAAGGAGTTGGATTAAATAACCATCACTTTTTTTTTCCATCTTGGTAGCTGTGATTCTATGAGCCTCTGAACTACAGAGCTACTTTGATGCCTTATCATGCGATGGGGGGTGCCCTTGGGTTCCTCGCCTTGCCAGAGAAGTTTAGGCTTTAGCAGGGCTCAGCTGAGTTGGCTTTGAGTACAGGCCTATCATTAGGTTGTATAAGCTGTCACATGAGGATGAGGCCAGCTATGTTTAAAAAAGCTTATCATACCAGAGGGATGGCGACTCAGTGATGAAACTTTTCAGGCATGCCAACACACAAAGACTTTTGAGAGAGAGAATATATATGTGTGTAGCAGGGTTAGGATTTGCATTAGTGGAGGGAGTATTCCTTTCCCCTGCTTCATGCAGTTAGGGCAAATTGAAGTGTTAAAAGATCTTGGGATCCCAAGAACATAGTTTCTTGTCTAAGCCATCTTTGTATGTTCTGAAATTGGGAATTTCCTTTATTTGGTGAGTGAGTCCTTTTTAGTAGAGTTGGGTTGAGATATCAGTTTAATTAAGCCTAGAAAACTTGCTGGTTGATCTGGCAGTCAGTTTTTTCAAATGTTACTTTGCAGCCCTCTAAAAAGCATTTATTTTTTCTTACTGCACAGAAGATAAAGTCTATTCATCTTTATCACTGAAAACATTTCTCAATCTGCCATGTGTAAGACATTAGATTAGGCACTAGTGATACAGTGAAACATCCTGGTACTTACCCTAAGGAGGAGACATAGACGAGCAGAGAGAAGGAACGAAGGCTGTTAATAGTGATTTGCTAGAATCATAGAATTTGAAAGTTCGCAGAGACCTGAATGATCTTCGAGTCTAATCCGTATCTGAAAAAGAAACCTCCTTTTACAACATGTACCTTACACATGGTCATACAGCCTTTGCTTGCAGACCTCCAGTGAAGGGGAGCCTGCTGTTTCCTGAGGCAGCCCATTCCCCTTGGGCATGGCTGTAATTGTGAAGATGTTTTTCCTTGGATTAATCCTTAGTTTGCCTTTTTGCAGCTTTTCTTCACAAGTCCTAGTTCTGTCCTCCAAAGCCAAACAAAGCAAGTCTGTTCTTTCTTCCTTAGGAAAGCCCTTGAGTTACTTGAAGACAGAGGTCATTTGGTTTTCTTACACCCCACCCCTCCGCCCCTCTTCTGCCCCCAGTCTTCCTTTAGGGTCATAGATTGTTAGAGATGAAAAAAACCCTTATCTAACTCCTTCATTTTACAGATAAGGAATAATGACAGCTTAGAAGTACATGGCACTTTATGGTTTACAGAGCTCATTTGATCCTTACAACAATACTGTGTATTATTATCTTCATTTTACGGATGTGGAAACTGAAGCTCAGAGAGGTTGTGACTTAACTCATGTTCACATAGCTAGTATGTGAGAAGCAGGATTTGAATCTAGGTCTCTGCCAACTTTGAGTCTTCTCTGCTTTATGCTATTCCACACTGTCCATGTTTTACAGATGCAGTAATATACTAGCTATTATTTCTATAGCACTTCAGAATTTCAAAGTGGGGGCAGCTAGATGGAACAGTGTATAGAGAGCGCCAGCCCTCAAGTCAGTAGACCTGAGTTCAAATGCAGCTTTAGACACCTGACACTTACAAGCTGCATGACCCTTGGCAAGTCACTTAACCCCGATTGCCTTGCCAAAAAAAAATTGTCAAAATTTCAAAGTGCTTTAAATTTAAATTTATTATTTCATTGTCTCCCCTACAACAACTCTGAGGTAAGTGCTACAGTCTTATTGTCCTCATTTTATAGGTTAGAAAATTAAGGCCAGGGAGTGTAAAACAGTGAAAATATCTGTCCTCTCATAGATTGCACCTCTCTGCTAAACCTAAGTTGAACCTTACACTTTAAAAATTACCAAAAACTGGATGATTGTCAACCAAGGAGCAAAGAAGAATAGTTGTTTTCCTTCTCCTTTATCGTTTCTCATCAAAGATGTAACGTGATGTATTGGAAAGAATGTTGGGCTTGGAATCAGGACAGGTAGGTTTTTTGCCTCCTACCTGCATCTTTATACTGTGTGACCTTAGTCATTACAGGGTTACAGCCTCTCTACAGTTTCCTCATCTGTAAAATGGGGATAATGATACTACTGACCTCAGAGTTTTGTTGGAGAAAAGTGCTTTGTAAGTGTTTTTACAGCAATATTAAAATGTGAGTTGTTATTGTTACTACTAGTTACTACGTGAGTAAAATTTGACTTATGAATCATTTGGTGATGTATACCATCCTAACCCTTTTCAGAAGGATTTGTTTTTGTGCTGAAAAGAATAATCATTGCTTGTTGGTATTTTTAATTTTATGATTTTAAAACGTTATTGACATTTTTTAGCTTTGTAACACTTCTGTTTCCCAGTAGAACCTTCCCCTCTCTCCACTCCAGAGAACCTCTTGTAACAAAGAATAAAAGGGGGAAAATGGTTCCGCAAACTATATGGAGACATCAGTATTCCATACCCAGAGTACTCCATCTCTGCCAAAAGGGAAGGGTGGTCCATTCTCGTCTTTCTTCTTGGAAACTAACCTTAGCCATTATAATTTCACAGCAATCAGTTTCTATTGTTTTATTATTGTTCTTACCATTTTCGTCGTTGTTGTATGTATTGTTTTCCTGTTCTGCTTACTTCTCATCAGTTCATATAGCTCTTCTCCTGCTTCTCTGTATAGTCATTATAGTCATTGTTAATTACAGCATAGTAATGTTCCATCGTATACCTGTGCCACAATTTGTTTAGCTATTCCTTCAGCTGATAGAAATCTACTTTGTTTCCAGTTGTTTGCTAGTACAGTAAGTGTTGCTACAAAGACGTCAGCACCTATGGGACCTTTCTTTTTATCCTTGCCCTCTTTGGGTAGATGGATGACTAGTGGGATCTCTGGGTCATGGATGTGGACATTTTAGCCACATTCTTTGAGTAATTCTAACTTGCTTTCTTGAATGTTTGGGCAACTCTGACAGACAGTTCTACCAACATATTTATGTGTTTGCCTCTCCACAATTCCTCTAACGTTTTTGGTCTTTATTTTTAAGCTGCTGTTCTCCCCATATTTGGTTTTACCTTGCTTTTGCTTACTTTGGTGGTCTAGAGTCCTGGCAGTGCCTCCAAGCAGTGCAAAGTACTGACAGTTGAAGGAAAATGGCTTTCTTCCTTCTTGGCTTTTAGGGATTTGAACTCAGCCCCTTTGTTCTGTTGCGGTTTCTGTTTTTGCATACAGTCAAATCTCTCTTTGTCATCCCTTTTAGAAATCATTAAAGAAGATCACTTCTCTTGGGAAACCTCGGCAGCTGTCATGTTAGCCCAGGTCCTAGGCCCTAGGAGATTTTAGCTACTACTTGCTTCTGTTGAACCCGTGCTTTAGAATTGCAACATCTCTTCTTAATTGCCACCTCTGATTGTAGGCTTCCCTAGCTCTTCTCTTCATCTCTCTTTTCGTTAGCTTTGTTTTTGTCATCTGTTGATTGCATAAGATGGTTGCATCATCTCTGTTTCCCCTTCATGGCTTAGAAATACTTTTTATACTTGGAGTATATCCTATACCACTGTTCTCTCACCTTCAGACAACTGGCCTGAAAAAAGTTTCTTACTGGTATGTTTTTCTTTCCTTTCATAGTGAGCCTTTAAATTGCAAGCAATTTGCCCTACTTTGGACACTTAGTAGTCATATGATTCTGACCAGCTTCTCATCTGTAAAATGGGGATAATAATGCTTGCAGTACCTTCTTCACAGGGCTGTAAATCTTTTTTTAATTTATTTTTTTGGAGGCCATCTGGGTCAAATGACTTGCTCAGGGTCACAAAACTAGTAAATGACTGAGGCTGGATTTGAATTCAGGTCCTCCTGGCTCAGGGCTGGTGCTTTATCCACTGTGCCACCTAGCTGCCCCCGGGCTGTAGATCTTATACTTTATCAGTGTTAGTTCTTATTAGGAGGTGGAAACAGCATCCATTTAATAAAGCACTGTATAAATGTCCGTCAAAACTAAGATTTGCAAAGTGCTTTAAGTATTTTATCACATTTAATCCTCAACAACCTTGTGAAGTAAGTTCAGTGGGTAATATCAATAAACTGTTCATTAAAAGCATTTATCAAACACCTAGAATTAAGTGCTAAGCACTGAGGGTAGAAGTACAGAGAATAAAAATTCTCTCCTGTCAGGGAACTTCCAGTCTAACGGGGGAGACAAGTACATATAGAGAATAAATCTAAAGAGAATACATACAGAGTAGTTAACCGTAAGGTAATTTAGGAGCATCAGGAAAGACGTCAGGATGCTGCTTGAGCTGTGGTGTGAAAAAAGAGATTTTGTGAGGTGAAGATGAGGAGCTTTGGACATTTCTTGGCATGGGGCACACATAGCTAGTGTGAGTTGTGGAGAAGGAGGGGAGAGGGGGTGTCGTGTGAGGAATAGAGTCAAGTCTGCTTTGACAAGTCTACTCCCCCAGGTTCATGGGGGAGAGTGATATCCAATAATGCTAAAAGCTAGGTTGGGGCCTGGTGGCGAAGGTCTTCCTAGAGGCAATAAGGAGTCACTGGAGTTGGCCATAGGAGTCAGATGGTCAGGTTTTTGCTTAAGGAGAATTCCTTTAGCAGCAGCATGAAGGATGCTCTAGTTTGGTAAGAGACCTGAGACAGGGAGATGACTTAGGAAGTCAGCTATTGATTAGCTATGTGAGTAGAGAGAAAGGCTTGGCTATGAGAAATGTGGAGGAAGAAAGGCAAGATTTGGCACCTGTTTGGATATGTGGTATCGAGGAGAATGCTACGGTTATGAGCCCAGGAGACTGGAAGGATGGTGGTACCTTTGAGAGAAATAGGAAAATGTATGTAGGTATACATGTATGTATGTATGTACACTAGTGGTGGCTAAAATGATGAGTGATTTTCATGTATGGTTTATAGTTTGTTTACCTTACAGTCACATCTTTCAAGGTTGGCTTACTGTGGTTTGCCTGATTTACTAACAGCACGCATACATGGACATATGAAGAGCTAGCTACCACTGAAGTCTCCACATATGCTGGACACCCCCTACTTTGCCCATCACTGTTGTGGAAGAAATAGAAGACTACTGTGCTGAAGGAGAAGCCAGTGGGGAACAAACCCTGTTCCTGTTGCCTGGGCATGTGGATATGTGTTTCTGAGAGCAGGAGTATGCTTTTCCACATAAACAGTGTTATAAAATGGTGGTTAAGGTCAATCAGTGAGCATAGTTCTACAATAGCATGGGTTAAAGAAGTTGTAGGCTGGCCTGTTTATATCATTTCTATGGGAAATTCTGTTCTGAGTTCCAAATGACTCTTTGTAAACGAACTTTTGGCACTTAACTCTGTAAATTAGGGCCTGCATATAATAAATGCCAGTTTCTAAAATGTAGCCAATTTAGAACCCTCTCCTGAATTTCTGCCTTCTGCTATGATAGTTTTAAGAGGAGCCAAGGCAGACTGGGATGAAAGGAGCAGGTGGTACTTCCCCATCCTTGTGCTAAAGCTGATAGGAAGAAATAGTATTAAAAAGGAAAATGCTTGGAGATGAAACTAGCTCTACCCTGTTGCATTCTGGGTCTCTTGGTCAGAACTGGTGAGTTTAGGGTGGAGACTTCTTTTGCATTTTTAAGCGGAAAAGAGAAGGTTCATAGGTGAACAAACATTCAGATACGGTCAGGACAGTACTTAGGAAGTCACTGTCTTTGGTTCCATAAAATCATTTAGTCCTTTCCTTTTGCCCCTTTCTCCACTCAGCTGCAGTTGAAAGTTTGGGGAGCTTTGCAATGCTGATGAGATTATAGTGGGGTCTGTGTCTCAGGAAAAAATAATTTTAGTTCTCATATTTAGTCTTCTAACCTAGTAGGTGATGTCACTTGGAAGCAAAATGTGCTCATTTCTTTTAGAAGTACTTCTACTAAGAACTGGAAAATAAGGCAATAGCTCCTTTCTTCAGAAGGCATACATTAATATGAATTGTCCATCTCTAAGAAGCCAGTGAAAATGTAAAGGGAGACACATTTCTTATCCCAAAACTTGAGTTGGTTTCTTTAGAAATGGTACTTTTTTAGGTAACTAGAGAGTTTGGATGTATTTTAGTGACAATTTGATTCTTAATTAAAATTTCAATTTCATAGAGCTAGATGGGACCTGTAGAATTGTTGTGGTCTAGCTGCTAAGGTGTGATCCCTGTTTCATAGGTGAGATAACAGAATGCCAGAGAGGTTGTAAAGTTTGGGGAGAAGTAGGGCTCAGGGCTCAGTGCAGTGTGCCCTTGCTTCTATAGCATTTAGGATTTATGAAAAACAGAAATTTTGGTCAGTGTATTTTCACTAGAAGATTGTCTGGCCCCATCCCCATCATTTTATAGAGGAAGGTCCAGAGAAAGGAAGTGAGATCATGTGCTTAGTTATTGACAAAACTGGTTTTAGAGTCTAAGTCTCCCAGTTTGTCATCCAGTGTTCATTCTTCTGTACCAGGTGGGCAGCATAAGCTAAGTGATCGTACTGGATTTTAGAGCCTATGAATTACCAAAATAAGTCTTCCCACAAAGTCATGTGAGTTCAGAAAACAGGTACTTTTCACTTAGGATTGAAAGGGGACCACTAAGTTGAAGGGAAGAAGGAAATCATGTGATATGAGAATAGATCATAGAGACATTAAGGCTCTATGTACAGCAAAACTAATGTAGAATGATCATTTCTTCCCTTCCCACCCCATCGTAGCTGCTGCTAACTGAACGATTGGTAGAATCAAATGTGGCCGGTTCATGTTTGACACCTGTATTGGATTGGTTGTGTTATGTTCCATTCTGCACATTGCTTGTCAATTAGCTGTTATTATTATGACTAAGAGAAAAAATTGATTTTGTTTTGTGTAGTTGTATATGTAGCCTGTTGTCTGTTTTTCTTACTTCCAAATGGTGTCCGCTGATTGCTGAGTGCTTTGAGAGTGAATGTTAATGAATGAAGTATAGTAGAAGGTGTTATTTGATAGCCAGTCATTCTGCCAAGTTAGGGCATTCAAGAATGGTGTTCTCTCTGTTCAGGACCATTTCTGATAGATGGAGCAGAAAATAAATAGCTTCCTTCAAAAAGGAATTCCTGCTACTTATACCCCAGTAGACATCGTACAGTTCTTCTTATCAAGTTGGCAGGAAGATTTTTAAACAGGTGAATGGGAAAGATCCAAGTGCCAAGGAGCTGGCTTTATTATGTGTAGACATAGAGGTTTAAACTGTGAGGTTCTAAAATGTTTCTATAGGCTTAGAAATGCTAACGTGAAACCAGAGTGCCACCTAGTGTCCAAAGTCCTCACTGCGGTACTCCCCTCCACACTCTTCCTCCTCCCATTTTCTGACTTATAAGATGCGTTCACCTGCCGTATTGAGTTATTGCTTTGCATACAAAACAAATCGCATTTGTTGGTTACCTCATAGCCTTGAACAAGAGCTGCTCTTGTGCTTTTGTGTCAGATGCCAGTAGCGACGTTACTGTTGGAAGGGAAAAGCAATTTGTTTGCCCAGCTTGAGAAGAATATGGGTTTTGCAACAGATTTATTGCCTCCCTTGCTTCAGGCTTTAAACAGTCGTGTGTGTGTGTGTGTGTGTGTGTGTGTGTGTGTGTATGTGTGTGTGTGTATTTTTCCAAATTGGTCTTTTTTTCCCCTTCTCTTCTGAAAATGGAAGCTTACCTTTGAGAATCTGTTTCCTGTTAATCAGTAGCAGCATTTTGCATTTCTTTTTTTAAGGACAGGATTAAGTGATGTCTAAATTTCTCCTAAAAAAAGTTTTATTGATGCCATTTGTTTTTTATACCATAGTCATTTTCCTATGTATCCTCCTTCTCCCCTTCTCCTGCCTCTTCCTCTGAACACAAAATAGAATTTTCCCTTCTAACAAAAACAGTTGAGGAGAACTGACATAGCAACTGCATCTGACATGGCAAATACATCTTTTAGAGCTGAATTGATTTCTTGAAATTCAGGCTTGTAGAGGGGGTAGATATGAAAATTATTTACTCTATGCACCCTGACTGAGTTGGATAGTTTACTTATATTTGAGTTGGTAGTCCATTTAGACGTATTCTTTTCAAAAGTTCAGACTTAATGAAATCATTTTACCGGTTTTTAAAGAGGTACATGGCCCATCTGTCTTCCTTTCATTGCTTCTCAGTAAATTAGCACTAAGACCTTCAGCAAGTTCCTTAACTTTTCTCAGATTCCTCATCTGTAAAATGAGAAGATTGGATTAGATCATTGGTGCCGAGGGCCAAATCCATGGCCAAGCTTTATTTAAAAATGTAAAACCCTTTCTTAGCCTGGGAGGGTGGAGGAGTATGTAAGCACTGGCAGTAATTTGCTGACTCCTGGATTAGATGATCTCGGAGGTCCCTTCTAGCTCTAGTATTTTGTTGAGCTGTCAATGAATGGATGAGAAAGCGTTGTACTAAAATGTTAGGAATACAGATAGAGGGATGGCACGGTCTTTGCTCTCAAGGAGCACACAGTAGACTGCAGGGTATGTGGAAAAATGCAGCAGAAAGATGGAATAAAGGTTATATATACAGTGAATTTGCTAATTAAAAATTGGAGGGCAAAGGAGTAGCCTGTATACAGTGTTATGAAAAAAAGTGCAAAATTTTGATACCAGTGGAATTGGGGAGTTGTGGAACCTTCTTGTTATTTTCTGTTCCTTCAGTGAAGCTTGGACAATTGCTAATTTTCTTCAGCTGATCCCTTTTCCAAATATGTTGCTTTGGTAGGAGTGACTGTTGTGATTTTTAGAAATTGCAGTAGAAATTTGCAGGTGGCAACTCATTTTAGTCCCATATGACAAGTTGTATGAGATCTAATTTAAGATTCTTCACCTCAAGAATACTTTTTGGTTTTTCCCTTGTTCGATATAATTAATGATGTTGTTAAGGTGTGGAGCAGGTCCTACTTTCAACTTATGTGCCCATGTAATAGTTAAGCAGTGCCTATTTTTAATTATAATTGGCCTGGATTTTAAAGTCCTTGCATCTTCACTGACTAAGTCACACAGAGTAAAGTGACTTATTGGCATTTTCCCAATGTATTAATGACTAGATGGAAATTTGAAACTAAATCTTCCTTTGTTTTGAAGCCCAAGGAACTGTTTTAAGGTCTCTTTTACATTTGCTGTGGTTGAACTTTCAACGCACGTATAGGTATTTTTGAAACATTTTTGTTTTCTGTCAAATCTGTAGATTAAAAAGCAACCTTGCTTTTTATTACTATTGCCTCTACTACTCCCTGGGGAAATTACCCTGGGTGGTTAGCAAGGAAGCTTGAGATGGGTGTTGCACCCTTTGTGTGAATTCCTTAAGGAAGAAGTTTTCTTTCACAGCTCATCAGCATAGTCCTGTGTTTCTGTTTCTTGACCTTCTCAGTTTGCTGCAAAAAATGGGCAATCTAAAATTCTCTTTGGATCTTATCAAACTGTAACTTAGTTTATTGGTTTTTCATAAACTGAGACTGGTGTTATACCATAGTAGAATGTCTTAGACCAAGGTGACTCCAGCTGGGCCTCTGTCCATAATACACAACTCTCTGTGTTCAGAAACTATATTACTTATGGTGGGTGGTATAAGATGGATAGGTATGCCACTGCAGGTTCTGGGGTTGGGAACAGTTCATGATGTACTAATGGACTATGAATTTTCATAAGTTTGACATGCTTTCTTCCCACAGTGAGTCTGGAACTTTATAGACCTATAGACACTAGGAAATTTTGAATATTTGAAATGAAGAACTCAATTTATCACCATATGCAGCCAATATACTGTTGTCAAAAGTACTATGGGATAGGTAAAGAACATTTTGCAACTTGTGCTTCAGTGGAACAAGGGAGGGAAAGGACATTTGTCCTTTTCCTTGGCTTGCTTTTCAGCTGTCTCCTTTTCTGTAAAAAGCCTGAATTAATAGCACTGAATTCAAATTTACCCATCATATTGGTGGCTGAAAGCTATTTAAAAATAGCTTTGAATGATGTTTTGCTGACAGCTATACATTTTATTAATCCATCTACCTAATAAAAATGTATTAAATTTTGGCTGTTATTTACTTCTCATTAATAATAATAATCAGTAGCTGATTGTGCTTTAAGTTTTGCAAATCTCTTTACTAAATAGATTATCTTCTTTTAAAGAGACGATCCTCTGAAGACAATTTCGTGGGGTAAGTATTATAGATGTTATCATACCTGTTTTACATCTTGGCACTCTCGGTCTTAGATTCCATTGTTGCATAGTTTTGCATTATCTTAACCAGTGCAGTGTAGTAAAAAGAGCACCGCATCTGGAATCAAGAAGATCTAGGTTCCGTCCCCAACTATTGCTGTTAAGGGATCATGGGCAAGTCACTTCACTCTCTGAGACTTGGTGTTTTCATCAGTAAAATGAGTGGTTGGATGAATCTTAATCTCTAACAGCCCTTTAAAGTGCTAATGTTCTATCATTCTACGTGCCTGAATTTACTGGGTCTGTCTGTTTGCTCATGTTTTAGACTTACTCTCTCTATCTAGAGTCATAGCTCATCTTCTTTTCTTTCAGACTAGAGCAGCCCTACTTCAGTGCAAATGCTCAGTTCTTCCAGGCTCTGAGTCATTGCTCTTCCCTTCAGCGCCTCTGTATCATCTCCCGAAGTGGTACTCTTCAGTCAGATGCTGTGATGTCATTCATGGGCAGCTGCCTCGGGCTCATCATGTGCCACATGTTTACAGGAGAGTCCCTCACTGCCTGCAAGAATCTTCAGCAGTCCATTGTTCGAAGGTGAGAGTGAGAAGTTCTACAGTAGGATGCTTCTCCATGTGAGACCACGTGCTTGTGCTCATACCATTTGTGTCCTCATATGTTATGAGCGTTTAGAATGTAGAGTGTCAGTTGACTTTCTCAGGGTTTTTGACCAGCGTGTCAATTATACTTAGATAAAAATATTCAGATGGCGATTTAATACAGAGAACTTGTTCTTGGTATCACTTCAGTTATACTTCATTTATCTGACATTGTTGGCAAAGATGCTTATCCCTTTAAGTGTCAATTTTTTAAAAAAAAAAAATTGGGGCAGCTAGGTGGAGCAGTGAATAGAGCACTGGCCCTGGAGTCAGGAGAACCTGAGTTCAAATCCAGCCTCAGACACTTGACACTAGCTGTGTGACCTTAGGCAAGTCACTTAACCCCCAGTTTGCCTTGCCTTCTTCCAAAAAAAAAAGGAAAAAATTTTAAAAGCACTTTTTAAATTAAGATCTTTTAAAAATTACAAACTTTCCTGCTTCAAGACAGATAGACCAAACATGATTTAGCCCTTTCTTAACTGCTTAGTATCATTATTAGGAAAATTATACTATTGTCTATTGCCTTTAGGAGTTATCAAGGTACATAACACTATTTGCCCCTTACTGCTATGCTTCTTGAGTTCTTGTGTCTGCTTTTTATAGTTTTTATGACCTTTCCTCATTGTACCTGCTTCTTAGCTTTAAATTTATAGTTTCTAATGTGCTCCACAAAAAATATTACTCAGATGCTTCATGGTGGCATGGATAAGGTGGGCTTCATGAAGGGTATGTCAGTGGAATGCAAATTCTCGTGTGTTCTAGCATGCTGAAAATGCTTTGATCATAGTCCTAGTGTGAGACTGTATCTGACTAAATTTGGAGAGGCTTATCACTAGAAGACTGGCCATTAGATGATGAGTTATTTTGCCATGGCAGCCCACGAAACAAAGAAAAATACAAAATGACCCTTGATTCTGCTTGGTCCCCTTATACTTTTATGGTGACAGTGTCATAGTGGTCGAAAAGGATGCAGAGATTGCTGAGAATTACATAGTTGTTAGATCATTTATGAGCATTAATCTAACTATTTGTAATCTAAATGAAAGATCCTTGTCCGATGACAAATGATTGAATATGCATTTGGAGGAACTGGATTATATCAATACTGACATTCTCACTGTAAATGAAGCCAGAAGAAAGAAGTTGTAATAGAATGGAATGACGGCTCCAAGGCCTGCCTTAAAGAGGCAAATAAAGGAATTTGCAAAGTTGATTTTATCATGTCCAAAGGCAACAAGAAACATAATTTAATGGTCATCTTGCCTTGTAGTACCCATGATGAGCACAGATGAAAAGACCACCTTGAAGATTATTGCAGCTTATGTGTCAACATTTGTTGCAGAGGATGAGGTAGAGAAATTCTATGTAAAACTTAATAAGACTTACCAAATTGAATCTGAATGTAAATACATATGATCTGAATATAAATTTGAAGGTAGGTATAATAGAGAATGTGGAAAAATGTGTTGGAAAATATATCTCAGGATCAAGAAATAAAAGTGACCAAATGTTGTGGCCTCGTACCTACTATAAATATTTCAAGAAGATAGAAGATACTGCACATGGTGATACTGAAGAACGTCACAAAAAATGAAATTGACTATTTTAACAGATAGAAAAAACTAATTACCATTTTGGGGAATCAGTTCTGAATTGTCTGTCTCTGTCTAATTAAACTATCAACTTTAGAGCAAAGAGCAAAGTCAAGACTAAATTACAAGAAAGATGAAAAGATGAAATCTGTGATTAAAATAGCTCTGTTGTAACTCGATAAGCTTTTGACTTTAAAGATATAGGAATTGCATTAAGGAATAACCATCAATGCAAACTATGACCATTTGCTATGGAATTTTAATCTGTAAAAGCCATTGGCACAACAATAGATATGAGCTCCATGAGATCAGGAATTATTTCATTTTTGCCCCATTCTATAGCAGTGCTTGATGTAATAGGTGCTTAATAAATACTTGTTGATTGAACAAGAAGACCAAAAGGTCCTAGAAACTGCCTATTGGCTTGCAAACACTTTATTTCTGTCCTAAACAGAAAGAGATGGAAGCAGATGACAGTGCTCATTTAGAATATAAATTCAGTTTCAAAAATGAGAACAATAGATTAGGAACACTCTCACCTCATAAACCAGTGGAAACAAGCTTGGCTTGAAAACCAGTTAAGTCAGATCATACCAAGAAACATTTAAGGATGAGACTAAAAGGACAACAAATAGATGAAAAGCAGAAAAGATGTGTCTGCATGTCTGTAACAAATCATTTTCTTCATCAGTTACTGTGGAATCTCCACATTTGAACTCAATATTCATGTCTCCTATGTACTGAATGAAGAAGTAGAAATGATACTAAAAAACAAAGGAAGAAAGAATATCAGACCAGACCAAGTATAAGTAGAGGAGACCTAGGCTAGAGGTAGCAGGTTTGAGCATGTTGAGGCATCAGTTCTCCATCTATCCAAAAGAAGTGGGCAAGATACAGTAAGATTCAGAAAAAACATACATGATATTCCTTTCAAAAGAAGGCAGTTATGAGTAAATCAGTAACTGTGGATCTACATGTCTATTACTTTGTCAGCTCTTCCAAATCTTCAATTGAATCAACAATTCTGATGGCATCCTGAATTAAAATAAGGGAGAAAGTTATGCTTTTGCAAACAGTATTTTATGGAAGACCACATCCTTTTGTCTACACAGTTGATTGAAAGGCACAGAACAGAAGATGTATTACTATGTTTATTATTTGACTCTAAAAAAGCATTTGATCTGGTAGAGTAAAATTTAGCTTTAAAGCCTCTCCAGCTTTACTAGGCTTTACCTCTCCACTATACCAGGCATATGTAAAGATTACACCTTGACCCACTGATTCTACTACTGAGCCTATTCTCTTTTTTTTTAAATTAATCTATTTTTAGTTTTCAGTATTTGCTTTTATAAGATTTTGAGTTCTAAATTTCACCCCCTCCCTCCACTCCCTCTTCCCCAAAATGGGCATGCAATCTGATATAGGCTATACATGTGTGATCATATTAAACATATTTCCACATTAGTCATGTTGTGAAAGAAGAATCAGAACAAAAGGAGAAAAGAAAAAAAAACAACAAAAGAAAGAGAAAATAGTATGCTTTGATCTGCATTCAGACTCTATAGTTCTTACACTAGATGTGGAGAGCCTTTTCCATCATGAGTCTTTTGGAATTGTCTTGGTTGAGCCTGTACTCTTAAGGAAATAAAACAGGCAGGCTACATATATAGGGAAATAGTCACACCAACACTTCTGGTTGTAGCAGAAAACTTGGCAAGAAAATGGGTGCCCATCAGTTGAAGAATGATTGAACAAATTGTGTGATGTTAATGTAACGGAATGTTATTGTACCAGAAGAAATTAGAAATATGGACAATTCAGGAAAAAAAATGGGAAGATTTATATGAAAGAGTGAAGTAGAACCAGGAAAAAAAAATATACATGGCTTTATAAAGCATGTATAGTAGTTATATGTTGTATATACATGGTTTTGTGTATGTATGTGTGTGTATACATATATGTTTATATATATATACACACATATATATGTATAATTTAAGTGGAAAAGAAGTGAACAGTCTTGGCCCCAGAGAACAGATAATAAGACATGGCTTGGCAGAGGGATGGAGGACTATAGAAGCATAATCAAGCAGTCGGTCAGAATGCTATTTTGAGGGAGACTGAGTCTCCCCATTCAGCCCAGGCTAAATGGAGTGACCATTCACAGGCCCAGTCTCAATACTGATCTTCACAGACTCTTTAATCCACTCAACTTTTCCAGCCTGGACTAGTTTTCCCCTCCTCAGGCATCCTAGTGCCCCTCTGCTTCCAAGGGCTCACCATATTGATTCTAGACATGATCAGCTTTAGTCCCACTGCAGCTCAAGTCCTGAACTCAAGCAATCCACCTGCCTCAGCCTCTCCAATAGCAAAGACTACAGGTGTGTTCCACCACACCTGGCCAAAAAAAAGTGTTTATTAAATGCTTACTGTATGCCAGCCATTGAGTTAAACACAGGGGATCTAAAACAAGAGCAAAAACAGTCCTTGCACTCGAAAAGGTTTTAAAGGGAGAGACACCGGGGCAGCTAGGTGGCACAGTGAATACAGCACTGACCCTGGAGTCAGGAAGACTTGAGTTCAAATCTGGCCTCAGACACCTGACACACTTACTAGCTGTGTGACCTTGGACAAGTCACTTAACCCCAATTGCCCTGCCTTCCTCCCTCCAAAAAACAAGCAAAAAAAAAAAATGTAAAAAAAAAAAAGGAAGAGACACCAAGTGAATTAATTGGTACAGAGTAGATACATACAGAGTAGAAAGAAGGTAGCCTCAGAAGGAAAGGCATTAGCAACTGAAGAACTGGGCAAGGCCTCCTGCAAGAGATGCCACTCGAACTAAATCTGAAAGGAAGTAGGGGATCAAAAGAAGTGGAGGTTAGGAAGGAGAGCATTTCAGGCATGGGAGATGGCCAGTGTAAGGCATGGAGCAGCAGATGGCGTGTTGTGTGAGGAGCAGAACGTAGGCCAGGATGCCCACACTGTGGAGTATATGGAGGGAAATAATAATTCAAAAGATAGGAAGGAACCAGTTTGCGAAGTTTTAAATGCCAAATCGAAGATTATATTTTATCTTAGACCTGATAGAGAGCCGTCGGAGTTTATTGAACGTGGAGGTGATATGGAAAATCCCTCTGGCAATTGAGTGGAGAATAGATTGGAGTACAGAGAGTCTTGAGACAGTGAGAGTAGTCAAAATGATATTTTAGTAGTCCAGGTGAGAGGTAATGAGAGCTTGAACTAGAGACGAAGCTGTGAGTGGAGAGGAGGGGACAGAGAATATATGTGAGAAATGTTATGGGGAAAGAAATTATAAAGATTTGTTGATGGATTGGATGTTCCTGGTCACAATAGGAAATAAGGCTAAAAAGGTAAGTTGGAATCTGGTTGTGGAAGGCCTCAGATACCATAGACTCGTGTTTTATCCAGAAGCAGGAGGGCACCACTGAAAGTTACCAGGCAAGCAAGTGACATGGTCAGACCTGTGCGTCACCTCTGGGGACAAAGGAGAACCTGGAAGCAGGGAGACCAGCTGAGAACTTCTTGGAGTAGTCTAGGTAAAACATGATGAGGTTCTGGATCACAGAATTTGAGAGCTGCCATCACTGTTAGACCCATGCACCATCACTTGTTTTCATTTAACCTTTTTTCTTACAAGGGAAGGTTTGATGGCAGGAAGAGGGCTGGGGAAGAGAGGGATGTATCTGGAAATGACTAATGGCAAAGCAAAAGGCACTACTAAAACTTGTTTTTCTTTCTTTTGGGGGGGGCAGGGCAGTTGGGGTTAAGTGACTTGCCCAAGGTCATACTGCTAGTACATGTGTCACGTGTCTGAGGCCAGATTTGAACTCGGGTCCTCCTCACTCCAGGGCTGGCGCTCTCCTCACTGCGCAACCTAGTGGGCCCTAAAACTTATTTTTAATAAAAATCGTACAAATTCTTTGCCGTATGTAACAATTTTGTTTGGTCCTCTGATTATTAGTATTGATTGAAGCATGAAGTAGGGCGTTGACTGTTCACTGAAGATGTTTGTTACACAGTCCGGGTGGGAGAGGGATGCCCTTTAGATGGTGAGGCTCTCCTTTCTTGTGGAGAACATTGCAGAACCTCCTAAATGAGATTCAGCCTGAAAAGCCACATGGGAAAAACCAAGTGGGTAATCAGTGCCCAGTGTCCAGACTACGCTGTGCTGTTGAGTGTACAACCCCACTGAGCTGGTCTACTAGTACATCTATCTTGGACAGATATTGCATGCATGTAATAAGTAGGGCCCAGAATTTAACAAGGCCTAATGCGTTTTGTAAATTGCATAGCACTTACAACAGTTCAATAAAAGAATCTTGTCCTTTTCACACCAATATTCTTCAGTGATGCAGTATAATCATAAACACTGCAGTCTCCAAAAAAATCAAGATCTTGGATCATTCAAAGGGCAATGGTTTGATGTATTATTTGGATATAAAAGAGTCTAAAAATACTACTAACAAAGAATTATGCACAAGAAACAGCATAAAAGATATTTACTAAGGGGTTTGTGTGTGTGTGTGTGTGTGTGTGTAGATATATATACACACACACACATAATTGGAGAAGGATATGGGTTGGTTATGTGTCAGTGACAAATAGTGGATAGCCTTTGTGCTGGGCCTGGTACCCAGCGATGGAGAGAAACACCCTCAGCGTGTTGGGTGGACTTTCTATGGAGGATTTTTGTTACATGAACAGGAGTTTAATAGAATGAAAAATGTCTGCTTTTGTAGTTACTCTGTTCACAAATAGTCTTATCAGTGAGATCATGGATACACTGAAATGTTGAAGATTGTTGTTCTGTGGGATCAAAAACAAGATAAGAGTAAATAGTCTGTGAAAAGGAAAAGACCTGAGAGACTAAGTAAAGCTCATGAACTTAATTTGCTTTCTTCTGGGTTCTAGACCTGTGTTCTAAATGATTGAAAGTGATAGGTAGAGTGGGACTGTATTTGTACAAATGAAGATATTTAGCTCTCTTCTCCTTTTAATTTGTCTGGAATTCTCTCCAATGTTCCCCATGTTCTTCCCAGCTCTCAAGCTTCTTTTAGAAAGCAGCATTTGTGTTGGTGGGAACGAACAATTTAAAGTCTTCTGGAGTCGTTGATTTCGCAATATGCTTCATATTCTCTGTTCTCCATCTCCACCCACTCTCCAAAATTGCCGCACTTTAACTAGTTTACTGGTGTGTGTTTTAGTGTTTTATTGATGTTCTCTTCTTTTTTTCTTTTTAACATTCCTTGCATTTTTTTAAGTATCACATTTATTCATCTGTTAAACCTCGCATGATTTGGTGCAACATGAAGGAAAATTCAATGAATGTTTAGTTGTGGGGATGACTTTTAGAAAACCTTCTGAGTAACTTTAAAAAGGATAATTTTCATTTAAAGTTCTAGGCCTTTTTTCTTCAGTTTGCTATAATCCATATTAATATAGTAGAACTTGTACTGATTAATGAGACTTAAAATTGTTCCAAGGTTCTGGATTGTTCTTTCTGTTCAAGCTGGCTTCGGGATTGAGCCAGACTCAAGATGCTGCAAGATCCCTGGCTCTAACAAATAGAAAAGAGAGGGACCGATCTCAGATGCTTGGACTATGGGTAGGGAGGATTGGAGGCTGCCTTCCCTAGGCTTGGTGCCCAGTGTCCCTTAATAGGAGGAAGGAGGGAAGGTAGGAAGACACTCTGACCTGATGTGTTCTCAGGTGAAGGCCACCATCACTTCACAATGATGTCTTCTTGGGAATAGAATCTCCCTTGTTACAAATAAGTTAATCGAGCAAAATAATTAAACACATTGGCCATGTCAGAAAATGTGTGACTTTTTCCACACTTATTTCTCCATTACCTCTCTGCAGAGAGGCTGGAAGGATGCTTCACCATCAGTATGCTGAAGCCATGATTGGGCATTACATTGATAGGAGAATGTTTTTTTCATATATTGCTGAAGTTCTTACTGTGAGAAGTCTATGTTATGTTAATATGCTATGAATGTTAAATGAAAATATTAACTTTTGGCCTGATTATTTAAGTTGCTTATCTCAAAAATCCAAAAGAAAAAAAAAGAACTATTTAATTTGAAGAAATAATCTACATTTTAAAGTATTTGAATTTCATTCATTCTTTAATGGATTACACATTAGCTTACCTTAAGAATTGCAAATCCAATATATCTGTTGCCCCAACTAATGAGTAGATTTTAAAAAATAAAACAAAAACAAACCTCAGCATTGTGTGTTTAGGGGCAATTCTGGGGGTGGGGTGGGGAGAAGTCTAGGCCCTTAATCTTTTAGATTTGTCTTTTATCTCCTCCCAAAGATCTTTTAGTGGGACTGGCTTTTATTGTCTTTCATAGCTCTCTGCAGTATCAATATTTGCTATTTCTTGGAGGCAGTCATGTTTTTCTATGTAGCAAAGCCATGTTGATTTAGTTGGCCTCTTCTATTTTAAGTGTCTCTTCCCAAATAATATTTTTAGACTTAAGGAACAGTTGCTGTCTCTTGAAAATTTTGGGGAAAACCAGTAGGTGTAAAATAATTCTGCTTTCTATTGGATCTAGATCATTTCTTCCTTTTCCTCATTTAAGTTATTACTTGGGAATGCTATTTTATGAAAAAATAGTGGGTTTTTTTAGAACGTATTTGTACCTGCTGTTCACTTCCAGCCAGAAGCTCTAATCACTGTTATAATAGAGTGGCTGCCTCCATGATTTTGGTATCTTAGAAGATTTTGATTTGAGGAACTTCAGCAGCAGAGTAGACATCCAGCAAGGAGTAGAGATTTGATTTCCTCATAACTGTGTCTAGTTCATGGAAAATGATATTTTTTAGAAATGAAACATTTGAAATATCTTAAGGTACTATTATGTCTCCTACTGATAACATGCATCATTGATTTTGAAGCAAATGATGTCTCCCCCCGAAAAGGATTCTCCTATCATCATACACGTGAAGGTAGTTCATAAGCCCTTTCTCACCCAGTTCTCTACTTTTCTGTTGATAATAAGACCATAGAGACTAGAGAGAGTGCATGGTTGTCCCAGTTACACTAAAAATGACCTGAAGGGCAGTGAGGAAAACTATTATACATGGTCTTAGATATGGCCGCTTTGTTTCAGTTTCATTTGTTTCACCATTGAATCCATTGGGAATGGTCCTAGTTAATTTGCTATAATTTTAGGATTCCACATTGTCAAATGTGGAAATTCAATAAAAGAAGAAATAAGTGATAGTCACTATAAGAATTTACTAAGCTCAAATTTATAGTAAGAAAATCTGTTCGCTATAGGTTTTTATGAATAGCTTTATTTGTACTTTCCTAGTACTGTCTTTCGTTTCAGCCCCTCTCAGTCCTATTAGATGCAAGGGCACGAAAGAGGGTGAAGGTTTATTTCTAGGGTACCTGAAATGAAAGAGAATATAGTATGAAAGCTGATTTTCCCCAATCTATTTGAGAGGTGAGTCCTTCTCTGTCTTAAGCCTCATAGGAATTGTCTTATGCTTTCCCATCTCCACTTGGTTGTAAATAGAATTTCCATTTATTAGATTTTTTGGCTTTGTTATAAGGAAGCTTGTATTACCAGATGGGCTGAAAGCAATGGCTACCAGGTATCTTATCTACAATTTTAGAAATTAGATTTAGGGTATCAGCCCTTTTTTCTACTCCTAAAGGAGCTATCATATTAAAAATGGGCTGCTTCTTTGTCATTTTTAGGATATGTTAGCTGTCTTGATACAGGGCAACTTCGGCTATAGAAAAGAAAATCCAAGCCAGCAGTAAAAGAAATTGCACAATTTGGAATTATGTGAAGAAAGTTACTAAAATGTCCCTGTCCTTTAACCCAGAGATTCCGCTGCTAGACATCAACCTATGCACACCAAAGTACAGGGTGTCCCCCAAATTTTAAACTACACCAAGACTTTTGGGACATCATGTTTATTACATCACCGAGCCTTGGAAGATTTGTGTGAACTGGTAAAAATTGAAGTAAGCAGAGGCAGGAAAACTATTCTACACCATCTATATGGCCCCTGTAAACAGCATGCATAACAACTACAGCATTGTAAGTGGAAAGGGCAACCACCACAAAAGTATAGGAAGCAAAATGTTGCAAAATTATACAGAGCAAGCAAGCGTGGCTCCAAAGAAAAGATAGGACAACCCTCCTCCCCAACTCCCCTCCTCTCCACTCCTTTGCAGAGGTGAGAGAGCTGTGGGTATAGAGCACTGCATGTATTTTCAGATTTTTTTTTTGATATTTTAATTGGTTTTGCTGACTTTTCTTTTCTCTCCTTTTTTTTTCTTTAAAAATAATCTTTGTCATGTAGGAAGATTCTTGGAGGGTGGGAGTATATGAGGAGAAATTTAGGCAATGTAAAAACAAGCTATCAAAATTTTATTAAAAGACAAAAAATAATGACTAAAACAGTACATAGAAGGAACTGTAACAAAACCATCAACTGGAGTGAAAAGAAAGAGAAAAAGGTCATTGAGACATCTTTTTTAAAAATTCAGGGAAGAAAACAGAAGGAAGGCCAGAAAGAAACGCTGACAAGCAGGCAGCTTTGAAAGCTACAGGTTGAACTTATATGCCTAAAAAGATAAGTAGTCCGTATGGAATAGAAAACTGCAGTTTTACATACAATCCCCTTTTTCTCTTCTGGGTATGTATATGGAAATATCCATTTTATTTTGTGGCTAAGTTCAGAATAGACAAAATAAAACTGAATGCTGTGAAAATATAATGACCAAACTTGACTCCAGAAAAGAAATAGGAGAAGGCTTCTCCATCATGCTTCTTTGCAGACAAAGGGAACCATGGATATGAAAGTCTGCCCTCACATATATAGCATTAAACTTTTTGACTATGTTGCTAGTTTTATGGAATTTTTTTTCCTCTTTTAAAAATCTTTTATTATAAAGGATGGCTCTCTGGGAAGTGATGGCGAAGGATAGTAGTGGTGAATGTAGGTAATATAAAAACAATATGTCAATAAAAATTGATTTTTTAAAAAAGGGCCTACCTAAATGCCCTAGCATATTGCTAGGCAATAGGTATCCCAGTTGGATCTTGATCCATATTAAACCAGTGTGGGTAGTTCTGAATGACTGTTGCCCAGTTGGCTGATGCAAAAACTTTGGGGAATTTGTGCTAATATAACTCGTACATCCTATCCAACCATCTTCTCTTCCTAGAATTTACTGGAGTGGTGCGACCTGCAGGGGAATTTGTGGTGCTGAGTCACTCCCTTTACCAGCCTAATTGCCAGAATCACTGAATATTAGTATCTATTTCTCTCCATCTTGAGAGTGTGAAAGTTGCCAGAAGGTTGACATTCATTCATGCAGAGGACTTATTGAGCCCATGGAGATCTCAGGTGCCCTGAAATGAGCGACTGGAAATTGTGCCAGTACAGGCTTGGGTTGTGGGAAATAGAGGCTGAGTGAAATCTATGAGCCTAACCTTCCCAGGCAAGTGAGCTGAGAGTGCTTTGTGTGACTAAAGTGGCTGATATTTTCCTTTTTTGATTCCAGATTTGTGATTTCATTGGTGTAGGCACCTCCTAGAATGGGGATTCCTTCCACTGATGCAGATATTTCTATAAAATCCTTTTTTAGGAAGGTGAAGGGAAATGCCTTTGCTTACACAAAGGGAAAAGGAAAACTAAACCTTAAGGTGTGAACCAGTTTCCTTTGGCCAGGTAAATCAAGATGCTTTTTTTTTTTGGTGGAGAGTCGGGGGTAGGGTGGTGGAACAAGCAGGGGTAGAAGGTGGAAAGGGTCTAGACTTGTGATTTTGTTGGCAAATTCCTGGTGTAGAAACACTCTCAACACATGCATCTTGGTAACTCAGATCTTTAACTTACAGTTTTAAAGAATTTCCTGGAGGTTAAATCTTACTGTGGACACGGCTACCATGTGTTAGACGCAGGCTTTGAACTCGGGTCTTTCTGACTCCAAGGCCAACCCTCTATCTACTGTGCCATGCCACCTTTCCCTGCATATATTGGAAATTATACACTCATCCACCTGGTAGTGTTATTCTGCATCCCTTTTTGCTAAAAAAGAAACCAGTAAACACCTCAGAAATTGGAGTTGATGGCAGAGGGAGAAGACTGTGTTACGATCATTCTGTTCCCTCCTTACGCCAATTCCAAGAGAACTTGGGTATGGAAGAAGAATAGTCTCTATGGCTTAGTCAGGGATTTAACTGAAATAAAGGACCTCATGTTTTAGATTAGTAGCTAGTTGTTACCTAACTGGCCTGTATCACCATTTGGTTTGATGGAAAGAGCAATGGATTTGGAATTTGAAATTTAGGCTCTTTGCTTTTAGTACTAGTGACATGACATTAAATTAAGTCATTTAAGCACTCTAAGCCTTGGTTTCTTTATCTATAAATGAGGTACTACCTACTTCTCAGGGTTATTATTAGCAGCAAATAATATATAGAAAGTACAAAAACAATAAAATTAAATTTTTAAAAATGGGATAGTCCTGTGATGTAAGAAATGATGAGCAGGTTGGTTTTAGAAAAACATGGAAAGACTTGCATGAAATAATGAAGAATGAAATGGTGGATATGATAACAGCAGTATTATTCGAAGAACAGCTGTATATGACTAAGTTATTCTGAGTATGACAAATATTCAAATTAACTACAAAGGACCTCTAGAGAAAGAACTGATAAATAGTATGTGTGTGTGTGTGTGTGTGTGTGTGTGTGTGTGTGTGTGTGTGTGTGTGTGTGTAAAATGGTAACCTTATCTAGTTCGCAGTAGGGAGAGGGAGATAGCTTGAAACTTAAAATGTAACAAAAATTTTGTTAAAGATGTAGAAAGCACTTTGTAAATGTAAAGCAATTATAACAATAAAAGTTATTGTTACCTAGTTTATTACTAATCATTGAAGCATATCCCTGATAAATATACAGCTCCATCCTGTTCAACTTGTTATATAATTATGTGCTAACCTAGCTCGTGTCATCCACTTTTCCCTGCTCTGTGCTTGTCCACTTATTTTGGCCTATTGATCCTTAGGCCACACACACTAAGCTGGGGAAACCCTTTCTGGTGGTTCAGAAATTGCCCATTCCCCTTTAAGGTTCACATGCCTGCGTTACCTTACTGCCTTAAAGGCAGATTTGTGATTCCTTTCCCTTTGGGCCACCCCCTTCCCTATGAATATCGTTGTACTTTAAAAGACTGGGGCAGACTTGGCTTGTTTTGTGCACTTAAAATTGTGGCAAAAGGATGATTTTTCAGCTATTTTAATGTCTTTAAACTATTATGTCACTTAAATATTGATGTCTTAATGGCATCAAAGGCCTTAGTCAAACTTAAGTAGGAGAAAACTCAGCCTTTAAGAAGCTGACCCTCTTAACATTTATTCTAACAAGTTTTAACTTGCTTTTCCTAGATTTCTCCAGTAGATGGAGATGTGGTTTATGGTACCTAAAACATCACTAATGACCACTCAGTGCTGAATAAATATTCAACATTTTATCTTCTCCTCCAGGCTTGTGTTATACAATAGGAATTATATGAAAAGGAAAAAATGGATTTTGTTTTATGTCACTTGGTGCAGTTCTTTTCTAGTACTTCCCCTTGAGAATTCAGAGAATTATAAAAATTAGTGTGAGGAAGGACCTGTTACTATAAGTCTTCCTTCTTGCCTGTCTCCTAGGGCAAAGGCAGGATTATTTCTCATGGTGTGTTCTGCAGTATTGTGTTAGGACTAGTCTCTTTTTCCATGACTCAGCTGATGGGCATCTACCACTTCCTTTGGGATGGGAGTCTCTGGTGTAAGAGATTTCACTCTAAAAATATTTTCCACTTTACTAGTCAACATTTTGATTTATTTAATTTTTATCTTAAAATATCTTGTTTAAATGATTTTCTTTTTTTCTCTTTTGTTTATACCCTTCAAACATTTTCATATTTTTTTGGTGATTCATTTTTCTATGTCTTAGCCTTATTTCAATTTTAAAGTTTTTAGTCATCCTTCCTAACTTCTTTTAAGAGTTCTGCTGCACTCTACTGAATTGATATTTCCTTTCTTTTAAAAAAAATCTTTTTTGGTTTGTTCATTATTTTGACCATATGCATTGGTCTAGAGTTAGACTTCAGAAGAATATTGTCTGAAAAAGGGCAGAGCTTCATTGTGAACTCTATAGATTTCTCTGTTGCCCTATTTGATTCTACTTGTCTGACCAAACTCAGTTAGATAGGGCTGAGACACAAGCAATCTTTTCCTTGTGCCCACTGACTCTCTCACTTTGGAAAACAATTTTCAAGTACATGGTGATCTTTCACCTCCCTTCCTCCCCCTCACTCCTTCAGGGTTGGCCCTACAGCATCCAGGCCCAGTTTACTAGCCACAGCAAGTTGTGGACTTGGCCCTTCATTGTAGAAAGCTTAATGTATCCTTGGATGGGTGTAGTGAATCATCACAACAGCTTGTTCTAGTTTTCATTGTCTGTTTCATTTCCTGCCCCTCTAGAAACTCCTGAATCATCTTGTCACAGATTGAATTAATAATAAATGGCATCCTTGTTGGTTTGTATTACCTAAGAATGGGTTGGAGCTCTGGATGAGTTTGCCTGAAGTGGGTGTGGTAGTCTGCTTTGTCCACTATTAGCACCACCAACTTTTTTCCTTGGGCAAGGTGAAGCCAAAGAAAGGGGATGTGTTGTGTGGTTGTACCTCAAAGTGATATTTTAATACTTTCTTTTGGAGCTGCCCACTGATCCGTATTGCTTACTTTTGCTTGGCCTAACTCTAGATCTGTTGAATTAGAAGCCCTTTCTAATGGGACAAGGACTTAGATTTAAGACTCTTTCCTCCTAGATACTTTCCCTTCTTTAGGTTTTTATGGCACTACTTTCCTGGTTCTCCTCTTGCTTGTCTGATGGCTCTCAGAACTCCTTTGCTGACTCATCACCCATATTACACTCCCTAACTACAGATATTCCCCAAGACTCTACCCTAGACCCTTTTCTTTTTTTACTCTACACTGTCTCTTTTGGTAACTTCATCACCTCTCATGGGCTTAACTATTATCTCCAGACTGATAACAATATATATCCTCCGTCTTTGTCTCTGTCACTCTCTTTACATCTCTGTCTCTATCTCTGTATATCTAGCCTCAGTCTCCCTGTTGAGTTTCTTTCCTACATCACCAATTTCCCATTGGACAGTTGAAACTGAACATCACAGAGATACCTTAAACTCAACACGTCCAAAATTGAACTCGTTATCTTTTCCCTCAAACTTTCCCTTCTTTTAATCTTCCCTTTTTCTGTTGAAGCCACTGCTATTCTTCTAGCCTCCCAGGTTTGTAAGTTCTAGTATTATCCTAGACTCCTCTCTTTCATCGCACATATGTTAGTAATAAGTTGCCAAATCTTGATGTTTCTATCTTCATGATCTCTTGAATCTGACCCCTTCTCTCCATTCACACAGCTACCAACCACATCCCTTCTCACCTAGCTTATTGCAACAGCTTCCTACTTGGTCTCCCTGCCTCAGGTCTGTTACCACTCTAGTCCACTTTTTGTGCAAAGTCTTTCCTGACCCCTTGTCTGTCCATCTCCTCCTACCCCCAAATTATTAGTGCCATCCACCCAAACTGCCTTTTATTTAAGTACTTTGTGTATGTTTGTATTTATGTTGTATATATTTCTCCCGCATTGGAATTTAAGCTTCTTGTGAGTAGGGCTTGTTTCATTCTTTGTACTTGCCCTCTAGAGCCCAGCACAGTTCCTGACACATAGTAGGCACTTAAATACTTGTTGATAAATGATTGATGAGTTTCATTTTAAACTCTAGAATAGAACAACACTTTTTTTTTTTGTAATACACAAAATGAAAGTGGTAGCTACTTGGACATATCATCTTGATGTCTCAGTTCTTCTAGTTTCTCAAGGTGTGATTGATTGACAGTAAGTAACCTGAGTACTCCATTCAGTACAAATTTATTATATTATTTAATCACTCAGTTCTTTATGGAGAACAAAGCAAGCTATTCCAGAGTGTACTGTATCAAAGATGTGTTAGCAGTAGACATCTGTATTGTCTTGATCTGGGTCATTACTGTTTTATAATGAAAGTTTTCCATTCTTTGTCAAATGAATTCTTTTGGGTTGTTTCTAAGAAGAACTTAATTTGCATTATAGTGAGACTTTCATACATTAGTCCAGGTCTTAATGCTTTTTTGCAGGTTGGGTTTTAGCCACTGTTTTCTTCTTTAGGTCCATTTATAATCTGAACTTCTTCCAGCCCATGTAACCTACTAATAAATTCAGAAATTGAAGTTTGAAGGGATTTTGGCTTGGTTTGACCAAAGATATTGTATTGTCTTTGAGACAGAGAATCAGATCTGTGAACAGTAATCGGCCATATCAATAGCAGCTCCTAATCAGGGGACAAATTTTACATCATTATATAAAGTAAGATGGCTTGTGCAGGACTGAGGCACATGGGTAGTATCATCACTGGCAACATCCCCTTCAAGTATGAAGGACTGATGATACAGAACCACCAAATGGTAACATGCTAAAAGTCACGCAAAGAGAAATTTCCTTATTTTTCCTTATGATCTCACTTCCTAATAATTTTACCAAAATTGCATCTTGGCTTTCTAGTGCTTCTATCAGTGGAGGGTAAGATGGTAAATCTATTATATTTATAGAATTTAGAAAGCCCCTTGCCCATTTCCAGCTTTCATATGGCCATGATCTATAATGGAATGCTTTTTAAAAGGGCTTTATGTTTCAGAAAGACCCTAAAAGAAAAGACATTTGCATATGACAATGCCCATTTAGGGCATTCATAAAATTTCTGAATGATCCTGTTTTTACTTGGAGCTGGTTTCCTTGAATTTGTGAGCCTGAAGATACTTTATATTAGATATGTATAGACTTTTCTCTGTGTAGAATGGAGAGAATTAACTTTTGAGAGGAGTGAGAAAGAATAAGTTCATTAATGTGACTTGGACCTGGAGTTCCATCAGATGGGGTCCTTCAATTGGCACTTTGTTCCATATGGAAATCTTCCTATTTGTCTAGTTGTATTGGAATTTGCTTCTCAAAGACCAGGGGAGTGGGGAGGAGTATAGATAACTGAACAGAAGCACTAACTGCAGTTTCAGTGTGGTTCCAAAGTAGAAATTAAACATAATTGTGTAATTATTGCCGTAACTTCTTAATTTGCAGAAGATGTTGGAAAATAACTCCCTGATGTGCTCTGGCTTGTTCCTGGCAAGTACCCTGAGATCAGTAAAGGGTGCTCTTGCATTAAGTCTTTTTGGCTCTTTTCTCCTAATTCCCGTCTGTCCATCTATAGCATAGGGATAGGAAAGGATGGCATAGTTGATGATTACCTACGTGAGCACCTTACTGGGACACATTCTTGGGATTGTAGAAAACTTCTAAGATGGAACTTATACTTCTGACTTCTGCTTAAGTGTTTAAAAAATACGAATGTTGGGGGAATGAATGAACAAATTACTTTCTATCTGGTTAATGTAAGAGTTTTAGAATTGTAAATTATGAATGGATTTTAAAAATTAAACAAGTATACTTTATAGTCTTAAGCTGTTTCTTCATTCATGTGGCTTACCACTTTTATCGGTTCGGCCTTTGGTCACCCATCACGAATACCATTTCGTGTCCGTGAGTTATGTATCCCAAGTAACCGTATGACTAGTAAGTTATTTAGCTTGTCTGACCACAGTTTCCTCATCTGTAATATGGGAAGAAGGGCTAGTTGTTAACCAAGGCCCCTTCCAGCTTTAAAACTCTGATTCCAGGTAGCATTGTTTTTCAAGCTATTAGTACTATCTGAATTTCTTCTCCTTTGTGTTCTTTCTTCTTCCTGCTTTCTTTTTTGCTTCTTTGATTTTTTTGCTGAGGCTTCAAACTTAACTGCTACATCTTGCAGAGGTTCTGATGTACATCATTATGAATTAGGAAATGAGTATAAAAGTATAAAATGGAGACAGAGTCCGTTTCCCTTTTGAGGCTCAGTCACACACACACACACACACACACACACACACACACACACACACACACACACACACACACACACACACACACACCCCAAACCTTAGTGTACAGTGTATATTATTGAAATCTGGAATTATCAAGAAAATTAAAATAATCAGATTTTAATTTCTGGAAAATTCTATCTACTAAAGGCTGTGAGGTAATTTGGTATCAGACCATGGGGTCATTGATTGAAGAGATAAATTTTCTCTATTTGGTTCAGTCAGTTTGGAAGCATCTTCAGATGTCTTAGTAATAGCCAATCTTTATTGATCAGAGAGCAACATTTTTACATAGAAAATATTTTATTATAAATGTAAGCCTGGCTGACACACATACACCAAAAATTAAGATTTGAAGGACTCTAACTTAATGATCATGGTTATATCTAATGTGGGCATAAGAATTTTTGAAGATGCGGACCGTGCCTCTGGTTGACTCCTCATGCACACTGGTTAGTTGATTAATAGCCTCAGAATTTTTTTGCTCTTGATTTTAGGTAGTCCTTCTAGAGTGAGCTCATATTGCTCAGCATTAAGATTCCAAAGGGATCTTCAGCATGGATGACGAAAGGGAAGTGATCTACTTTTTTAAGGCTACAAAGCTGATTTTGTGCCCTTTCTGCCTGTATATTTCCCCTTTCTTAAGAGCCCCTATGAAGTATTGGTAGCTATAAATAGAATTCTGTCTCATGGAGGGAATCACTTTGGGAATAATTTCACTAGCACATTTAAGCCAGGCAGAAGAAAGAGTGGAAATGATCCCCAAGGACAGTCATAAGAAAGGGTAGAATCTTGGAAGTTGTCAGTTGTTTTTTTGTCTAGAAACCTCTGCAAACAGGTAACAAATTCTAAGGGTGAAGGGGAAAAAATGTGTAAGGGCAGTGGGGAAAGAGGAATCTTGAGTGATGCAGTAGTTATACAGGGTACATGTAATTGAAGCTGGAGATGACCAGGCTATATTACTTGATATATTTGGTATTCTTGGCTAGAGAATGATGAATACAATGCATACACATTATGAATTTAAGGCATCTTGCCTGCCTCAGTACTCTGTAATTTTTTTTTTTGATTGTGTAGGCTTTAATCAGTCTGCTGTGGATGCCGCTTCCCTTATTAGGCAGGTGCAGTCTGCAGTTCTTGCTCATTCAGAAAGTAAAAGGGATTTGGGTAGGGGTGTGTGTGTGTGTGTGTGTGTGTGTGTGTGTGTGTGTGTGTGTGTGTGTGTGTGTGTGTGTGTGTGTGTTTTATGGTTGCATCTGTTATGCTTTTTGGGGTTGGCATCTGTCTTTGATGCTGAGCTGTATACTAGTTCAAGTACAGTTATAGCTTGAAGACATCACTTTTTCCACTCTTCAAAAACAGAGCTACTGCATTAGGGCCAAAGGAGTTGGGGAACAAAAATGTGAATTTGAGAACATTGGGCTGCTAAAAAGAAGAGACTAGGAAAATGATGTCTTCTAAAATTCCCCACCTCTTGGTAAAACCTTATTGTTATCTGTGGATTGTAATTAACCACTCTCCACCGCTTCTCTCCTGTAGGCTTAATATCTCACCAAGTCATTAGGATATAAATCTTTCTTTATAATTATGTAGAAAATGAGGAAATTTGGCATTATTAATCAGCCTTCTAAGAAGAGATGTACAGATTCTGGAAATTTGGAAGACATAGAAGAAACCTATTTTTCTTTCTGTGCATGTGTGTGTGATGATAGGAGAGGGTGGAATTGAGGAAGTTTTTTTTTTTTTTAAGATAAAACCCGAAATATGAAATTTAATTTTTACATGCTCTCTTTTTAGCTTCAAAGTAATATTAATCATAGAAAAATATGGCCCAGTAATCATAGATTTAGGGAAGGTGGGCATCTCAGAGGGCATCTAATCCAACCACTTCATTTTACAGATGAGGAAACTGAGGTCCAGAGAAATTAAGTGACTTACCAAAAGTCAAACTTGTACTAAGTGGCAGAACTTTATTGAACCTAAGTCCTCTGATTCCAAATGTAAAGGGTTCCCCCCCCCACTACACTGTTTAACTCATAAAGATGAACATGTATAACTTATATGTAAAATTATCATGTTTGACTGTTAACTGTAAAAGTAGAGCTTATATAGATACTTACAAAATACTAGTTGAATTTTTGCTATAGATGGAGCTTCTGAGGAATTTTCCATCTCTTATTTGTTTTTGTCAGTTTAATAGAAGCCAAGAAAAACTTGAACAGAAGAAACCATCAATTATAAAGGAAATTATGTTTTCCTGGACTTAATGTCCTTACCTGTGTCAAAAAGATACAATCTTTCTTTCATTCAACAAATATTTAATTAAATTAGTAAGGTAAAAAATTCCTAGAGCTTGTTGAATGTAAGTTTTGCTACATGGGATGTGGCCTGATTAGCCTTATTTTCTGAGCTCTCTCAGTACTTTCTGCTTCTTTTGATTCTTTATTTTTGCCATCTACATTAACTCATGAAAAAAAAATGAGTTTACTTGTATTGAAACAAATTCATTTAGTATTTTTCCCAGATGATTAGAATTTGTGGAAGACCAGAAATATGAGGAAATATATGCTTGACAGAATTCCCACTCTGTGTTCTTTGACACAAGATCTGAAGATGTTGAAGATATTCCACAGTATTTTAGAATACCTTTCCAATATCAAGTCCCCCACCAGCTGTTTGCTTTGTGGTTGAGACAAATGAAGCAGCAGCCTTACATTTTAAGTTTCTATCTTTGGGTCTTAGATCGATGAGTTTTGCAGCAGCATGAACTGACTGCCGGAAGCATTCTTCTTCTTTTTTATAGCCTTCCACCGTATTCTCTTCTCTGCTTTTAAGTAGAAACACTCTTAGATTCTAAAAAATAGTAGATTTATCATAGAAAAGAGCCCTGATTCAGACACAGTAATTGCAGAAGAAACCAACTTTAGAATGTTTAAGTTGATGATCAATCTCAGAATCAGTCCTCAGATGAATCCAGAACACATCTTCCTCAAGTATGTTCAGCGTAGCACTCCTGGATACTTTAAAGTATTTAGCTGTTACTGTTTCCTGAACAACTTCTTTGTATTTAAATTTTTTTAAATTTATTAAATATTTCCCAATTACATGTGAAAAAATTTAACATTTATTTTTAAAAATTTTGAGTTCTAGATTCTCTCTCTCCCTTCCCTCCCCCCTCCTTGAGGAGGCAAGTAATTTGATATCAATTATACATGTGAAGTCATGCAAAACATATTTTTATATTAGCCTTGCTGAACAACTTCTTTAAATTTTTTTTTCAAAGTATATTACTACTCCAGTCCATAGAGCTGTACTTCAGATTGGGCCATTATTTTATTCTTTTTCTTCTTGCTTCTTAGAGACAGACAGTACATGAAAAGCTTTAACACAAACTTAGTTGGTGTTTCTTTACATCTTGTGGGAAGTATCCAATTAACTTTTTCCCTGGTTTTTGAGGAGACGAGAATTTAGGGGTAAAAAATCCAAAATATTTTCCACCAATACTTTAAAAAAAATTTTTTTTTAGGTAGCCATTTTTCTACTGCTAAGTCAACCAATTTAATCCATGTTCTAGTATATTTCTGCCTGCCTCTTTTAAAGGAATTTCCTAGGCAGTCATAAAAATAGTAGAACTACAAGATATATTTAGAGATCATTGAATGCAATGTGAGAGTGATATGATGCTGGAATGGTGAAGTGACTTGTCTGAGGTAACACATTTAGTTAGTGTGTCAGGACTTCTAACTTGAGGTTTTGTTTGTATATGTATTACTTCCTTTACACTACTGCTTCACATGGAAAAATCTGGAACCTTTCTCAAAAGATAATACAGTATGTTGTGAATTTCTAAAAATTAAAAAAAGATCCTAACTTAAGTTCAGCATTCCCTTTTAGATTTTCCTCCTTTTAATTTTATCCTTAAACTATGTACTGTCGTGGCTGTTGGTGGTAATTGAACCCAGTGTAGGTCATGCAGCCTACAAACCGTTCCCATTGCTCTTCTCACCCATATACATAGATAGCTTCTTATCCAGTATTGTTGAGATTGGGAAGGGGGTGTGTGTGACTAGAAGACTCCTGGCAGACCCATGACTTCTTTTTTATCTTGGCTTTTGTCTTTAAATCACAGTCATTTAAGTTGACAACAACCAAATCCACCCCCTCAATACCCCCAATTGAACCATCCCTTATGACAAAGAAAATAATTAAGCAAAAGCATCTGCTACAGTGCCGGCATCTGACAACATATATAAATAGTCTGCCCTTGTAGTTCTTCGCCTTTGCATGGAGAAGGCATGTTTTATTATTAGATTACCAGTTCTTTGGGACCTTCATTGGTTTTCAGGTACTTAGAGTTTTGACTTTCTTTTCATTTATATGGTTGTAATCATAGTGTATATATTGTTGTCTTGGTTTCTGCTTATTATCACTCTGTGTCAGTTCATAAACTCTTCCCTATGTTTTTCTGAACTTTTATAGTTGTTTAATTCATGAATTAATTCTTAATTCATGTCTGACATAACATTCATGTTTCAGTCTGTTACTGTACCACAGTTTATTAAGCCGTCCTACACACAGTGGGCACCTTGTTGCTTCCAGTTCTTTGCTATCACAAAGAGTGTCATTAGGAGTATTTTGATATCTCTTGGACTTGTGTTTCTGACTCTGACTTCCCTGGGGTATAGAGGGATCACAGAAAGTGAAGACAGTTTAGTCTCTTTCTTTGCATAATTCTACACTGAAATACAGAGTGAATCCCTTCTTCAGCCCCACCAGCCATGTATTCATGTGCCTTCTTCTCACAGCCCCTCTGACATTGTCCTCATTGATTTTTTTTTGTTGTCATCTGGGTGACTTTGCATGGTGTGAGATGAAACCTCAGAATTGTTTAAATTTTAATTTCTCTCACTATTAATGGCTTGGAGCTTTTGGAGTTTTCCTGCCACTTAGAGCTTTTAATTCTTCTTTTACCAGTTACCTCTTTGTAGTTGACATCTAGAATCCTCTAAAACAACACCTTGTAAAACTTTGACTATTTGAATCTCTGGAGAAATGAGAGGGTTTGTTATTGTTTTTTATTGATAATCATTTGTTTTTGTATCACATTAATTTCAGGGTATTTCTCTCTCCTTTCTGCTTCCCAGCAAGCCATCCCTTCTTTGTAAGATCACAAAAAAGAAAGGCAGGGAAAGTTGCGACTTGGTGAAACTTTCATCAGTTTGGCAGTGTCTGACATTATATTCATATTCCACATCTATTGTCTCTCAATGAGGGTTAACTTTTTGGATATAGATCTTATCAAATGTATCATTTACTTTGCTGCCTTCTTAAAGTTTAACTGACCATAGATTAACCATTTTTAAATTACTTTTGTATCATTAGTATGATTATCTTTGGTAGCAGAGATGAATACATTGAAGATAATGGTGGCCTCACTGTTTATTGTGCAGTGGGTTTTGTGTTAATGGCCAGAATGTTGTGGGTTTTTTTTTTTTTTGAGTTCTTGTGTCTGCTTTTTATAGTTTTCCTGTCATTCCTTGCGTTTTTCCCTTTGTTAGTTTGTCTCTCTCTAGCAGCTCTTCTCACCATTTCTTATTGCTATATCTAATTTGCTGTGGGCTTAGAAAGTGGATTACCAAACTTGATAGAATTTTTTGTAAAAATAAAAACAGGCTCTGAGTGAAAACTTGAGCTTCTGTTACATGATCTTGATAATGTACATGACTTTTATAATGTCTCTTTTGGCCACTTAAAGACATTATCTGCTTTTCTGGTTCTCATCTGTGTTCTAGATAGGTGAGGTTGCTTGAATGTCTGAGTTCTGGATAGCTGAGGGGTTACTGTAGTACAGTGTTGTGATGGAGTTCAAGTTTTCTTTATTGTTTAGTTTCAGCGTGTCCATTTGTGAGTGCTAAAGAGACTAGCCAAGGTCTTACACTGCCTGGTAATGTATTTTGAAGTGGGTCTATTCTGGAAACAGATTAATATTTGAAAAGAATTTTCATTTTGACCAGACTAGCTGTAAGTGCACTGGACTGGCTTTAGTTTGACTTTTGTTCTTGTTTTGGAATTCTAGGGCAGAAGCTGTAACAGAGAGCCATCTCTGGAGTTAGGAGGAGCTCTCCTTGACTTTTTGTTGTCCTTGGTCAAGGAAATCATACCAGAGGGTCAGAGTTCCATGTTCTGTGTTCTTTTGGTTCATCCTGAGTCTAGTCTGGCTACTACTGTTCATGGAACAAATAAAAGATGTTTTCTTTCTTCAGAGTGCCTTTCCTACCTACTTTTTCCTACATCACTCTATTTTCTTTTTCCTTTTGTCCCTTTCACAAACTGGACTTTTTCAGAAGAGATACTAGATCCATGCTGCTATTTTGGGTCTTCTGACCTCTAAACTGGTTCTATGTTTTTTTTTTCCTAACTTTTCTGATTATAAATTGTATACTTTAACACTGGCTAGAAGTCTAGCCAAATTCAAAGTTAATCCAGGCGTGAAATGAAGTAATCAGTTAAGAATCGTTTGTTTTGAGGTTTGGATTTTTTTTTTTAGCCACCTCCACCCCTTGCTTTGGAACCTTTTGTGTTTGTTTTTTAAGTGCTGATCACTTAAAAGTAAGGGAAAAACATCAAAAAAAAAGAACTCAGGCCCACCTGGACAGCTGTATGAAGAATGGAATTGCCTTTAGGGGGAAGATTGAAGGAACATACACACAGCATCTGCAGCCACATTCTTTGCTTTTGGTAAAATGCTAATCCCAATTTAACATTATGACAGCAGCTCATTAAAAGCCGTTTGGAAATGTGCAGATCTAGGCAGCAGAAAAGAAGGGGCTTTGCACGCACACAGTTGAGGATAATGGTAAACCACGTGGGTCTCATTTTGTTTTAAATCAAGTAAATTACACAAAGGGAATTTACAGGCATGGACTTGCTGTGGTATGTAGCCTTCAAGGTTCACAGTCACATAGATAGCTCCTAGTTAAAAAATACAAAACAAAATTCAGGAGGTATTTTGCTGGCATTTTTATTACAAAAACATCAAGTTTTATGAGAGCCTTTCTGGCATTTACTTTACATATGTCATAAATCCAACCCTTTATCAGGTATTTGGGATTTATGCTTCTGCTAGTTGTAATATCTTGCTGGATAACTTGTTTTGAAACTCTTTTTTGTATTCTTCTAATCAAAAGTCAAGATTGCTTTTTCATTTGTCTGTCGTGTATAGCCTGTCTAAACTTGAGGGTTGGTTTGTCTTAGTTTTAACAGAGCTTTTCCACTAAATAAAAAGGTTATGTTTTGCTCATTTGCTTTTTCCTGTAATATAAAAAATACTAAAAAAAAAAATCATCCTGTAGGAATTTCTTTCAATAGCCAAGAAATACAGAATTATTTTCTTGACTTCTTCAGGAGTGTAGTACTGTTCCATCTTGAGATTAACTTTGTCTTATCGATTCTACATTTAGATATTTTAACAAGTTTAAATCATAGTTACTCAAACATAGTATAGTCATGGAATTTTAAGAGTTTAGAAGGGGCCAAGTATCACTTAGGCTAGTCTCCTCCTTTTATTCATGAGAGGAAAAATAACCTTCCCCAGATCAGGAAGCTAGGTAGAACAAGGACTAGAACAGAGTTCTCCTGCCTCCTGAGTTAATGCTCAGCTCCGTTATGCTGCCAAATAAAACACACAACATGGTGTAATCTGGGGGGGGGGGGTGAGACTAGAGACCTTTTAAGAGTATGTGATGTAATTTTCCCTTTGCCTCCTGCTTTTTTAAGCTTCTTTGCCATCTCTCTGTTCACAGTCTCCCTCAAGCTCTGTTGTATTTATTCTTTAACTGGCAGAGAAACAGTGGAATAGTTCACCAGAATTAAGATCGAAAAGGAAACTTAAGAGTCCTGGTACAATGAGGAAGTAGCTTCTGGGAAGGGAGGGGTAAGAAGGAGATTTAAATAGTTAACCATTTGATACAGTTCAGTGACTATTAATACTTTGGGGGGACGGACTGTTCTACTTTTCAAGTTTTTCAGATCCTTAAATTTAATTAACGTATAATGGGTCAGCTCTCCATCTACTGCCAACCAGCTGCCACCCACAGGGCAGGCATCTGAAGAAGAGACAAGAGACAACAACATGTACCAGGCAGGTCAATATACCACCACCACCACCTTGACTGCCATTTTCCCTCAGACCAGGACCCAAGAGCTTTTGAAATAATAAAGCTTCCAACCTTGTCTCATAGCTTTAATCCTGGAAAGCAACCCCTATGGAGATGTAGCCTGCTGATTGCTCCTGGGGGTGGTACAGCCACAGCCACTGTGACCCAGAAAGGAGAGTTCTTGTCACTAAAATCCTAGACTCTGTCAGGTGGTTCAGCATCAGGAACTAATAGAATCTATCCATGGGAATGACATTAAAGAAGAGCCTTTGGCATCTGCCTTGCTTCTACATCCTAAGGTCCATGGTCCCTTTCCATATGACTTGCAGCTGAAACCTTCCACATGACTTGGCTCCCCTGTTAGAATATGAGCACCTTGAGGGCAGGAGCTGCCTGTCTTTTCTGTTTGTATCCCTAGGGTGCGGCACAGTGTTTTGCACATAGTTGGTGCTTAATAAATGCTGTTTTCCATTCATTCATTCAGAATTATGCATGGTTCCATATTTTTCACATAATACTTATATTCTAACTCGCATACTCAGAGCTAATGTTTTCACTCTTTTTCCTTTTTTTTTTTAACTGTAATATATTCCCTTTTTCTTAATGTAAAATGATTGAACTTTGAAGGAAGTTTACAGGTTTCCCACTCATCCACACAGTCATTTAAATAGCCTAGAAAATTAGACTTAAGTCCTGGAATTTGACATTTTCGAGAAACACAATGCAAGAGAACATCCAAGTGCATGTTATCATTGCCTTCTGTCCACCTGACACCCTCCCCTCCCCCAATTTGATTTCTGTCTGGTTCAGGGGCTGCAGATTCACACCAGATTTCATTCTGTTTATTCTGAATCTAGATTTGCACCCAGGAGTCTAGAGTAGTTCTTTAGCTGACCTAAAAGCTTGAGCCTACTCCATGGTGAACCTGTGGTGGCCCTCGGGGATCTCAGGTTGGTTTTCAGCTCCTTGGCGCTCTTAGAATTTTTGTCACTGCAGCTGGACCAGTATGGTTCCAAGTGTTCTTTCTGCCTTTATCTAAAGGCAGAAACTTTGGATTGTCATCCAAGTGAAACAGATAATGTCCAGATTGGATTTTACTGACTTTGCTTCCTCTTTTCCCCCACCCACACATCCTCCTAAATACCAATTTGTCTTCCTGCTTTGAAGGACAGGGCATATTTGGGGCTTATGAATTCATTATTTATGAATCATTTGTGCCTTGGTGATAAAGGCTGATAGTAATAACAATTCATTGGTCTTAGGTTGAGCCATGAGAAACTTTGAAGGTGGGAGGTTCAGAGAAGGTGGTTAAATGCTTTCACTTCTTGCCTAAATCAGTTTCTCTTCTTTCCGGTCTCTTGGGTTGTAATCATCCCCACCTTTGACTTCGTATTTAAAAACTAGCTCACATTGGCCTTCCCTGGCTAATAACTTGTTTTTTACTTAGTTTCCAGGCAGAGCGTCCAGCACTAAATGTCGTCATTTTCCCCCTGCTCCACGAGGGCTTGACTGATGTCATCAGAGATGTCCCCATGATGCACCTGGATGAGATTACCTTGTTCAAAAGCAGAGTGGCTGAAGAACCACCAAACCTGTGGTGGTGATGGCTCCATCAGGAAATGGGATGGTTTGCATCAACAGGTGAAATCATTTTCCTTTAGCCTGAACTTTACCCTCCTCATCCCTCACCAACTTCTTCAGCTTACAGCTGCCTTATTGGATGCTTTAGAATCACTTCAGTCCAATTCCACCACAAAGCCAGATGAGACTGGACATTTCCATGGGCACATGAATGTGGTCATTGGGTTATTCTGCTGCTGCTTGTGCTCTCCAGTACTCTGCTGAGAAGCCCCATCGGAGTGGTTTGGCCGTTTCCTTGTGGTTGATACCAGTTCTTTGGTTTGTAATGTAAAAGGGAAGAAAATATTCCCTCTTCATCCCACTACATTCCACTCAATATGTTTCACTAGGGCTTTTGTGTGTGCTTAGCAGTACATTTTGTAACCTTTTCTCTTTTAGACACTTTCTTTGTGACTACTTGTTGCTTTGGTGAGATTTATATTGAGAGTTAAATGTTAACAGGATTACAAGAGGAGAGTGAAGTGGACAGCCTTAAAAGGGGAGGACTAATTTAGTTAAAATAGATGTGGTGCTTGGTACCCAGGCATGAGGTACCATGTGTGTACTTGCACATGAAAAAATATATCAGGATAACATCTCTATGAGTGGTTTCAAAGACCAGTGTACTGTAACCTTTCTTTCAGCAGACTTTTATATGAACACTGCCGTAGTCTCCACATTCAGCCATTTGCACTTAGCCCTTGCCCCTCCCTACTTTTCACCGTAGGGACACTTGAGCCTTCCGAAGAGTACATGTATTGAGTGGATTTATTCCTTCACTTGATATCACAGAGCTAGGAAAGACTAGCTCAGACAGCCCGGGAGCAAATCCAGCCTCCTCATAGGATGTGCTCCCTTGCAGCCCACTTATCTCCACCTCTGACTCCATTTGCATCTTGGTTGAAGCTCAGGACCAGTCTTTGCCAGGTGTATGTGAGCCTCTGGGCCTGAGATAATGAAGGGAGGGTTCTCTAGCAGCTTGGGGACTGTGTACCATCCAGGGAGGGGGGAGTTTTAAGTCTTTAGGCTGCGCCAAGACAAGGTGGAAAGAGGGTGGATATACTCTCTTCCCATAGCAGCTTGGTAGAAAAAGTAGCTGTGGAATCCCTCGAGTAGTTTGGGCAGAGTCCCTGAAAGAGTTGGGTCTTTAAAGGGGAGATTCAGCAGATGAAGAAAAGCAGCCTGGAGGAAAAATAAGGATTTAGTCCATGACATAGAAGTTGCTACTTTGTTTTTGGCAGGGCGTCATGAAATTAGGGGTGCTCTGGATACCTTGGGGTAGCCCTTCCTTTGTTGCTGCTTCCACTGGAGGGCACTCAACACTAGAAGTCTCAGCATGTGCACAGAAAGCCTGAACATGGGCTGGAATTCCAGAAAACCCACGTTGATTTAAAATTGGTCTCGCTCTTCAGTCAAGATTTGGTTGTTGTGGCCCTCTGAGACCGAGAAGAACCATCTTCTCTGCCATTGTGGGGTTGTTGCATAGATGGGTGGGGTCTGATACTTTACAGCAAAGCAGAGAAAGCAATAGCAAAATGCCTGGACCTACTACCCAGCTAGCGGATTTCAAGACCAAGAAAACTTTGAAAGGTGGGGAGAGGTTGGGGGTGGTGATAGTGGCACTGATGGTAGCAGCTCAACTTTGCAGTGTGCAGTCTCTGGATTCTCTTATCCGTGTAGCTTCTAACACCAGGCAGGATGTTTTCACCCGTTTTGGCTCTTACCAAATTATCAGGGGCCATCAACTGATACTTTCTAGGCATTCTCTCCAAGGAGAATTCACCAGCTTGTGTCTTCAGGGACTTAAGTGAATCATTCCCCTAGGGGATTTCTTTTGCCTGTTTTTCCTGGTGTCCCAGCCTTTCCTCCTTGTTCGGCCAGGTTTTGTAGCAACACTAAGCCAACAACATGATATATCACCATTTTAACTTCAATACTAGCTCATAATTAAAATGAGCTTGTTCCTCTTCTCTGTGATGCCTGGAATTCACCTTATAATAGCTGGCTGACAGTCACTAGTGGATGCCCAATACCTCACAACCTCTACCTTTAACTTCTGGTGGAAGTTTTGCTTCTCTTGTAACCATTCCTTTGCCAGTACCCTTCATCATCATGTTTAAAGTCTTATTTTTTTTGCTCAAGACTCTTTATTCCTCTTTATTACTTACCCAGTTCCTGATCTCATTTTTCCATTTCCTCTCTCAGCTGTACCTCCCTTTCATTTATCTGCCAATACCTCTGGTGACCCACCTTCAAAAAGCCTGCCAGACAAACCAACCTTTTCCTCTTACTACTCACATTGTAGAGAGTACAGTGTTTATCAAATAAGCTTTCTAATTCTCCTATGCCCCCTCCTGGGTGCACATCCTCTTTCTCCCAAGGATTGAGATCTAATCCGTATAATAACTATTTCAAGGCAAGTTGTGATTCTTCATTTTCCCCATCTGAAACTTTGATCCCTACCATATGAGCATTATTGGCCCAATTAAGTATTTGATGAAGCATTTTTCGTAAAAAAACTTTTAACAGACCTCCCAGGTTCTTCTTGAAGTCAGATTCCAGAAAGTGAGTAGTAAGTTGAATCTCCTCTTATTATAAGCTCCCACCTTCTACCTTGCTGTAACTTTGGGGACACAGAGTAACTTGGATCCTCAAAAAGATGAAAGTATTTGGATAACTTTATTCCCTATCTCAGGGAGCCCAAGAACCAACTCAATGTCTGCACAGGGTAAAGCTCCTTTGCATATCCCACTTCTATAATGTTCCAGAGCTCCTGGACTATTTCAGTTCCATTGAACTAACGATACATAATATAACATATGACCCTGAGACTTATATATACAGGTGGGTACCATTTTATTTGTTACTGTTTTTCTTAAGTTCTACGAAGCTATAAAGGTACCTTTGAATATGGTCTGAAATAGAATCCAGAATTAAACAACTCTAACAGCAGTATATGTCCTGATAGGCATAAACACTAACATAGATCGGTGCCATCATGCAATTTACCTTAGTCCTTGTTTCACTATAGGAGGTCATCTGAAGTCTTCTTGGTGATCTGTAGGCAAACATTTCAGTGCTTATTCCAGAGCACCAAGGATTAGTTGAAAAGCGTCATCTGAAAATGAAACTCTCTTCACAGCTAATCTTATAGAGATTCCAGAAAATGGCTACATATTGAGGAGCTAGGTATGAATGGAGCTGGGAATGGGTGGAACACAAATAAGCAGCACATTTTTGCTTCCTTACTTAACCTGAGAGATTGTGCTCTGTGGATACAAGTCAGTTGGCCTTTCACAGAACGAATCAGTGAAAGGCTCCGGTTTGGAGGATTGGACCTATCTTGCATGATGGAAAATGGTGGGCTGCACAGCAGATATGTCCCAGATAGAAAGAATGACCTTTCTCTGTACGTCAGGTCAAGCTGTAAACACACTGCTGATTGCACTTCAGACCTGAATGCATTGTAGCACAACATATAGTCAAGATTAATTACCAGTGCATCATTTTTAAGGGAGGTTGATGAGATTCTGTCAAGCAGGTGCATTAGCACATTAGAGTTCCTCGTCATGGAGTGAATCTTTATCCTGGGCATGATGTCTCATTTTAAAAGATATGTATAGTCTTAATAGCTGTAATAGATCACTTGAGGTCTTCATCTTGATCCGTAGGCAAACGTTGCTAATTTCAATGTCTATTCCAAAGCACCAGTGGCTACTTTACATGAATCATCTGGAAAATAAAATTGCCCTTACAGTCACTGTCTAGAGTTGCTCAAGGTTGGCCACATATCTGAAATGCTGTCATAAAGCTAGGTATGAAAAAAGATAAACACAGGTCAGAATCCACTGAACAGTATGGGTCTGCCAAGTCCAGTCTTCTACCCACAACGGGCACCTGGAGGTAGCTTCAAAAGTGTAGAGAGACCGTTCATTCCGGCAGTCCTCACTTGGTGTGTCCCTGACCCTAATAGGTATACCATATCCCAGGTCACTTCGAGCAGATATGATGCTCATACCACATGCCATGATACAGCAAGGGACTGGTAGAGAAGAACATACGTTTGGACAGCTCCACATAAGCCATCACCACAATACTTTTATGGTTTTATAGTTTGGGCTCCCCAAGGGGTGTTTGATGATCCTTCCTGTGGTGATGGCAGTTTCAAGCGTTATCTGATATGGGACCTGAACCAAATATCTCTGAAATGGCTGTTTTTGCTAAAGATTTGCTCAAGTAGATGGAGTTCTTCACCGCACAGAATGAGCTGCTAGCCTAATTAAGGAAATGTTCTCTAGAATACTCTGCACACACATTGGTCCTAACAAATTCATAGTATTCTTACCTGCTTCCACACCCTTATGAAATCCATTGCTGTATCAAGAGATAGATATCTCTGCTACTTCTAATTATAAAGGCTCTGACATGCCTTGCTGTATAACATCTCACTGCTGTCACACCAAAGAACGTCCAGTAACCAGGATTGAGATTCTCTTTCATAATGAAGGGGTGGGGTGATAGCCGAATCCTTGATATCTGTCGTGTATTTAGTGGACAGTAGTAAAAAAGGAGTCGTCTGATGTAATCAGTCATTCTTGGCCTGGACAAGACACCCTATAAAGTACTGAAAATGACAACCCAACAAAGTCTCTTTAGATCTGACAGTGAGACTTAATGATTTTGAGGGGGTCAAGGATAATGCTTATTCTCTCTTGCTCATTTTAAAATATGCATTGCAAGTGAGGTTCCTAGAAGCTTGGGACTCTCATGCTGACCTAAGGTTTTTGAACTTTCAGTAGCAGAAGCCACAAGCTAAGGTATCCCCATGTGAGATTTACTGTTGGTTGAAGGATAGATGTGATTAAAATAGGTGTCAAAAATTGGAATTAGGCTGAAGTTATGATCTAGTTCTTGTCCTATCATTATCAATAAATGGCACCAGTGAACCATAAACAAATACTTTGCTGGAAGAGTTAGTGTAGTCTACCAGATAACCACAGTGTAAGTAGAAATCTTAGGCCACGTACTTACATTTTTAGGAAACCTGAGAATTCAGAATGTCTTCATTCTTGATGACATTTGCTGTTTGTGTCCCACCCCTAGGCAGCTTTGCCTTATTCCTTCTTTCTCAGTTGGGGGGAAATTGAGGAGCAGGACAAGGATTTAGTTGGATAAATCAACTCTTTCAGAATAATAAGTCCTTGTCCATAGACCATAACTCATCTCTTCTAGGCCAATTCTCTCTCCTCCTTTAGTCCTTAACCTCATCTTTAATCATAAGTAGAGCTCCTCAGTTTCTTAGATTTGTCCCATTGGAACAAAGAGTACTGCATTTTTGCATTTTTTAGTGGAGATTTTAAGGTAGTCTTTGCTCCAGAAACGAAGGGGGTAGTGACAGCCGTTAAAGATTTTTCCCATGTTTTCTCTCAGTGGGTTTGTTTACAAGGTGAAAGACACTCTGATGTACTAATGGATAATGGACTCTTAAACATAAACTGAGCCATGATTCTTTCTTTGTAGAATTTGAATTTGTCAATCATGAGTCTTATTATCCAACCTGCTGTAAAAATTAGAGCTAATTCCTGGGGTATCAAGAATTGACAAATCCCTAGGCTGTGTTTGATATGTAGAATAGAGCACATGTAACACAGGGATGCGAAGAGTCTATAACAGCAAAGTCTTGTTGGGCCATCAGCCAGGTCACATGAGATGTAGGTACTGGAAGAATTATATAGGTCTGGAAGTTGAGGTAGAGAATCAGTCATCAACTCGGCCCAGATGAAGAAGGATAGTAGCAGCCACTCCGATTACACCTGCTAGTGGGCTCAGCAGTGAAACTCAACTAGGTGTGGTTGGTGACTAAATTTGTAGCTCAGGGGTTTGCTCTTAGGGCTTTGCAGGCCCTTTGGAGTGTTAGCTGGCATATGATGGGATCTGTTACTCTCCAGAAGAAGACAGATGGATTAGTAATGGTGCTAGATTATCTCCCAAGGTGAGTCCTGTTTAGGCCCATACAGATGATCAGGTCAGGGTCAGCCATGACTTCCTTTGGTATTTCAATAAATGGTTCAACATAGTAGTGGAAGGTGCCTGCAGAAATCAAGGGTCATGGGCAACATAGTCAGCTGCTAATCTAACTTGGCCAGTTAGGAAATACTTCATCTGTTACATTCAACCCTCTTAATATTTGCTTTAGGTAGAGCATTAAAAATAGGGGTGCCATTGAAACAACACCTTGGCTGGCCTACTTGTACAGGCCACTAGAATACTAGGATCTTCTCTGGTATTGGTTGATTGTAATTTGTGGCATGCTTTGAAATGGTATGAGAGGATAACTCTGTTAACCACAGCTGCTTCCTCAATCCAGCCATGACTCATAAGCTGCCACCTTCTTCAGAACTCATTTTGACTGAAGGTAGGTGAGAGTAGTGAATTATATTCTTCATCTCAAAGTACTGGAAGGTAATGAGCTGTCCATAGAAAACTACAGTGTTGCCAAGGACAGTTTGCAGTATTTTTAATGGGTAGATGATACCAAATCCTTGTGTCTGCCCTATCAAAATGCTTTCCTCCTGTCTGCCTAATCAGAAGACAAAGTAGAAAGGAATTGCCTAACAATGGAAAGACTAAAATCCAGAGAGAAAAGACACTGTTGCCTTTCACACTTTCATTCTACACTTGCACCATTAAGACCAAAGTGTAAGACTGATTTAAAAACAATAACAATAAAAAACTCCAAACACATTTTCCAGTCATGATATCCTATGGGGAATAGCAGGTAATGCATTTTTTCTAGTTCCTTTGTCTAGTCCTTTGTCTTTCCTTGTCAAAACTCTCAATATTAAAGTTTTCTATATATGCTACTCCAAATGGACATCTCAGCTCTGAAGAGTCATTACGCACACAACCAGATCCTCAGTTCCTTCTCCAGCAGCTTTGACCTTGATGATGTTGTCTGGGAAAAGATGTAAGCAAGAGGTGCTCCCCACATGTCCCCTCCAAAGTCATGGGCCCCAGCTTCCATGTCCAGTGTGAAGGGAAACCCCTGTGCCTTAATTCTCACACATCCTGGTTTGCTAAAATTCAAAATGAACTCACAAACCCAAATAGCTATCAATTAGCTCTTAAAGATAACATGAAAGAAAATCCTAGAACTGATGAGATTATCGCGGCCTACAATCTGACATCAGTTTCCATAAAAATATAACATTTCCCAAGAAGTATCAATGTTCTCAAAACCAGTTGCATATCCAGACCCACTCAGATCACAGATGCTACACATTGAGTCATTTTTCAGTTACTGTTATGCAAATCCTCAATTACTGCTTGCTTTATTACTACTCTTCTAACTTGCTAGTTATAGCTAATGTCTATAACAAACTTAACTTCTTAAATTGAGCTTTTTAACTTATGGAGCTCCAAATTTTAGATGTTTGTGCAGTTGAAATAAGTATTTTAATTCAATTATGTATCAAATATTTTAATTGTCACATGTCAGTTAAATAAGGTGAAGGGTCACTCCTAATTATTCTGAGTAACTCTATACAGGGCTGTGGAAATAGACCAGATCCTTCTCAACCCTGTGTTGATTTAGTCCACAGAATAGTGGCTACCTCTCATATGAAACAGCCTTGTCTTCTCACCCAAACAGTATGAATTTACATTACATGAACTTACACTGGATAATTTTTAGAAATTCTAGAGAGTTTTTTGAAAAATATACGGTGTGTGTATATATATTTCATTTCAATAGAATAACAAAGTATTGAAACCTAGAAAGCATTTTAGGCTCTTACTAGTGGCCTGGTTAACCTTTTCATATTGCCTTATTTACTTTGTGCTTTTGAAATAAACACAGCTGTTCCAAAAGTTAACAACCACCTCCTACTGAAATACAAAGGACTAAATTCATCAGTTGTATGGTGGCAAGGTCTCCCTTCCTTAACTGTTCTAGTGTCTTGTGGACATAATTTCCTTGTTGTCTGTACCACTCACTGGTGAATAGAAATACTTTCAATTTGAGTCTTTTAGGCATATAACCTCTTCAGTACCCCTAGATCTGTTACACATCTGTTTGGCGCAATATTCCCAAAGGGCTTCCTGAGGGAACTCAGAACTTCCAGATGTGCCATCTTCCCCTCATCCAGTTAGTATTCTCATTGTAGCAGTGTCAGAGCTAAAAGTGCTTTCTATAGGTTCACTTCTCAGAATGGTAGCCAGTTGGGTAGTGTACATTGTTTTTTGAAGGGCCCAGGAGGAGGGAGTGACCTGCCTAACCTACCTACATCTCCTGCAGGCTTTCAGCTTCTCTTTTTTTTCTTTTTGGATCAAGGCTGTCAGACTTGTTTGTCCTGTCTTTGTCATTCACTATATAATTATACCGTGGCCCAGCCTTATCTGTGCCACGTGTACACATCTATGTGTGTATGGTCTGATTTATGACTGTACAGATCTGAGTACATTTAAACAGCCTCTGCAATAGCCCCTTCTTTGATTTTCCAAAGTGATTCGACTCTTAGATAACGTAAGCACCGTTCTATGCTGTTTTTGTCCTGTACTTCACCTTGCTGCTAAAGAACCAGGAGAACTGATCATTCGATACGACATTTATCATTTCTCCCTCTATTTCTTAAATAGGCATATAAATATTTTTCAGTAGTTTACTCCTTTCCCCAGGAGAAATGGCACTGGAGAAACCTTCCTATCCACATCCTCCTCCTGACTGTGCACCTTGTTTGGAGAAGAGGAAGACATTTTTAAAATGTCACTTTTAAGGGAATTTGTGATTATCTCCTCTCAGTGGGAAGTAGGTGCCTCATATCATAACAGGACTGTTTATGTCCAACATGGACAAAGCTCTCTTTCCCACTTTTATCTTATGGAGAGGTAAGTATATCAGCATTAGGAGTTTTCTGCCGTCATTTTTGCTCCTTAACTCTTCCCAAAGTCCCTGAACATAGTGCAGCTGGTTTTGTCAGTCATCTCTTTCCATCCCTGAAAAAAGTCGTGATATATTAGACCTGTCTTTTCCCTGCAGATGATACCTCTCTAGTCCTGCTGTATTCTTTCAAGAACCGTAGGCAGTGGAATAAGGTTGATCAGAGCTCTGGGGAAGCAAGGTCTAGGTTGTGAAAGGAATGGCGATCTGAATTCCTGACCTTGATTTTTTTCCCCCAAATCTAGCAACAGTCTGATTGAAAGGGAGAACGTGGGGGAGGGAGTGTACTGTGGGAATGCTGCAATGCTGACCCCTTCATATCCAAAGTGAGGCTTTTTCCTTTACCATCATAGAGTTAGTTCTGGCCCAGTGGACGTGAATCATGAGGAAAATTGCTGCTCCTGTTTTCTCCCTCCTGGAAGATCCAGCTGCCAAAGAATAGGCAGGTGCAGCCTGTTAACATGCGAGCTTGTCGCCCCCAAGAATTGGTTCTTTCACAGGTTAGTCCCACTCACACAAGTCCTTTTGAGTGTTGCAGACTCTTAAGGTGATTTTTTTTTCTTTAGTTTTGTTTTAATCAGAAGGTTTCTGCTTGTACTAAAACCAGAGGATTATGCCTTCCCTAGGAATTTATTAGAAGGATATGATTGTATCTTTATGACTGGGGCCTAGCTATTCTATTCTCATGAGCGAGCAATTTTAAACAGTAACATAATTTATACTAATAAACAGGACTAGGAAAAGGGCAGCCCCCAGGCAGAGAGGGGGTATCAGTAGTGGATGGAAATGAAAATTGCTGTGAAAAGAGACACCAAAACTGTAGACCTGATATTTTTAGTGTCCCTGCAACAATCCTTTTACTTAGAGTGAGAATTTCCGCTGCTTCTGCACTCGAGACAGGATTCACCAGATGTTAATAATGTGCTTATTTTCTCTAAGTGCTATTTTGGCACCGGTGTTAATTACAATTTATATTCTGCAGCATTTACACTGGGAAAAGAACCCACCCTAATAGTCCCCAATTGGCAGAGCTGGGCTATTAAGCATAGTACCATATGTTCTGAGCTGAGAAAAGCATGGGACTTAGAGCCTGGTCAGCATTAAAGCTCTAAAATGAGTTTTATTGTGTGTGTGTGTTTTTCTTTGATTATGGGGGTGCTGGGGAGTGGGGTGGAGGTGAAGCGGATTGGAGCATACTTCCCCTCCCCCCTTCTTTTAAGATTTATTTGATATCTCCTACTTCAAAAAGAGGACCTACTTTTAATTTCCCTACTTCTTATCCGAAGGTTCTGGGTGATTGTGGCCTCTCCAGCTTTTTCTTCTGAGCACCACACTGCTCATCATTGTGCTGCTTGAGAGCCACGAGAGGGTTTAGAGCACCTGGGTCCTCTCTGTCTCGGGCTGGATGATGTGGAAGCCAAAGAAAGTTTGTGCGTTTAAGGACCCTTAGCTTCCCACTCTGCATGAGAGAAGGGGGAAGGAGGGTTCTACATTTGATTAAAATTAATTTTACGTTCATTCCATGGGAAGCAGCATGGTGCCATGGAAAGAGTGTTTGATTTGGAGCCAGCAGACCTGAGTCCTGGCTCTGCCACTTACTACCCCTGTGCCCTTGGACAGCTTACTTCCCTTAAATGTAAAATGAGGGGATTCTACTAGGTAAAGTACTTTCTACTGTAAAGTCATTTCTACTTTAAAAGGATTCTAGTGTAAAGGCCCTTCTGAATGGTCTAAACCTAATGGTCCTTAATTTTTTTAAAATAAAGCTTAATTTTTCTTTCTTTTTCTTAATAAAGCGTTTTGATTTGGTGGCATGACAGTCCGTGTTCCTTTTTAAAACTAAAAGAAGGAGTTGAGACGCAACAGATGTGCTTTCAATTCCTCTGCGTTTAGGTGCCCATAGTCATGCGTGGGCACCCCAATGAGGAACTAAAGTGCCAAGAGCAGGACCTGATTCAGGTTCTTTGTTTCATAGCTTTCATTTGGGATCCATTTCAGTAGTGACTTGTATAGAACCTTGGAAACCTGATCTAAATTGGCGTCTCCTCACTCTTAGACACAGAATTCAGATCAGCATCTTGTAATCTTAAAGGATGGTTAGGAAAAAGCATTGGCCCCACGCTGTACTGCTCAGGTTTCTTATGTGATAGAAATGTGACCTATAACAAATTCAGTTCCTCTTAAAAAAAAAAATTTTGGTCTAGCCTTGCAGTGCTGATTTTTCAAATCGTCAATCTCCCTTAACTGCTTCATGCTGGGACTTGTGTCTTGCTGTTGGCAGTGAGATGCCCTGCAGCTGCCAGTTCACAGGGTAAATGACTGAGAAAAGGTGATCCCTGGGGTGTAAAGGGTAAGAAGCTGCCACAGCGAGTGCCAAGGCAGTTTTCAGAGAGGATGCTTAGGAGCAGAGTCTTGCTCAAAGTGAAAACTGTGTGTGTGTGTGTGTGTGTGTGTGTGTGTGTGTGCGCGCGCGCGTGCATGCATTTGATATAAGATTGTTGAATTTGCTTTGAAGTGATTTCATTGTAAACTGAGAGACCAATACCACCTATGACTGAGACTATCCAGAGAAGAGCAAGTTTTAAAATCAATGCATTTAAGATTGAGTATTGAAGGGAAGCAAGCATCTTGGTTGCATGATCTGTGATCTAAACACTCCTTGTTTGATTAGATACACAAGCAGATGATTTCCATAGAAACCAATGGGGATGTGGTCAGAGAAGTCATGATTAATAGGAAAAGGACCCTGCCTGGGGCCTTATTTTAGTGGGGAGGAGGAGAGAAAAAACTGGGGTGGGGGTGGTTTAGCTCTTTTAGAGGTGGAGAAACTCAAAATGGAAAATCCTTATTTCTTCCATTAAGTTATGAAGGTAGCCTTCCTCTTCTTCCTGTCCCCATTTTTACTTGCTGCTTTTAGGATTTGAAAATTGCTGGAAATAATAATAAAAAAAGTTAATGGATGAGGCAAGATGATTAACATTGTTGCTGTTAGCAGCAGGATCCTGGCCATTTCAGCCATAAAACATGAAGCAAGGGAGACATTGACCTTTCTGCTGTTGAAATAAATGGAAAAGTCGATATCCATTGTTTTCAATGGCATCGACCTCTTGACACCCCTATTTTCCCCCCACTTTTTTTTATTGACAGTAAAAGGGTGGAGATGAGGAGGGTCTGAGGGAGAGACACTTGTACCAGTCATTGATCTCATTGAGGAAAGAGAATTAGAACTCTCTGAGACCTGCAGAATACTAGATATGAATGGAAATCTAAAAAATGTACATCTGACAGAGGGAAATCAATTTAGACTTAATTATCATACTTTTTCAGGCTCTTCAAAAAAAAAACCACTTGTGTAGAATTTTATGTTGTTATCATGAGGTCAGGGCACCTCGTTTTTTCCTCCTGCAGTCCCACTGCTGCAAATTTCATCAGTGTACCGAGAATCATTGTTAAACCAGGCATTGCTAATTAGCTCCGTGACAATTAAGTAATGTAGCGCAATGCCATTAGGACGTAAGATCAGTTTTTGAAGTGGAAGCTACAACTCCACTTCAAGCTGAGAGGGGGTGGAGGGGCAAGGAATATCTTTTTACCAAAATTCTAATGAAATACAAAAGGCTCGGTGACTGAGGATATTCACCTGTGTATTCAGTCCCAGGTACACTCACTCACTCAGGTACCTGCCCCCATGCCTACGTGATCATGTCAGGCTTGTAATTCTTGTACAATGATTGTCAATAGTGTTGATTTAAGTGGAGTGAAACTGGTCGCTTGATTTATCACTGTCCCTTTGTGTGTGTGACTTTTACCAAAAAAAAAAAAAATTGTATCCGTTCATCATAGGGTGATTTAAGAAGAGACTTAACAATGTCAAACAGTGTTACAATTTAAGGAGGCTCAAAGAGTCCGGGTTTATCATGTGATAAGGTGCTATATTATTAACAGCAGGAAACAGAACCCGTTTACAAGTGAGTGACAAATTGCTCAATTTTAATGACTTCATCTGTGCACTTAGTTTTACACTTGTATTTTGCAACTGGATCTTTGTGTTCATAGTATCAAACCACATATTGAATGTGCTATTTTCATGTAAATTTGTGGCATGTAAAAGATTTCAAATAAAGTGAAATGGATTTTAAAAAGGTTACCTTGTGTCTTTTGCCCCGTTTCTGAGAGGGGATTATTGGTGTTCAAATGAAACCTCGTGGGTATAAATCAATTATCATCCAAAGAAGACTTATTGAAATTTCAGCTCCATTGTGTATGCCATCAGGGGCTAAACAAGATCTCTTGATCCACTTTTACAAATAGACCGTGCCAAACAACGGCCTCTTGTATGCAGGCTTTCCTCTATTCACCTGGTTCACAGAATCGCAGAATCTTGGAGTTAGAAGAGGATTCGATAGCTATAGAGTTTAACCAGTACCTGACCGAGAATTTCTATGTCCCTGACAGGTGCTCATCCAAGTCCAATTTGAAAACCTCCCATGAGGGGGCACCACGTCCTGAGACTGCCTCTTCCACTTTTGGACAACACCAGTTATTAGGATTTTTTTTCTTCTGTGGATCCAAAATCTTTCCCTCTGTAGCTTAGACCCACTGCTCCTAGTTCTCGCATTTGAGACCCAAGTGTATCAAATCTAAACCTTCTCCCAAGGGACAGCCCTTTGTATACTTGACGCTAGCTATCCTGTTACCCCTAAGTCTTCTCCTCTATAGGTGAAACGTCTCCAGTTCTTTCAGCCTTCCTGTTTTGTGAACTGAATTCATTGTCACTGTTCCCAGTCACTATCCAGCCCATCAGCTTCTTTCTTAGAAAAATCACACTCAGAAGTGAACACAGCACTCCAAGCACAGTCTTCCCAGAGCATAATGCAGTTGGATTATCATGATATTTGATTCCACAAACATCAAGCCCCTGCTGCTGTATCTACTGAGGGAGCTATGGTGATGGACCTCATACCCCTTGCCCTTAAGGAATTTATGTCTAGTAGGGGAGTTAAGGCCTAAACAAATAACTTTAATGCAAAGGGGTAGAATGGCATAAGGGGAGATATAGGGAAAGAGGCCTGACAATTCCCAAGAAGAAAAGATCATTTCTGGCGAGGGAGATCTGGGGAGGATTTAGAGGAGTTTAGAGCTGGGCCTCGAAGAATCAGTAGGATTTCAACAAGCAGTGATAAAGAAGGAAAATGGCATTCTAGGATTGAAGAACAGAATAAAGAAAGTTTCCCCAGAAAGTTTTCCTGCTTCCCAGAAGCAAATAGTGAGTAGTCAGGTTTGGCTGGATCGTAAAGTATGTCATAACTTATATAGTCCTTTAATGTGTGCAGAATGCTTTCTGTCACTCATCTGAGCCTCCCAATAACTTCTCAAGGAAAGCTCTATAGATGTTGTCCTCATCTTATAGATGAGGAAACAGAGACCCTGAAAGAGGTTAAATGAGGAAGTGGCAGATGTGCACAATTGGAACTCCCAAGTGCAGTAATAATGGTGATACTACTACTACTACTATTACTATTACTATTACTACTATTGCTACTGCTGCTACTACTACTACTATTACTACTACTACTGCTGCTGCCGCTGCTACTACTACTACTGCTACTACTACTACTATTACTATTACTACTACTGCTACTACTACTATTACTATTACTACTACTACTACTATTACCATCGCTACTGCTACTACTATTACTATTACTACTACTACTGCAACTACTAGTGCTACTACTACCACCACCACTACTATTACTACTACTGCTACTACTACTATTACTATTACTACTGCTACTATTACTATTACTACTACTACTACTATTACTACTACTGCTACTACTACTATTACTATTACTACTACTACTGCTACTACCACCACCACCACCGCTTCATTCAATTGTGCTGGCCTAGAGACTTTTGATTAGTTATGATTCAGACACTTCGCCCCTACCCCCTTAATGCTTTCACCATTTTGCCACATTTCATGGTTATTTCTTAGATAATAATGATGACAGCTAGGTGGCTCAGGAGATAGATCATAGACCCTGGAGTCAGGAGGACCTGAGTTCAAATGTGACCTCAAATACTTATTAGCTTTGTGACCCTGGGCAAGTCACCTAAACCTGATTGCCTCCCCAAAAACCAAAACAATAATAATAAATAGTAGTAATAATGGTAGCAGCTAGCATTTATATAGTACTTTCAAGGTTTATGAAGCGCTTTGTTATTTTGATTTAACATCTCTTTTGAGCCTCCTAACTTTGTGAGGTAGGGGCTATTTTCGCCATTTTACTGATGGGGAAACTAAGGCTGATGATGGTGAAGTGACTTGACTGCAGTCGCACAGTCTGAGGCAGGATTTGAACTCAGGTCTTCCTGACTTTGAGTCTTAACACTGTCCACTGCCTGCCACCTAACTGCTGGTATTCTGTAGAATTGTAAAAGGCTTAGCATGTTAGGGAGGGACCAAAGAACAGAGAACCTTGAATGGTTAGCCAAGGAGTTTAGCTGTCATTCCCTAGGCTTCAGGGGAACTATTGAAAGATTTTGGGCAGCTGAGTGATGTCATCGGAGCTGTGCATTAGGAAGATTAATCCTGCAGGAGTGACTTTGGAAAAGAAGGAGAGGTTGGTTAGGAGACTATGACAGCAGTCTAGGCAAGTTTTTAAACATTTATTTATTTTTAGTTTACAACATTCAGTTCCACAAGCCTTTGAGTTTTAAATTTTCTCCTCCCTCCCTGAGATGGCGTGCAGTCGGATAAAAGCTCTACATATACATTCATATTAAACATATTTTCGCTTTAGTCATGTTGTAAAGAAGAATTATAACCAATGGAATGAACCACAAGAAAGAAGCAGCAAAACAAAGCAAAAAAGAGAGAGCAAATAGTGTTTCCATCTGCATTCAGACTCTGTAATTCTTTCTCTGGATGTGGATAGCAATTTCCATCATGAGCCTTTTGGAATTGTCTTGGATCAATGTATTGCTGAGAAGAACCAAGTCTATCAAAGTCAGTCATCACACAATGTGGCTGTTGCTGTGTACAGTGTGATCCTGGTTCTGCTTCCCTTACTCAGCATCAGTTCATATAGGTCTTTCCAGGTTTTTCTGAAGTCTGCCTGCTCCTCATTTCTTACAGCACAATAGTATTCTATTATATTCATATACCACAACTTGTTCAGCCATTCCCCAATTGATGGGCATCCCCTCAATCTCCAGTTCTTTGCCACCACAAAAAGAGCTGCTATAAATATCTTTGTACACCATTTGTATGATCTCTTTGGGATACAGACCTAGTCTAGGTAAGTTGTGATGGGAATTTAGATGTCATTCACTAGGCTTCAGGGGAGCTATTGAAAGATTTTGAGCAGTTGAGTGATGTCATCAGAGCTCAACTGGAGTGGTGGCAATGGGGATGGAAAGGAGTAAGTAAGTGGAGGGGAGAGGTAGAGGCAGTACCTTGTGATGACTGAGTCTGGGACAAGGGATATGGAGGAGTTAAAAGGTAAGCCCCAAGTTTCAAGGCTGGATAATCAGGAGCATAGAAGAAAGAGCCTAAGTGTATATTATTATCAACAATAAAAATAGATAACATTTTTATAGCACTCTAGGGTTTGCCAAGTATTTTACCACATTTTAGGGAAATATAGTTTTGAATAAGTTGAATTTAGGGTAACAAATGGACTTAGAGGTAGAGATGTTTCATAGAAATGGGGGATGGGAACTTGCAGAAGTCAGGGCTGATCATGTAGGTTTGGGAGTCCTCTATACAGAAATGATAGTTCAGCCTCTGCAAGGTGATGGAATCTCTGAGAAAGAGAGCCTAGAGTAGGAAAGCCCCAAGTTTTTCTGTCCCTATACCCCTTAGCTTTCAGGAACCTTTCCTGTATTCTCCATTCAATATGAAAAAGTAAGTAAATTCAGTTTTATCCATATGCACATTAGAAATAAGAGACTAAGTTTAATTTCAAAAGGATAACATTATTACTTATTAGATATTCCCCATACTCTTAGAGAAGTCTCATACTCCCTGGGGGCATGGGTACCCCAGCTTGGGGAGCCCCTGGTATAGGGAAAGAAGGGAAGAGAGAGCTGAAGACAGGAAATTGGATATGTACTAAACCAGTTAATCTCTGTAGGCTTGGTCCAAGACTACCATATAAACAGAATTGCCGCACGATTTTCCTACTTTTAACCATGAGCTGAGGAAGGAAGGAGCCAAGATTTAAAAAAAAAAATCTATTCATTAATACAGTACTTCAGCAAGTGTCCTTCCCAATATAAGAAGGAGCTGACCATTCTCACTGCTAAAGCTAAATGTGACAGCCGGGTGATATTAGATGGGAATTTGTGTAGTTGAGAGAAATTACAGCAGCCCTTACTTCGGAGACACATTTATGACTCGATCATTACAATGACAGATAAGAGTGAGGGAGAGGGGAGCCAAGTCTAAGAAATAACCGTGAAATATGGCAAAATGGTGAAAGCATTAAGGGGGGGGGGAGTGCCTGAATCATAACTAATCAAAAGTCTGTAGGCCAGCACAATTGAATGAAGCATTGGCTAGATCTCTGTTTCTCAGCTGTACCAGGCTTGACCCTGCATTTCTCCTTTCAGGAGCTTCATGAGGGCTGGGAAGAATAGTTTAGAAAGTTTCCTGGGGACCCAGCTGCCTAAATTGCCTGGCAAAGTGAGCTTTTGGTGCATATTATATGTGAAATATATATAGACACATATAAACATGAATCTATACATCTATTTTACACACATACACACACATGTTTGATGGTAGTCTTTCTTCTACAAAACACTTCATTTGTCATAGTGGACAAACCCAGTAGGGTTATTTTAGCCATACTCTCCAACTTATTTTTGCTTCTTGTACTGTTGCTTTTGTTTGGTTTGGTTTTTCCACTGTCTAAGTGGAACTTGTGCTTTTGAATTAGGGTTTCCTGACCAGTATACAAGATTAAGTGTATTTTTGAGGCTTGGAGAGACTTAACACATTTTTTTTTCTAACTTCCTCCTGAGCCAAATCCATCTTGTGACAGAAGAAAAAAAAAGACAAGAAGAACCAATAGATTTTCATGGTATTCTCTGCCTATACAAGTCTTTGCAGCGTTTCATTTTGACAGAGCTTCAGCAATGGAGACCTGACGATTCTAGAGATGTAGAGAAAAATTGAAACTGTATCAACAAGCACCTAGTAGGTACTCAATAAATGCCTGACTGTGTGTATGTATGGATGTATGTATACATATGCATATGTATTTATGTATGTATATATGTGTGTGTGTGTTGCCTATAACTTTAACACTATAAGGACCAGAAATTAAGACTACCTCAAAGGTTCAAGCTGCATCAGTTGATGCAATCCATTTTTTTTTAAGCCACAAGACAAATAAAACAAAGATAGGATGAAAAATCACAATGTCTAATTATAATAAAATTCTCGTGTCCATTGATACACCTGGTTCTTCTAATTTTCTATATACAACTTTCAATTTTTCCTGAATCATGAGCAACAGTCCTAGAATGTGAGACTATTACATCTGCTGCCTCCCAGAGGGGAAGTGACCTGTCTGAAGTCATACAGTGAAGTAGTGGCAGAAATTGGATTAGAATTCAGGTCTGCCTGTATAGTGAAAAACTAAACACAATCCCCAGATTCCCTTTTCAAATCTTTTGCTGCAGCTGATATCAAAGAACAAGAATCACAGACCTGGATTTTGCATCCTCCTTGAAAAGTCATTGTGGCATGCTGGAAATAGCATTAAATTGAGAGGCAGTGAACTTGCTTTACTGTGTGTCTTTGGGCAATTCACTTTCCTTCTCCGGACCTCAGTTTTGTCATCTGTAAAATGGCCTGTAAAAGGTAAGAGGATCTCGGTCTTCCCTTTCAGCCGTAAAATCCTGTAATCCAGTCAGAGAAAAGATCAAAAGTTGTATAAAATGTAGATCAAGAGACCTAAATCATCCATAAACCTTAATTAGCCCCAGAATAATGAGTGTTAGTATTACCCAAAGAAAACATTGTGTGATGATTAACCCCCCCCCATTTATATCTAGTCTTTCCTTTAAGAACTTCAAAGTATTTAGTTCATTTAATGTTTGATTTATGAAGCAAGGAGGAAGTGTTATTTTCAATTTATAACTGACCAAAATAATGTACCCAGAGGTAAATAAATTACCCAAAATCATACAGTTGGCAGAACCAGGATTTAATTCCAAGTCTGCTTATCTCCTAGGTTACTTTTCTTTCTAAACAATAGATTTCCCACTCCTCACCCCCACCCCAAAGGAATGAGAAGCTGTTGTACTTTATATTTAAGGGCTGGAATTTAATAGAAAAAAATGTGGTGATTTTGAGAAAATAGCTGGCAGGGTGTCCTCTGGCTTTGGGGAAGGAGGAACTTACCTGAACAAAGCCCATTTTGCCCCCATTTTCAGAATCCAAGTCACACCTTCATCCCCTCCTGCTTCTTTCCAAAACTCCCTCTCTTGTGGAAGCCCAAGATTAGCCTGTGGAATGAGGAAGCCAGGAAGGGTGTGTAGGCCTGATGGCTGTGAGAGAAGGCGATGAGAGAGCCTTCATTGTGCTCCCCAAACCAGACAGCCGAATCATGGCGCTGGACAGGATGTTGACAGCTTCACAATATGGGTTTCTCTTTGTTTGTTTTGGCTACTTTACAACATTTCTGAGGGTCAGAAACCTCACACCTGCCAGATGGTGGTGGCATCTGACACACCACTCTGGCCTGGCTGATGTGTCTTTGTGCCCAGAGGTTTCAACAGGCAGTCTGCCCTGAAGCTTTCACCTCCACCCTCTGTTGTCCTCCCTTACAACAATTTCTTTGTATGACATGCAAATACCCCTTGGAGGCCTTGGCTGCTTTGTTTTAGCCTGTAGTTGAGCTGGGAATACTAGTTAGTTCAGACTAGACCGTGGCAGCTTGAGCTGATGTTCTGGTAGGGAGGGCCTATGTTCCGGGGAAAAGAGAGTTCATGGTGCTACCCTAAAGAAGACTGTAAACTGTATTTTTACAGGTGTGTGGAACCTTTCCCTGTAGGTAAGCAACTCCATGCCAACTTGAAAATGGCTTGAGATCTCAACACTAAAATCAAGGGGTATTTTCCTTGATCATATCTGCTCCATAGTAGCAGAAAGTATGGTCACATAGTTATCTGGTAAATATGTGACTGTCCATAGACAATTAAGATGGCCTGATTGTCAACATGGTCTTAGATTCACCTGATGGTTACATGGTCATCTAGTGAATCTGTGACCATCTGCACTGCCAAGCTGGTTTGATTGTCAACATGGTCTAAAATTCATTTGCTTTTGGTTTAGCTAGACAATGTGGTAGAGTGGAAAGACCATTGGCTTTGGAGTCAGAGAACCCGGGTTTGAATCTTTGTTTGCTTTACTACATACCCTCTTTATATGTTATAGGGCACATCACCTACGCTCCCATGCCTTCAGTTTTCCCACCTGTAAAATGAAAGGAGTCAACCAAATGATTTTCAAGAAGCCCTTTAAATCCTGTAACCCTGCAGGAATTAGAGGCTTAGTGGGTTTCAGAGGCCCCTAGCCTTTCCAGGGAAAATACATCCATTCATTTGTTCGTTCAACAAATGTTAATTGAGTCCCTACTATATGAGAGACACAGTGCTAAATCTTGAATACTGTGCATTTTGGCAGTGATAAGCTTTTAAAGGACACCTTAAATGCTGAGCTCTATCTCTCTGGTTTAGTTCCACTGGCCTTTCATGAAGATTTGCCCCAGATTTCTAAAACCTGGAGATTTACCTACTATTTCACCATGTTCGTTTTTTTTTTTTTTTGCCGGGGGGACAGGGCAATTGGGGTTAAGTGACTTGTCCAAGGCCACACAGCTAGTACATGTGTCAAGTGGCTGAGGCCAGATTTGAACTCAGGTCCTCCTGACTCCAGGGCCGGTGCTCTATTCACTCCACCACCTAGCTACCCCACATTCTTTCTTTAATATTGTTGATGCAGCTTTCTTTTCATTAGAGTGAATATGATATAAGTGGTACCCAACTTACAGCATCCTGATAACCTGGAATTTGGGTTTCAAAAGTGTAAACTCCTGACCCTGGTATTCAAGGCCTTCCATAATCTGGCATCACCTGGTCTTTCTAGTCTTATATTATACTACTCACCTTTACTGATTCCAGCCAAACAGAACTACTCTGTTCTCTCCCAACTTTTTAAAATTTCCTCCTTTCCTTTAAGGCTCAAATGCTACTTCCTCCATGAACTCTGTGAAAATGCAAGTACTTTCGCCTCGAATCTTACATGTAGGGAAGGTGGGTAAATTTGGCACTGGCTATACCCTAAGGCCTTGCCATCTTCCCTGTTTCTTCACCATAAGGACTAACACGACTTTCTGTCCCCTCTACAGCTGAACCCTCCTATGTGTGTTGTCTCCCCCAATTCAAATATAAGCTCTCTGAGCGCTGAAATAGTCCCACTTTTCTATTTGTATCTTCAAGGCTTAGCGAAGTGCTTGGTACATAATAAATGCTTAATACATGCTTTTTCTTGTATTCATTTATTCTTTCAAATAGTTCATCTACTCGCTCATCAAAGTAGGAATTTGCCGTGTTCTCTTCCTTCCCAGTTACAGATCTTGTAAACAATTTCACCCATGGCTACAGGTTATGACTTGCATTTTTATTTTAAGGGGTTCTTCTTTTCCTCTCTGAAATATGAAGCTGATAGACCAATGTTAATTTCTTATTGACTTGAGATTCATGTCCAATATTGAACACCCGTGGTCAGGCTCTAGATTCAGAAAATGTTTATGACGCCATTCTATCTTTGATATTCATATGGTTTCTAGCTGGAAAAGGATTCTGTAGCTCCCTATCAGAGAGGGAGTTGAGGTAAAGTATTTAGATTAGATAAAACATTTATGAAGCACTTAAGTTATGTGTGGGCCACTGTGATAAGTACTGGGAATGCCAATGCAAACAAAAGGATAGTTCCTGCTCTCAAGAGGCTTAAGTTCTAATGGGGGAAGACTAAAAGGGAACTAAAAATGTGTGTGTGTGTGTGTGTGTGTGTGCGCGCGCGCGTGCGCGTGTGTGTAAGGGTAACGAGTTCAGGAATAGAGCTAGGATACAGGGGAATTTGCCTGGTCTGGACACTTCCTTAAGTAGAGATTCCAGGCAAGAACTCACCAGCCAGGAGGGGGCTTAGGGTTGGGGCCGTCTCTAGTGTATAGAATCAGGGGCAGAGGTAGAGATGTCCAGAGAGTCAGGAGTGGAGTTGGGTCAGAAGTGAGCATAGAATTTGTGACTCAAAATTTAAAAAAAAAAGAATGTGAAAAACTTTTGTTTATATGTAATTGAGAAAAAAAATGTTTAAAAAAAAAAGAAGAAGTGAGCGTGACCGGCCTGGGCAGTTCCTCCAGTGGAGCTTCTAGGCAGGAATTTACCAATCAGAGGAGGGGGCCACAAGGGTGGAATTTGTCCTTCGTGAAACACAGACTCCTAAGTGATCTAAATTAAGTACTCTGATTGAGCCCTGTCTGATCCATATGTTTTAGATGGATTCTGTCTTTGAACAGCAGGCTATGATAAAGTGCCAGGATCCTAGGATTCATGATAGCCCAGGATGGAAGCACATATATCCATGTGGCCTGTTTCACTAAGCTGGTGCCGATTCTCCAATTTAATCCTGCCTTGTTGAAGGCTGAGAGTTTGGGCTGCTCTGTAGGACTCCCAACCCCCTCCCAGCCTCCTCCCTTCCCCCCAATTGTCATGTACCTCTTGCAGAAGAGATTCCCTAAACCCTCAGCCTTTTCCTTTCAGAAAGTGAGTGGCAGCGAGATTCAGGGAATGGTTTATTTCAATTCCAAAAGAATACGTATGTAACTTACCTGGGAAGGCTTCCCTTCCTTACCGGAAGGCTTCAGCAGCTCCCCGACCTTGTACGCTCCCACTAGCCTTGATGACTGTAAACAACAGATGCAGCTTCCCTATGGCCTTTGGTCTTCAGAGCAATGTTAGCTAATCTGTGAAAGGCAGTAGGGGCATCCATTGAAAAAATGTTGTAAGATATGTCTTGTAAATCAATACTGCATTTTCAACCTTGGAAGTGTGGCCTAGTTGATAGAGTGCTGGAAAGACCCCAGCTTTAAATCTGATCTTCCATCCGAGCTGTGGCCATGGGAGGCCATGAGTGAATCACTTAGCTTTTCTCAGCCTCAGTTTCCTCATCTGTAAAATTGGGATAATAATAGTATAACAATCACTTGAACCGGATTCTGAAACTTTGTGTATGTCCTGGACCCCTTGGGCAATCTGGCAAAACCTACAGACCCCTTTTTAAGAGAGGGTTTTAAAATACATAAAATATGATACATAGGATTACAAAGGAAACTAATTATACAGGAATATAATTATCAAACTTTTTTTTTGACTTCATAGACCCCAGGTTCAGAACTTCAGCAGTTTCATTCTTTGCAATTGTACCATCAGTGCCTGCCAGAATAGTAGCACTTAATAAAATGCTTGTTGATTGATTGACCGATAGTGCCAGGATTGCTCTGAAGCTCAAATGAGATAATGTACATAAAGAGCATTGCAAGCTTTAAAATGCTATATGTGTCAACTTTCGAAGATTATGAATTTGCAGGCAAGGGGTCCTCCCTGCATTGGTAGAGGGCATTCCCTCATTTGGGAGTTCCTCATACTAATGAAGTTACATGACTAGTTCCTATCCCTTTCTCTACCTCTTGATGACACAGAGAACTAAAAACGAATACAACCTTAGTTCTGAACAGACTCTCTCTCCCAATTTTTTTCTCTCCTTCCACCTTCGTTGTGTAAAGGTTATGATCCGTTATTCATAAGACACTCTTCTTTTCAGGTTAAAGGTGATCACAAAGGTCATAGGTTCCAGATGAGAACAGTTGTCTTACTCACTGAAACTTGACCTTCAGAATGACCACCCCTTTGATTTTCTGTTCCTGGGGAGGAATGTCTAGAGGCAGTGATATAATGGAAAGCATATAATGATGGGAGTTAGAAGAATTGGACTCCAGTATTCTATAACCTGGGCCAGAGAGAGTGCCATCACTAGATTTCCTCCTTAGGGGATTAATACCATGGAATCTCGCGCAGCTCTGAAATTTAGTGAGAAATGAAATGTACTCCAAAGGCCTCCAGACACATGACCTCTTCCTAGTAGCTGTGCTTTGTACCCTATAGAGAGAGTTTGTACATCCAGGCTATGGTATAGTTCAGAAAAGGCAGCCAGGGTAGGGAGATTCTGCATAGGCCTCCGAGAAGCGACTTCTGTGGGTATTAATATCTTGGTCATTGGGGCAGCTGACACTATAAAAGCCCTGCAGCCAGCTGGCCTGGTAACCAGATCTCCACATGGAGGTGACTTGAGTTTTTTAAAAGCATCTTGACTTAGAGAGGTAGGAAGAGCAAAAAATGAATGCTAAAAATTTTCTTGATATGTAAGTGGGGAAAAATAAAATACTATTAAACTTTAAAAAAAATTGTTTAAAAGAAAAAAAAATGTGAGGAGCGGTGTCCTCATATTGTCGGCTGATTTTGTCAGCTAAGAACCTTGACCTAGTACCTGTTGCCTCAGACTTGAAATTTAAAGATGACCAGCTGTTTTTTATTCAGACTAGATGGCAGCTAGGGAGGGAAAGGTGACTTTTTATATTTATTTTATTTTTCAGTTAACAAGCATCAATTTTCTCCCCTTTCTATTATCCATCGCCACCACTACCACCTCAGTTAAGACGAAAAACAAAACCCTTGTCACAAATATGCATCGCTAAGCAAAATTTAATTCCCACGCTGTCTGTGTCCACAAATGTGTTTCTTTTTTTTTTTAATTGTTTTTTTTAATTTTTTTTTTAATTTATTTTTGACATGTTTGGTTTTCAGTCTTGATTTTCACAGGCGTTTGAATTACAAATTTTCTCCCCATTTCCTCCCCCTCCCACTCCAAGATGGCATACATTCTGGTTGCCCTGTTCCCCAGTCTTCCCTCC
>CM053622.1:416569620-416636846 GCA_028646595.1 Phalanger gymnotis
GTTCAGCTCCGCTCCCCTCGGCTGGGGGCTGGGAGGTCCGTGTGGGACCGACCTTGCCCAGAGACCATCCAGGCTGTCCTGCGGTGGAGCCCTGCTTCCCTCTGCCACTTTGTGGGTTCTGCAGCTCTAAAATTGGTTCAGAGCCATTGTTTTATAGGTTTTTGGAGGAACTTGGTGGGGAGCTCATGCCAGTCACTGCTTCCCAGCCGCCATCTTGGCTCCGCCCCCCCATAGTTTGGTTTTTACAGAAAAAGAGAGGGGTAAAAATCACAATAAAAAAACAACACAATATGAGACAAATGGAGGAAAACATAAACCTAATTTATAAAATGTAAATGGATTAAGCAATACAATAAATGAAAAAGAGTGACAGATTGAATAAGAAAACAAAGCCATACAATATTGCTTGCAAGAAACACATTTAAAAACATAGACATACACAAATAAATCTGAGGCCATAGGAAAAAATTTACTATGTATCAAGAGAATCCAAAAAAGCAAGAGTTACAATCATGCTATCTGATCAAGCAAAAACAAATATTCAAAAATAAAAATGGAAAAACAAAAAACTACACTGATCCATAGCCAACAAAACAATATCAGTAATATACTTATATGCCCCAAATGCCTTGGCATCCAAATTAATAAAGGAAACATTAACTAAGTTACAGACATAGAAAGTAACACAATAGTGACAGGAAACTTTCAATTTCCCTCTCTCAGTTTTGGATAAGTCTAACAGAACTATAAACAAGAGGCAAATATGAAACAAGGTGCTGGAGAAATTAAACCTAAAGAACTTGTATTCTTTAGCTCAAACTGCAAGAGAATATATTTATTTCTCACCACAACATTGAACTTTTATAAAAACTGACCACGACTAAGGGCACAGAAAGGTTCTAAACAAATGTAAAAAGGCAGAAATAGTAAATAGATCCTTGTAGACTATAATATAATAAAATAGTCATTGATTCAGGGATCACAAACAAAAGACATAGATCCAAATAGAGATGAAACAATAAAATCCTAAAGGATAAATGGACTAAAGAACAAATTAAAGAAACATAAGGGATGATGATGAAACAACATGCCAAAATCTTTGGGATGAAACTAAAGTTATCCTTAGGAGAAAAAAATCACATCCTTGCAAGCAATACAAAACAGAAAAGGAGAGGATTAATGAAAGGAATGTGTATTTATAAAATTAGAAAGGCAACAAATAAAAAATATAAAATAAGCACAAAAGAGCAGAACATAGGGGAAATAAATAGCTTAGAAAATTTTAAAACCACTATAACAATAAAGAAAATGAAAAGCTGGTTCTTTGAAAAGACCAAAAATTGATAAATTTTTAGATAATCTGATTAAAAAGAAGGCAGAAAAATCAAATGAATAAGATAGCAAATGAGCAAAGTGAAATCACAACAAAACCCAAAGAAATAAGAATAATCAAGACATGTTTTACATAGTCATACTCTAATAAAACTGGGAACACAAAAGAATTAGAGGAATGCCTTCCAAAATTCAAACTACTCAAACTCTCCAAAGGCCAGCTAGAGATCTTTAATAACTCAATCTCAGAAAAGGGAATAGGACTATCTAAAAAGGGACTACCAAAGGAAAAAACGTCTGGTCTTGGTGGATTCATGGGAAAATTCTGTCAAACTTCTAAAGAACAATTAGTATCCATACTTCACAAATTAGTTTCAAAAACTGAGAAAGAAAGCACCTTACCAGAACCCTCTCATGAGAAAAGTATAGTTCTTTTTTTTTTTTTGAGGTGGGGGGGAAGGCAGGGCAATTGGGGTTAAGTGACTTAGGTCACACAGCTAGTAAGTGTGTCAAGTGTCTGAGGTCAGATTTGAATTCAGGTCCTCCTGACTCCAGGGCTGGTGCTCCATTCACTGCACCACCTAGCTGCCCCAAGAAAAGTATAATTCTAATACCTAAACCCCAAAAAAGATAAAACACAGGAAGAAGTGATATGCCAGTATTATTAATGAATATTGACTCAAAAATTTTAAACATAACCCAATCAGGCAGGATGCAGCAATTTATTTAAGAAATCATTCATTATGACCAAGTGGGACTTATGCCAGGGATACAAAGATGGTTCAACATTAGGAAAACAATCAACATGATTAATTATATTAAAAACCAAAACATCCAAAACCCCATGATCATCTTAATAGATTCAGAAAAAGCCTTTGACAAATCACAATACTCTTTTAGGCTAAAAACCCTACTAGGTATAGGTAGAGATTTTTATCTGTCTGTCTATCTATCTATCTATCTATCTATCTATCTATCTATCTATCTATCTATCTAGAGAGATTTTTAAATATCAAAGAAAGACCAAAAGCAAGCATCACATGCAATGGGGCTATACTAGAACCTTTCCCAGTAAATAATTGGAGAAATATTAAATGCTCCAGGGTAGGCCAAGCTACTATAATAAAAATGACAACACTCCCTACATTAATTTACTTAGTGCCATACCAGTCAAACTACCAAAAAGGATTACTTTATAGAACTAGGGAAAATAATAATGAAATTCATCTGGAGCAACAAAAAAATTAAGAATCTCAAGGGAGATAATGAAACAAAGTGGGAAGGAAAGAGACTTAGAAGTACCAGACTTCAAACTATATTGTAAAGCAGCAGTCATCAAAACAATTTGGTACTGGTTAAAAATTAGAGAAATTGATCAGTGGAAGAGATTAGCTATATAACATCCCAAAGCAAGCCAGTTTAGTAATCTGGTGTTCAATAAATCTAAAGACCTTAGCTACTAGGGTCACAATATGATAAAAACTCTTGGGAAAACTGAACAGTGGTCTGGCAGAAATTAAGTTTAGACCAAGGTTTCACACCATATGCCACAATAGGCTCCAAACAAATATATTATCTAGATATAGAAGGTCAAAAGATAAGCAAACTAGAGGAACAAGGAAGAAATTACTTTTCAGATTTATGGATAGGAGAAGAATTTATAACCAAGGGATAAACAGGATCATAGAAGATAAATTGGAAAATTTTGATTATATATCATTTAAAAGGTTTCACACAAACAAAGCCAAATGCAGCTTAGAAGAGAAAAAGATAACTGGAAAAAAATTTTGTAACAAGTTTGTCTAATAAAGGTCTCATTTTCAAGACATATAAAGAATTTACTGTATTCAAGTTGATAAGAGTCAGATCTATTCATCAAGGGAAGAAATTTAAGCTCTCTATAGCAATATGAAAAAATTCTCCATATCACTAATATTTAGAGAGATATAAATTAAAGGAACTCTGAGGTTCTAGTTCATACCCACCAGAATGGCAGACTTGACCAAAGGAGAAAAAAAAAGAAAAATGACAAATGTTGGAAGGGCTATGGGAAAAAGGCATCAACATTATAGGTAGAACTATAAATCGGTGCAGCCATTTTGAACTGAACGGTTTTGAAATATTTAAGGACTCTGATTAATGCAATGGTCAACCATGATGCCAGAGGATTGATGATGACCACCTGACAGAAAGATGATGGAGGGGAAGCTAGGTGGCGCAGTGAGTAGAGCACCAGCTCTAAACAGGAGGATCTGAGTTCAAATCTGACCTCAGACACTTGATACACTTACTAGCTGTGTGACCTTAGGCAAGTCATTTAACCTCAATTGCCCTGCCTTACCCCCTCCAAAAAAATTTTTTTGGAAAAAAAAAAAAGAAAGGTGATGGGCTAATATGCAGAATAAGACATTTTTTGATGTGGCCAATATGGGAATTTGTTTTGCTTGACTATGACAGTACTCAGTTGTTACAAGGATTTTGTTTTTCTTTTCTTTTTCTTTCCTTTTTTCATTTGTGGGATGGAACAGGGGAATAAGAAAAAAAAAGTTTGATAATTGAAAAAAATTTAATTAAAAAAAGATGTATTGCCATCTGTTTTGCCACCATTCCCTAAGGACCACTGGGCCTTTCTAGCCATCTGGTTGACACCTCAAACATCCTATATATCTTTTGTCATTGGTCAGTCATTTTAGTAGTGTTCTCCTCTTCATGACCCCATTTTAGGGTTTTCTTGGCAAAGATACAGGATTGGTTTGCCATTTCCATCTCCAGCTCATTTGGAGGAGGATGAGGAACTGAGACAGAGTAAAGTGACTTACCCAGGGTCACACAGCTAGGAAGGGTCTGAGGCCAGATTTGAACTCAGGAAGAGGAGTCTGTTCCTGATTCCAAGTCCAATGCTCTATCCACTATACCACCGAGCTGCCTTTCTAGATATCTATATTTCCTATTAGAATACAAGTTCCTTTAGAACAAGGGCTGTCTTCTGTTTTGTATTTTTATCCCTAGTATTTAGCAAGTGCTTTGCACATAGCAGTTTTTTAATAAATTATTTTTCATTCATTGAACTCATAGCACTTAGCAATTAATATTATCCTGTTTTGTGACATCTCAGAGGGGACAAGGATAGGGATGGGTCCTGTTATTTCATTGGTAGAGGAGACTCCTTAATGAGGAGATTTCCTCTTCTAATGCAGCTCAACATTTTTTTCATGAACTTAGAGTGTTTGAGGTGCCTAAAGAATTAAGCCATTAAGTGACTTGTTCAGGGTCACATAGCTAGTTGTGTCAGGGGCTTGACTTGAACCCAAGTCTTCCGTTTCTGAGGCCAGCTTGTTATCCATTATGGCACAGCCACCTCCATTTCATCATAGCTGTATGTGTGTATATGAAATTTATGTGCATGTATATATAAGATATTTATATATGTATACACATATACATATATATGTTTATATTTATAATACGTCCAGAGATTTAGATAAGCTCCCTCCACTCCCATTACATTGACTGGATGACTTGGGGAAGAATCACAAGTGGATATGGACAGGAGATGCCCAGGTGTCTCAATGAGTGATAAAGTATATATTGGGTGCCCAAAACTGTGCTGAGCACTGGGGATACAAATAGGAAAAAGGGAGATTGTCCCTACTCTCAGGGTGGTCACATTCTAACTGGAAGGGAGACGACCCATAAAGGAGGGTTCTGCTGTAGGGAGGATGGAAAGACCCAGTGATAAGAGGATGAGAGGGCACGAATGCACTTGTGTCAGTTACTGAGGGAGGGAGGACCCACACTGATGTGATCACAGATTCCTTAAACCATGACTTTTTGCTTGTTAATTCCCTATGCATTTAGGTTGTAGGTCCCAGAACAGACTAGAAGGCCACAGTTTCCCTACATCTGTACTAGAAGCTTCTGGAAGACAGGGGTTGTGCCTTTGTGTCTTGGCTTCTTCCATAATACCTGACACATAGAGGGCTTTAATAAATACTTGTTGGTTCATTGATGGTAGCCAGAGGACATGAATATACTGCTCCTTTCTGCTCATTAAGCATCATGAGGATACCAGGCTCCTCTCTAACTGATGCTTCAAAAAAGTTTGCTCAGATAGATCATTAGAGATTCTGCCGTGCGGTTGTTCAGATTGCAGTTTTTAGACCTTTTGTGGATCCCAACATACTAATGTTTCATGTTGAACAGACTTCAGCTTGTCTGGATCAAGAATACAGAGTGTGAGGGGCAGCTGGGTGGTACAGTGGATGGAACACTGACCCTGGAGTCAAGAGGACCTGAGTTCAAATGTGACTTCAGACACTTAACTAGCTGTGTGACCCTGGGCAAGTCACTTAACCCCAATTGCCTCCAAAAAAAGGAAAAAAAAAAGAATACAGAGTGTGCTTACAGTAGTCATCAGCAGAGCGTTGGACTTGAAGTCAGAAAGTTCAAGGGTTCAAATACTGCTTCAGTTGCTAACTAACTGTATGACCCTAAGTATGTCACCTACCCTCTCTGGGTCTCATTTTCTACTTCTGAAAAATGAGAAAGTTGAATTTTAATGGCTTTTAGGGCCTTTCCTCTTCTAAATCTATGATCCCATAGGTTTCTGAGGTTTCTTGTGCCTTGCAGGGTTGTTGTGAAGATCAAGTTAATAACTGTAAAATGCTTAGGCCAGTGCCTGGCACATATATACCTGGCACAGGTACTATATGACTATTAGTTACTGTTATTCTCATTATATGTGTGAGGTCATACAATGTAGTTAGAACTTTGGACTTAAGAATCTCAGGGCCTGAGTTTGAGATTCAGTTCTGTCCTCTACTAGCTATTAGAGGGCCAAGATGTAGTGGATAGAAATCTGGCCTTGAAGGCAGAAAAACCTGGGGTGAAGCCTTGCTTCTGACACATACTGACTGTGTGAACTTGGGCTAATTACTTATTAGTGTCTCAGTGCCCTAGACAACTCTTTAAGACCATGTGTTATAGAAAAGATATCAGTCTGCTAGCAGATGGAGTTCCTTCTCCTAAGAATTCCTAGGAAATCATGAGTCCAGTCCCTATCTCTGCTAGCTATTCAACCATGGGTGAGTTACATAAACCCTCTGAACCTCAACTTCCACTTCTGTAAAATGGAGATTATAACATCTGCCCTACTTACCCTTTTGGAGTGTTGTGAGGATCAAATAAAGGTCATATAAATGGAATCCCTTTGTAGATAACCAGGTGTATTAGTGAGCACCCTAGCACACCTAGGGTGGCCTGCTAGCACAGGTTCTTTGATCTGCTTTTATAAAGGAAAGGTAGCTTCAAAGGGGTTAACAATCCTACCTTAATTACTTTATTCTATTTAACCTTCTCACAAGGGTTGCTGAGCACCAACTCCTGCAGCATTCCCTAATCACCCTTCTCATGGGTGCCAGCAAGAAAGGGGGGTACAGTTCCCCCTATATCTCGATGGGGCCAATCGAGGCAGGCACAACTTGTGCATTCCCCTAAATCCCCTCAAGCCTCAATGGGGACCAGTTGAGGCAAACACAGATTCCCCCTAAGCCTTGGTGGGGGTCAGTCAAGGCACACACAACATCCTAGCTTGTGCATTTTAACCCTCTCCCACTCACTGACCAGTGCCACCTGCTTTATACTTACACTCCTCCCCTCCAGGGGCCTGACCTTTATAATCTAAGCAGCCAACACTGGCCCTAAAATCTACACCGGTAGATTGGTGGAGATGTTTTGAACCATAGAACTCATATCTAACACCTGGGAACAAGAGATTGTTATGGCCATGGATCCTGGAAAACCAAATTCCTTACCCTTACACCAGGTGAGGTCAAGTCAACGAGCATTTATTAAGCATCTACAATGTATTAGAGATTGTGCTGAGTGTTAGCAAAACAAAGAACTCAGCTCAGACTCTAATGGGGAGACCACATGAAAACATGTATGGCCATACAAGAAATCAGAGGTGATCTCATTAACATTAAGGTGTAGCAGCAATTTTGCTAGCAGCTGCTGTGGGGGTATAAGACCAATAACACCAGCACACGAGGGCTGCTAGCACAGGTTCTTCGATCTGCTTTTCTAAGGAAAGCAACTCTAAGGGGTTTACAATCTCACTTTAATCAAACATACATATATCATTCACTTAGTTCAGGGGAAAAAAGTCAGCACTCTGAACCTCAGAGAAAACACAAACAGAAATTACAAGCAGAAATCATAAACATAGCAAATAAACACAAATCAACAGACAGGCTTCTGTCTGACCACAGCTATACATACATAGTTACTAGAGAGCAAGGAACCAATATCTGGGGTTTCAAAGCTGGGGGCCTCCTTAATGGCAACCCAGAGTCTCCACACCAACAGTTTTCCAATGAGTGAGCCCCAAACAAAATGCTAACCTTAAAGTATATATATACTTCTTCAGGGTCAGAGGGCTTCACACCTCTCCTGACCTAACTAGCAGAAAAGGTGTGGGCCTTCCTACAAAGAAAGGCAAGACTCAATCAAAGGCACTTAATTGCCTTAGTACTGAGAAGCACTCCAAAACAAAAGACAACAAAAAGTCTCACTTTGCTTGCCATTAGGTAAGGGGGATTAGAAAAGGCTTCTTGCAGAAAGTGGGATATGAGCTGAGTGTAGAAGGCAGGAAGATGAGGAGAAAGCACATCCCCAGTATGGGAGACAGCCAGGAAAAATGCATGGAGTTGTGAGATGGAGTATTGCACAGGTGGAGGCTGGTGTCACTGGATTGTGGAGCTCATAGTGGGGAGGAAAAGTGTAAGAAGATTGGAAAGGTAGAAAAGGGCCATGTTATGAAGGGCTTTAAAGCCAAATAATGGATTTTGTATTTGATCTGGGAAGTAATAGGGAGCCACTGGTGATTAATGGCCTAGGGATGACATGACAAGACATGCAAGTCTATGTATTATGTTGATTGTTGGCATCTCCTGCTATTACTTGCCTTGGATGGATGCTGGTTGTCCTTCAAAGACCCTTGCCATTTAATCAGCATCTGAAAGCTCACGCCAAATTTCTTTCCCCAGCCACCACTAAGTGGAGTCCAGCTCTGTTTTTTCCTCTCCTACAGATTTGTTGGGTAAAACCTTAAACAAGGGGCAAATAAAACGAAGAAAGGTTGGTGGGAGGACAAAAGAAGGAGAGGGGAAATTTGTAGCATAAACACAACACTTATGTATGGAAGAAAAATATTTCCTTTGAACAAACAAGACTCTCCGAGCTGCTTCCCAGAAGCACTATTATCCCAGAACAACACGGCTTCCAAAAAAAATATTAAAACGAAAGAAAGAAAAACCCTTTGCAGTCTGCAGAACAAATTCATTGAAAATGTTAAAGGGCATTCATGAAAGGGCTGGATGGCTGTTATTGCAGCAGGGGGAAAACAACATTATTTTGCTCTGCAGATAAAAGGAAACGGAAAAACGGCATATTTATAGCCAGGGAGCCTGGATTCCTTGTTAAGCCACCATTATCAAATTAATGTCAAAATGCATCAAACAGGCACGAGTATTTCAGGCCCCTTATGCAAAGTGCTTGCAAATTGGTTACAAATACATTTGTTTACAGGGGCTGAGGCTGGAGCTAACTAATTAGTCATTGTAGCATTTTCGATTTGGGCAATTACATAAACAATCTGTTTTGAAGTGTAAACAGAAGTTGTTGTTTTCCTATGGCCCCTTAAAAATATATACGGATCTGTATTTTGGAGGGGCTCCATTCAAACCCCGTGATATGCTTCCTTTCTTAGGTGAGGTAGAGGTAGGGAGAGGTGAAGCTGGGAGCCCTGCAGTAAGAGGAGGAGGCTTGTCACTGACCTGAGGGAGATTTCATTTTGGTTACCAAAGTACCTGCGTTGGAGGAGTGGAGAGTAGGCTGTGTGTCTATCCATCAAGGTGGGAAAGTTTCCAAGTAGCGTCCAGACCCAGAAGGTTGGCATATTATCTCCCTCTCAGTATTCATAGTTCTCATCACAGAGTTTTGAGGATGGAAGCCAGCAACAACTCTTTTAGTCCCGTATTAAGGGAAGTAGCGCTGTCTTTGATTCAGACCTCCATGGCATCATGAAAAGCAGGCTAAATTTGTAGACTGAGGACCTGGGTTCAGATCCCAGCTCTCTCACCTCTGAAATCTTAGATCACTTAATGTCTCTGGGTCTCAATTTCTCTCTCTGTCCAATTAGGGGATTAGATTCCATGACCTCTGACATCCCTTCCAGTTCTGTATCTATGCTCCTTTGGGCTTCTGAAACAAAGAATTCCTTCCTCTTATCTCTAAACTGTGGTGAATGGCATAGTACAAGGTGATGATGTTAACTGGAAGTTTCTTACCATACACTAATGAAAGATTAATTTTATGTAGATGTAGGAAAACAACCCATGAGTTGCTTCAACTTAGCCCAAATTGGAATTATTTGAGGTTTGGAGCTCAAGTGTCATTCTTTGCAACCTAAGTAATCCAAGCTTCATTTTCTGGCCTTTTATAAGGTGTGGCAAAGTGATAAACATTTATTAAGAGCTTACTGAATATTATTAAATAAATAAAATGTTAATTAAATAAAAATGCAAGGAAAAGATGGTCCCTAAATTCAAGGAGCTTACTTTTTTTTTTAAAAAATAATATTTTTTTTCAATTGACATGTAAAAACAATTTTTAACATTCATTTTTTTTTAAACTTCGAGTTCTAAATTCTCTTCCTACCTGCCTCCTATCTCCCTCATTGAGAAGGTAAGCAACTTGATATAGGTTATACATTTTCAGTCATGCAAAACATATTTCCATATTAGTCATGTTGTGAAAGAAAACGCTAACAAAAAAACCCAAGAAAAATAAAGTTTAAAGAAAGTATGCTTCAATTTGCATTCAGACTCCATCAGTTCTTTCTCTTGATGTGGGTAGCATTTTTTTTATCATAAGTTCCTAATTGTCTTGAATCATTGTATTGCTGAGAATAGCTAAGCCATTCACAGTTGTTCATCTTACAATATTGCTGTCACTGTGTACGTTGTTCTTCTGGTTCTGCTCACTTCACTCAGCATCAGTTCATGTAAGTCTTTCCAGGTTTTTGTGAAGTCCATCTGCTCCTCGTTTCTTATGGAACAATAGTATTCCATTACATTCATATACCACAGCTTGTTCAGCCGTTCCCCAAATGATGGGCATCCCCCCAATTTCCAATTCTAAAGAACTGCTATGAATATTTTTATACTCAGGTCATTTCCTTCTTTTTTTTTTAAATGTCTGTGGGTTAGGGACCTAGTTGTGGTATTGATGGGTCAAAGGGCATGCACAGTTTTATAGCCCTTTGGGCATTATAAGGAGCTTATATTCTGATGGGGAAAGACTGTACATAAATGGGAGCTGAAAGGGGGTTGGAGTGCAAGGTACCTGAGAGGAGCCCTGGTGTGAAGTCTGTGGGAGTCAGAAGCCCAGCTTGGAGGGGAATGAATGAGGGCTAGCCTGGCCCTCCCCACCAAATGGAGTCCTTCCCCACCCCCACTCCTCCGAAGAACTCATCAGTGGGAGGAAGGCTGGCATGATGAAGGGAGGCTCCAAGGTGAGAAGGCAACTGAGTCATGACAGCAAAGACTAGAAGTCAGAAGCACCGCTTGGAGGTGAATGGGTTTGGAGTCATTATTTAACTATCTTAGGGATAATGTTGCTAAATCTGTTTCATCAACCAATTGGCTAGCATTTAGTTGTAATTAAGAATAATAGCATTAATTAATGTTTTAAGGTTTGCCAAGCATTGTACATCTATTATCTCATTTTATTAAGTGCCTACTGTGTAGGGCTAAATGATGAGGATAGAAAGACATAATTCAATTGAAAAAAAAATCATTAAGCACCTTCTCCATACCAGGCACTGTGGTGAGAGCTGAGGATGCTAAAAAAAAAAAAAAGGCAAAAGACAGTCAGTCCGTGACCTCAGGGAGCTTACAATCTAACGGGGGAGATGACATGAAAAGACCACTGTGTGACCAACACTCTGGAACATCCATAAAGCTTGCTTTTTTGGTTTGTGGCTGTAGCCTCTGTGTATAGATTTCAGCCTCTTAGATTTGTAATCCGTTTGCAGCCACGGCCTCAGAGGCTGAGGCTTGATGAAGGTACATCAGGCTGATTTGTCTGCTGTGGTGCCCTGCTGTGCTATGCCGCCACACACAGCATTCCAGTGTCCTTAAAAGGTTTCCTCTGCCCTCCCAGCTTGCGATTGTCCTACCTCAGCTCCACGTGCAGAGCAGCCGTCCAGCAAACACTTTAGGTTGGTTTGTGTGCCAACGTTCTTGGGAAAATCAGACTTCTGCAGCAACTTATTGAGCTCTACAAGTATAAGTCTTTCAGATTGTACCCACAGCAGCTCTGAACTGCATTAGCTGAGCTATCATTCAAAAGCCAGAACCACACAGTGCCCTGCCAAGCAAGGTTTTAGTAACAGAAGTAATGTGTATCTCTCTCTCTCTCTCTCTCTCTCTCTCTCTCTCTCTCTCTCTCTCTCTCTCTCTTTTTCTCTCTTTCTTTCTCTCTCTCCCTCCCTCCATCTCTCTGTCTCTGTCTCTCTCTCTCATATTCTCTCTCATATTCTTTCTTGCTCTCTCATATTCTCTCTTTCTCTGTCTCCGCCTCTCTCTGTCTCTCTCTCATCACTTTAAGGTTTACAAAGCACTCTCCTCACAGGCACCCCGTCAGGTTGTTAGTAAAAGCATGCTCATCCCCATTTTCTAGATGAGCTAACTGTGGTTATATGACTTGCCTAAGGTCACAGTGCAAGGGAGTGGTTGAGACAGGACTGCAACCCAGGCCCCCTGACTTCAAGTCTAACATTCTACCACACCACACTGAGACTCACACAATTCTCTGTCTATATAGTCCAAGGACACCCTCATAGGAATAGATAGGAGCATGAAAATTAGTTATCCTTCCACTCTATAGGGAGGAATGAAGTTGGCCCCAATTTTGACAAGTCCTCCATAGTTAATAAACAGCTGGAGTGAGGATGATCTGATTTCTTTAAATACAGAACTTGATGAGGATGCAATTTCTGGCCCCAACCCAAATCTAAGATTCTTCCTACCTAGACCCTTGAGAATTGGACCCAGCCAAACCAGGGCAGAGGAAATACGAGAATGAAATCAGGCCAAGAAACCAGCATGCCCGTTAGTTAAGCAGTGCCCAGCCTCCCAAGCATACTTACAAGTGAGCTGCCCGGGCCTGATGAGCTGGTAAAGAGACCTAACTTGATAGATTTTTCAAAACCCTGATCAGAGAATATGTGCCCCTGGCCCCCTTTAAAGGACAAAGTATCAAGTTTCCAGTGTCTGTAGGAATTCTTATGACTCTGTAGTCCCCTCTTCTTGTCATTTCAGATAAGATGCTCTTGTAGCTTGAAGCACCTTTCTACACCCCAGTGATGTCAGTGAGTGCTTGCCAGTTAGGGTCTCCTAGACCACAGAAGCTGAGAACTCAAAATGAATAGATTCAATAAAAAGCGTGTTATTTCCATCTGACCATTGGACTGGGGAGAGTGCCAAGGAGGTCGTATCTTCTCCTTCGTCATGGAATAGAGGTAGTGTCCAGATTGGGCACAGATCTCTGACCGAATCTGTTTTCTGGAAGGTAGACTTTGAGATAGGACTGATGGAGGTGGGGAGGCCCAGCCAAGTCTGAAGGCTTGGAACTCCGCTACAGGGGGCACACGGACTCACTTCCAGAGAGAGAGAAGGGTAGGAAGGAGGCTGCTATACAGAGAGTACACAGGTCTTTGTATCTCCCCCCGCCCAACCCCTTCCAAAGGTGAAGGGGCTTGAACTAAGCAGCTTGCACCATGAAAGCAGTATGGCCAGCTACCATAAGTGGGAAATACTGGACGCAGGAATTCGGATGCTCAGTCCAAGCCCTTGAATGCTGGAGCTTTCTGATTCAAATGGCACTGACAACATCTCAGATTTGGGAAGGACAGACCCACATGGGACATAGTGTGGTGCAGTAAAAAGAACATGAGTGCTGACTCGAGTCAGAGAAGTTGGGTTCAAATCTTGCTGTTGGTACCGCCTATTTTGGGGAGGGTAAGTCGCTTAACCTCCCTGAGATTTGATTTCTTTTCTACAAAATGAGAGGATTAGATTAGGTTGTCTGTGAGGTTGTTACAGTTCTAGATCCATAATCCTGTGACATAGGTTCTAATCCCAGACCCGTCACTTAGTACTTGTGTGACCTTGGGCAAATCACTTACCATTTCTGGGCCTTGCTTCCCCATCAACAGAATGAAGAGGTTGGACTAATACAAGGTTTCTTAACGTGTGTGTGTGTATTTTGGACTGTGTGTATGTGTGTGTGTTTTGGACTCCTTTGGGGCAGCAAGGTGGCCCAGTGGTTAGAGCATTAGGTTTAAAGTTGGGAAGACGTGAGTTCAAATGTAGCCTCAGGTACTTAAGAGCTATGTGACCTTGGGCAAGTCACTTCACCCTGTTTGCCTCAGTTTTCTCATCTGTAAAATGAGCTGGCGAAGGAAATGGCAACCCATTCTAGTATCTTTGCAAAGAAAACCCCAAATGGGGTCACAAAGAGTAGGACATGGCTGAAACAACTGAATAACAAAAATGTGGGTCCCTTTGGCAGTCTGGCGAAACCTATGGCTCCTTAGAATGATGTTTTTAAGACCATAAAATAAAATACATAGGATTACAAAGGAAACCAAAATTTAGTGAAAAATAAAGATGTATTTTTTCTAAGTAAATGGACATTCTGAAATCTATCTATGGACTCCTTGGGGTGGGAGTATCATATATGTAAAGAAAAGAGGATTTATTAAACGCCTATGTGCCAGGTGTTTTACAAATAGCATCCTCACAACAGCCCTGGGAGGTGGGCGTTATCATGATCTCTATTTTACAGTTGGGGAAACTGAGGTAGACAGCGGTCAAGTCACTTGTCCAGGGTCACACAAACAAATAATATCTGAGGTAGGATTTGAATTTAGGTCTTCCTGACGCCAGGTCTGGCTATTCGCTGGTGCCACCTAGCTGCTTCTGAAGCCTTTTGTAAAGGCACATAGCAGTCCATGAGTAAAAAGCTCTCAAACCATCAACCTGATTTCTTCCCCCAAATCTGAGGCTTGTAGCCTTTAACCTACACACTGGGTTTTAACCTAAATTTTTAAGCTTATTTTGTCTTTTCCTGATGTCAAAGAATCTAAAATCAAAACCCTAGAGCTAGAGGCAGCTAGGTCGTGCAGTAAGTAAAGCACTGGCCCGGGAGTCAGGAGGACCTGAGTTCAAATTTGACCTCTGACACTTAACATACTTAATAGCTATATGACCTTGTGCAAGTCACTTAACTTCACTTAACCCCAATTGCCCTGCCTTCCACCCTCCAAAAAACAAAACAAAACAAAAACAACCAAACAAACTCTAAAGCTCACCCATAACCCTGTGGGTATGTGAAGATTACTGAAGTCCAGTAGGATCTGTGCTGGGATACCCTATTCTGCTTTCATGGAGAAGCACATTGTAATTAACCGTGTGTGTGTGTGTGTGTGTGTGTGTGTGTGTGTGTGTGTGTGTGTGCGCGCATGCTTGCACGTGCATATGCCTGGCATTGATTATACTACCATTCCCAAATCACAGCATCTTGGTTCCTTCAGGGGTACCATATTGGAGATGGAAGAATTTATGGGGCTTGGAGAAGACCCAAGTTTGAGTCCTGGCCATACACTTCCTAGGTGTGTGACGCTGGGCATGTTACTCTCTATTTTCTCATCTCTAAAATGGACATAATCATATTCTCACTATGTACCCCCTGGTGGTTGCAGGGCCGGGAGGGGGGCAGGGGAGGTGGAGAGTCGGGGTAGGGTGTTGTAGAGAAATCTCTGTAAATGTTAAAGCACTTTAAGAATGTTCATCGCTGTTGGCAGAAGACAAAGAAGGCAAACCATTCTAAGGGCCCAACGTTGAAGCTGAGAATGAGCTTAGAGCTCCCTTCCAGGTGCCATTACAATCCTCATTTTCCAGATGACAAAACTGAGGCTGAAAGAGCCTTGCGCATGATGACACAGGTAGGAAGGGGACCTTGTGGGCACTCAGAGCATGAATTTGTTCTACTGTGCAGCACTGTACTTATCCCCTTTTTATGGTTAAAGAAACTGAGGCAGTGACTCAAGTGACTCAAACACAGTCACACAAGCTAAGCTACTAAGTGTCTGAAGCGGCATTTGAACACGGGAAGAACAGAGCTGTTTCATGGGTTCTGGCTGTTGCCATGTATACAAAGGCCAGTGATGTATAGTATTTTATATTTGCTTAACATTAACATTATTAACATTCCAATTTTTTCACTTGATCATCACTACAAACCCGTGAGAATGGCAGGACAGATATTACTGTTATTATTTTAAAGATGAGGAACCGAGGCAGAGCTACTTGAAGGGACTCACCCAAAGGTCACTTAACTAGAGCATGGCAGAATCAGGACTCGGGCCACTTCCAGAGGAGGTCCCTTTCACTTTTAAATGTATGATCCTGTAGTAGTGTTCAGCATTCACCTAAAGGGTGACCTATAGTTCACTACCAATGCAATTCAGCAAACCTAAGGCAGGTCAGTGGTACAGTGTGGACCTCGAGTTCAGATGTGACCTCAGATACTGTGTAACCTTGGGCAAGTCACTTAACCTCTGTCAGCCTCAGTTTTCCCAAATATAAAGTGGGGTTAATAATAGCACCTGCCTCCTGGGGTTATTGTGAGATTAGAATGAGATAATATTTGTAAAGAGTTTACCAAATCTTAAAAGCGCTATAGATAGGTTAGCTATTTTGCAAAAGAAACCTGGATATTGAAAATCTTCTTAGCAGAAAAGGGAACACAAAGATGTATGCATGCTTGGATTGCCCTCCCTCCTCTAACATTCATCCCCTCAAATCCCTAATTTCCTTCTGAGTTCAACCCAGGAGCCACCTCCACATGAAACCTTTGTCCATCCTGCCTACTACTAGTACTCTTCCCTCTGAATCGCCTTGTATTGACCTTGTATATACACACCTGAACACATATGTGTGGCTATGTATATGTGTGTATATATACACACCTATTTTCCGGCCCTTCTAGATTGTAAGCTCCTTAATGGCAGCTATGGCTTTATTCTTATCTGTGCATCCCCAGTGCAGAGTATAGTGCCTAGCATAGAGTAGACACTTAAATGCTTGCTGGTTAGTGGTGGGAGAAAGATGGTGACTGAAAAGATTGTTTTGCTCTTATAGAGACAGTCATTTGTTTACTGCTTCAGCAGCTTCTTATAGAACCTGGAACTTCTCTGGGATTTGGCTCTTGCATGTGGCCTTTTCTTAGGAAGGACCAGCTCATTGCTGACAGCTGCCCTCACGGTGGATCTGTCTAGCCCTGGAATTTGCACTAGGCTTGAAATCAGGAAGACTCATCTTTCCTGAGTTCAAATCCGGCACTCACTAGCTAGTGTGACCCTGGGCAGGTCACTTCACCCTATTTGCCTCAGTTTCCTCATCTGTAAAATGAGCTGGAGAAGGAAATGGCAAACCACTCCAGTATCTTTGCCAAGAAAACCCCAAATGGGGTCACGAAGGGTAGGATGCGACAGACCACTGAACAACAACAACGGGCCTACTGCCTTTCAAGTGTTACGTACTACCACCAGTACTAAGGATGTACTAAGGATTACATACTTGACTCCGAAAATATCTTTGTCACATCACACAAGTGATAGCTTCAATTCACTAAAGTCTACAAGCAGCTACAGCAGCACGAAAAGAGCACAGTAAATTTCAAGTGAGATCTGTTTTCGAATTCTGGCTCTGCTAACTTAGAAGGCATGTGAGCTTGTGCAAGTCACTCTCTGAGCCTTCATTTTTCTTGTGCAAAGTGGATATAACAATACCCACCTCATAAGGTTGTGAAGATCCCAATGAGATAATATATGTAAAATGCTTCATAACCTTAAAATACCCCCTAAATGACAGCTAGCTTGTTCAGGTATGGGCTGAATTAGATGACCCCCGAGGTCTCTTTCAACTCCGAGCTTCTGTGATTTGATGATCATTATCCTCATTACCCAGAAAAGCCAGAGGATTTTACTGAGATTATTTCAAACCCAGGAATAGAAACTAGGTTGAGACTCTACTGACTCCCAGTCAAGTAGCTCAGATTAAGAAGCCATCCCCCCTGCACCCCCACACCATGCTGAAATGTAAGGAAAAAATAGTCTTACTTCTCCCTTTTGTGTTTTCTTGAGCTATAATAGCATGCTTGTTAAGGCAACGAGGTACCATGGTGATAGGTACCGTATAAATAGATGGATAGGGAGAAGTCAGCTGAACCTGGAGGTGAAATTAATTCCTTGTAACTCATCATCACCCACTTGCTGCTTTTTTTTGTCAGTATAAACCAGTAATACAACAGAGCTGTGTTTTGCACATAGCACCTTTTAAATGTCCAAGAGACTTCTTGATTCTAAGAAGCAAAACCCCAAGATTGGCAGAAAAATGAGAGAATGACACTGCAGAGGCATTATATTGTCATCGGCCTCTGCAAACAGAGCTGCTGCTAAGCTTGCTAACTAACCTCATTTGTGTGCCCGTGTTTGGGAAGATCAATATATAATTAGGTGTCCTTTCCACACTGTGTGTGGATTCACTGTACGTGAATCAGAGGAAAAGGGAAGGGAGGAGAGGGAGAGAGAGAGAGAGAGAGAGAGAGAGAGAGAGAGAGAGAGAGAGAGAGAGAGGAAGGGAGAGAGGGAGGGAGGGAGGGAGAGAGAGAGAGAGAGAGAGAGAGAGAGAGAGGGAGGGAGAGAGAGGGAGAGGGAGGGAGGGAGAGAGAGTAAATGTGAGTAGGGGAGGAATTGGGAAAGAGGGGATTTTTTTTTTCAGGTGAGGTAAAGGTTATTCTGTAGAATATCTGGAAAGCACTGTAGAAAATGTCACAAGGGAAGCCTTGGGGCTAAGTTGCTAAACTCCAGTGAGATTGCTAAGATTTCTCCATGAGCCTACATTAGAGAAATTATCAAATGATCCTAGAAGATGCTGAGCCAAAATCAGGTTCCTCAGTGACTCAGAGCTGGTGTTTGGGGTGCGGTTTCTGAAAGCACAATTTACATTTGATTTTTTTCTGGAAGTCATCCTGCTGATGCCCAGTTCACTTTGCCTGCTGATTACCCATCTCAATAAGTTTGTCCCATGTAGCTAAATAGATAAAAATATTTATTAAGCACCTACTGTGTGATGGGCACTGTGCTAAGTAGCTGTCATTTCAAATACAAGCAAAACAAGCAAGATAGTTCCTGTCTTGAAAGAGCTTGTGTTCTAATGAGGCAAGATAAGGCATAAGCTCATCTGGCAGAGCCCAGGGAACCAAGGGAGGAGTCCAGGTTACCGGAGGGATGAAGGTGCAGGTAATGGTCCAAGTAAAGTAGGGGAGGGCAGCCTGACCAAAAAGGTGCTATTCTTGTGTCCTAAGTATTCTCAGTGTCCTAACAATAATTGGTAGTGGAGTCTGGGTACTGGCATCCCACCACTTGGCATAGGGTAGGGTAGGGGGCTGTTTTTCACAAATTGGTCAACCTACTCTTGTATACCTGACCCTGAACTGAGAATGATGGACTAGTGTGGAACATATTCACGGAGATGGAAGCTGAGCCAAAAAATGATGTTAATGTCCTGGGAATGTATTTTAAAAGCCTGATAATGTAATTTAACCAAATATGTTTTCTTTCATCCATTCAGCAAATATTTATTAAACACATAAGTAACAGGGGCAATCAGGGGAGCTCCCCAATACCGCCACAAGGTCTGTATCCCAAAGAGATAAAAGGAAAAGGACATATATGTACCCAAATATTTACAGCAGCTCTTTTTGTGGTGGCAAAGAATTGGAAATTGAGAGAATGCCAATCAATTGGGAGATGGCTGAACAAGTTATGGTATGTGATTGTGATGAAAAATTTATTGCGCTTTAAGAAATGATAAGGTGGGGGTGGTTTCAGAAAAATGTGGCAGGAACTATATGAATTGATGCAAAGTAAAATGAGAAGAACCAGGAGATCATTATGTACAGTAAAAGCAATGGTGTAATGATGATTAACTGTGAAAGTCGTGGCTCCTCTGATCAAGTAGTTATTCAAGACGATTCCAAAGGACTCGTGATAAAAAACATGCTATCCACTTCCAGAGAGAGAAGTGATGAATTCTAAGTACAAATTGAAGTATAATTTTCTCAGTTTATCTTTTTTGCTTTTAAAAAAATATGGCTAATATGAAAATATGTTGCATGATTTGCATGTATAAATGCTATATTGCTTGCCTTCTCAGTGGATTTAGGAGGGGATGGGAGGGAATTTGGAAATCAAAGAATGATAAAAATAAATACAATTAAAAATAAATTAAATTTACAAGTTTTTTTAAATCAGGGGAGCTGTCTTATCTGCTGGACTCTGGTTAGCCCTCCCTGCCTACGGAGCACATACTCAGTTTCATGGGAAGCGCTAAGGTCTAGCAGATCTATTATCACCCCTCGATTGGCAGGACAGAAGCACTTTCCATGGAGCTGGGCATGCGTGTTTTCACTCCACTGGGGACTGGGGGTAGGGGTGGTGGGAAGACTCATATGCACACATATCCAACAGGTCAAGGTCTTCTGGTAACTTCTGTTACACAAATAATGTGCAAGTTTCCATCTTAGACACCAGGGAACTAGATAGAGAATATGTGGTCTCTACTTGTAAGGACCTAAAAGGGTGATAAGACATACACAGAGGCCATGTAAGCATAGCGAAAATTGCCGTCCCCAATTAGAATTTGAGCTCCGTGGGAACAAGGGTCAGTTTCTCAGAGGCAGCTAGGAAGCACAGCGACTAGAGTGCTGGACTTGGAATCCAGGAAGATGAGTTCAAATCCTACCTCAGACACTCACTAGCTGTGTCCCTCGGCTGGCCACTTAACCCCAACGTGCCTCAGTTTCCTCATTTGTAAAGTGGGGACAATAATAATAGCACCTCCCTTCCGGGATTGTTGTGAGGATCAAATGGTATTATCGTGTTTGTAAGATGTTTTGTATACCTTAAAGAACTCTGCAAATGCCAGCTATTATTATTATCTGTTGTCTTCTTTTAGCGTTCCCAATGATTAGCCAGTACTTGTCACATGCATTTATTCAAAATGTAGTAAAGGCTTTTCTTCACACGTAGATAGGGATGTTGTTGTGTGGCTCTAAGGGAGGCAGAACAGACATCTCCAGCTCCACCCCACCTACCCTCAGCGAACACTTCTACAGAGGAGCCAGGAGGAGAAGCAGGAGGTTGGGGCCAGAAGCTTGGCTACTCTGCTTTCATGAGAGAGAGAGGGAGAGAGGGGAGAGAGGGAGGGGGAGAAAGAAAGAGAGAGAGAGAGAGAGAGAGAGAGAGAGAGAGAGAGAGAGAGAGAGAGAGAGAGAGAGAGAGAAAGCGCACTAGATCTGACCCAAGGGGAAACTCCCTGATGTCTCTAGGGTAGCAAGATGGGAATGGGGACATGATGGAGACTGGCTCATGCTGGCTTCTTCCCAGAGTCTTTTCCTTCAGCAATTTCAGGTGGAGTTAGACTTGGCCATCTTCTCTGTCAAAGCTGGAAGCCAGAAGCTCCGGGAGCAGCTGCAGAACCAGAAGAGCCTAAAGAAGGTCTGAAGACATGAAGAAACTCAAGAGCTCGACAAGAGTGAACCTTTCCTCTCTCCCACTTTCTCCCACTTTCACCCACTCACATAGGCTTAGGGCATTGATCTCCATGTGATTACCTTCTCCTCCTAAGTACTGTCTCCTTTCATACCACTAATTTCTCTTGGTTTTTCTCCTACCTGCCTGACTGCTCCTTCCCAGTCTCTTTTGTAGGATCTTCATGTCATACACGCTATGTATATCCCCCAAGGCTCTGTCCTGGGCTTCTCTTTTTTTAAAAATTAATTTTTTTCGAATAACGAACATTTTCTTTTCCTCTCATTTCTGAACTTCCACACCCCTGGGAGAAAAAAATAAAGAAAAATAAAATCCTTGGATCAAATATGCGTGATTAAGGAAAATAAATTCTCACATTAGTCATGTCCAAAAAATTATATATGTCTCATTCTGCGCTATCACCTTTCTGTCAGGAAGTATATAGGTTGTTTCATCATTGAGCCTCTGAAATAGTGATTGATCAGAGTTCTTAAGTCTTTCAAAGTTGTTTATCTTTACAATGTTATTTTTGTCCTATAAAGTTGTTCTCCTGGTTCTGCTCACTTCACTGTGCATCAGTTCCTACAAGTCTTCGTGGTTTCTCTGAAGCCATCCTTTTCATTATTTCTTATAGCATCTTCTAGCATTTCTTATAGTATTCAATTACATCCATAGACTATAATTTATTCAATCATTCTCTATTTGCTGGGCACTCTTTGATTTCTAGTTCTTTGCCACTACAGAAAGTATTATGAACATTTTGTGTATATGAGTCCTTTTCCTCTTTCTTTGATCTCTTTGGCGCGTAGGCCTAGCTGAGGTATCAAAGGGTCATACCCAGTTTAGTGACTTTGGGCATAGTTCCTAAATGCCACAATGGCTATACCAGTTCACTTCTCTACCAACAATGCATTAATGTTCTTGTTTTCCCACAATCTCTCCAACATTTGTAATTTTTTTAAATCAAGTTTGCCAACCTGATCAGGGTTTGAATCGGAGTCTCAGAGTTGTTTTAACTTGTATTTCCCCAATTATCAGTGATTTGGATCATTTTTTCATCAATTACTGATAGCTTGTACTTCTTCCTTTGAAAACTGCCTGTGCGTCTCTTTCGACTGTCAATTGAGGAACTACCTTCTTTCTTCTCTGTTTTCTCTCACTTCTCTCACACCAGCTCCCATGGGTTCAGTTATCGTCTCTGTGTACATAATTCCCAGATCTATATTTCTAGCCCTAGTCTCTCTCCTGAGCTCCAACCCCACACCACCAACTGCCTCTGGAACATCCACTTTCAAATGCCTAATGGGTAGCTGGTAATACGGAACTGGAGCCCAAGAGAGCTCCAAAAGGCAACATGTCTAAAAAAGGACTCACTGCCTTTCCCCTCAAATCCTCTCCTTTTCTTAACTTCCCTATTACTACAAGGACAGTGCATCCTCCCAGTTACCTAGGTTCTCAGTCTTGGTTCTCTTCTGTGACTCCTGATTCTCCCTTACTCCACATATCTGTCAGTTACCAGGTTTTATCATTTTTATTATCACAGTATCATATATATATATAATATATATACACACACATACATACACATACACATACATATACATACACACATATGTAGCCTTCTTTCCCACTCATGCAGTCACCATCTTAGTTCAGGTCCTTATCACCTTTCACTGGTGGTTCATTAGTTATGTCCAAATTGGTTTCCCTGTGTTGTCTTTCCTACTCCCAATCCATCCTCCACACATCTTCTAAAATGATTTTTCTTAAAGTGCAGGTCTGACTATGTCACCCCCTTACTACCCAGTGGCTTTCTTGGATCGAATATAACCTCTTCTATTTAGCATTCAAAACTCTTCACAATCTGCTCCTTTCCTGTCTTTCCAGTCTTTTTACACATTACTACTTCCCTACTCCTTGCTGTTCCACACGTGTGTAACACCAACAGAAAAACACAAGATTCAGGATGGCTCCATGGTAGGCGATCTGGGAATGGCCACTTTAAGCCCCTTATGCATGTGAAATTAAATCCCTCTTGCTTGGAATGTTATCCTTCCCCTCCTCTGCCTCTTAGAATTTCTGGTTTCCTTCAAGACTCAGATTGTAGATTGCCTTCTGCAGGAGACATTTTCTGATCTCCTCAGCTGCTAGTGCCTTTGCCTCTAATATCTCCTTTTTATGTATTATATATATATATATGTGTGTATATATATGTGTGTGTATATATGTGTGTGTATATATATGTGTATATATATAGTGTGTGTCCTCATATCTTTTTACGTATTTCGTGTCTGTGTGTGCCCGCGCGCATGTGTGTGCGTGTGTGTACTCTCTCTTACATTATTAGCATGTAAACTTCCTGAAGACAGGGAATGTTTCTGTTTTTCTTCTTGTCTCCCATGCTTAGCACAGGGCTTGGCACATAGTAAGTGCTTAATAAATAATAATGCCAGGTAGCATTTACACAGCTCTTTAACGTTTGCAAAAGACTCTTCACCTGTTGTCTCATTTGATCTTTACAACAAACCTATACTATTATTATCTATTATCTACATATCTATATATTAGCTATATAATATCTATATATCTATTATTATCACTCATTTTACAGATGAGGAAACTGAGACCAAGAGAGATTAAGTCACTCGCCCAGGGACACAGAGCTAGTAAATATCTGAGGCAAGATTCAAACTTAGGCTTTCCTGACTCCAAGGCTACTTTTCTAGCCACTAAATTACCTCTCTATCCCTGTAGAATAAATGCTTCTTGACTGGTGATTGATTGATACCAAGTCACTTCATGTCTTCCCTGTAAAGTGAGGGGGGCTTCGAAAGAATCACAGACAAGCAGGACAGCTTTGAAAGTTACATGCTGAATTTATTAATACTTAAAAAGAAAAGCAAGCCCTATATAATGGATGCACAGCTTCATCTCCTCCTGTTCTACAATATATGTGGAAATGATCATTTTATATGGTATTTGTTAGGTTCAGAATGGAAATAAAAATAAAAGAGGGGGCTGGACTAAATTACCTCTGAGGCCCCTTTTAGCTTGAAAACTATGATTCTATGTGAAGAGTCAAGGAAAGAAATAACTCTAATGCAAAATGAAATAGGATAAATGTGAAAGAGAAGGCCACACAAGATGCTGTGGGAGTTCAGGGGTGGGCAAGATCTCTTATAGCTAGGGGAATCAGGGAAAACTTCAGAAAGGAACACTGTTGGTGCTGAGGCAGGCTGGCTGAAGAAGGGACAAGCCCCTTTGCTCTAAAGCAGGGCTGTCCAACCTTAGGTTTTTATTGAAACAAAGACAGTATATTTTGATTTGCCATTTTAGTGAGAGCTCTGCGGTAGCTCAGCTTCCTTTACTAAAACATTTATGTAAATTTCTATGCTTGTAGGTGGGCCGCATTCTGGACAGCCCTGCTCTAAAGCAAGGGTTCTTTTCCCGAGGTAAACAGCCACGTGCCGCCCCCCCCCCCCAAGGCATCTATGAGCTTGTGTGGGGGAAAGATTACATCTTAATTTTCCCTAACCTTCCACTGATGTAGCATTTCCTTCAATGATTCAAAAACATTATTCTGAGAAAGGATCCTTAGACTTCACCAGACAGTCATAGGAGGGTCCATGATATTAAAAAGTTTTAAGAACCCCATTTGAAAGGATGGGATGGCATGAGTTTCAAGTGAGGTTGGATTTACCTCCATCACACAAACAATTTTCTTTCTGCTCCTCTTTCTTGGTCAGTGGGAAAGGCATGGTTGTGGGGAATTCCCACCTTCTCAATGATTTCCCCTTAATCTAAACCTATTCTTAGGGGACACAAGGGGTGAGGAGGGGGAGGTTCTGGCAGCCAAATAGTAGCTTTGGCAGTGGCTGCTAAGATGACCAGGAAGTAAGGCCTTTAGGGATGGAAAATTTCTTACTCTAAATATATAGTATGCCTTTTTCTGACTGAGATAGGAGCAAAATCATATTATAAATGAGGGATTTAGACACAATAATGTTTATATTAGGTGTGTATGAGGGGGATCCTCAGGTACGTAAACTGAGTCACCTGAAAAAGAACTTTTGAGTGACTGGGAAGACCAAAACTTCAAGAGTTATTAGCAGGATTGTAGAGCAGGCAAGAATGAGAAACAGTGCTGAAGATCTGAAAGGGGAGGAAAGAGAGGACCAGTTAAAGAAAATTCCTTTGAGTGAGAGGCCAAGGAACAATAATTCTCAGAATGTCATGGAGCTGTGTAAAGAAATCCGACAGAAAACACCTTGTCTCCGGGGAGTGTTTAGGCACTTGCTTGGACTGAAAGTCCATGTGTGAAACTAGGAGAAGAAACAAAGCAAATTGCATTAAGCTGAATTAAGTGATGAAGCTGGGCACCCACCTGTACCTTGAAAACCTGTATATCTTGCTCTATCTGGTGTTTCATTGTAGCATGAAAGTGTTCCTGGGGTTCTCCAAATTTACGCCTGCAGAGTGTAATCTCCGGGAGGTTCAGGGGTGTGTCTTGAGAGCCCATTATGAAATGTGCAGTGTGAGCATTCACACTTCAGAAATTGATAAACAAATCAGGGCTGATTTATTGTTTTGTTATTTCTAGATTTAAGAAAGTGGTGGATGAAATGTTCCCAAAAAAGCAGTTTAAACTTAAAATCGTGTGGTGTTTTTTTTGGAGGGGGGAGAGCCTGCAGTTAAACATTTACCAAAACACCCCTGCCTACCAAGTTCAAAACCAGCAACAGATTGAGTAGGCTGTGTGGCTATCATTGGAGGATCAGCCTAGTTAAGTGTGATAAGGTTTATCACTCATAGTTTGACCACAAGATAATCATCTTTTTTGGCCACAGGAACCCCTGAAAAAGCCACCGACAAGAGTGTGGAAGAATTATGATCTGTACCAATGTGGGGCACACCGATAAAATCATTGCTGTTTTGAAGTATTGACATATGTAGTTTGTGTCCTGAGATTTCCTCAGAACGGTCATAGTTTTTAATTTATTCAAGGCCAGGTGTCTCTCCACTACACTGTGCTGTCTCTCAAAGGTGAGTTTTGATGGTAGATTTGAAGGGAGAAAAAGCCCAAAACAGGGAATCTTGTTGGGTGTCTGGGTGCCACGGGAGAGGGCCAACTTGGGTCAGTGTAAGGAGGCTGGATGCTCAGAGGAGAGAAAGATGCTGCTGGGAAGGAGGTGTGAGGGAAAGGAGGACGGACAGAGAGTTGGGAAAAAAAATACTTATTTTACAATTTTGTTGCTGGTTAACTCTGCCTATGGCATTCAGGGGGAAAATGATAGGTAGGAAAATAATTGTACTGTATGATATTGTAAAATAATATTTAGCATTTATATAGTGTTTTAAGGTTTATAAGATACTGTTTAGGTGTTATCGCCTTGGATCCTCTCCACAACTCTGTGAAATAGGTGCTGTCATTATCCCCTTTTTATAGAAGAGGGATATAGGGCAGACAGAGGTTAAATGACATGCCCAGGGTCACACAGCTAGTAAACGTTTGAAGCAGCATTTGAACTCAAACCTTCCTGATTCTGGGTCCAACATTCTATCTACTGTGCCACCTGACACTATTAGGTGAGTAGTAAAATTGTCGCTACTATAGCAACTGGTTTCTTCCCCTGAGTGCAGACCATTCCCACTGACAACCCTATGCTTCTTCATTTCCCTGGGAACCACCCTGGGTCTTATACTCCTGGGTAGGTAAAGATGAGTCCAGAGGGCTGGGCTTATGGAATATAGCTTCAGAGCTGAAAGGGACCTTGGAAGTCATCTAGTTCAACTTCTTCATTTTACGAATGAGGAAACTGAGGCCTAAGATAGTTGAGGGACTTGTCCTAGGTCATATAGGTTGTAATTGGCAGAGCCAAGATTTGAACCAGGTGCTGACTCCAAAGCCCTTTCTAGTACATTATTCCAAAAAGATAAATGATTTAATTTTTTAAAAAATATATATGCCATAAAGGAAGAGAATTAGAGAATTTATATATATATATACATATATATATACATATATATATACATATACATAATATATACACACACATACATGTACATATACATATGCCATAAAAAATTGTTGTTGTTTATCTTTCGTTCTTGAAGGGGACCATGACATCAGGAAGGTGATGCCATGACATACAAGGAATTGGATTTAAGGCAGGGCTGTGCAAGGTCACTAGCCTCACTTTCTTCTCCAGAGCCATCTGTTTCAACAATCTGGCTAGTAGCTGCCATGGGGGTGTAAAACCAACAACTAGCTCACAGAATGCTGCAAGCCCAGGTTGTTTTGATCTGCTTTACTAAGGAAAGCAACCTTAAGGGGTTAAGGATCTTAAGGATCTTACTTTCATCCAGCACACAAATACCATTCACTTAGTTCAGGGGAAAAAGCCAGCACCTTGAACTTCAGAGCAAATACAAACAAATTACAAACATCAACAGACAGACCTTGTCTGATTCAGATCTCAATGCATAGTTACCAGAGTTTAACAAAGTCTAAACATCCAAGTTTACAAGCTGGAGAGCTCTTAACTACAGCTGCCTGGAGTTTCATATCAGCACACCGCCAAGAGTGAGAGCCCTAAGCAAATAGCTTTGTCTTCCCTTTTTATGCACTCTTTAGCCATCATCAAACATCATCTGAGGGACCAGAACTTAAGCTCTTACTATTGGCTCTGGTCTTAGCACCTCCCCCTAGGACCCAGAGGGCTTCATGCCCACATCAGCTTAGCACCTAATAGCTAAGGGTTTGGGGCCTACTTGGGAGCGAAGATATAATCAGACCTCTCTTCATGGGCCCCACCTGGAGCCCCACCTTAGTTACCAATTCACACCCACCCAGGCTTAGTACCTAATAGATAGGGGTTTGGGCCTGGGGCTTAGCACCTAATAAGACTCAATCAAAAACACTGAATTAATCAAAGGAAACAAAGGCCAAACTCTTCAAGGGCACTTGGTTGAATAAGTGCTAAGAGCCCATCTTGATCCCCAACATACCATCTGGGTCCTGGGGCCAGATATAGATCAGGACAACTGAAGATGGGCCCTGGCCACAGTAGGTGCTTTAATAAATGCTTTTTGACTACAAAGGAGGCAAGTTGCACAACCCTCTGGCTCAGTCCTGTTTCTGTACACACACACATACACACACACACACACACACACACACACACACACACACACAGATCAAGGGGACTCCGAAGAAAATCTTTTGGGTAGAAAAGGGGTTAAAGACATTTAGGTATTTTCATATACTCTAAACCAGAGATTCTTCACCTTCTTTTAAGCCCTGGACCCTTATGGCAGTCTGGTGAAGCCTATGGATCACTTCTCATGTTTTTAAATGCATTAAATAAAATATGTAATATTAAAAAGAAAACCAATTATATTAAAATAGTCATCAAATATTAAGAAAAAAAGTTCGTGAGCCCCAGGTTAAGAATGCTCTCAATTTGGCTTTGAGCAGTCTTCTATTTTCTGATATGTTATAGGCAGCCAGGCTAGCTGGTTCAGCAGCCACATACATCTTTGAAACACAGATTGCTATGAAGGAAGCAAAAAAAAAAGAAAGAAAAAAAAACTTCCTTCTGAGTTTTCAGTTTCCAGTAAGTCTCCACTTCAAGCACATGGATATAGTTTAAGCCCAAGAGCCTGGATCCGTGCTGGTGGACAGCGGTAGCAAGAAGGGATCAACATTGATTATAAAAGCCAATAAAGAAAGATGGCTAGAAAGAACCCTCTGGCTGGGAAAGTGACACAGCTTTTCTTCCTTCCATACCAGAAGCACAGCTACTCTTAGCCAGTGGCCTGCTCAATTGTTAGAATGCCCAAGTTGTCTAACTAAACCATATTAGAAAGACAGCCATAAAAAATTAGAGGAGAATAGAAAGTTATACCCTTTAAACTAGGGGTCAGCAAACTACAGCCTGTGGGTCAAATCAGGTCCTGTTTTTGTATGAGTTAAGCATGGTTTTTTTTTTTAGATTTTGAGGTAAAGTTTTATTGTATTTAAAAATATAAAAAAAAACATTCTCAGCAGGGGAGGAGCTTCAAAAACACATGGGAGAGGATTTGGCCCTCTTTCATAATTTGGTGACCCCCTGATTCAAGCTATGAATAGGGGATGAATTCACAATCAGTCATGAGATAGAAAAGATTATAAAACAAAACAGACAATCTCAATTATATAAAATGAAAAAGGCTTGTGCACAAGTAAAGTCAATGCAGCTAGAATTAGAAGAAAAAGTAGGTTGTGGGAAAAATCTTTACATTAAACATGTCGGACAAAAAAAACCACACCCAGAATCTACATGGAATTGACACAAATTTGTAAGACTAAAAGTCATTATTCAATAGAGAAGTAGCCAAAAGATATGAACATGAACAGTTTCCAAATGAAAAACACAGACTGTAAAAAAAAAAAACAAAACTGAAATTCTTTAGAATCACAAATACTCAGAGAAATGAAAATTAGAACAAGTCTGAGATTATTACTCTAGACCCATCAAATTAGCAAAGTTGATAGATAAAAGGATGGAAAAATTTGTTGCTGGAGAAGCCAGGAGAAGACAGGCAGGCTGATCTATTACTGGTGATACATATCTGATGGTTTGAATTATTCCAACTGTTCTGGGAAACCATTTGAAATTATGCAAGAAAAGTTTCTAAATTCTCCATACCCTTTAACCCAGAGAACTACTCTTGGGATCATGCCCTGAGGAGGTTCATGACGGCAAGAAAATGCCCATGTGTACAAAAATGTTCATAGAGTTATCTGTAATGACAAAAAGCTAGAAATAAAGTGCATGCCCAGTGATTGGGCAACAGGCAGAACAAGTTGCAGTATGGGAATGTAAGGGAATATTACTGCCCTGAGGAATGACGAAAATGGAGAATTCAGAGGAGCAAGGGGGAAAACTTGTGTGGAGTGATGCTGCGTGCAGAAAGCCGAGCCAGAAGAACAATATCCACAGTGGTTACAACATAAAACAGCACTAAGAAGCAAGCAGTTCAAATACCAGGGACAATTTTAGTACCACGCTGCCAAAGTTGAAGCAGCTATCTTTCCTTTCTGTTAACAATCGGTTGACGGCGAACGTGGAAGATGCTAAGTCCGATCAGTCACATTCATACTGGTGGGAGGTTTGGCTGGACCCTTTTCAAGGATGGACTTCTTGGGGGGGGGGTGGCTAGAGGAGATCTGGGTGCTAGTTCAGAAGTATCTGTCTTGTCAAAGCAAAATGTACTCCACTCACATATTTATGTATAATAGCTTTTTTTAATAAAAAAGACAGTTGATTTCTCTCCCCCCAAAAATGATAGTTTGGGGGTATTTTCAACTCTTTTAGGGTCATTGGTTTTGAGCTAGAACTAATCTCCTCATTGAGGATTGAAGAGCAACTTGAGGTCCAGAGAAGTTAAGATTTGCCCAACAAACATTTATTTGTTTATTTATAGGGCAGGTAGGCTGCAGAATGGATAGAGCACCAGATTCACCTTCCTGACATCAAATCTGGCCTCAGACACTTACTATCTGTGGGACGCTGGGCAAGTCACTTCACCCTGTTTGCCACAGTTTCCTCATCTGTACAATGAGCTGGAGAAAGAATCGGCAAACCACTCCAGTGTCTTTGCCAAGAAAACTCCAAATGGGGTTACAAAGAGTCAACCATGATGGAACTGAACTTATGGTAACAAAATGTATTGTCAAACCAAACAATTTACCACACTGGCTGCCTCTGAAAATATGTAACTCACAGCAGCTTGAGTTTATCAACTCTCAAATGAGATATTGGGGGGGGGTACTTAGCAGAGTGCCTGGCACATAGTAGGCACTCTATAAATGTTTATTCCTTTCCTTTTACCTTTTCTTTTTTACTTTTTTTTTGGCAGGGCAATTGGGGTTAAGTGACTTGCCCAAGGTCACACAGCTAATACGGTGTCCAGTGTCTGAGGTCATATTTGAACTCAGGTCCTCCTGACTCCAAGGCCGCTGCTCTACTCACTGCACCACCTAGCTGCCTCCCCCACCCCCCTTTTCCCTTTTCTTTCAGGAGATGGGTAGCATGCTTCATCACTAGCCTTTTGGAATTGTGGCTGGTCATTGCATCGATCAGAGATCTTAAGTCTTTCCAAGTTGCTCGTCTTTCCAGTGTTATTGTATAAATTGCTCTGGCTCTGCCTTCTTCATTCTACATCAATTTCTTTTCTTAAATTAAGTTAAAATTTTCAATGAATAAAATCCATCTTTCTTCCCTCTTACCTCCCCCCTCCATTGAAAAAGGAAGAAAAACAAAACCCTTTAACAAACATTTATTAAGTACCTACTATGTACTTAATAGAGAGACAAAGACAAAAGTGAAACAGTCTCATTCCTTGAGGAGCTGATATTCTATCATGAGGGAAAACAGCAAAGCTTGGATGTAAACCCGGGGCCCCTCTCCACGGTACCACCCTGTATCACCACAGCCTGTCTTCCCTGAAGCAGGAGGAAAGGAGGCTCAGGCCAGCTATGCGCCTATGTAGTCCGAGCCCTTTCAGACAAATCATCCTCCCAGAGTCAAGCCAATTTTCCCTTCAATCTGTATTATTATTACTATTATTTTAAAAATAGAAGACAGACTCAGCATCAGTGTTTAAAATCCTTCCATAGGGGGAAACTAATGATAGTAATAAGCAATAATAACAGCCCTCTGCTTTTGCACTGCCCTCTTCCCTGGATCAATCTTAAGTGTGCTCAAGTATGATTAGCTTTGCCCTGAAAATGGAGAAACTGAGGCCAAAGAGTGTTTAAGTGGTCGACCCAAGGTTACTGAGTGAGCCAACCTCCACATTGCTCTAAACCTCAGCTTTTCCCGTTTCTGGACTGCAGTTTATTTTAACTTCTTCAATGTTTCTTCAGGGGAGAACCCTTAATGTGTTTCTGTTCAGGAGGATGGATGGGCTGAGCTCACCGTGGTCCTGATGCATGTATGTTCTTGGGAAAAAGGTTTATTCAGTGGACATAATGTTCTCATTTTTTCTTTATCTTCCTGTCTCCTAGTTGGGGGATGGGAATGGAGGAGAAGAGGAAAAATAAAGACTAGCTTTCCTGTGAGTGGAAAGGACATAAATGCAGCTTATAAATATGTAAGATGTCTTCTTTCCAGAGGACAATGAGCAGCCATGAGCTCCCCCTCAAGAGTCCGACGATTCCCAAAAGGCCAACAGCTTTTCTCCTGATGAAGGGAATTTTCTCAGATGGCATTTAATTTTTCTCCCTGTCATACAGTGTTACCCTCTTTTATGTTGCCTGAAGCTGCCATGCAAGGTATACATAACATTCCTTCTATACTCCAGGCAGATAAATACATTCGTTGCACACAGAATAAGGAATCAGGACAGCTAGCTGCTAGGAGACAGGAACTGGATTAGTGGGGAGGGATTTGGGGAGAGAAAGGGCAATAGACTGCAATGATAGTGGACAAGTTGATGGTGTGGGTGCCCAGCCTGGGTATCTGAGCCTTCCCCAGTATAGACTTGCCTTATAGCAGTGACATTCTTTCCTTTTCTTATCTTTCTTGTCTTTTTCTTTTAAGACTAAGTCTCCCCTTCTTGCTCAAACTGAAGGTATAAGGCTACTCATGAGCCCAGTCCTACTACTGGTTAGCATAGGAGCTTTAAACTGGGCCACTTTGCCCCTCCTTAGGCAGCTTAGTCGTCTCCTGCTTGCAGGGGCTTAATATATTTAAAAGGAACTTGGTGGGGAGAAAAAAAGAAAAAAAATGAACTAAGCGTAGATATTCCATTAGCATAGCCCACTTCATCTCGGAGATGCGAAACCCAAGAGATCTACTAGCTTCAGCTGCAGCCTCCCCAGTAGCTGAGATTGTAGGCCTGTGCTGCCACCCCCAACTAGCAATGACATTCTTCCATCTAGGTACTGCAATGGAAAGAATGCTGGGCATGGCGTCAGGAAGACCCAAGTTCAAAATTGATCTTGGATACTGCCTAGCTATGTGAGCCTCTGTTTGCCTCAGCTTCCTTATATGTAAAATGGAGATAGTAATAGCACCTACCTCCCAGGGTTGTGAGGATCAAATGAGATAATGATTTTAAAGCACTTAGCACAATGCTTGATACATAGTAAGTGCTATGTAAATATTACTACTACTACCACTACTACTACTACCACCACCACCACTACTACTACTACCACTACTACTATAGTTTTCCAAGAAGATCCCAGTTTGCTCAGTGAGGAGGTGGGACTGGAGACAGTGGGTCCAAGTTGGGTGCTTTTCAAGGTCCATTAAAGAAGAAAGTAGATGAAGCGCTTGCTTCGTGTTGGGGGTGGTTTGAAGTTTAGTATCAATAGAACTTCAGGGCCAAGCTCAGAAGGAAGGAAGCGCTGGTTCTAGTTAATATTCAAGAGCTCTCTCCTTTTCATCCTCTTGGAGATGGGCTGGACAGCCCAGTGGGTCAGTAAGCATTTATTAAGCACCTACTGTGTGCCAGGCACTGTGCTAAGCGTGGGAGATACAAAGAAAGGCAAAGACCATACCTCCTTTCAGCCTCACAGGGAAGATGACACGCAAATGACTATGTACAAACAAGTTACAGATTTTCCCTTAGGTCAGTTTCTCATTGACCTCTTTGTATGTAATAGAGACAGAACCAAGGGGACTCAGAATCAAACTACTTCCTCTCACTTATTCCCAACAGTTTAAGGGGGGTGGATTAAATGATCTTTAAGAACCTCCTCTGCCTCTAAATCTTATGATTGTGATCTACATGATAGAGGCAGGATGGCATAGTGGATAGCGAGCTGGCCTCCAAGCCAGGAAGACCTGGGTTCAGGTCTTGCCTCTGAGAATGGCTGTATGACACTGGACAAAATACCTAACATCTCAGTGCTCTGGGCAGTTCTCCAAGACTGATGCATTATACCTGTATTAAGACCTGCCTGTATCATGCAAATTATATAATATATAAATTTTATATTATTGTACAAATATCATAATATATAAACAATAAATATGCAAATGTGACACAAATATAATATAAATTTCCTATGGCTATACAAATATAATACATAAATGATAAATATGTAAATATGATGTTATAAATTTATACATCAATATATAATGTATTAATAACGCCATATATAATATGTATATAAATAATATATAATATATAAATATTGTGTATAAATATAATATAAATTGTATAATATTTAGGATTTAGAGGGCCTTAAAGATAATTTAATCTACTCTTCTTATTTTATAAAGGGGGAAACTGAGACCCAGAGATATTGGTAATAAAGGAGAGGAAGTAATTTGATTCTGAGTCTTTGGTCTTGTTTCTATCACATAGAGGTCAAGTTTCAGGGAAGTTGCTGAGGTCCGTGGGTAGAGGGGGTTTCCTCATTTGGCACTTTGCTATACTAATAAAATCACAGGTCCAGTTCCTAGGCCTTGTATTGTTGTTGGTCAGTTGTGTCCGACTCTTTGTGACCTCATGGACCATACTGTCTATGGGGTTTGCTTGGCAAAGATACTGCAGTGGTTATGCCTTATATACATTAAAGTTATCCCTTCTACCTTGGAGTGGAAGGGATCCACCTCCCTCCCATCTTGGAGGCTAGGGGTGTGGTGTTCCCACAATCTAGAAAATCCATGTAAAATGTTTTGGCTCTCTCTTTGTACTAGAGAAGAACTATGAATTATTATGGTATTAAAAGATAAAATATGTTGATATCATACAATAATCTACATATATTTTATTCATTTCTGAGTTTCTAAACTTTTTCTGTGTCATCTACTGGCCTTTCAGCGTCAACTGTGGCTTCCACAAGACTCCCCCCAAATTCCTAATTTCTTATGCTAACACATAATATATCAAAACTGCGATGGGGAAAGTCATGATATGGAAGGGATAACTGTAGTTCATTTTATTCTCTGATGCAGGGAGGTGGGAGTGGACATGCAGATGGAGGTAGGTTGAGTGACTAATGAATATCTATAAGAACTTCTCAGTTCTAGAATGATGGCAGTAGGAAAAAAAAGTTGGAATTTGGATTCAGAAGACAAATCTCAACTCTGCTACTTAAAGCTATTTACCCTGTGGGAATGATACCCTCTCATTGGCACTTGGTTTGCTTATCTATAAAATGGAGGGATTATCCTAAATCACTGATGTCAAACTCAAATAGGAAGGAATTAAACCATACATAAGGATTCCTGCAGGCACATTTTGACTTAGAAAACCACATATTAGCATTATCTATGTTTTATTGTATTTTTATTGTATTGTATTTTTACTTATTTTGTTAAATATTTCCCAATTGAATTTTAATCTGTTTTGAGCTGTACTCAGGAATGTTGTGGACCTCATGCAGCCAGCGGGCTGCCTGTTTGACACCCCTCACCTTGATTATCTCTAAGGTTCCTACCAGATTTAAATCGTGTCTCAGGTTGTATAGTGGAAACAGCTGAAATAAAATTTGGAGTCAAAGGAATGAGGTCCAAGTCTTGGCTTTCCTATTTACTGGTTGTATGACTGGCTAAGTCAGTTAACTTTCCTAGCTTCAGTTTCCCCCTCTTTAAAATGGGAGTTTTAATGCCTGTACCTACCTCAAGATTAATCATGAGAATGTATTTCTTAGGTTTTAGTTTTTAAGAAACAAAGATTTGTAGTCAGTTGATCTATTTACAGGTCTTATTGATAGTATGCAAAGCACTCAGACATATTTACTTATATAAGCAGAGCAGCAGAAGACATGTGTGTCCTCTGCCTCACTGCAATCCCAGGCCCCTGCTTGGACTTGATTTGGGGAATGAAGCCACACACCCACACAGCTGAATCGCAGGTAACTAACTCTGCTCACACCTGTTCCATGACTTTGTGAGTAGATTCTCGATAGCCTAATGACATTAGCTGAGGCGTCCAGGAGGAGCTGAAGTTCCAGCCTACATGAATATAATCTAGCCACCTTGGAACACTCTAATCATGCGTAGGTCACATGAAGCTAAACATAGAGTTTGGTAGAATTCCTTTGGAATCAGAACCTGTATGCATGAATATTCATTAGTCATTTTGCCTGTCTTCACCTGCATGTCTCCCTCTAAGTGAAGAAACTGATTTGAATAGTCTGCATCAGAGGATAAAATAAGATATATATTTAAATAAAATAAGATTTATATATAAATAAAATAAGATATATAATATAAAATAAGATATGTAATAAAATATAGGTGTGCATCATGTTATATAATATATAATAAAATATATGCGTATATATTGTATAATATGTCATATGTATCATAATATAATATATTAACATTATACAGGGTGTCCCAAAAATGTTAATGCAGTTTTAAGCTATTGAAGCTTAAAATTTAAACTTTCTGTTACAAGATACCCTTCATTATGGAGCAAACAAACTGACATGCAGAATTTCACTACCATGAAACTGAAAGATCTCAATTTTTAAAAGTTTTAAGTTATATTGAGGCTTAAAGTTGCACTAACACTTTTGAAATACCCTGTATATAGTATAATCAGAGTGAGAGAGGGTCCTTGGAGATCATTTAATTCCACCACCCCCACTGTATAAAGGGGGGGAGTCAGAGGCACAGGTTGGGGGGATGGGTTTTGTTCCAGGTCACAAAGCAAGGGAGTAGGAGAGCTGAGATTCCAACTCAGGTTCACTGTAACCCTTCTAGGCCTTAGTCCCTGCATCTGTACAATGAGAGGGTTGGACTGGATGACCTCTGCATTTCCTTCTAGCTTTAAATCGATGATCTCCTGACTCCCTGACTCCAAATGGAGTGTTCTTTATATTACACTCCATCACCTTTCTTGTGAGTCAATGATACCCCTTTCCTCCCCCTTAGCTGGGAGTTGAGTCAATATGTGCCCTATGTGCCTAAAATCCAACTGAGTGTTCCTATCATTCTTGTTAATTAGATGACATAGGCAGGAACTGCTTTGCATAGCAAAAGGGTAGTGGTGGTGATGGTGAATGGATTCCCATCTTGTTTTTTTTTAATTAAATTTTTAAAAATTAAATTAAAATTTTGTATTAAAAACATTACTTTTCTCCTTCCTACCTCACCTAATTTAAAAGAAAAAAACCCAAAACACTTATAACAAATATGCCTAGATAAGCAAAATAAATTTCCACATCGTCCACGTCTAAGAATGTATGTTGACATCTCCATCTTAAATTCAACACCTCTCTGTCAAGTATGGAGTGATGTTGATGCTTTTTGGTTCAAGACACCATAGAGGTTGGTAAATAACTTATCTTCCAGATAAGTATCATGTCTCCCCTTTATATGGCACCTAGTACATGACTTGCGTTCAGTACCTGGATAGTGTTGTTAATACTTCATTTGGCGAGTATTTACTGAGTACCTACTGTTGCTCATCCATTCAACAATACAGGGTCTTCTCAAAGTCTTAATTCACTTTACTGTACTAAGACTTTGGGGAGACCCTGCATCTTCTGTGTGCCCAGACCTAGCTGCTAACTGTGGGGTGCTAGCTGCTCTGAGACCACAAACAAATATAACAACACCACATTTAGATGGCACTTTATAGTTTACAAAGCGTTTTGTGCTTTTCATCCCATTTATGTCGCACACCAACCCTAAGAATTATGTAGTGCAAATATGATCATTTCCATTTTACTAATGAGGAAACCAAGGCACAGAGCAGTGACAAGACTTGTCTGTGATCACAAAGCTAGAAACAGAACTGGAACTCAGTTAAAAAGTGATCTTGCTTTGTTTGTGGCTACCCAGAAGAATTGGTTAGCTGTTAAGAGCAGGAAAAAAAACGGCATCCTTAGGGTGTCCAACTTGTGTGAGACAAAGACTGCGTAGCTCAATGAGTGGGATGTTGCCGTTGCATTTTTTTTCAATGCTTTGAATTCCCTCACTTTAACTCTCCTGGTTAGCATATACTAATAGGTCTGAATCTCGTAGTAGAGAAATTCTGCATGTCAATTTGCTCCAGATTGAAGGGTATTTTGTAATAGAAGGCAGTATTATGTAATGGATAGAATAATGGTCCCAAAGTCTGGAAGACCTGAGTTCAGATCTCTACTCTGAGACATACTGGCTGTGTCACCCTATTTTATCACTGCGGAATGTTAGACCTAGAAAGAAACTCAGAAGTCATCTAGTACGACCCAGCCCCTTAACTTGGCAAATAAGAAAACGGAGAGACCAGAGAAGGGGAAGTGAGTCGTCCAAGGTCACTCAGCTAGTAAAGCACCACACCAGGATTTAGCCGACGAAATGCAGAGCATTTGTAATGCTTATTAGTAAATCAATAGTAACAGTCACTAAAACACCCACAAAGTCTGACCAGTTTACACCGTACAGAACAAACAGTTATAGCAGCAGCCTTATACTCAAGGCTTTCATTCCAGGGTTGCACAAAGCAGACCAACAGGCCCCCGGAAGACTTGCAAAGGCCCTTCTCCGGCTCCCGTCTGTAGGCTTGGGGGTAAATGACATCAGAGTAGCATAAATGGAAATCATTTTCCCTCACCGAAACAGATGGCTTCTTGGTGCAAACCTCAAGCCTTTGTAAAAGTTTTAAGCCTGAAATTTGCACTCAAATGCTGGTAGTTTCAATAAATGTTTTGCTTCTATTTCTTCTCTGATCACTAGGAAGTCAACCCAGGGAAGAGAAATTCATATGATTTTGAAGAGGAGGAACTAATCCACATGTTGGGCCCACACAGACTCCATCTATACTTGTATTTCCCATAGAGAAGGGATTGCTCAATAATAGCCTTTCATTCACCCATCTGTTCATTCATTTCAATGAGTTAATTTCACCAGGCACTGTGCTAAGTCCCAGGCATACAAAGACAAAAGCACCGTCTTGCCCTCAAAGAGCTCACGTTCCATCGGAGAAGGAACAAGGTGTGCTCAGATTCATGAAGAGAATGTGGGTTTGCAGCCAAGCCTGCAGCATTGTATATACAGCTGTATATGTGGAAGGGGACTTGACTACAGACTGGCAGAGACTACGGATTGGTGTAAAAGGGACAAAGTTGGGAGCAGAGTTCCTTGGGAGAAAGATGCATGGATTCCTGAGAATCTTTAGATGAAAGGCACGTGGACAGAGGAAACTCTAGTCCAGGAATGAGGAACCTGCAGCCTCGACACCACGTGTGGCCTTCTAGGTCCTTGGATGCGGCCTTTTGACTGACTCCAAGTTTTACAGAACAAATCCTTTTATTAAGGGGATTTGTTCTGTGAAGTTTGGATTCAGTCAAAGCCCTGCACTTGAGGACCTAGAAGGACACATGTGGCATTGAGGCTGCAGGTTCCCCACCCCTGTATCTAAAAAGATCTGTCCATGCTACTGGCAAGCCATGTCTATACATTTAGGCAACCCGTTTGGGCACGTATCTTTCATCAATATATCCAAATAAATACAAAGTTATTAGGAAAGGGGACTAACAAGTAGGGAGATTCAGAAAGGCCTTGTGTATGAGATGGTTGAATCTCCAGGCCTTGAGGGAAGGTAGGGATTTTAGAAGGCGGGGTGAGGAGAGAGTGCGTTCCAGGTGCAGAGTCAGGAAAGGGAATGTTTATGGGGAACAAGAAGAAGCCCTCATACTCATAGCATAGATCTGAAAAAAAGTTTTTGGAAACATCTCTACAATCCCAGCTGCTCCTGCTCAGGATACAGCAATGAGCAGTTTATATGGGCCCCAGACTCTTTGCAGGCCAAAATCTCCCACCTCCACAACAGTGGATTCATTCGTAAAATATCTGAGTCATTAGTCCTCAAATGTTTTCTTTTGCAGAAAGTATGCTCACAGTTAAGATGCTCCAGTGTGGGAAACTGTACCACCCTGTAACGCCTCACTTGCCAAGGTCAATACAGCCCCAGTATCTCCCAACCAGGCCATGCTGTCAAGGCAGCTGTCGCTTCCTTATCATCACCGCTAAGCCCCCCAAACAAACTCCAGCCAAACTCAGAAACAGTCCCACCTGCTTCTCAGTTTGTTTAAAAAAGAAAGAAAGTAAGTAAGATGAGCAAAAACTCTCCCTGGAAGGGAAAGATAAGGCCTTGGATACGCCAGAATGATGCCTGCTGGAAAGAAATCTCTTTTAAACCCGTGCAAGAGAGCTTTCAGCTTGTGGGCTATTTTTCAGCTCTTTTCAAGTTTGTAGTTGGCTGAAGACATGTGAAACAAATTGGATAGCAGCTCAGCTCCCGGCACTGATGGGACACAGTTTCTCCCTGGCTGCCCTTGGCAATATGCTTTTCCAGAGCAAGCTGCGGATGCGGGTGGGCGAGTGGATGCCAAGCCAACCAGGGCATGCATGGTGCCTTGAGAAAGGTCTGGAGGCTCTGGTGAGGCAAGAAACTTCCATCCTCCCGCTTCTCATCTGCCTTCCCCCCAACTCCCCAAGGTTCCCCCTGGCTCAGCCTCTCAGGGGCCAGGCCCACCAAGCTGACATCTTCAACAAAGCCCAGTAGATTATATTTTGAGCCTGGGCCATTGTTAGGCTGTGTTTTTCAACCCTTCTGTTTTGTTTTAAGTGCAGCAATGGGGCCCCCAAACAGTTTCAGAAAATTGTTCACTTTCAGTGTTTTATTGGCATGTGGAAATGGTTTTGTCTGGTTTTTAAGTCTGGCTGATTGCTAACCACTCCTCTTTCCACCCCCCACCCCCATTTCCACCATCCTGCCCACTCACAGAAAAGAGGCTGACAACTGCTAACATATAGCACAGCCTAAGCTTAATCACCCTTGTCTCTGTTGTGGCTCTCTTGTTGGGAGACATACTGGCGGGTTTCCTTTTCCTACATGTAGTCATAGAATAAATTGTTATTTTGGATACAAACGTCTTCTCTCTCTCTCTCTCCCTCTCTCTCTCTCTCTCTCTCTCTCTCTCCTTTTCTCCCTCTCTCTTTCTCATTCTTTCTCTCTTCTTTTTCCTTTCTTTCCTTTCTCTTGCTCTCTTTTCTTTCTTTCTCTTTCTTCCTTTCTCCCTTCCCTTCTCCCTCTCTCCTTCCTTCCTTCATTCATTCATTCCTTCCCTCCTACCTTTCTGCCCAAGACCCTTTGCACTCTTGGCATATATAGTCTGGTACTCTGACCTAAGATTATCACCTCCTCCAAAAGAAAGCATTTGCTATTTCAGTTTAAATCCTCTATCTGGCTTTGCTTTCCCATCAAGCTGAGCCCCGTGAAAGCTTATCCGGGAAGGCCCTTGGAGATCATTTATTGTTGTCTCCTCTCAGAGAATGTCAGTTCCTTGAATGCAGGTGCTTGATTTTTGTTTTTGTATCCCTAGCCACCTGCACGGTCTCTGGCACACAGCAGGCACTTAACAAATGAGTAGTGATTGATTCCTCTGGCCTAACTTTCTTATTAGACTGAGGCAGAACCTGAATCTGGACCATGGAAATAATCCATCTGCTCAGGGTCCTGTGGCTTCTAAGAAGCTGAGCAGGGGCAAGAATCCAGATTCTCTGACCCTCCATCCAGGGCTGTTTCCTGTCACTGTGAGGCCAGTGTGCAGGAGCTTCAGAACAGCAGGAGCAACAACAGATAGCTAGCATTTTTATAGCGCTTTAAGGCTTGCAAAGCTCTAGACAAGTTATCTCATTTAATTTTCGCAATGTCTCTGTGAGGGCAATGCTATGTTTATTCCCATTTTGCAGATGAGAATACTGTGGCTGAGAGAAATTATGTGACTCGTTCAGGGTCATACAGCTAGAAAATATCTGAGGCAGAATTTAAATCCCAGTCTTCCTGACTCCAAGGCCAGCTCTTTGTCCAGTATGCCACCTGGCTACCTCCTTAAGACCTTGTATTAAGAAGGAAAAATAATGGAGAATCAGGAGATTACTCAATTTGCCAGACTGGGGCTCTTCTCATGCAGCCAATCATATACTTTGGCTCCTTTTTTTTTTTGGAAGGCAATTGGGGTTAAGTGACTTGCCCAGGATCACACAGCTAGTAAGGATCTGAGGATGGATTTGAACTCAGGTCCTCCTGACTCCAGGGCTGGTGCTCTATCCACTGTGCCTCCTAGCTGCCCCTGTCTGGCTCCTTTCTGAGAGAACTACGCCTTGCTGAAATGACACAAGGAATTCCTGCTCCATCTCTTGACTCTGGGCATTTTCACTGACTGTCTTCCCATACCTGGAACTCTCTCCCTCCTCACTTCTGCCTCTTATCCTCCCTAGCTTCCTTTAAGTTCCAGCTTCTACAAGGAGCCTTCCCCAATGCCCCTCAGTGCTCCTGTCTTCCCTTTGGGATTATCTCCAATTTATTCTGTATATTTTGTTTGTATTTAGTTACTTGCAGGTCATTTCCCCCGTTATACGGTGACCTTCTGAGCAGGGACTGGTTTTTGCCTTTCTTTGTATCCCTAGAGCTTAGCATGGTACCCGGCACATGGTAGATGCTTAATAAATGAGCACTGACACATTGGCTCGACCTAACCAAGGTCACACAACTAGTAAGTGCCTGAGTCAAAATTTGAACTCAGGTCTTCCTGGATCGAAGCCCAGCCCTCTATCCACTGCACCACTTTTTCTCAGAACCTAACACCCCACTTGTTCCAGGATGAAAAGAACCCTAGCTTGGGCCCCCATTGCCTTTTTGCCAGGGCTCTTACAATCACGTCCTAAATGGTTTCTCGGCCTCCAGTCTTTCTGCTCATCAATCCATCTTCTACACGACTGCCAAGGCAATATTCTTAAAACCCAAGTCTGACTATGCTGAAGAAGCACCCTCTTAACTTGAGGCTAAAAATACAAATTCCTCTGTTTGTCTTTTAAAGTCCTTCACAATCTGTCTTCCCTCTACTTTCCAGACTTATTATGCAGTATCCTCTTTCACACAGTTTGCATTCCCGCCAAACAGGCCTACTCACTGTCCCTGCTATATGACCTTCTGTTGCTCTCACACATTTCTCTGGGCCTTTCTTTGTCCAAACTGTCCTCCTAGGCCTGGAACACCGCTCCTCTCTACTGGTCACTTGGAAACCCTGGCTCCCTTTGAGACAGAACTCAAGTGCTGTCTCCTGATTCTCCTAATGGATAGTAATCTGCTCCTCACCCAAAGTACTTTGTATTTATTTTCTATATGTCTTGTGTTTACTTCTCTGCCATACATGTTATATTGTGCCAGAACACAAGGTCCTCGAGGCCAGAGACGATTTCATTTTTTACTTTATCCTCAGTACCTAAAACGGTGCTTGGCATGTAGTAGATGTGAAATTAATGCTTGTTGAAGAAATGAGTAAATAAGTGGATGAAAGAGTGCATGAATGAAAAGGCAGTGATAGAAATAAGGGAGGAACTGCCCAGGAATACAGTTCTGGAACCTCTGTCTTCAGTCTGCAAACCACTGAAGAATGTAAAAGTTCATCAGCTAGTGGCCAGTCCTCAGGTGCTAAGTCTCTGTCAACTGAGTGTGATTGGTTAGAATATAAGCTCTTTGAGGACAAGGCCTGTCTTGCTTGCTTGTATTTGTATCCCCAGAATTTAGCATAGCTTCCACCACACAGTAAGCATGTGATAAAAGCTCTATCTAGCATCCATCCCTCCCTCCCATCCATCCATCTGTCCATCCGTCCATCCATCCACCAGTCTGTCCATCCATCCGTCCATCCATCCATCCATCCATCCATCCATCCATCCATCCATCCATCCATCCATCCATCCATCTGTCTATCTGCCATCTATTTGTCTCTCTCTATCATCCATTCACCTCTCTATGTATCTATCTGTCATCTATCTACCTTTATCTATCTATCCATCATCCATTTATCTATCATCCATCTTTCTATCTCTATCTTTTGTCCCTCCATCTTCCTGTCTCTCTATCTGTCCATCATCCATCCATTTATCCTCTTTCTCTCTACCTAATCTATCAGTCTGTATTTCTGTCCATCTTTCTATCTATCCATCCATTTGTTTGTCTGTCTGTTTATTTCGCTGGCAATATATCCGTTTATTTGTCTGCCTACTTGCACCCCTTTCAACTCCACAGAGTCTGCCAGATCTTATGCTCTGCTGAGAGAGACAAGAAGCTAACATAAGTTTTACTGAACTGTTATACTTCATTACAAGAGACCTCTATGAAATGGGAATAATCTGTGCATGCTTGTCATAGAAAAACAAAACATGTCAATAAAACTTTGAAAAGAAAAAGAAGAGAAAACCTAGGATCATCTCTGCACTACAGTGAGGCTTCCAAGAAGGACCTCGATAAAAATAGAGAACTGCCTTCGTCCTTGGTTTTCAAAGAGAACCAATGACATCATAGGTACAGTGACATCATGGGATAAGATAATGGATGATGGGTAATGGCTTGACTTGCCGTGAATTGGATTTAAGTGAGGCAGAGCTGGCAAAGTCATCAGCCTCACTCTCTCTTCCAGAGTCATCAAAGTCCAGGGGCAAAACAAATGTCAAGATGACTTGGTGATGATAAATAAATGTAACTTTTATTGACAGTAATACTAGGATTCTTCCTTCCCTCCATCCCACCTCCCCAGCCTTTCCACCTTCTTATTCATCATTTACAACTAGCTTAAATCCCACCTTCTCCAGGAAGCCTTTCCGGGCTACCCCATCCCACCCCACCCCATTTACAGGTAGATAAATACATTCCTTGCACTTGGAATAAGGAATTTGGACTACTGTCTGCTAGGAGACAGGTGAGGGATTTGGGAATTTGCACCCTTTCCTAGAGTAATAATAATGATAATTACCATTCATAAAGCACTTTGAGGTTTGCATAAGCCTATCCCAGATGTCTTAGTGCAAGTTTAAGTTTTACTAGTTCAAAAGATTAAGCTTTAATAGTTTGAAACTCCACTAAGACATCTGGAGCACTATAGATTGCCTCATTTGATCTTCACAACAATCTTGTGAAATAGGTGCTGCAGTTGTCGTTATCTTCATTTTACAGATGAGGAAACTGAGGCTGGAAGAAGGTAAGTGAATTGGCACAAGGTCCCATAGCTCACAAGTGTCTCACAGTCTATACTGCTCATTTGTCACATATGATATACGAGCCTGACATTTGTTGCCTGACCTTGTATCTGTGTTCTCCTTTGTGCATGCCTGACCTCCCCAGCCTGATTATAAATGACATGTCTTCCATGTATTTGAGCTGCCCATAATGGGGACCTTAGATATATTAGATGGTGCCACTCATAACAGGAGAGGAAACGTGGTATGGGGGAAAGAGCTCTGGACTTGGAGGACCTGGGTTCAAATCCTGGATCAGCCTTTCACTAGCTGTGTGACCTTGAACAAGTAACTTATGCTCTCTAAATTTCATTGTCCTTGTTTGTAAAAGGAGGGAATTGGACAAGATGGTCTCTAAGAGCCCTTCCAGAGCTATGATCATATATGTGCCATAGAAGTATTTTTTTGAATATTATTTCCTGGATCTGTGCCTCTCTGCTAAGAAGGCCATGAATTTCCAGGTTTCCTCACGTATGTGAGGATGTATGTTTCTGATTTTTAACTATGGGGTGGCAGGTTGCGGATTTCTCTGTGTGTGTGTGTGTGTGTGTTAGAACTAGCCTCGATCTGCCCAAACCCAGCTTTGATGACTCCTGTTCCAATGGGTGAAGAACAGTGCAGTGCAGATAGGAGTCACCTGCTTCTATAATCAGTGGGTTAGAACCTTGTCCAGGGTCAGGGCAGCCTGATTGCTAATGCTCAGACTTCTGGCTCAGAAAATCCCTTAGATTAAATTCCATACTTGTGGGTTTATGTCTAACGCTGTCCCTAAGTTCTGAGGGGAAAGGTTATACATCTATCCATCCATCCATCCATCCATCCATCTATCTATCTATCTATCTATCTGTCTATCTAATCTATTAGTCTCTCTGTCTGATCATCTGTCTGTCTTTCTGTCATTTTCTCTGACCTTCAGACAGAGATGAACAACATAGAAAACTATAGAATCATATTTTACATTAGAAAAAAAGAACCACTCAAGCCCAGGGAGCCCAAAATACTTGCCAAGAGTTGTATACGTCTTGCTAATAGCAGAGCTATGACCCAAATCTGAACTCCTTTCCACTGTATCACCACATAAACATCCTGGTACCTTGGATTCTCCAGCCCGATGGCCCATCTGTAAATTGGCCAGTGCCACCATCCTCCCAGATATGCTGATGGGATGTGCCTAAACTAGCACTCTGAAGATGCCAATTACATTTAATTCAATTCCACAAACATTTTTTAGGTTTTAGTGTAAGCCCTCGGAGATTTAACATGATCTATTATCATCAGATGGGGCAGCTGGAGTGCTGAACTCATCTCCTTGAGTTCAAATCTAGACTTAGACACTTACTAGCTATGGGACCCTGGGCAAATTGCCTCAGTTTCTCCTAATCTGTAAAATGAGCTGGAAAAGGAAATGGTAAGCCACTCCAGTATCTTTGCCAAGAAAACCCCAAATGGGGTCACAAAAACCTTCTTCTCCCATCATCATCAGGGTTTCCTAGATCCAGCCCTAGCCTGACCCTAGACAAAATTGTGAAGAAGGCCAAGTTGACTTTCATTTCCCAACTTCTTCCCTACTCCTGAACCTTTTCTGTAGTGCCCTCAACCCCAGGGCCATTTAGTACTGAGCCATTCTGTGCCCCAAATGTTTCTTTCTCCTTTCTTCCCCATCAGAACTTACTATCCCATACCCCATGGGGTTCTGGATTTTTGCTAGGAGATAGTAGCTTAATCAAATAATCTTCGACAAACACGAGACCTGGGACTGTGTGATGGCGGTAGTGGTTGGCTGGTGGTCTTTACAAAGGTCAAGATATAGTCCCTGGAGAGTCTTTGGAGTATGGGAAGGGAGACAATCTCTGCCTCTGGGGCAGAAGTCAATGTATTTACTTCCCTTCTCCTTCTCCCCTTTATCCACCTCCAGAGAGAGAGCTGATGGAGTCTGACTGCAGATCAAAGCATATTATTTTTCACATTCTGGCTTTTTTTCATGTTTTTTTTTCCTTTGGGACTGTGTCTTTTATAATATGACTAATATGGTAATTTTTTTGCATGATTGAACGTGTATAACCTATATCAAATTGCTTACCATCTTAGGGAGGAGGGAGGTGAAGGAAGGAGAGAAAATTTGGAACTCAGAATTTTTAAAAAATGAATGTTAAAAATTGTCTTTATATGTAACTGGGGAAAAAGCATTTCTTAAAGAATGAATTTGAATTCAGGAAGACTTAGGTTCAAATGCTAGCTGTGACACTCCTTCCCCACTCCCCCCATTTAGGACCCTGTCACGTGATGTAGCCGAAGGAGCACTGGACTTGGAGGCAGGAAGGCCTGGTTTCAAATACTCCACTGCTTACTAGCTGTGTAATTCTGAGAAAATAAGTACATATAAACACACATGGGGGTAAATATAAAGTAAGCCTCCACAAAGTAGTTAAATGTGTGGTAGTTTTGGAAGAAGGTCACTAGGAAAGTCTAAGTTTCCTCATTTGTAAAAGGACATCATTGGACTTGATGGTCTTTAACTAAGGTCTCTTCCTGCTCTCAGTCTATGATTCTGCATTCCCCCTCCCCCCCAGGCCTTCTTGTGCTCCTCATAGCATAGAAAGACGGCAGAAGGGGGAGGAAGATTGGGATGCTGGGATGTCAGCCTCTGCTCCCTGACAGATCTGATCTCATCTCATATCTGACCAATCAATGGACCCAGGAAGGAGCCTCAGGTTCCAGTCCTGACTCTGCCATTAATGCTATTAATTAACTCACTGTGTGACCTTAGGCAAGTCACTCCCACTCCCTTGGCTGTAGATTCTTCTTCTGCAAAATAAGAGGTTTACACCAAATGATCATTGAAGATATTTCGTAGTTCTAAAATTTTATATTTATGATTCTCTACTAATGGCTTAATTAGGTAAAATGTAGCACCCCTCCTAGGTCAAATAATTAACTTTAACCCAGCTGTGATGAAGAAGAGGGCTGCTTTTATTTTTTATTCCCAGGACTTAACACAGTACCTGATACAGGGTAAATGCTTAATAAATGTTTGTTGACTGATTGATTGAAAGATCCCTTAAGTGTGATGATAAGGATGGAACTCCAGGGATCCAGGTAGGCAAATGATGGCGATATTTGGAGCCAAAGACCCTGCACACTCAAAGTGGTCATTGCCTCTACCTATAACCCACATCGCATTCTGTTTCTTCCTATTACTAATATTGGGAAGACCAAGGGAAATATTTTAGGTGGTAAATGCCTTAGAGGGCAGAAGTATATGTAACAACAATGCTTCTTGTAGCTACTGTGGAGGTGTAAGGCCAATTACACCAGCACACAGTGGGTCTGCTAGCACAGGTTCTTTGGTCTGCTTTTCTAAGGAAAGCAACTTTAAGGAGTTTATAATCTCACTTTAATTAAACATACATATATCATTCAGGGGAAAAAGTCAGCACCCTGAACTTCAGAGAAAACGCAAACAGAAATTACAAGCAGAAATTATATAAATAGGGGAAATAACACAAATCAGCAGACAGGGCTTCTAACTGTCTGTCCATAGCAATATATACATAGTTACCAGAGAGAGAAGCACCAACATCTGGTTTTTCAAAGCTGGGAGGGACTCCTTAACAGCTACTCAGAGTCTCATCTGGCCAAATCACATGAACATTCCTCCAATGAGTGAGCCCCCAAAGCAAAATGCTAACCTCAGAGTATATATACACTTCTTCAGGGTCAGAGGGCATCACAACCACTCGACTCAAACTCATGTGACTTAGGCTTTCTTATGACTTAAGTAGGTCATCAAAGACTCTCAATTCAATCAAAGACTTGATTAAAACAAAGGCAAGACTCAATCAAAGGCACTTGATCGCCATATTGCTGAGAAGCATTCCAAAAGAAAAAGCAATGAAAAGTCCCACTTTGCTTGCCATTACAGTATATCTCAGGGCATGGTTATATCCAGTGCTTTTGACTCCTCAAGTCAGGGCCTGATGGCCCATTTTGACAATCAAATGAGGGAATCCTAATAAAACATAAGCTCCTTGAGATCAGAAACATTTTTATCCTAAGAGTAGTGTTGAAAGCATATAGAAGCAGCTGGTTTTTTTTTTTTTATGGTGACGAAGGATTGGAAATTGAGGAGATGTCCATCGGCTGGGGAATCGCTGACCATGTTGTGATATATGGTTGTAATGCAATATTATTGTGCTATAAGAAATGATGAGCAGGCAGACTTTGGGAAAACCTGGCAAGACATATCAACGGACGTAAAGTGAAGTGAGCAGAATCAGGAAAACACTGTATGCAGTAACGACAATACCGTAAGAATGACCAGCAGTGAATGACTTAGTTATTCTCAGCAATACAACGATCTAAGATGATTTCGAAAGACTCATGATGAAAAATTTTATCCACCTCCAGAGAAAGAGCTGATGGAGTCTGACTGCAGATCAAAGCATATTATTTTCCACATTCTGGTTTTTTTTCATGTTTTTTTTCCCCTTTGGGACTGTGTCTCTTATAATATGACTAATATGGTAATTTTTTTGCATGATTGAGCATGCATAACGTATATTAAATTGCTTATCATCTCAGGGAGGAGGGAGGTGAGGGAAGGAGAGAGAATTTGGAACTCAAAACTTTTTTAAAATGATTGTTAAAAATTGTCTTTATATGTAACTGGGGGGAAAAGGCATTTTTTAAAAATGTATTTGAATTCAGGAAGACTTAGCTAGCTCTGATACTAGTTGTGTGACTGTAGGAAAATCACTTAACCCCTCTGAGTCTTAGGCAGCTGTTAGTTTATGAGTTATAGACAGATTAATATTTGTATTGCTGGAAGAAGTTCCCACACCAACAAAATCAGAGGTCTTTGGCACATTCTCAATGCCTTCCACATAGTAGGTATTTAATAAATATTTGTTGAATTGAAATGAATTTTTCTTTCCTTTCTCCTAATGCTTTACTTCAGTTGATATTTATGGGAATCAGCATTGAGTTGGCAACCCTTAGTCAGCTATATCCCAGTAAATTGGCGAAGATGACAAAAAATGGAAGTAGTAAACCTTAGAGGCATTGCGGAAAGTTGGGTCTTCTTATACATTGTTGGTGGAGTTGTGAATTGGACCAACCATTCTGAAAAACAATTCAGAATTATACTTAGAAAGTGACTAAAAATGTCCATACCTCTTTGACCCAGTGATCCCACTGCTAGGTATCTACTCCAAGGAGGTTCAAAGACGGAAAAAAGTACTTTTCGTAATAGTAAAGAATGGGAAACAAGGTAGCTGGCCATTGATTGGGGAATAGGGACTGGGTTAGGGATTGGACCTATGGATTCACTGGTATCAGAAACTCACAGATAAAGAGGTTCCCTTTACCAACGAAGAATGGCGCCTTTTCAGCAGCTTATACTCTCAAAGAATTGCCCATAGGACTAAAAATGAATACTACAGAGAAGTATGGGAAAACTTATATGAACTGATACAAAGTTAAATAAACAGAACCAGGGAAATGATATACATAAGGACTACAACAACATAAATGGAAAGAACAAACAAAAACCTCAAAACCAAATGCAGTATTGTTATAATGACCAGGCTTGGCTCCAAGGAAGGGATATGAGAATGCATCTTTCTCTCTGCTTTGCGGAAGTAGGGGGCTGTGGTTATGGAACTGCATATACCATAAGACTTGGCCAATGTTTGGGCTAGTTTTTGCTAATGCTTTTTTTTGCCCCTCTCTTTTTTATTCTTTGTAATAAGAGATGCCTCTTTGGCTAGGGGAGGAGAGAGAAGGCTGTATTAGAAAACAAAGGTGATGTAAAGGCAAAAGATATCAATAAAATTTAATTAAAAAAAAAGAAATTCAAAATGTCTTGGGAGAGGGGTCAGTATGTTCTGGGCCAATTCTGGAAACTGTCTGGGAAGGGGGCATGGCCTCAAAAGGAGGACATCACTGCAGGTTGTCAGCGCCTGGTCTGAAGTGCTCTGATCATTTCTTCTGGGCCATTCTTATTCAGTGGCTGCCACAGGCCCATTGCCCATGAGTCATTGCTTTAAACACCACTGGAAAGGACTATATAAAACCTAATTCCCATTCTGTGTGTAAGGACTTCACGTTAAAGTGCTGCCACCGAGTTTTTATTATTATTCAGCACTGGATGTATTGATTTTTTTTAAACATTCCTTTCCCCTAGCATTTTCTGCCCATCCAATTGCACTAAAAGGTTTAAGTCAACTCTCTGGCCCAGAAGGGGATTCTGTAACCTAGAATTCTGCCGTGGAGAAAGTAATTTGGCATGGGCAGAGCTGTGAGCAGCTCTGTGTCCTTTACTCTAAGGAGGTGCCCTTTACTCTAAGGAGGTGCCCTTGTACTTACTGCATCCAGGCATGAGCGGAGCTACCCCAGGGCCACTCAGGGCAGTTTGGAGGGCACTGGCCAATCAAGTAGGAGCTTTCATCCTCAGAAATCTGATGGGGTGGGGGGCTGGGGCAGGGGGAGAGTCTGAGAAGGGAGGTGGAGCCAAGAAAACAAGGCAGTGGGGTTTATAAATGAGGGAAAGAGGGAGGAGGGAAGGAAAGAAGGGAGAGAGGGAAGAAGGGAAGAAGGAAGGAAGGGGGGAGGAAGGAAGGAAGGGAGAGAGGAAGGAAGGAAGGAAGAAAAGGAGAGAGGGAGGAAGGAAGGAAGGAAGGAAGGGAGAGAGGGAGGGAGGAAGGAAGGAAGGGAGAGAGGGAGGGAGGAAGGAAGGAAGGGAGAGAGGGAGGGAGGAGGGAAAGAAGAAGGAAGGAAGGCATGGAAGGGAGGGCAGAAGGAAGGAAGGAATGTAGGAAGGAAGGAAGAAAGGGATAGAGGAAGGGAAAGATGGAAGGAAGGAAGAAAGAAAGGGAGGGAGGGAAGAAGGAAGGTAGGAGGGAAATAAGGAAGTAAGGATTCAGGGGCCTACAATGTGTCAGACACCATGCTAAGTGCTTTGCAAATATCTTATTTGATCTTCACAACAACCCTGTTGTGGTATTGTTGTTGAGGTAGGTGCTATTATTATCACCCCCATTTTACAGATGAGAAAACTGAGGCCCAGAGAGATTAAATGATGTATCCAAGGTGGCCCAGGTCATGATTTAGACTCATGCTCTTTGACTCCAGGATCAGTGTTCTTTCTACTGTACCATGCTAGGGAATTCACTAGGAACTGAGAGATTTAAGTGACTTGACCAAGGTCACACAGTCAACGTGCATCAGAGGCAGGTCTTGAACCCAGGCCTCGACTCCAAGTCTCTTTTGCTCCATTACCATGCTTCTTCTCACAACCACCTAGAAATCTATGTGGCCCAGTTGGCATACTGTTTTGTTGGTGCTCTGGGTGCCCTTCTTATGGGCAGCACACTTGAGCAGGTGTTCAGACAACTTTGTGAATAGTTCAAGGACAGCTTTATGACTTATCTAGAAGTTATGTAGGTTCAGCTCTGCTTTTAACTGGTTCATTGAGTGCTTCCCCCCTTTTAAATTTGGATTCTGGTCACAGTTCAGCAATATAATTAATTCTCCAGTTGGATGGGGGTTCAGCAAAGAATCCTGGCTCAGTCCAGTTTCCCGATCTCTCTTGGTTCAAGTCCCGCCTGAAAACAGAACCAGAATTTGCTTCATTTTTCATTACAACGGGTGTAGTGCCTGGGAAGACACTGACAACCAGACTAAGATCTAGTCCAGTTCAAGAATCTAACAAGCATTTATTAAGCACCGACTGAGTGCAAGGCACTGTGCTCAGGAGGAGGGATACAAAAATAAAACAAAGCCTTCAAGGAGCCCATGTCCTTCCAGGGTCTCCTGTGATGCTATGTAAATAGATAAGTATACAGGGTGATATGAGGAGGGAGAAAACTCTAACACCCTGGGGGAATCAGGAAAAGGAGGAGTTACCTGAGCTGAGCCTTGAAGGAAGCCTAGGAATTGTAAGCAGTGGCTATAAGGGGCAAGTGCATTCTAGGTATGGGGAGACGATCTGGGCAAAAAATCAGATGGAAAACCAAGTGCAGGGTGGCCACTGACTGGCTACGTGACCTTGGAGAAGATGTGGCTAGGTTTTCTCTATAAAGTGAAGGGATTGGAAGGGCTGCTTTCTAAGGTCCCTCCCAGCTCCATAGTTGATACTATAATCGTGAGATTCTATAATCAGCCAAGGTGGCAGAATGTCTGTGGGTGATGAATGAGAGGTTGAGACCTGGGAGTTGGGGAGGACAGGAGTCAGCAACTTCCCTTCCCTGTAGGCCCTGAGATACTTGAAGCTTATCCATTTAGAAAATATTCCACCCCATACCCAGATGCCTCCTCCACCAGCCTTTCAAATATGCAATTTCCCTAAGTTTCTCTAAGCAAAACACTGGCTCCACTTCCCCATGGAACCAAGCACTTAGGAAAATAAACTTAATTACTAGAGACGGGAGCCTCTACCACTCCAGAACCTGTTAATAGTTCTGGTCTCTTTATTCAGCATTAGGAGCATGACCCTATTACAAACCACGCTTGCTATGTTAATATGTTACCAGACCAATCACTCACATGAATATTTTATGTACATTTACTTGCTAAACTCCAGGAAAAGAAAAACCCCAAGACAAAATATGGACGCAAAGAAACAAAAAAAAAAAATGAAACTAGAAATTCCAGAGAAGAGTGGGACATTTTGCTTTTTAATAATGCCTGCCTTCTCAGTAGCTTTCTGCAAACAACGATCCTAAAGGACTTTATTATACCCATTTTACAGATGCTAACACTGTATGCCATTTTCATCTGGGAGCTCAAAGCACAGGCTGCAGCTTGATAAGCTCAGATTGGGTTGGTTGTCTGAGCAATTAGGCTTAATTTATACGTGGAGAAGGATACTCAGAGGAACTTTACGATATTCTACAAGTACTTACAAATGAGATACAAGAGAATCTGGGGGAAGGCATTAACAATACACTAACAACTAGAAAATCAATGAAGGCCCCACGTAGAAAATGGCACAAGCTAGAGATTCAAACATAATCCTGCTAAGAGGCAGAAGCTGGACTAAATCTGTGGTTCTCATTTAGTGGTTCTAGACCTCCACATTTGTGGCCCAAAGTGTTCATACTGAAAATTATTTATTGTTGCTTTAAGAAGGAAATGATTGGGGGCAGGCAGCTTGGTGGTGTAGCGGACTGAGCACTGGCCCTGGAGTCAGGAGCACCTGAGTTCAAATCTGGCCTCAGATGCTTACTAGCTGTGTGATCCTGAGCAAATCACTTGACCCTGTTTGCCTCAGTTTCCTCATCTGTAAAATGAACTGGAGAAAGAAACAGCAAACCACTCCAGTATCTCTGCCAAATGACCTCAAATGGGGTCATGAAGAGTTAGACATGACTGAATGGACTGAGTAACAACAAATAAAAGAAACCAGGGAGGTCAGTTGTCAAAACAGGAGGGAGAGTGTTTTAGGTTTGGGGGGCAGACAGAGAAAATGATCAGGGCTGAGAGATGGGTTGTTTTGTTCATGAAACAACCAGGAGGCAAGTGTCACTGGATCAAACAGTCTTGGAGTAAGGTGTAAGAAGAGTAGAAAGGTAGAAGGGAGCTAGGTTAGAAAGGGCTTTGAATGCCTAGCATAGGATTTTGTATTTGATCCTGGAGGTAATAGGGAGCCACAGCAGTTTAAGGAATATAAGAATATAAACTCCTTGCAAATAGAGATTTTCTCCTGGATTTTTTTTCTACAATGTTCCCTGCTGGGAAGCCTCATCTTCCCCTTCCCCCGTAGATTTTCAGCTTCCTTTTATGTCTTATATTCCTTCATAAGCTACTCGAGGGCAGGACTGTGTATCTGCTTATATTTGTATTACCAGCACTTAGTAATTGTTTATTGACTTGACTTAAGGGTTTTATATCTCCAATACCTGGCTCAGATCTCAGCACATAGTAAGCATTTGATGACAAAGATTAAAGGTGAATGTATAGATTTTTTGAGTCATTTGCATAGATAAGATAACTAAGTCCATGGGAGATAACCAAGTCCATGGGAGAGCATCAAGGGAGAGGATGCAGAGATGGAAGAGAAGAGGCCCCAAGGCAGAGCCTGGGAGACACCCATGGTTAAGGAGTGGGACTGGATGGTGAATGAGACCACAGGCAATGTCTGATGCCTCAGAGACATCAAGAAGAGTAAAGACCAAAAAAGAAGCTATTGGATAAAAAGATACTTTAGTGACTGGCTGGGCCATCTCGAGTTGTCCTGATCTATAGCTGGCCACTGGACCCAGATGGCTCTGGAGGAGGAAGTGAGGCTGGTGACCTTGCACAGCTCTCCCTCATTAAATCCAATTCACTTGCAAGTCATGGCATCATCTTTCTGATGTTATGGTCCTCTTCGAGAATGAAGGCCAAACCACATTTCAGTAATATTTCAATAATATAGTAGGGATGGAATCTCAAAAGAAATGTGAGATGAGCTAATTTAGAGACTCCACCCCACTTGTTCACACGGACTATTTGTGCCCAACCTGTGGTAGAGCTTGTATTGGTTTGATCAGCCACAGTTAGACACGCTGTAACTTGACTCTAACATAGTGATGTTATTTTGGTCCTGTTCAAGAATGAAGGACACCAACCAGCCAACCAACCAAACAACCAACCAAGGGATGGAAACCTCATTATAAAGGATGGTGAGGCAGTGGAGGCTGCCAGTGTAGACCACTCTTTCTAGGAGCTTGGTGGTGAATGGAAGGTGACAAATAGGACAAAAACTTGGGGAGGTGTACCCTGTACTCTGCAGACTGGTCTTCTCCCTATCTGTTGGCAATATTCACACATTCCCATTTTCAGGTCTTTGTACAAATGATTCCCCTTCATTTGGAGTAACTCCTTTCCTTCCCCACCACTACACCAGTGGACAGAGCACTGGACCTGGAGTCAGCAAAATTTGAGTTCAAATCCAGTCCCAGAAACTTACTAGACATGTGACTCTGGACAAGTCATTTACTCTCTGTCTGCCTCAGTTTCCTTATTCGTAAAATGAGCTGGAGAAGGAAATGTCAAACCGCTCCAGTATCTTTGCCAAAAAGCAACAAACAAACAAAAAACTCAAATGAGGTCACACGGTCCGACATGACTGAAAATTAACAATCCAGGGTTGTTGTGAGGGTAAAATGAGATGTTTATAAAGTGCTTTGTAAACCTTAAAATGCTATTTAAATGCTATTATTCTTTTTGTCATTACGCTTCCCCTCCCTTCATTTTCCTGAACCTTATCCTTCCTTCCAGGACCAGCTCAAATACTATCTCTTTCAATCCAACAAGCATTTATTAAGCCCCTGCTTTGTGCAAGGCATTGTGGGATATCTGGGTATACAAAGACCAAAAAAAAACCCAATAAACAAAAAAATTCCTTCTTTTGCCCTCAGGGGGCTTACATAGAACAAGTAAACAGATAAGTATACACTAGAAAAACTGAGGAGGAGGGAAAGAATATCAGTGACTAAAGCTTCTTTGCAATCTTCCCTCCATACACAAATCTCTCTCCTCAGAAGCCCTAGAGTAATTACTGTCTGTATTACTCACTGGACAGAGAGTTGCCTTGTGTTCTTTTTTTTTTTAAATTCTAATAATTTTTATATGATGTCTTTGTTTTTATAAAACTTAGATTTTTCTGTATCCTTCCTCCTCCTCCAGAAAATCATTCATTTTAATAAAGAAGAAAAAAAGTGAAAGTTTTGTAGAATCATTGTACGCACCATAATATTGACAAAGTCTGATTTCACATGCTGTGTTCTGCACTCATGGCCTCCTACCTTTCTGCAAAGGTAGGGGAGAGGTGTCTCCTCCTATCTCTTCTTTTGGGGCCAAGGTTGCTCGTTATAATCCTGCAGCATTCAATTTCAATTGTTTTGTTGTTGTTCTTTCTGCTTACATTGTTATAGTCTTGGTGTCTCTTATTTTCCTGCTTCCTTCACTTTGCATCAGTTGGCAGAAATCTTCCTATGCTTCTCTTGGTTTCTTACAGCACAATAATATTTCATTACCTGCATGTACCACAATATATTTAGTCATTCTTCAGTCAATGGGCATCTTCTTTGTCTCCAGTTCTTTGCCACTATAAAAAGTTCAGTTCTAAATATTGCCTCATCTTCTTAACTGTTTTTATGTGTGTATTATCTTGTCTTTTTTCTCCCCTTGCTCTGCTTCTGAGTCTCTGGACTTTGCCATTCTACCTTAGCTTTCTTCAGCAAATTCTCTCTGGGACTATGACTTTCCCACCCTGGAAGATCCCTCCTCTCCTCTGGCCCCTTTTTCTCATTCATTAGTTCCTCTCCAGAACCTCCATTTAGAGGCAAGGCCCTGGCGAGCCATCCTTCTTTTTTTTGCAAACACTGCCACTGTCTCTCTAGACTTTGCCACTGTTTCCCTCAACTCCCTTTCAGCTCCTTTTATCTGGTGTCTCCTCCATTAGATTGTAAACTCCTTGATGTCTTTCTTTATTCTTGTATTTTTAACCTTGGTGCTTAGCACAGTGCCTGGCACACAGTAAGTACTTAATAAATATTTCTTGACTTGTCTTTCTAATTAGGTTGAGAGTTTTAAGAGGGCAAGGATCATAGCATGGATTCCTTAGTATTCTTCATCATGTCACTAAATCAAGACTTACTGTTTGGTGACCATAGACCAGTTCATTTAAACAGATCTTGGAACTCATTGTAGATGGAGCGCCGTTTGTAGCCTCATGTGGAAGAGTGAAGTGAAGAAGGTCAGGTGGTGCATTGTAGTGCACAGAGAGATGGCCTTGGAGTTAGGAAGGCCTAGTGTTAAGTTGCACATGCTGGATGAGGGACACTGGACAGGTTACTTAATCTCTTAGGGCCTAGGCACCTCTCTTAATGCTGTAAATTGCAAAGCAGAAGCTAATCTGTTTGGTAGAGAGAGTCTTCTTACTGGGAATTCTCTAAATCAATGAAATTATAGGAGAGATGACAGAGAAAGGGGTTTAGATTAAGTTCATTGAATCACTGAATAATCACTTTGCAAATATTATCTCATTTGCCACTCACAGCAACCTTCTTACAGTTAAGAAAACTGAGGTTAAGTGACTTTCCCAGAATGACCCGGCTAGTATGTGTATGAGGCCAGAAGTAAACTCATTAGAACTTAAAGGGACCTTAAAGACCGTATAGTCCAACCTTTTCATTTTACACAGGAGGAAAGTGTGGCCCGGAGAGGTTAAGTGACTTGCCCAAGGTCACACAGCTAGTGGCAGAGCCAGGTCCAATACCTAATCTTTTAATATTTTTAATTTAATTTTTCAATGAACAAATATTTATTTTCTTCCCTACCCACCCCCAATTAAAAGAATTGCAAAACCTTTTGAAACAAATATGTGTAGTCAAAGAAAACAAATGACCACTTCGTATGCCAAAATATATATCTTATTCTGCATTTTTTAAGACAAACATTTATTATACACTTACTATGTGCTGGGTACTATGCTAAACATTTTCCAAATATCTCATTTGCAACTCATAACAACATTCTGAGGTAGGTGCTGTTATCGTCTGTATTTTATAGTTGAGAAAATTGAGGTTAAATGACCTTCCCAGGGTCATCCAACTAGCATGTGTCTGAGGCCAGATGTGAACTCGGGTCTTCCTGACTCCAAATCCAGGGCTCTCTCCCCGTCACCACTTAGATGCTTCTTATCTCGAAGAATCTATCACCTCATTGTCCTCAGGAATTAAGGCTGGCGGTTTCATTCATCAAAGTTATCTTTCGAAGTTGTTTGCCTTTACGTTATTGTTGGTATTGCACAGATTGTAGAACCCAGACTTCTCATCCGGAGTTTTTTGTCCTGTATCTCATTCCCTCTCCAAACTGTTGAACCAGAGAATCAGTATACAGAAACACATTTTTCCTCCGAGTTGCTTTTTCAGTGAATCTTTGGATGGAACCAATCTTTTAAAACAGACTGGCTGGATTCCCCTAAAGCTGGGCCCATAGCTAAAGTCCGCTGGAACTCATAACCTACTGTTGCTCCTTCTCTCTAAGAAGTTTTGAGAGTATAGTTTAGGACCTAAAGCTAAAATAAAATTAAATCGAATTTAAAAATAAAAAATAAAATGAAAATATAAGTTGCCCTTACAGGAACTTGTAGAGGCTCAATTGGACTTTAGGATCGTACCCGCAACCCTGATAAATTTGGACCAAATAATATGTGGTATGATATGTTATGATATGATATGTTATGATATGATATGATATGACATATTATGATATATTATGTTATATTATGTTATGTTGTGTTATGTTGTGTCATGCGTTATGTTGTGTCATAGTGTGTTATAGTGTGTTGTGTTGTATTATTGTATTGTATTATATTATATTATGTTATGTTATGTCATGTCATATCATATCATACTGTATCATATCATATCACATCATATCGTATCGTATCGTATCGTATCATATAGTATCATATCATATATCATATATCATATCATATCATATCATACCATATTATATTATTTTACATTGTTATGTTATATCATGTGTCATGTTGTGTTATGTTGTTATGTTGTATTGTATTATTGTATAGTATTATATTATATCATGTCATGTCATATCATATCATATTGTATCACATCATATCATATATCATATCATATCATACATCATACCATATCATATCATATCATATCATATCATATCATATCGTATCATATCATATCATGTATTATATTATATTGTTAGATCTGACAGCATTGGGACCAGATTTCCTGATTGCCTAAAAGCAATAAATGGTGTATGGAGTGTTCAGGGCAGACTAGTACCTCTGGTGTGAGGGCTTGCTGAGCCCTTTTCAGGGGTGCTCATCCAACTCTCACCTGTGGCTCCAAGAAGTTGTAGCATATGCAGATCTGAATTCAAACAGCCTCAGACACTTACCAGTTCTGTCACCCTCTGGGTCACTTAACCTCTGCCTGCCTCAGTTTCTTCAAGTGTGAAATGGGTGTAATAATAGCACCTACGTCATAGATTTGTTGTCCTTCCTACATAACACTAGGTATATGACTATGAGAAAGTAATTTAATTTTCTTGAACCTCAGTTTCCCTGTAAAATGGGGATAATACTGTCAGCATTGCTATGAGGTTCAAATATCTATAACACAATTTGCAAGCATTAAAGCACTATTGAACTATTAGCTATTATTACCTACAAGGCATTTGAAAAGACCTTTCATTTGAGAATCTCAAAGCACTTTGTCAACATAACTTACTATACTTTACAATTCCCCATCCCTTGACATTCTTCCCATTTTCTAGGTAGAGAAACTATCCATAAAGATACTTTGTCATAGGTACTATGTCTTTCAATGCCACCTAAGAGCATATTAGTCTGTTTGACGGCCATATCACAGTGCAGTCCACTAAGACTCCCAGATCTATTTCAAATGTACTGATATCTGGCTTTGCCAACCAAATTTTATAAACTGTGGCGTTTGCCACAGAGAGATATCGCTTGTCATGAACAATATTCATATCTCCCTGAAGAGAGTTGACTTTCAGGTTGGAAGCTCTCACCTATATAAAGCCAGCTAGGTCTCCACTAGGGTGAATAAGGATTGCCGACAAGTTGGTGGCACTATATAAATTTGTACTGCCTATTTCCATTGGGCTGCAATAAATGATCACATTTTACATCTAACTTCGAATAGTATAGATTCAAATAATGCAACAATTTATAAGGTCTGTTATTTGCACTAATCAGAACCTGGCTCTATTTTCTCCAGCCATTGGCAGAGAGCCGCACCTCTGGTTGGCAGATGTGATTGTTGCTGCTGGAAATTTTTTGAAATACGTACCGAGCAGCCAACACCATTGAGTTGGTACCATCTGGGTCTTCCTTATGTGATGATTAAACTGGAAGATGTCCATGCCAAACCAAGCTGAACTTTCCCTTTGGGGGCACATTTGCAGGTTCAGTTCTTGACCTGGGCAACTTTTTCAAAAGAAAACTTTTAGGAAAGCCTTTATAAGGGTTGAAGAGGGGACCAGGAGGAAAGAAATCATCTATTTTCTTGCATGATGCTATATTTAAATGTAATAAACAAGGAGAAATGACAGGAAGATCCTATCTGTGCAGATGTTCAAAAGGGAAGAGGTGTTAGTCATTTCCATATATATACTTAATGGCAACTTTCAGTTTATCCACTCTTCCTATCAATTGCTGCCCTTTTGCCTGCTCACCTTAACCTCTGCTCCCCTCAATCCTTCCATTTCCCCACCCAAACATCTGCTCATCCAAACATTTTCCCCTTATCTCCTCCTTATTATTTGCTTCCTTCCTACTAGCATTCACTCTTTCATTCATTCACTTAGTAATAATAGTAATAGCTAACATTTATATACACCTACTATGTGCTAGGCACTGCGCTAAGCACTTTACAATTATTATCTCACTTGTTCCTCATAACAACCCCCGGAGGTAGGTACTATTACTGTTGTTGCTTGTCCTTTGTTCTCCAAGAGGACCAGTGACATCAGAAGGGTGATGTTTTGACTTGCAAATGAGTTGGATTCAAGTGAGGCAGGGCTGGGCAAAGTCATCAGCCTGATGTTCTCCTCCAGAGTTATCAGGAGTACAGTGGCAAGACATAGGTCAAGTCAACTGGTGATGGCCTCAGATGCAGTGGGCAACCTTGGCTTTTTTAAGCTAAGGTCTTTCCCAGGTCTCAGTTTGTCAGAGGCAATGCCTATTCAGTGACTAAGGCTAGGTAAGAATTGAGGCAACTTCTAGGACTGTATCCCAAAAAATCATAAAAATGGGAGAAGGTCCCACATGTACAAAAATGTTTATAGCAGCTCTTTTTGTGGTGGCAAAGAGTTGGAAACTGAGGGGATGCCCATCAATTGGGGAATGGCTGAACAAGTTGTGGTATAAGAATGTAATGGAATACTATTGTGCTATGAGAAATGATGAGCAGGTAGACTTCAGAAAAACCTGGAGAGACTTATATGAACTGATGCTGAGTGAGGGGAACAGAACCAGGAGAACATCGTACACAGTAACAGTCACAGTGTTCGATGACTGATTTTGATAGACTTAGCCCTTTGCAGCTATTCAAGGACCTAAAACTTTTCCAAAGGACATATGATGGAAAATGCCATCCACATCCAGAGAAACAACTATGGAGCTGGAATGCAGAATGAAGCAGACTCTTTTCTCTTTTGTTTTCTTTCTCATGGTTTCTCCCATTCCTTATAATTCTTCTATGTAACATGACTAATGTGAAAATGTATTTAATAGGAAAGTATGTGTAGAGGCCATATTGGATTGCAAGCCATCTTAGGGAGGGAGAGGAAGGGGGGGAGAAAATTTAAAACTTACGGAAATGAATGTTGAAAACTAAAAATAAGTAAATTTAAATATTTTTTTTAAAAAAAATTGAGGCATAAGATGGCCTAGTTTGCCTTCGTAAAAGAATCAGTCTGGGAGGGGAAGACAGGTGATATTATGACCTCCATTTTACAGATGAAGAAACTGAGGTAGACAGTGAGTGACTTGCCCAGAGTCACACAGCTAGTAAGTATCTGAGGCTGAATCCAGACTCAGCTCTTCCTGATTCCAGGTCCAACACTCCATTCACCGCACCACCTACCTGCCCTATTAAATGGACATTTAATAACCATTTGTTGTATTCATCCGTTCAAATAATATTTATGGTTTTCTCATTTGCGGATTGGATAGAAAGGTTACACTAAATCAGGGGTTCTTATTGAATAGATAGGTCAGTGATTTGGATGGGAAAAAAAATCTTCCATCTTTACTTTTACTAATCTCTAACTAGTAAATGTAGCACTTTCCTTAATTGCTTAAAGACGTTGCTTTGAGAAGGGGTCCATAGGCTTCTGCAGACAGATTATTACTAATGGTGTCCATGACACAAAAGGGATGGTGCATCAGAGGACCTCTCATGTCTTTTATAATTCTGCTGGTGTATTTTCCCAAGATACTCTATGCAAGATAAAATGCAAGGCACTATGGGAATTGAAGGCTGAATTTAAAGAACATGGTCCCCATCCTTAAGGAGCTGACATAATCTTCCTCTTCTATGATCCATTTTCTTCCATGTGGTGCCCTTCTCCATTTTGCTTTGCTTTGCTCCTTTGCGGCTTCATTTTCTTTATCAATGAGTCCTCCCTTCCTTCTCTGGACTTCCTCCCATTCTGCCCCTTCCATCACCCTTCCTAGTTATGTTTAAAACAGGCTTCAGCACCTTCAGGGCCAAGTTAGGGCAAGTTCCGGCCTGCAAGAAGAAAGGTTTGTGTGAGGTTTGGCATCTGTGTCAAGTGATTTTATTTGCAGCCTGGTAGGCAAGACTGCCAAGATCTTTGTGGCAGATAAGGAGACCTCATTCTGCAAAGCCTTACAAAATATGTGTATGAGAACACAGCAGATTAGCGCTGCTGCTACTGCCGAGACCTGGAGATAGACTGACCCTGGCAGGATGGCTCACAATGCAGGCCAGCTCCTGGTCCTCGAGAAACCAGAGGAGAGTGGGGATGGCTCAGCATAAACCTCCCTACTTTAAAAGAGACAACTCTTGGGCACAGTGGAGAGAGAGAGAGAGCTAGGTCTGGAGTCCGGAAGACCTGAGCTTCAATTTGGCCAAAGATACTCATTAGTTGTGTGACCTGTATCTCTCAAGGTTGTGAGGATCAAATGAGATCATTTTTGTAAAGTATTCAGCACAATGCCCAAACATATTTTCTGTTGTTGTTCAGGCGTTTTTCAGTTGTGTCTGACTCTTTGTGACCCCATTTGGGGGTTTTCTTGGCAGAGATACTGGCATGCTTTGCCATTTCCTTCTCTAGCTCATTTTACAGATGAGGAAACTGAGGCAAACAGGGTGAAGTGACTTGTCCAGGGTCACATAGCTAGTAAGTGTCTGAGGCTGGATTTGAACTCAGGAAGATGAGTCTTCCTGACTCTAGGCCCAGGTCCACTGTGACACTTAGCTGCCCTCTGGCACATAGTAGGTGCCGGATTCCCTCCCTCCCAATCCCAATGCAAGAAGCCAGTCTTTGAAGAAGCAACAGCACCAATCGGCAGGAGCCTGGTTATTGGCTCATTCCTATTTAATAAAAATAATTTATAATAATAATAACCAACATGTATACGCCACTTTAAGGTCTGTGAAGCACTTTGCATATGTTATCTCATTTGATCTTTACAGCAACTCTGGGAGATAGGTGCTATTATTATCCCCCTTTTTCAAGGAAAGAAACTGAGGAAGAGATAAGTTAAGTGGCTTGTCTATAGTTAGTAAGTGTCTGAAGTCAGATTTGAACTCGTCTTCCTAAATCCAAGACCTGCATTCTGTCCATGCCGCCCAAAATAACAACTCTTTGCACAACAACCCTATGAGGAAGGTACAAATGTTATTATCCCATTTTACAGATGAGGAAACTCAGAAAGGTCAAGGGATTTTTCCCATAGTCACACAGCTAATAAATATCTAAGGTGAGAGTTGAATTCAGGTCTCTGAACTCAAAATCCAGCATTCTTTTACACTGTACCACAACGTCTAGAAAAGGTCCCCTAAACACCACTTAGATTGCCCAAATCTGGCTGACCACAAACAGAATATTGTAGATCTGACCTCCATTATTGATCTCTTCTATCATGCTGACATCCATGGGAACAACACTGAACAGATTCATTAGGGTCATGGTGACAATTCTATGTTGGACTATAATCATTTGTTTATTTGAAGCCAAATTCCCTTAGTTTATTAAAAGTCATTTCACCTTGTCTGGAAGAGCTGATGTATTTAATTTCGTGGATGTGGATAATTTACACAGTGTTTGAACTCCCTAGCTGGGCAGGGAATCCCTCTAGGTTTTAACATCACAGGTCTCGGGGACCCTTGTTGTCTCGGACTAGCCCATGACTATCCTCTATAAGAAAACTGCCAACAGAATCCTAATTGCATTAGTTGAATGGTCTCTGACATTCACTGGAATGAACTCATTTAGCAGAGATGAGGCAGCATTGCCCTTGGAGAGAGAAGATGGAGGCCTGAGTCTTCACCTGGACAAGAGTTTGTTCTGTGGTCTTGGCTAAATTAGTTAGACTTTTGGGCCTCACTTCCCTCCACCATAAAACAGGGACGATAAATAATGATTTTGCGGCCTATCTCTTAGTGACATTGTGGAGGTCACTCTCATTCCCAGGAGAATGTAAACTCCTTGAGGACAGATCCTATTTCATTTTGGGCTTTATACGTTGAATAGTTACTTAGTACGATGCCTGGCAAAATGTAGTGCTTAATAAAAGCTTGTGGGTTGGTTAAGTGATGGATAAATGAAGTCAACTCTAGGAATAATGGCTAGTATTTATATGGTGCTTTAAGGTTTACGAATTACTTTATATTATTTTCTCATGTGATCCTCATGAGTCTGAGAGGTAGGCACCGATAATAACATCCCCATTTTACAGATGAGGAAACTGAGAGAGGTTAAACGACTTGCCCAGGGTCATAGAGCTAGTAAAGGTCTAAAGTAGGATTTGAATTCAGGGCTTCCTGACTCTAGGTTCATCGTTCTATCTGCTGTACTACCTAAGTAGCATCTATAAAGGACAATGCACATTTTACTTGTACTCAACAAACGTCAATGAGAGAGAGAGTGTTTAAGTCTCAACTTAGAGATGCTGACTAGCTGCATGACCTTAGACAACTCACTTCATCTGAGTTGTCTGTACAATGGGCATAATGATGCTTACAAAAGGATGTCATGAGAAAGGGCCTTTGTAAATCTTAAAATACTATGGAAACGGCAGCTATTATTATCAGTGAGAAATTGTTGGCCTTGTTCTTTGGATTGCACCGACCCAGCATTTTGAGTTCTAATCTGTCTGATGCTGCAGCCACAGCTGGATAGAACATTAGAATGTTAGAGCTAGGAGGGATCCAAGTTCCACTGTTTTTTTTTATCCACTGTTTTTTTTAAAGCAACAATACAATTCACCCTTTTGGGTTTACAAAGCACTTTTCTCCTACCCAGCAGTCCCAGGATGTAGGCAGTACAAATATTATGCCCATTTTACAGATGAAATTGAAGTACCCTCCCCACAGCCACTCCTTCCTCTCCCCCAGCCCCAAAAGGGCAAACTGAAAAAAAAAACCAAATACCTCAATGTACATCTCCATAGTCTGGCAAAACAAACTCCCACATTGGCCGTATCTGAAAATGTTTGTCTCTTTCTGCCCCTTAAATTTATCTCCTCTCTCTCAGGAAACGAAGAGGTGTGTTTCACCTTCTATTCTTTTGGACTCATGGTTTATCACTGTGTGGATCGGGGTTTCAAAGTCTTCTAAAGTTGTTTTCTCTATAGTGATGTTATCGTATAAATTGTTTTCTTAGTCTTGGCTTACTCTGCTCTGCATCAGTTCATAAAGTTCTTCCCAGTTTCCTCTGAAATTATCCATCTCATCGTTCCTTACAGCACAATAATATTCCATCACATTCATATACCACCATTTGTCTATTCACTCCCTGATAGGAAGATACTTCCTTAATTTTCAATTTTTGGAGACCATGAAAAGAGTTTCTACAAATATTTTTGTATACATAGATCCTTTTCCTCTTTGATTTCTTTGAGGGAAAAGGCTTGGTAGTGGCGTAACAGGGCCAGACAATATGTATATTTTGGGACATGGTTCAAAATTGCTTTCCAGAATGGTTATGTTTTACTTTTTTTCATTCCTTCCTTCATTAATTCCATTCAGTAAGCATTTACTAAGTACCTACTATGTGCCAAGCATTGTGTTAGGTGTTAAGATAGAAAACTAAATAGAACCTGTTCTCAAAGAGCTTATGTTCTATTAGGAAACAACATCTATACAGATAAATAGAAAATATATGCAAAGTAATTTTGATGAGGGAAGGGCACTAACAACCATAAGGAGAATTTCCTAGCTTTGGTTGAGGTAGCTAGAGATAAATCGAGGGGGGGGTGAGAGAGAGAGGAGAGAGAGGGGAGAGAGAGAGAGGGGGCGGAGAGAGAGAGAGAGAGAGAGAGAGAGAGAGAGAGAGAGGAGAGACAGAGAGAGGAGAGAGAGAGAAAAGATATGTGTTTGGGGATATAGTGGAGGGGG
>CM053622.1:416637346-416657128 GCA_028646595.1 Phalanger gymnotis
CTTCAGCAGGCTCTTCACTCCTGCTCTGATCCACCATTTAATTCCTCCCACCAGGTGGGCCTGGGGCCAGAAGCAACTGCAGCTGTAGTTCTGTAGCTGTGCTACCTCCCCTGCCCCCAGGGTGGTGGCCTAACCACAAACTCTCTGTCCCCAGCAGCTTTTCCCACTAACCTACTCTTTTGTCTTTGGTGTTTGTGGGTTGAGAAGTCTGGTAACTGCTGCAGCTCACTGATTCAGGGCGCTAGGGTACGCTCCACCCGGCTCCTGGTCTTGTTGGTCAGTGCCGCCCACATTGGGTTCTGCTCTGCTCAGCTCCTCTCCCCTCTGCTCCCAGCTCCGTGAGGGATAGACCTTACCCAGAGACCATCCAGGCTGTCCTGGGCTAGAGCCCTGCTTCCCTATGCTATTTTGTGGGTTCTGCACTTCTAGAATTGGTTCAGAACCATTTTTAATAGATTTTTGGAGGGACTTGGTGGGGAGCTCACGCTAGTCCCTGCTTTCCAGCTGCCATCTTGGCTCTGCCCCCTGTAGGGGACTTTAGAGATAAGTTAGTCTAGAGAAATGAAAAGTGACTGGGCTAAGGTCATACAGTGAGGGTCAGAACTTTGATTCAAACCCAGATCTTCTCATTCCAGAGGCTGTTTTCATTCTGCTTCTTGGCTGTCTTCATTCTTTCATTATTCCATGCTTATGGCCCACCAGCTCCTGAAGGGCAGGGACTGGGGCTTCCCTAGGTGCCATTGGATGCCAGATCATGATAAGAATGCTGGTGGAGGAAGCAAAGAGGCAAATTCAGGATTGGCATAGGGAAAACCTTCCTCCTGATGAGAACTATCCAAGAGTGGAAATGGGCTCCTTTGGGTGACAGTAGTAACTCGCATCTGACCTTCAAGTAAAGGCTGGATGAATCCTTGTTGGGTTATTGCACAGAGAATTACTTTCCAGTTATGGGATGGATTAGACAGACTCTGAGGTCCCTTCCAACCCTGAGATTCTGTGACTCTAGTGACTGGCAAGCAATTAACTAAGGTGAAGCCGGCAATCTCTAAATGGCAGGTCATTCTACACCCCAGAAATGTTGTCAAATCTAGGAGTAAGCTGGGACTGGTTCTTACTTCTTATGTCTTTGGGGAGGCTGAGGACAGGCCCTTAGGAATAATCCCAGCAGAGACGCTTACAGTGTCTCTCCCCTAAGGAGGTGCTGAACACAGCTTTCATGGGCGCCCAAATTCTCATTGCTCAGCTGTGGGAAAACTGGCAAGCATTATTAGTCCCATTTTATAGATGGAGAAACTGAGTCAGCACAGCTTGTATGCCACCTCACAAAGAATTTGAGGTGATGTCATTGCAGTGGAGTCAGAATTCACTGGCAGTGCTTCTCTCCATAGCGTATAAGCCAAGTGAAGGATTTTTAACGTATTTGGCATCAAATCCGAAGTGTTTGGGACTGATTACATCAGGGCGGTCCCATTCTGAAGGTGCTTCCATTAGACCCTGGCATTAGATGGCAGGTAATAGACGGAGCTCAGGAGCAGGTTATTACCATCCCCCCTGGGACTAGATTAATCAGCGCCTCTCACCCTTCCCCCAGCACACACGCTGATATCCTCTGAACACATCACTGCCTTCCTGAGGAAAAGTGCTGAGTCTAGACCTTTTCCTAAATGAGTGCCTTCTGCAAACATCATTAGTTTATTTTTCTATAGAAAGAAAATTAAAGTTAAGGAGAAGGGTTGGCGAATTTACATGGGCAGGGAATGGATATTACACTCTTCCGGAGCTCCATCCAAGGGAAAGCAACAACAACCAAATGTCCCGATTCATTTCCAACAGGCTACGGCCTGCCGGTTCTGTCTCGGCCAATCGTACTCTTGCTATATACATGAGGGGGTAGATGGGAGCCCCTCATCTCAAAGGCCACAGTGTTGGACTTGGTGCTCTGCCTCTTGCCCAAAATCAGACCCTATCTTGGCACTCCTAGAGAAATACAAGAGCCTGATGGATAAGGGGCTATGAATGAAGAAGGCGCTCCACAGTTCTTTTTTTCCTGCCCTCCCTAGGAGTTGGTGCCCATGTTCTTTCTTAGTCTCCTCACTAAGGTCAAGGATAAATGTTTCATCTCAAGAGACCCCCGGGGCAAATGGTGCTGGGAGTGTAGAGGATTTTTCTTTTCTCATCCATCCTCTTAGGAAATTGAACCTTGCAGGTACTTGGTCTGGGAGGCCCTGAATATGGAGAACAGAACCTTCTTGGCTCCTATGATGGCATGATTCATAGATGAGCCTCCCCCTGCCAAGGTCCAGGTCACTGGTGTCAGAGCAATCAGAGATGAAAAACCCAAGAGGCCAATCCATCCATCTCTCCGCCAGGGAAGGGCCCTGATGTCATGTCCTTGGGTCCTGCAGAAAATAGGCCATATGAAGAAGGAAAGTGCAGATAAAGCCAACAGTTATCCTGTTAGGGCATTTAGAGAGAAAAAGAAAAATCCATTCCTTGCAATGTTAGGTGCTAAAGATTCACTTTTGGATAATATGGGGTGGTTCTAACACTCACAGCCTGAGATGGAAAGTGGATTACTTGAATGTCCTAATCCAGCTCTCACTAGCCTGACTGATTTTTTTTTTTTTTTGGTGGTGATGCTTGTTTTTTAACTGCCAGGTAAATGAGTTTCTAATAGGTACATTACCGTGAATAATGGTGTTTCCCAAGTGGCCAGTTAGGTTAATTATAGGTGTGTGTTCATTAGGGAAATCCCCAGGGACAAATGTTCCACCCACTGTCCAATGGGGAATGGAGTGATTTGAATCCAAACTAGGTTGTAGAAATCTTTGGTAGGGGTGGAACCAGGGTGTGGCAACTGGCATCTGCCTTAGGCCTGAAGACAGAGGCAGTTGGAGGGGGAAGACACTGGATGTCATCCAAACTTTTCAGACAGTGATTCCTCCAGGGGAAGGGGGTGCCCCTTATGGAATCATTGCCTCAGGTCTAGGAAGGTTCCTAAGGAAGATAATCCCTAACTCCACATACCACATACCCCAAGTCTGAACCTCTTGGGTACCAGAGAAGCTCTCTTGGGGCCCTACTGATATGCTACGCAATGCAACAGCATGGGCCGAAAAGAGGTTATGTTCATTCCACAAACATTTCTTAATGTCTGCTAATATTAAAGGCCCTGCTGTAAGGTCATTTTTCATTCATGTCTTACTCATCGTGATACCGTTTAGGATTTTCTTGGTAAAGATATTGCCATTTCCTTCTCCAGCTCATTTTACAGATGAGGAAACTGAGGCAAACAGGGTGAAGTGACTTGCCCAGGGTCACACAGCTAGTGAGCCAAATTTAAACTCAAGTCTTTCTGATTCCAGGCCTGGCACTCTGTGCACTATGGCGCCACCTAGTGGCCTTAGGCAATCCCAAAATGAGTAAGACAGAGTACCTGCCCTCATGGGGTTTACAATCCTGTTTAGGAGGAGAAGGCTTGTACACAAATAGCAAGGCAACCTGAATGAGTCCCTATCCATTGATTAAGTGCTTAGTATTCAGATCATAGGCTCAGGGAAGTGGAGCAGGGAGGGGTCTTAGAGGCCATCCAGTTCAAGCTTTCCTTTCATAGATGAGGAAAATTGAGGCTATGAAGGTTTAAAACTGAGCTCATATATAAGCAGGAAGTAGCCAGGCCAGGATTCACATCCTGTGCTCCAGCACTGGGGAGAGCTCACCTCTGGTGAGGATGAACGATCCACCAGATAGAGGAAGTGTGAACAAAGCCCTGGGCTGGGTGCTACGGATAGAGAGCGAAAGCCAGGTGATCCCTGATCTCAAGGAGTTTATATTCTACTGGGGAGAAGTGTGTGTGTGTGTGTGTGTGTGTGTATACAACAGAGAAGTAAATACAACCTATATACAAGGAGTGTGTTGGAGACAGTTCTAACAGCTGGGGAAATGATTGTTAAATTTTCAGCGTGAGCATTTACACCTCTGAAATTGGCAAGTGCTTCAGGGCTTGATTTACTGTTTTGTTGTTTGTCTAGACTTAAGAAACTGATGGAGAAAACAATAATGCAGATTAAATTTAAAAGTTTCTCCTTTTTTCTTCTTCTTCTCCTAGAAAGAGAGAGAGAGAGAGAGAAAGAGAGAGAGAGCCAGTTGTTAAGTATTTACCAGAAGATTCCAATATACATAAATTTTTTGGGGGGAGAGGTAGTTATTAACAATAACAATAATCAGGAAAGGCCTTTTGTACACATAGGTCCTTGAATGGAGCCTTGAAGAGAGTTAGGGATTTCTTTTTTTTTTTTCTTTTTTGGAGGCAACTGGGGTTAAGTGACTTGCTCAGGGTCACACTACTAGTAAGTGTCTGAAGCTGGATTTGAACTCAGGTCTTCCTGACTCCAGGGCTGCTGCTGCCCCGGAGCTAGTTTTTAGAGGCCAAGATGAAGAAAGAGAGCATTCCAGGAATGAGGGCTGGAGATGAAATGTCATATATTGAACATCCAATGAGCCAGCTGGGTTAGACTGTAGCATTGGTTAGAGGTGGAGAGTCAGGGAGGGAAATGTGTAATAAGCCTGAAAAGGTAGGCTGAAGCCAGACTATAAATGATTTTAAATGCCAAACAAAAGATTTTATTTTTATCCTAGAGGTAATAGGGAGCCACTGGAAATTCCTGAGCAGGGGAATGACTGTGCTTCAGAATTTCCATTGGCATCTGTATGGAGAATAGATTGGAGAAGGGAGGGGCCAAAGGCAGGGAGATCACTTAAGAGGATAGCACAATGGTTTTTTTTTTTTCCATTCATTCATTGACCATTTATTAACTACTTATTAAATTGGATGATTAAGGAGATTTATCACTCTCATAGAGCCTACAATCCTATAGGGAAATACGAAATATACAAATTGACACTATGATGATGGATATCCAGAATTATAGTGCAAAACAGCATAAAAACATCAAGATGAGTACAGAGGGCTAGGCAGCAGGCAGCACAACACTGTGGGTGACAGGTGATGAGTGTCTAGCCTCAGGTGAAGGCAGGGCTTCCAATGGGACACATTTGATTGGGCCTTGGAAGAAGGGGAGGATTTCAGTCGGCAGAAATCAGGCCGGAAATTAGGGATTAGATCATGAAGCTGGAGCTCCAAGAGCAGGCAGTCTGACTGGGCCCTTGGGCAGCAGGGAACAAGGAAATGCCACCATAGGTGTCTCTTCCGTCTCCTTCTCCTGCCAAGATACTTCATCATGAGGAACACGATGTCCTCAGCAGGGGCCAGATGCTCCATCCGGAAGGACAACCGACAGCTATAAAAGGGGAGAGAGCATCAGAGTCATGCCTCCTGGATGCCTCTTCTAGGGCAAAAAACACGTTCCTTAAGGTTTCCCTCTGCTTAATTTACAGCAGAAAATTTATATCCTTTCTAGCTACAGCAACATCCTGAATGCTAGGCTTGGACTATGCTTATCTGACCCATCCTTGAGAAGGAGGGAAATTTTATTAAAGATGATGATAAAGTACCCTAATATATTGCCTAAAGAAAGTGTGGAGGGACAGTGGTGACTTTGTTAGAAGTCTGGTCTAGTATGTGCTCCTGCCACCATAATCAAGGAGGCGGGGCCACAGAGTTGTGGGGACAGGAAGGTGGCTCAGTCCCAATGGGAATACCAATCTCTTTCTGACTCGGAGACTGCTTGTAGGCAGCACAGAAGAGCAGCAAGCCTCAGCCTCTGGGATGCTATTAAACCAGTTCCCAAGCTGGGAATTATAGAGCTGAGTATGTTGAAGGTGCTCAGGAGGACCAGGCGAGACCTCATGGCAGGTGGGTCAGTACCACCCAAGGAATTCTGCCCCCTTTCTCTGTGTATCTTTTTTGTATGCATGTGTATGTCCCTGGCAAGACTCTTGTGCATTGTGTCACTGCTTGAGAAGTCCTCAGCACAGGATATACCAGAGGGCTGGGCAGTGATGATTCTGTGGCACAAACAACAGCTGAGACCATGCCGACACCTTTTAAACCTCCCCCTGGTCTCTCGGGTGTGCCTGTGTTGGAGCCTGTGGGACCCTGGCATATACTTTTGCCACCACAAACCTTAAGAGCCAAGCTAGATTTCCTCTTCCCACCCCACCTTCAACTTTAAAATACTCGTTTAGTACCTACTGTTTAGGAGGCAGCATTAGGCAGTATGGGAACCACAAAGAAATAGAGGGCACTTACATCCTAGTTGGAGAACAAAGCTTAAGTATATTAAAAGACCAGTTTATTGGATCCTTGACCTAGAATTGGAAGAGATGTCAAAGCCTTCTAATCCAACCCCTTCATTTTACAGATAAGGAAACTGAGGCTAGGTGAGGTGGTTAAGTGACTTGCTCAAGGTCACTCAGTTTAAACAAAAGCATTAAAAAAGAAGACAAGAAATTTCATAAGACTCTGAGTAACAGTTGCCCCAGACAGCAATTGTCATTTAATCATGTCCAATGCTTTGTGACCCCATTTGACGTCTTCTTAGCAAAGACATCAGAGTGGTTTGCCATTTCTTTCTCCAGCTCATTTTACAGATCAGGAAACTGAGGCAAACAGGGTGAAGTGACTTGATCAGGGTCATGAAGCTAGGAAGTGTCTGAGGCCAGATTTGAACTCAGGAGGATGAGTCTTCCTGACTCCAGGCTTGGTGCTCTATCCCCTGAGCCACCTAGCTGCCCCCAAGTAAGCAGTCCATATGAACATTATTGAAGATCTGAGGGTGGCAACCCCTGCGGCTGCAGTGATCTGGGGAGGCTTAATAAAGGTGTTGGTACTTGAGTCTGGCATTGAAAGATGGATAGGATTGTGATTGCTGGAAAGGAGGAGGGAGGAGGGGAGGAGATTCATTGTTGGGGATGAGGGAAGAAGAAGAATACAGATGGGAACAAAGGCAAGAAACTTGTTTAGGGGAAAGTGGGGTGTCCAGCCTGGCTGAGTTTAGTAGGAGATGAGGCTGAAAAGGAAGGCAGGGACCAGATTACGGAGGGCTTCTGGAAGAAGAAAGCCTTAGGCCTCCACATTAGTGCATTATTACCCCTAACCCATCATTTTCTGGGCAAGGGGAAAAAGAGAGGAAGACAGAGCTGAGGCTGGCTGTACAACCGCTTTGGGGAAGACATTCCTTTCCGGTCTGAGCACCTTCTACTCCTTCATCCTCTTACTCCAGACATGTAAGTTCCTGTTCTTCTGGAACAGCCCCCTCCCCCCCACCTGCCCCCAAGCTTGGGGCACTAGGACCCTGAAACCACTGAAGGCCCCCAGAGCCCAGCTATGTTGAAGCAAAAGATTTCAGTTAAGGTTAAAGGGACACTGTCAAGATAAAAATCACATCTCTTTCCATGTCCTCTTTGGTGTTATTAATAACCTTCCGGATTATTAATGCTGAAATAATTTTTGCTCTCGCTCTGCAGTCAATGATGTTTACGGGTTTGGGTTTTTTTTTTCTTTTTCCTTTGCACTCTCAGATGGTGAAATTCAATTAGGCTGGTCCATGGGGGTGTATTTCTGGTCTGGTTTGTCTTTGTGTCCCCCTGGGTGCCAGTCAAAGGTTGTAGGAGTTTGAGTCTCGAACATTTAAATTAAAGGAGGGGTCACGGTGGCGGAGAGAGAGAAGAAAAGTAATTCCATTATTCGGTTTTCTAAAACTTTTTTTTTATTTTTGGGGTAACCAAATTATCCCTAGAGACCAGCTTCCTTCAATGTATCTTTTTAAAAAAATACATGGGGAGGGAGAGCTGGTGATTTTGACCTTAGGTGCTTTGTCATCTTTTAGCTTTAATTGTGGTCATTTTTAGTTCTCTATGAGGTGGATACAGAGGCTTCACAAAGCCCTCCCATGGGCCTCCAGGAAAGATTGTGTCTCTACCGGATGGGCTTTAGAACATGCAAGGAATATCCCCCAAAGGGAGAGAGAAGAAATGTGCCACTGGTCTCAGTAATGAGGGTCCTGCCCTCCCTGACATTAGTCGGCTTCCTTGGGATGGCTCATCATCTCTGGAAAGAGTAGGAGAACAGCCCCAATAGTCTCCCCTCCCCACATACCCCAGTATAACCCTGTGTCCCTGTGTCTCCTGCCGTGTTCCTTATCCCCCTCCCCCAACGTTTGCATCTGTAATCATTCTATAGCTGAGCTCCTCCTGGCCTGCTGAGAATGGACGCCCATTAAATCCACACACTTAACTAAATGCACTGTCTGTAATGAAGCAAAGCGAGGAATGACCACTTACGATCCCGAACAGAACAATAATAATGGCTCAAAATGATCCAGACTCCTTGTCCTCGCTCTTACACACATCACAAATAACCATTCCGGGCTAACGCTGACATAAACAATTAGCAAGAGATGTCCCAGGATGAAGAGATCAGGCTTGAAGGTAAGGCTACCAAAGCATTCATGGGATCTATGCTGTTCAGAGCAAAAAGGGGCCTTTTGAGATCAGTTTGTCCAACTCCTTCACTCGACACATGGGGAAGTGGAGATCCCCCCAGAGGGGAAGAGACTTGCCCAGGGTCACACAATCTGGTGTGACTAGGGGAGGCAGAATTCAAACCCTCTGGGTCTCTGCTCTCCACAGAAAACAGCTGTTTCCAAGCTGCTCTCCTCCATTACTTCTAAGAACGTTCTGTAGCTTCTTCCTCCCTCGCTCTCTTTCTCAATTCTCCTCAAACCCCAACTGCTCTTCAAGGACAGAGGTCCCAGACCCTAGCATCTTACATCTATGAACTTGGAAAAATAAATAAAGAAATGTCAAGATATTTTGGAGATACCCTATTTCCTAGAGCTAAGGCCCAGAAAGCATCAGGCTGTACCCTGAGTGTGGCATAACAAAAATCCTTCTGGCAAAATATACTGCTTGGACCAGCACTGAGGGACTTAGCTCTCCCTATTTCCCAGGGCCATCTTCACATGTTCACAATCCCTGCTCCATGTTACTGCGGGACACAGCACTCCTGTTCCTGTCTCAGACCTCTGGTTCTGTACTCTGAGGAGTGATCACTGCCCCTAAGACTTGAGACAATGTCATCCCACGCGACCCAAGAACGCCTGTATTGTTCCAAGAAATACCAACCCTAAGAACTGTCTCAAGGCCTAAGAAATGATTGTGGAATGGTCTAACTCCTTTCATGCATATAAGTGGCCCCAGCATTAGCAGCATAGGAGGAAGGTTTCTGTTTGCAGACACCATTTTCCTCACTCTGAGATTAATTAAAAATCTGTTTGTGTCCTGACACACCTGTCTAGCCTGCTCTGTTTCGGCTCCGGCCACCCACAGGTTAGAAGCGGGTTCCAGTCCAGTTGACAGAAAGAACCCCTGAGCTATCTCCTCAGCTTTTTACCTTGAGACTCAGCCCTGCTGGAATGGCTCCTGACTGCTTTTTTACTGAATGTGAATTGTTTCCTTCCCTGTACAACAAACCTGTCCTGAACTGTGGGAGGTGATAAGGGAAATACAAATTGGTAAATCGGCAAACACTTAGAAAACACCTACTGTGTGCAAGATACTGTGCTAGGCCCTGAGACAAAAGCCAAAGCAATTCCTACCTCAAGGAGCTCTTATCCTTCACAGAAGCCAATATGTATGTATATATATAGTATTTATTGTACACATTTGTCATTTGGAAGAGAAAGGAGGAACATAGGACTTATGTAAGAAAAAGTTCTCTCAAGCTAAGCCTTGATTCTAAGGGATTCTAAGAGGCAAATATGAGGAAGGAAAGCACTCCAGGGATGGGGAACAGCTAATACAAAGGCACAGACTCTGGAAATGAGTATTATGTGCAAGGAATGACAAAAAGGCCAGTGCAGCCAATTCAACAGAGTGGATGAAAGGGGTTAAAGCAGAACTGGAAAAGTAGGAAGGGGGCCTGATGGTGAAGGATTTTAAATGCCAAACAGAAGAGTTTGATCCTGGAAGTCATAGGTAGCTCCTGGAGCTTATTGAGGGGGTAGGAGGTGACATGGCCAGACCTGCCCTTTAGGAAAATCACTTTGACTGCAGAGTGGGAGAAGGATTGGAGGATGTTCCACTAGGCCAGAACAGATATGGTCCAGGACAATAGAGAATGTTTCACTAAGCCAGAACTGTATGGGGCATAACAGTAAGCAGGGAAATAACCTTGGGTTCCTGTTTTAGAGAAACTTAATAGTCTTTATTCATTCATATGAGAAATGCCCAAAGGAAGCACAAAGTGCTATGAAATCCGATGGAGAAATCACCCTCCAGCTGGGAAAACACAAGCCAGTGTGAACAATTCTGTTTCTACTGACTTATTTCCTAGGAATTCTGATGGTGGGATCTGAAAAGCAACATTCCTGGCTTTGATTCAGTGTCCTATTCCCAAAAACAGGGGATCCATTATTCCAAAAAGGCCTATGAGGCAGCTCTCTCACATCGTCCTCGAGAGCAGCTTATGCCTAAGCCCACAACAAGCGAATCTGTCTCTTCACATCTCTGGATTCTCTAGGGGAAACTGAATCTCCTATGTGCTTTCTTTACTGCCAGGTCAGTCAGGTCCAAAACAAAACTATTGCAGGTCTGTGGAGGAAAGTAGGCTTCTTACACTTTTTCTCTCTTCCAAGAGTGGAATTCATTCCATCATTTTTCTCCAGCCTTACATGAGCTGCACTCAAGACTAACTGGTGTGTGTGTGTGTGTGTGTGTGTGTGTGTGTGTGTGTGTGTGTGTGTGTGTGTGTGTTGGGGAAGAACGAAGGAATCGCAGGATTGGGAGTTTGAAGGGACCTTTGAAATCATCTCATCTGACTGCCTCATTTTACAGATGAGGTCCAGAGAGGTTAAATAATTTGCCCAAGGTTACAAAGCTAGGATTTGAACCCTGGGTTCAAAATGAGGGCACCTTCTACTTCATTCACTAGGCTGCTTCTCATGATTTTGAGAAAAGCTCAAATCCTGTCTTTTAGGGCAGGTGGCATAATGATAACCTTCGACAGAGAAAAAATGATAGGAAAACTTGAGATTTCCTGGGCATCATTTGGGATCTTTGCAGATATAAAACAACTACTCATATTTATATAATGCTTCAAGTTTTACAGTGTTCTCAGCAGGGCTCATGCGTTCCTCATTTGAGGATGTATTTCTGGTAACTAAAAAGTCTATTACCTGGATTCCTGGCATCTTAATTCTCCCTCAGTGTTTATTGCTTCCTAAACTGGTGAAGCCATCCTGTTGATTCCTTCTTCAGTCTGTTTGGGAATCCACATTCACAAGGAAGAAAGATCAGAAAGGATCTTCTTTTTTCTTTTTCTTTTTTTAAATCTAATTTTACCAAAGTCTCCAGTTGGTACTTCAAAGGGCCATACTGCGGGAATAAAATTGTTAGGAGGCCCACAGATGTATGTGTATGTAATTTGCATGCAATGCACATATGAGTGACGGCATATGTTGTAGAAATAGTGCTGGATTTGGAGTGGAGACCTGGATTTGAATCTTGAATCTCTCATGTCCTAGCTGTGTGACTATGGGCAAATCACTTACCCGCTCTGAGCCTCAGTTCCCTCATCTCTTTAAAGGGGACAATGATCTAGCTCACTAGGGTGTTGAGAGAAATCCCACTGTAAAAGTTAAAGCACTGCATAAATGTGAGTTGTTATTATTACACAACTGTGAAGACCTTAGATATTGCTCAGGTGACCCCAGATTTGCCCATCATCTCTTTCCTTCGATGAAGGAATCATTTATTGAGGTTTTCTCCTTCTGTGTCCCTTCCTCTTCACTGACTATCGCTGACCCATAGAGAGTAAGGAGACACACGAGTGCAGGGGTGTGTGTGTGTGTGGCACGGATGGGTAAGCTCACTAGAAAGCTTAACCAGGTTGCCAGTAGCGCTGGAACCACAGTTTGAAGCATCGCTGACCTGTTCTGCTTGAAGGTGCTTCCCTGGATTTCCAAGGCTTCTACTGAACAGGAATCAAACTTGAACATCTTGGCTTGGCTCCTGGGCATGTTTCAAGGATAAAAATATCACACGCTTTAAGTCTTGCCAACAACTGATTTTTATAAAAACCAAACTCCCAAATCCCCATACACAGCAAGAAGAAACCAAAACAAACAGAGGAAGCTGGTGCTTCAGAGGAGCATCTCAGCTCAGTTTGGCTGCTGAGAATCCTCAGGGGGTCACTTTAGGAAAGAGGAAGACGGTAGATACCCACTTCCTCAGAGAACCTCCTTTGAGGGTCACAATGTAGGTCAGGGTCATTGATGACACCTTTGTATTGACATTATAGGTTAGTATTGGTGGCAGCCCCTTCATACTGATATTGTGAATCAGGGTCTATCAGTGGCCCCTTTTTATTGACACTGTAAGTTGAGGTAGGTAGTAGCCCCTTTGTGGTGACACTGAATGGTAGCTAGAGGCAGCTAGGTAGATAGAGCTCTGGGCCTACAGTCAGAAAGACATAAGTTCAAATCCAGTCCCAGAGACTTAATAGGTGTTGTGACCTTGGGCAGGTCATTTAATCTCTGCCTCAGTTTCTTCAACCATAAAATGGGTATAACAATAGCACCCACCTGCCAGGACCGTTGTGAGGATCAAATGAAATAATGTGTATAAAGTGTTAAAAAGTACCTGACACATAGGAGGGACCATATAAATGATATTATTATTGTTATTAATTGCATGACATTATAGGTTAGGATCTATAGCCTCACCTTTGTGTCGGCATTGTGGGCGATCAGTGCTGATCACTTTAGTGGTGACATTGTATGTTAGTGGTAATGGTGTCTCCTTTGTTGTGACACAGTAGCCTGGGGCAGTAGTAATGCAACTCTGGTTTGATGAAGTCACCTTTGTATTACACTATAGGTTAACCCTTTTGTGACTGTAATGTAGATTAGGGTCAGGCGGTGACCCCTTTGTATTGATATTGTAGGGTAGGATTACTGGGTTTATCTTTGTATTAACATTGTAGGTCAGACAATTAATGAATATGTATAAGACTAATAGCCATTCCCCAATAGATAAATGGTCAAAGGATATGAACAAATAGCTCTCAAATGAAGGACTGCAAAGTATTCACAACCACATGAAAAAAAATTGCAAATCACTATTAATAAGTGAAATGCAAATCAAAAACAACCATGAGGTTTTATTTCATACCCTGCATATTGGGGAAAAAAGACAAAAAATGGCAATAGTTAATGTTGGAGGAGTTGTGGAAGGATAGTTGTGAAATGGTACAACCATTTTGGAAAGCAATTTAAAATTATGCAAATAGATTTTTGAAAAAATCCATAATCTTTGAACCAAAAATTCCACTATACTTCCCCATATACTTCAAAAAATTTACAGCAGCACTTTTTGTGACAACTAAGAATTGGAAACAAAGCAGATGCCCATCAACTGAGACATGGCTAAACAAATTGTGGTGCATAAATATAGTATAATATTACTATACTATAAGAAATGATGTGTGTGATAAACACAGAGAAGCATAGAAAGATCTATATGAACTGATGCAGAATGAAGGAAGCAGACCCAAAAAAACAATATATGCAGTAACTACAAAAAAAGAATGACACCGCCCCCCAAAAAACCAAAATATTAACAAAATCATAAAGATCTCATTATATTATAAAGATCTCATCTCACTCTAAAGATTGATCAGGACTTAAATGAAGAGATGTGACAAGACACCTCTAACCTATCCTTTGGTGGAGATGAGAAGTCTGCATGCAGGTATTACACATTGCACATGTTTTTGTACTGATTTTTTTTCCTGGCTAAAAAATACTGTTTGTCATATGAGATGGCTGTCTGAGAGGGGGAGTGATACTTGGGATAACTATGGTGATGTAAGAAACAGAAAATAGCAATCAAAATAATTTTAAAAATTGTAAGGCAGGGTCCACAGCGTCACCTTTGAATTGACTTTGTAGGTCAGGGTGGACAGTGACCCCTCTGTGTTAATGCTCTAAATTATAATTGGTATTCCCTTTATGGTGACACTGAAGGTTAGGGTGGGAGGTGGCCCTCTGTTATCATTCTATAGGTCAAGGTTGATGGTAGCACCTTTGTAATGAAAACAAATGCCACATCCTACCAGAAACAAGGGGGGGGGGGGGACGAAGCTTCAGGACCCTGGAGGCAAAGTGTCAGGTATCAGTCCTCACCTTAGATACAGAGTGGCAAAACTCTTTAGCTTCCATGATTATCACAGAAACTCAATTGAGATGGTCTGGGCACTACTGGAATTGTTACTTCCCCAGCATCCATTTCAGAAATACACAACTTAAGAGGGCTTTTAGAATACACGATATAAATAGTGAAAGAAGGCAACAACAAGTCCTTATGGGAAGGACGAAAGAATTAGGGCTATTGAGACTCACAGCTCTGAAGGCAACTTAATAACAGTCTTTCAGATTATGAAGGGTTAATAATACATAGTAGTGTAAACAGCTGCAAAGAGCATGAGATAAAAGGAAGTAGGCTGAAATACTAACAAAAGAGATCCACCGAGTCATGGAGTCTTGGAGTGGGAAGGGCCCTTACAGGCCATCTGGTCTGACTTAAGGCAGACCTCTCCTCAACACCTGATCTGTTTGAACACTTCCAGTGTTGAGAAGCTGATGAGGCACCTATTCAATTTTTTAAAATGTTCTTTTTTTATTATTAAGAATTTAATCATTAATAAACACAACTCTCCCAATATACAAACAACAAGGAGGACTGTATATAATTAACTTCTCTTATATAGTATTTTTAAAGTATCTATTAGTTTGACAAATCAGTAACAAAATTGCTGTTTGTATCACTTTCTAAGTGTTTTTTTGTTTTCTTCTGCATATTTGATTAGTATTTTATTCATGCTCTTTTCTTTTTTTTTTTGTATTTTTGTCGACTCACACTAACTCTCCCTTGACCCATAGAAGCCCTCCCTTGAAGTCAAACAAATCAACGAATGAACTATGGTAGGAAAATGTATGTCTCATTCTGCATCTCTAGACCATCCCTGTGTTTTCCCTGGCCAAGGCACGCTTTATTATTATTATTATTCTTAAGTAATAACTAGCCTTTCAAAGTTGTTTTCCTTTGCATCATTATACTCATTTTAAATATTGTTCTCTTGGTTGTACTCATTTCATTCCGCATCAGTTCACACAAGTCTTCCCAAGTTTCTCTGATTTTTTTCATATTCATCATTTCTTCAGGCACGATAATATTCCAATACATTAATATACCACAATTTCTTCAGCCATTCCCCAAATGACAGGCATATATTTGTTTCCAGTTTTTTGCTACCATAAAAAGTGCTTCTAGAAATATTTTTGTTCATATGCAGCCCATTCAGCTTTCACACAGCTCTAACCATTTGAAAGTTCTTCCTTATACTGAAATGAAATCGGACTCCCTGCAACTTCCATCTATTTCATCCTAGATCTCTCCCCTGACACCCCATACACACCCCATCAGCTACAGAGGCTAAGACTAATCCCTTTTCCACATGGACAGCCCTTGAAGTATTTCATAGACTCAACATGTCCCAAAATTGAATTCATTAATTTTCCCCTCAAAACCCTCCCCTCTTCCCTTTCACAACTGAGGGCACCACCATTCTCCCAGTCACCCAGGCTCCAAACCCTGCCATCCACTTACACTCATCTCACATATATAATCTGTTGCCAAGTCCTGTAGATTTCACCTATGAAACATCTCTTGTATGCACATTCCCTTCTCTCCTTGGACATAGCCACCGCTCTGCTGTAGGCTCTCATCTCATGCCTGGATTTTTAAAAATAGACTTCTGGTTGGTCTCTCTGCTTCAAGTCTTTTACACCACTCAGAAGCCACAGGGATCTTTCTAAAGTGCAGGTCTGACCACCCCTCTGCCCCCTACTCACTAAATTCCAGTGGCTCCCTATTACTTCCAGGGTTAAATATCAAACCCTCTCCTTGGCTTTTAAAGCTCTCCATAACCTGGCCCTTTCCTATCTCTCCGTTCTTTTTATATGCTTATTCCTCTCCATGTCTTCTGTGATCCAGCGATTCGGGCCACCTTGCTATTCTTCACAAGGACATTCCATCTCTCCTGAATCTGCTTTGTCAGTGGTTCGTCCCAGTGTCTATGTCCACTCCTGGGATGCTTTCCCTCTTCACCTCCCCACCTCTGGACTTCTCTGGTTTCTTTCAAATTTCACCTCAAATCTCATTTCTGCAAGAGGCCTAGACTTAATTCCCCTCAATGCTGATGTCTTCACTTAGGGATTATTTCTAATTCACCAAAGTCACTTGCATGTTGACTCTTCCATTACAATGTAAACTCCTGGAGGGCAGGGACTGTTTTCACCTTTCTTTGCATCCCCACTGTTTAGCACAGTGCCTGGTACAAAGTGGCACTTAATAAAATGCTTATTGACTGACTGACTGACTGGAAGAAATTATCTTATCCAAAGCCCTCAACTTACACATGAGAAACAGAGGCCCAGAGAGTTTAAGAAACTTGAAGCCAGTTCTCACAAATCTATTAAGCAAGGGTGTCCTGGAACCAGTTTGATTGTTAAGTGTTCAGTGTGAGTATTTACTTATACCTAGAACCTTGGAAATCAGCAAACAGGCCAAATCAGGGGTTGGTTTATTGTTTTGGTGACTGTATAGGCTTAAAGAGATGGAAGATAAAATATTAATAATGTAGAATAAGCTTTTAAAAAGTGTGTCCAGCATGTGTGCGTGTGTGTTTCCAGAGTTCTCAAGACATTTTTTTTTTTTCCTTCAGGATAAACAACCCTGGTTCCTTCTGCCACTGTGACACGGTTTCTAGATCATTCATTATCCCGGCCACTTAAGTCAGGACTAAGAATAATTTCTCAGTTCTGACTACATAGTAGCAGGCTGTCACATGCTTCAGTTTTCACTCCTGAGTCAATAAGTATCTGCTCTGCCCTGGGCTTAGGCCTAAGTGAAACAGGCCTCTGTGTTGGCCCCCACTAATGATCCCTTTCTTTCATTCAACAAGTATTTATTAAAATGCCAGCTCTGTGCCAGGTACTGTGCTGGCTGGGGGCAATAGAAAGACAAACAAAAAAAAGAAACAGTAACTGCCCTCAAGGATGTTATATTCTATCCCTCCTCACCTACAGGTTACCTCTGAGCCTATATAGAAACATTATCGTCACAATGTCCCTTTCATCTTTTTTTTTTTTTAACAACTCAAGCCTCATCTTCAGAGAGCTTTCCTTGACTGAGACAAACCAATCATTAACCTTCAAAATTAATTTCCATGGCACCCTCCCCCGGAGGCTACTCCTGGAAGGATCATGTAGGTCTCCATGCATTATTGTTTCATAGCGGCCCTGGAATGCCTGGTATCGAGGCCTCTGCAGGTAATATAAACACCCGTCTTTGCCATTAACAATAATAAACTAATCTTTCATATAGCGTTTCAAGATTTGCAAAAATGCCTTCCTTAAAAGATTGATTATGGATGAGGCTCAGAGGGGTGAGTAACATGCTTATGTCAAGACCACGATTAAAACGTAGGTCAAGCCCCTAGGCCAGGGCTGTTTCCTCAGCCTCGGTGATCTGTCTTACTAGTGGTGCCTTAGGTACATTCCGACGTGAACTGGGCAGAAAGAGTCGTGGTTGGATGGCCTATGAAAGCAGCGGGTGGAGGGTGGGGGAAGAGAGATGATCCAGTAACCACTCCCCATCAAACCCTAGGTCAAAACCCTAGAGCCCTCAGCCCTTTCGTTGCTCCAGAAGTAATCGGTCAGGGTAGAGGTCATCATCAGGTGGAGGTTCCACTAGTATCTGGTGGGCTGGGGATCTGCTGTACGTTCGGGAAAAAGAAAACAGGAGACCTTTCATGAGCCCCGCAGGCTGTGCTCCCGCTGGGGGAATAGAGAACTTGTTTTGACTGGTAAACTTATCCCGGGGACAGGCGGAGGAGAAGGGAGCTCGGCGGCGCAGTAGCAGCAGCAAAAAAACAAAAAACCCCAAACCAAACAAAACAGTCACATCTCATAATACACACTCACCTCCCACGGTAGAAAAGACTTCTGGAGTCTTGGAATCGAGGGAAAGAAGTAGAAAAAGAAATCCGTCTCAGTAGAGGAGAGAGGAGGGAAAGTAAAGAAACAGGGGGAGAGAGAGAGTTCAAAATCACATCTGCCTGCAGCTGGGGAGGTTGTGGGAGGGGGAAGCAAAGATTGCAAATTCCCACCCAGTTAGCAGCCCGTTGGAATTACCGCACGCCTTTGCCTCTGGGTGATTAAAGGACTCAGGTCTCTTTAAGATCAGGGCTCAGCCAAGTAACCTGTAGCTAGGGCAGGAGTTTCCAGAGGGAGGAGGACTATGTTTACACAAAAGCCTCGGAAGGCCGAGCCAGGAGGGAGGGAGAGAGACTGAAGGTGGGGGTGGGGAGACAGACTGGGTCCTTCAGCACAGCCTCCTGGCTACCGAAGCATTGGGTTTCCACACACAGCCCTGCTTTCTGAGAGCTCAGGGCTCGAGGGAGGGTGGGCCGCGGAGCCTGGGCTGCGGTCGGGCTGCTGCTGTTTGTTTGCTCGCCTCTTAAGGGCGAAACCCGGGCGGGAGCCTCGGATCTGAGCTCAGAGCTGGCTTTTTTGGAACTCCCAGCCTAGCGCTTTTTAACACAGACACCGAGAATAGATGTGTTCATTAGCCATGCCCAGCCACAAGAGGGATTTCTGCAAGGCGGGGGTGGAGGGGGATGGCAAAGAAAAAGAGAACTCTGGATTTTTATTTTTTTTTTAAATGTTAGTGTTAGACTCCGCGGGAGGCGAGTCAATCTTTCGGTCTCTAGGCGGAATGCCTCTTGCCGTAGCGGGTTTCCAGGCTGCAGGGGTAGAGGCTGGAGAGCCTCGGCCGAGAGCCGGCGCTGGGCTGGGCTCGCGCAAAGCGGCCCAGGGGCTTGGGCTCTCAAGGTCATTGTGTGAACCTGGCCGAGCCTCCCAGCCTCGCGTGGTGGAATTGTGTGCGTGGGGCTGGGGCTTCCTGGACTCTGTCTCTTGGCTGTGCGAGCCCGCCTATTCCACGCAGGTCCAGCGGCGAAGAGGGCTTGGGGTGGCGTAGGGGAATCCAATATGTGTGTGTCTGGCTGGGGCAGGGTGCTCGCTGCTTCGCCCACCCCCCGCCCCCGTAGCCAATCCCTGGCCTTCCTTCCTGGATTTGAAATGTAGCCGCAGAGGCTTCTGATTTCCCTGCGCCCTTTCTCTGCCATGCCTGCGCGCCCCCTTCCCGCCGCGCCCAGGCTGCTAGGGCTTTTTTTCCCTCCCTCCCCTTTTGCTGTTTTGAGAGAAACCCATTGTACTCTTTTCTGCAGGCTAGGGGCCCCTCTGTGTTTTTTGTTTTTTTTTTTTTACGTGGGGGTGCGGTGGGCATTTCTTCCCTCAGGGGCTGGGAGGGAGCCCCGTGGGCTGGTGCTTTATTAAGCTTGGGAGTTTTCCGCCGCCTTCCTCCATTTGCACTTTTCCCTCTAATGGTTTTTTACCGAGTAAGGCGCTGCTTCTGAGCTCCAGGTTAGCTATAAAATATTACAAAGTGTGCATTTAAATGCACAACATGCAGGCAGCTCTCCCATTAGTGGAATTAATTTGAATAGATGGCGTTATATTTGGGGGGAAGGAAGACGCAACCTCTCCTCCCCCCAAAAGATCGCCCATGAAGAAATGTTCAAAGTGTTTGAGGCAGTGTCCCAAACCCCAAATAAAAATTTATAGGATGAGGAGAGATTTTTTTTTTTAATTAAGGGAGGCGGGGGTGGTGGAAGGAACCGAATTACATCATCCC
>CM053622.1:416657228-416683564 GCA_028646595.1 Phalanger gymnotis
AGGTGGAGCCCCGCGCTGGAGGTGGGGGTGGGGAGTAAAAGAGAGAACATGTTCGGCTTTCCTGAAGTTTTGAAAAGGATTTAGCTGTAGCGGAAGAGATGGGAAGCGGCGGGGGAGGTGGGGTGAGGGTGGGGGTGGCGATGGGTGGGTGGGTGGGGGGGAATCGAGTGTTGCCAGGAGGCGCTAGCAGCACCATGTAGAGACTCCCAGTAATGGATAGACTCTCGAGGGTTAGTGGGGGGTGGGATGGTAAGAATGGCTTGAAAGGACATTTCTGCTCATATGGTGTGTATTAACTAGCGTCTTTCTAGTTGTAAAGAATAATTTAAAGCTTTTTGGGTTTTGTTTTGCATTGACAAATGAACATCTGGGCTGAAGGCTGCCCTAGCTTTATCAGAGAACTTTCCTCCCAGAACATTGATTGCCACTGTGGCACTAACGGCTTTAACGGCTTTTCTCCACCCTCGGGCCCTAACCATCCTTATTTGAATAGGTTCGCAGTTATATTAACCTTTCAATATAAATGCTCCTTTCCCTTTTTTTTTTTTTAGCTGCAGATTATTTCAACTCTATTCCTCACACTTTTTTGAGGCTTTTGATTGTCTCTGTCCCCCCCCCTGCTCCAAATGTGTGTGTGGGGGGGGTAATGATGGTAGAATGACACTTCCCCCCCCCCCCGCCCCCGCCGCCCCCTTACTCCTTTTTTCATTCCTCCGAGTGAGGTTTGGAAAATGATGCCTTTTGGGAGTCTTTGGGGGCTGCTGTTTGGCTGGGAGGTAGTGGGTGTTAGAGATGAATTTTATCTGGTTTGGTGTCCAGCCCAACAGTTCCCAAACATTTTTGTGAATTTCTGAGGAGCATAAACACAGACTCTCAAAACAAACAGGCTGAAAAAATCCCCAGGCCTCACCAAAGCCTCTCTTTGGTCAAATAAATAAAACCACTAGAGTTGGAACCTCTTGTCTGAGGGTTGGGGGAGGGACAGTTGTTTTTACACAAGTTTTTCCCTAACATCTGGAGATTCCCCAAAGGCTGTAAACTCTGGAGGATTGAAGTGCCGAGTTCCTTTGGCATTCTTGGGAGTCCAAAATGCAGGCATCAGCAGTTTCTCTGCCTTGGCAGGAAGGTTGAAATCCAGCATAAATACTGCACCGTTGAGAGGTTTGCTGTACCTTGCAATGCTTATCAGAGGACAACATCATTATATAAAGGACCATCACTTTTCCCCCAAGAATTGAACCGCTCTGCATTCCTCCTTCTAGGAGTGAACTTCCATGTGGACAGAAGGGCGAAATTAACAAGGCCAGGAGCATATTGAGTTAGGGGATTCACGTTTTCTAGGCTGATAGGTGGATAGCTTTCTATTTAACCTAGTCCCACTGTAAGATTCTGCCAAGCATGTCTACTAGGGCTGCCTGAATGTCTGCAGGAGAGACTAAATACTGCTATTACTCAACCTGGATTGCAAAGAGAGTTGAGATTCTTTTATTAATAATGATGAAGTTATACTTTACATTTATATGGTCTTTGCATAATGTTTTAGACTTTTTGAAGAGCTTTCATGTTATTCATTTTATCCTTATACCTGGGTGAAGTTAAACCAAGTTTTAGCCCCATTTTCTTTTTTAATTAAGTTTTATTTTATTTTCAGGTCCATCTTTTCCCTCCTAGCTCCCTATCAGCCCTCCCTCCCCTTGAGAAAGCAAGAAAAATAAAACCAGTTACAAATAGATAGATAGATAGTTGGAATACTCACATCGACTATGTCCAAATATATAGAGATATATGTGTGTATATGTATACTATATAATATACATGTGTATGTTTGTGTACACATTCAATCTGTACTCTAGAGGTAGGCAGCATGTTTCATCATGAGTCCTCTGGAATTGTGGGTTGGTCATTGATCAAAGTTCCTAAGTCTTTCAAAGTAGTTTCTCTTTACAGTGTTGTTATATAAATTGTTTCGCTGGTTCTGCCCCCTTCACCAAGCATCAGTTCATATAAATCTTCCCAGGCTTCTCTGCAACCATCCATCCCCTTTATCATTTCTTACAGCACGATAGTATTCACATATATATGTATGTATGTATATGTATATATCTACGCACACATAATATGTGTGCGTAGATATATACCTACACATATATGTGTTAATATAAATATTGTATGTATCTGTCTGTCATATTCAGTCATTTTCCTATTGATGGGCATCCCCCTCAATTTTCAATTCTTTGCCACCACAAAAACTGCTACAAGTGTGTTTGTACATATGGGTGGATCTCTTTGGGGTTTAGACCTACTAGTAATATCATTGGGTTAAAAGATATGCACAGTTTAATAGCTTTTTGGGCATAGTTCCAAATTTTAGCCCCGTTTTATAGATGCGAAAAGGGAAGCAAAGAGGGATTCTATCCCATTATAGGATTAGGACCTGAAGCTCTTGACTTCCAGCCCCAAACCAGCACTCTTCATCTTTTCCCCTTTAACTGGAGACATGAAAAACCTTCGAACTGAAGCCGTGTTTCCTTTCCCTAACATGTCAGCATGAAGAGGCGGAGAGGCCCAGAGCGGGAGGGCTGCTGATTTCTAAGTAGTGTAAGCAAATCCTGATTTCTGAGTAGTGTAAGCAAATTGTGTTTCAGCAGCAAGACAGCTCCAAAGTGCTGACGAAGCCAGTTCCCAGTTCCCCCAAGCTACTGCAGCACTCTCCAGATTCCTGTCTCATTCAGCCCAGGGACTGGACACTCTACAAAGGATTCCCTAGTTTGGAATTTTTAAAGGCAAAACAGGCTATCTTCAATGCAGAGTTTTCTTTTGCTTCTTAGGAAATATATTCCGGTTCTTGCTTTATTTATGCAAACGCTAAAGAATGTAGGGTTCAATGCAAAAGCGAGAAAATCTTAACTAAGGTAAGAAGGTAGAAATACAAGATCCAACTGATCTTGGATAATTCTAGTAGACAGACCTTTTTAGAAATATCTTCATTTTAGGACATCTAAGCGACACAGTATTAGAGTCAAAGAGGGCTGAGTTCAAATCTGGCCTCAGATGCTTACTAGTGGTGTCCCCCTGGGTACCCTGGGCAAGTTATTTAACCTCTGTTTGCTTTAATTTCCTCATCTGTAAAATGGGGATAATAGCACTTAGCCCTAAGAGTTGTGAAGATCAAATGAGATAATTCTTACTGCTTAGCACAGTATCTGGCCCATAATAAATATTTCTAGAAATGTTAGCTGTTATTATTAATTGACTTGCAACTTTATACTATTTTAAAGTAAGAGGTTAAAGAGCAGCTTCTTTCTTCCCTAGGAAATTGTATTTCAGATCACTCAATCCTGGGACCTTTTTGCTGTCCATGTTTTAGGGCAGAGTCCTGGGGAGTCTGTGGATAGATTGGGGAGGTGGTGTTTATGAACTTGGATGGGATAAAAATGACATCTTTATTTGCGCTGACTTTTTGTTTCCTTTATATTTGGCTTCCTATGTATTTTATTTTATATAATTTACAACATTATCCTGAGAAGCCTCTATAGGCTTCCCCCAACTGCCACAGGAGTCCATGACACAGAGAAGGTTAAGAACTCCTGCTTTAGTGTTTTTAATGTGAAACTAGCAGAGAACCAAAGGGAAAAGTGATAGTCCACAGAATATGTAAAGCACCTGTCCCTTGAATTAAAAATACTGGAATTGTAGTTTTAAAGGCTGGAAGGAACTAAGAAATCATCTAGGCTCAGCTCCCCCACTTTCAAGTTGAGGAAACAGACCCAGGCAAAGTTAAGTGACTAGCCCACTGCACACAGGTTCAAGTGGCTGAGTAGGATTCAAACTTCTGCCTCCAGACACAAGATCCTTTCTACTCTGTCATCTTATGTTATGTTAGGCCTTCTTCCCAGATTCCTTTGGGTTCTTGGACCCATATTACCTGATCTATACAAATCTCTACCTGTCTGGGCTTTTAACACAAACAGACCCTCATGGGAAGGGCTCCACTTAGCCTGTGGGATCTATAGCCTAGAAGGATCCATATTGTGGATTCTGTTTTCGATTTAATTCAACAAGCATTTATTAAGTGCCTATTGAATGTCATGGCACTGTGCTGGACTGAAAATTTAATAAAAAAATATATGAAATGAAATAGTCTGCATTCAGAAAACTTATTGGGGCAGGTGTGGAGATAAGTTAATAAGAAGTTAAAACAAAGTAATTGGCGGTATAAAAACAGCTGCGAAGGGGCATAAGAAAGTTTCCATGTAGGAGGAGGCCAAGTTTTGAAGGGAGATAGATATTTCAAAAGGTGTCAGTGATGGGGTATTTTTTTCCGGCCCTCTGGGACAGCCTGTGCAAATGCTCCCAGGAGAAAGAAGGAGTGTTCTGGCATTTATGCCAAAAGTTGGAAGGGGCTCCAAGTGATAAGAAACAGCTACAGAAAGTGCCTGAAGATGAAGAGATCATGCCTAGAAGAAAGCATCAGGCATTAGAACCACTCTGCCTCAGTTGCTAATGGGGACCGTCTGCCAGGCCTGTTCCTGGTCTCCCTCTGCCTTCTCCAGTGGCTCCCCTAGATAAGAGCCAGAGGGGCCCAGATAAGGGAACAATTAACCTGTTGCCCTTCTTCAGTCCCAATTGTACCTACAGTTACAGTTCTGGAACACTGTTAGTCATCTCAGATGCTGTGGTCAAGTTACACCAGCTTTTCTCCTTTGAAACATTAATTTATCAAACCCTTTCAGGAGGCTAATTTTAGCCAATGTATAATGCTCAATTCCAGGCCATGTTTTTGCTGCCATCAGCTGCCATTCCCCCAGGGGAGAATGAAATGAACCAGGTGCCATCTAAAATGGAGGAAAGGTAACCTTCAAATTGGCCAGTGTAGAAACCCATTTTTGCTTGGGAGTAGAGAAGAAACTGCTGGTTTTCTGGGCTCTTTATGGGTTTTCTGGTTTTAGCTATGAATGCTGAGACCTTCAGGGTGGGTTAGGGTGTCATTCTGTATCTCTCACAGGTTCAGCCATAAATCCCCACAGCCCCAGGAGCTTAGGAAAGACCTTTATTTCTTGCCTACATAGCAGCTCCTTCTTCCCACTGCCTAGCGGTGCCTCTGTTCTTCAGTACTGACCAAGAACTAGCTTCAGCCTCCAAGGAGAAAGAAAGACAGAAAAGAAAAAGAAAAAAAAAACATTTCCTCCTATGATAAGGAGATGTAAGAAACCAGTTATTAAGCAGAAAGCAGTTGGAAACCTCCTCACCAACAAGGAAATGGTGATCAGTACATAGTAGGCACCTAATAAATGCTTATTGATTGGTTGTTTTCAAACAGCTTTATTCCTTTAATGTTCCATTTTAGATGTTCACTTTAGAGAGTCTGTAGGAAGGTCTGTTCAGGTGCCATTAGAATGTAAACTCCTTGAGGTCAGGGAGTGTTTCTTTGTATCCCCAGCAATAATTGTTGTTGAGGCTCATCCCTAAAGAAGAGGTGAAAAAAATGCACCTCCTTTTCTTTTTAGAGATAGATGACTATGAGTGTAGAAGATTGGGTGATGCCTTGGTTGGATTGGATAGGCATCTTCCTTATTTTTTGTTGTAAGGGATGGCTGTCTGGAGAGGTGAGGGGAAAAGCGTATATTTGAAAATAAAATTGATGCCAAAACAAATGACGTCAAGAAAAAATTTTTTTGAGGGGGAAGGCAGGACAATTGAGGTTAAATGACTTGCCCAAAGTCACACAACTAGTATGTCAAGTGTCTGAGGCTGGATTTGAACTCAGGTCCTCCTGACTCTAGGGCTGGTACTCTACTCACTGCACCACCTAGCTGGCCCATCAAAAAAAATTTTAAGATAAAATGTTTGTTGAATTGAAAGAGACCTTATTCACTCAGAGTCATTCTTAAAACAATATTGCTGTTACTGTATACAGTATTCTCTTGGTTTTGCTGTTCATTATTTGGTTCAAGTTTTTTGACTATTATAAATACCCAAATTTATTATGTAGGACATATGAAGAAAGATGCTATCTGCATCCAGAGAAAGAACTGATAAATAGAAGTGTGGATAGAACAATTTTACATATATATGTATATATGTATGTATATATATATACATATATACACAGGCACACATGTGTACCTATTTGTGTCTAATAGTAGCCATCTCTAGGGCTCAGGGAGAGAAGAAAAAAAGGAAAAAAGAAAAAAAAGAAATTCACACGATAATTTTGTTGTATATTTGAAAAGAACAGTAAGTTGTACATAGATTTGCACTTTCATTTGCAATCTTTTTTTTATTGTACTATGTTATAGAAATGCTTGTTTTATTCCATAAATTAGAAGAAAAAGAATTGAAAGGGACCTCAAGGAAACATAGCATCCAAATACCCTGCTGGGAAGGTATTCTTGTTCCCATTTGGTAGATGAGGCGACATTCCTCAGAGAATGTGAGAAACCTGCCCTGAGTCACACAGCCAGGAAGTGGGAGAGGGGAGAGGCGGGAGGCCAGGATCTCAGCTGCCTGGTGCCACATACTCTTTCTCCTCTTTTTTAATGCTCTGAATTGGCATTTGAGGCACCAGTGGTTGTTGCTTTTTTGTCACACTTTTTCTTTAGACCGTGCACTTCAGGAAAGTATCAGGGTTGTCTTTGTCTTAGGCTCGATTAAGGTGAGCCTGGCTCGTTTCAGGATGAGTTTCTGGGCTTGATGACAGCTTTCCCCTCCTTCAAATTCCAAGGGAATGGTGTTGTCACTGAGTGTCTGGGATGTGACAAGGCAGGTAACTGCCTCCCTTCTATGTATGCAAGTGTGTGTATATATAAATATATGCATGTATACACATATAAATATACACATATATGCATACACACGCACACATATGTGCATGCATACACACACATACAATGTCCACATGCATGCAATGTCCACATACGAATATGTGCATATACACAATGGATACACACACATACATACAATACACCTATATACACATATATGCAATGCACATACATGTACACACATACAATGTATACATGTATGCACATGTAGATATGCACATGTGTGCTTCTACACAGTGGATATACACATATACACACAATACAATATACCTATATACACCTACACATATATGCATATGTGCACATATATAATGTACACGCACACGCAAGGTACACATACAAATATGTATGTATACACAGTGCTTATACATATACACATGTATGTGTACAACATACAAAATACATATACAACACACACATATAATCCATGGCATAGTGTAACGTATAGGGGACTGGCCTCTAAGTCAGGAAGACCCAGGGTCAAATGCCGTCTGTTCTGTGTACTGACTGTATGACTATCATTTAACCTTTCAGTGTCTTAGGCTGCTCTCTAAGACTATAGATTTCTGAGCAGATACTGATCTGCATTGTTATAAGGAATTTCCTCCCTTAGAGTTCCCTACGTTAATAAAATCACAAGTCCAGCCCAAAATGTATGGAGGTTCTGATTCAGAGCTGGAAAAGACTATGGAGATTACTTAATCCCACTCTTTCCCTTAAACCCTGCCCCAATAAATTTTTGTTGATATCTTTTGCTTTAAAGTTGCCTAAATTTTCCCTATATCCCTCCTCCCACTCCCAGAGAGCCATTCCAATATAACAAATACTTTTTTAGAAGAAGAAAAAGTGGAAGAGAAAAAAAATTAGAGAAACTTAACAGCATGTGGAAAAAAAATTGAAAATGTATGCAGCGTTCCACACCTGTGGACCTCCCATCTCAGCGAAGGAATAGCTCTTCCCACTCCTTCCTTTTAAAACTCAAAAAGCTTTTAGGTCCAGTGTAGGATTTACGCAAGGTTAAACAGCTAGACAGAGGCAAATTTGGGACCCAAACCTAGGTCTTCTGGCTACTAGATCTTTCCATGTCAACTTTCTGAGGGCAGTGTTTGACACACAGAAGGCACTTAAGGTGTGTTGATTTATGAACAAAGGTTCTTCTTAAGTAGTGTTGTCTCCAAATGGAGATGTAAAATCTCTAAAACGCTACCGTTTCTCCTTAGGGCCTTTTCCAGGGACTGAAAACATCTGAAATGATTGCTAGGTGGTGGCAATCCGCTAGCCTATCAGAAAGGGGAGGAGCCTATGGCTCCTCCCACCTATTTGTTCATTGCCATATTCATGTCTCTTTAGGGAGTGAGGTTTTCAGGCAGAGTATCACAGGAGAGTATCAAAGCGAGTCTCCAGAGACACAGACCTGCCAAGTGCCCATTCAGAAAGCTGGCAAAGGTGTAAGGTGGCACCCACGAGACGGGAGTATTGGAGCCAAACTGTAGCGCTCACGCGTTGGCAAGCCCAGAATCTCTAACACAATCGCTAACCTGCGTCAGGCCCTTTAGTAGTGTTGGGGGGGGGGGGGGTTCTGTGGGTGGGTAGTGGTCAAGGGCCAGGAGGAGCTGATTTTCCATTAGAGGTGGACTGAGTGCCCTGTGATGAGACTGTCAGCTCCTTTGGCTCGACAGATTGCCCTCTGCAGCTATTCTTGTCCCTCAAACTTTTGCAGCTGTCTTCTTGTGCTAGGCCTGGCCTCAGCGGGAGAATGGAGAGGATAGTGTAGGAGAGGGAAGAATATCCGCATTCAGATAGCCCAGAAGAGCTCCGCTCTGGCTGACCTTCGACAAGCTTTTTTAATTTAACAGCACCACCTGTTATGGTTAGCAATGTTCCACCACTACTGTCCTGCTTGCCTTGGGTGGTATTAGATATGTCCATAGGAAAGGGAAAACTGTCAAGATGGCACATGATATTATAGTGGGAACACACTAGGGCTCCACTGCCTTCCCTTCCACCCCGATGATACCTAATTTGTGTCAGATGGGAAAATCAAGATTGGAAAGGGGAAAAGTTAAGAACAAGAATATAAGACATAGGAAAGGATTTAGGAAAGGTACCAAGGCTCTAGGTGGGCTGGGCAGGGGTCTAGGTACCAGACCAACAAGCTGGGTACTGAGGTCTCTGTGGATTCTGGAGGCCAAAGGTTTGCTCAAGGCAGATGATAAGGGAGTCTGTGGGTCCAAAGAAGTTCAAAGGTCTGGGAACTAGGGGTAGGAGTGGTCTAAGTTAGGCCTGGTGAGAAGGTCTAACTGGATCTCAGTGGTCAGGGCAGGCAAGGGCCTGAAAGCCAGCAAGTCAGGCAGACCCATGTCACTATTAACTGAAATAATAGTAATAGATAGCATTCATACATCACTTTGAAAAGTATTTTACATGTGTAATCTATTTGATCTTCCCAACAGCTTTGTAAAGTGCTATATTATTCCCATTTCACAGAAAAGGTGGAAGGTGGTACCCATTAGAAGAAACTGAGGCTGAGAAAGTTTCAGTGTTTGAGTCACATATACATATGTATGTGTGGGCAGAGACAGAGAGAGAGAGAGAGAGAGAGAGAGAGAGAGAGAGAGAGAGAGAGAGAGAGAGAATTGGATCTTGAGGATAGGATTTACTTGCTGGAGGAGTTCATTCTATCTGTGTAGGTAGGAAGTAGTCACAGTATAGAAGGTGGCTCTGAGCCTACAAACGTATGAGGAAACTGAGTGTGTTTAAATGAAGAGACCAGTGACATCACATAGGATACTGATGAGTGATGAATATACAAAGTGAATGCTGTTATAATGACCAAGCTTAGCCCTAGAAGAAACTTGGGGGAAAAAAAGCATCTTTTCCCTGCCTTTGCAAAGGTTGATGTTAAGCTGGTTTCGCTGAACAATTTTGTGTCTCTTTTTATATTATTTGTTACAAGAGATAGTTGGCTGAGTAGGGAAGAGGGGAGGAGTATATTTGAAAATGACAGTGATCTAAAACCAAAATATACCAATCAATAAACATATTTTGAAAGACGTGGATGCTATTCAGGATTTTTCTAATCATCAAGGTGAGATCAAAGTTTACTCTTATATTAGGGTAAAAAAATAATTTGCTGAGTACATTAGTAGTGGAAACATGATTTCAAGGGAGGAAGTATTTAAATTCTGAATACACAGTTTATTCTACCAAGAATAAACTTAGCAAGCATTTCAGAAGTGCTTCTCAAGCACAATGAAAATTTGAATTCTACATGTCAAAGGACCTCTACTAGGCAACACTTTACAAGTGCATTTCTGTTCTGAGTATACTTGAAGGTAACAAAGCTACCTGTCTTTAAAAACATTTCAAAATCTAGACTTTTGGTGGCCTCTCCCCAATGTCTGAAACTAGTGAGCTTTTTACCCTACAAAGAATAGAGACAAATGGAGAAGACAAGAGGAGAAAGAGAGAAAGATATGAGGGTGGTCAAGGGGAAAAAAGAGAAAAGATTAAGAGTTGGCTTGATCTCCTCGGGACTGCTGGCCTTCCTCATGGTTTTCTTTGGGAAAAGATGGGGACACACCTGGCTGAGGCCATCCTGCCATCTAACAGTGGGTAGCAAGCAGAGCCAGGTGATGGGAAGACCTCTTCCTGTTGACAGTTAGGTGGGATTACTTGGAGGAGTTATTAATAGACTATTTGAGTACTTTACTATCTGTAGTGGAGGCCTGTGGCAGCTGCTTTCCCCCCACTCCCATTAAAGGCTTAAAAGCACCGTGAACCAAGATCAATAAACCCATGTAGAACCAGGGCAGTTAAGGGTACTTGGCCATTTTATTTCTCCAACAAACCCTCAGCCTTCTGTTTGACAGGCTGCAATGTAAGGAAAAGGATTTGTCCAGTCCTAACCTGTGCTCTCCACAGATCCGCTGGCAAGACCTCAGACGGCAATTTTCTTTCCTTTTCATCGCAGAGTGCACTGGGTTCACTTTGGGGTGGACTAGGGGGCCCAGTGGGGGAGGCTAATAGGGCCCTTGGCAATGGCAGCAGGTACTCAGACTTCCTCTCGTTGCATTCACCTGCTGTTGCTAAATTTTCTTCACCCTTGGCCCCTGCACAGATGGGGGGCCAGAGCTGTCTAGTGCCAGCTGTAGGTAAACTGCTAGAAGGTGAAATGTGTCTGCTGAACCAGCCACTCTGGGATACCATTTGTTAAAAAAAAAAATTTCCTGTGTTTCTTCGAATGAAGAATCAATGGGTCTGGATATGGGATTTGCAGACCCAAACATTCCTTGGAACTGTAGTTTGTGCCTGCATCTAGCTTTGCATCCTTATACACAAAGCCTAGTTCAGTCCTTTTTACAGTAGGCATTTAATAAATGCTTTTTTGGATTGAATTTAATTCCTATAATACACCCAAACCAAACCGCCTGAAAGTATTACTATGATGAGAGCAATCCTGAGTTTTCGCTTCTAGAGAGAATTGAGAAGTAAAATGAATTTGGAAAAATAGCTTGGAATCTATTCCCTAGCAACCAAATGAATACCTCTGAATTGATTAAGAATTCTCATGTATCCAAAATCCAAACCTGTCACAAAGGTGCATCGATAAAAATGCAGAAGTTTGAGCTAATGCAAATAGAACTTGAAATGCTGGACTTAAAAAAAAAATTCAGATTGTTAAAAATAGTTTTAAATGATATCTTATTTATTTTTCCTGTTCTATCTTAATTCAAAGTTATATGAAATAGACTGTGTAGAAGGCATACATAGGCCTGTACATAGCAGCAGTGACGATTCCTGTACAAGGAAGGAGGACCATGGCCTCCATTACATTGAGTAGGGCCACTGGGGTTGGTTTATGGTAGTAAGTGGATATGAAGGCGGGGATGGCAGCATTGTGAGCTGAACCATTTGGGGGAAGCACCCACACTAATAAGATCGCACACCTAAATATTGAAAAAATAAGTGATGCTGGGAAAGATAGTCTCGTGAGGTTAAAGTGTAATACCTGCAGTCATATGGTAGGTCAGATTCCAGAAAAGGATTAGAAGAGACCATTAGAACCACAGACAAAGACAAAGCTAAGATCGAGCCCTTGTTCTGTAATGTGCTACCTCCTCACTCACTTATTTCAAACATGTATTTATTTTTAAAATTAAATTTCTATTAACATCTTTTACATCACTTAAATTTCCCCCTGCAATAATAAACTACTCAACCATATCACTCTGCCCTCTTATTCAACAAACTCCAATGGCTCCCCATCACCTCCAGGATCAGATACCAAATCTGCTATTTGTCCTTCAAAGCCCTTTAAAACCTACTGACCCGGGGCAGGTGGGGGCGCAAGGAGTAGAGCACCGGCCCTGGAGGTCAAATCCAGCCTCAGACACTTGACATACTTACTGGCTGTGTGACCTTGGGCAAGTCACTTAACCCCAAATGCCTGGCCTTCCCCCACCAAAAAACAAAACAAACTAAAAAAATCTATCGGCCCTTCCTCCACCTTTCCAGTCTTCTTACACCTTACACTTGCTCTCCAAACCAACTTACTTTAGCCTTCTGGGCTCTCGGCATGTCTCGGCAACACTGGTTGATCCCCATGCCTGGAATGCTTTCCCTCCTCATGTCTGCCTGTAAGCTTCTCTGGCTTCCTTCAGGTCCCAGGTAGAATTTCACCTTTTACAGGAAGCCCTTCCTAGTGCCTCTTAATTCTAATGCCTTAGGACGAGCAGGTGGTGCAGTAGATAGAGCACTGGGCCTGGAGTCAGGAAGACTCATCTTCCTCAGTTCAAATCCAGCCTCAGACACTTACTGGCTGTGTGACCCTGGGCAAGCCATTTCACCCCTTTTTGCCTTGGTTTCCTCATCTTTAAAATGGGCTGGAGAAGGAAATAGCAAACCATTCCAGTACCTCTGCCAAGAAAACCCCAAACAGGCTCAGGAAAAGCTGACTTTAAAAAAATGACAATTCTCATGCCTTCTCTCTGTTGATTCTCTATCCTGTATATAGCATTTCTGCACATAGTTATTTGCCTATTTTGTTAGAGTATGAGCTCCCTGATAGCAGGGACTGTCTTTTGCCTTTCTTTTTATCTCTAGCACTTAACACAACTTATAGCAGGCACTTCACAAAAGTTGATTGGCTGCCATTTATATAGAACTTTAAAGTTTGCAAAGCACTTTATGCTTTTTAGCATTTTAAGCATTTTAGCCTCACAACAACCTTGGGAGGTAGATGTCATCATTCCCATTTTACAGATGAGGAAACCAAGACAGACTGTGGTTAAGTGATTTGCTAGGAAGTGACCAAGGCCATATTTAAACTTGGGTCTGAAAATGGATTCATTTTTCCTAGTCTGTGGATCTCTACCTTTGTGCAGGAATGGGGAGTATTTTCTCTCTCTTCTTTGGAACCATCGACAAGTAGTTCTCTGTCACCTACAGGCACTACCACTTAGAATTCCTAGCCTCCTTCAAAGCACAGCTAAGGTGTGCCTTTTTTATGAGCCCTTTTCTGGTATCTCCAGTTATTAGCATTGCCTCCCTCTCAAAATTTACATACACACACACACACATACACACAGAGGGGTACTTTATCTTTACTTAGGGCAGTCCACCATGCATCCTTCTGCTAGAATGTAACTTCCTTGAGGGGAGAGATTGCTTCAATTTTGTCTTTGCTGCCCCCACATAGCATACAGGAGGTGCTTGTTGGATTGAAATCAATTGAATTGAATTGAGGAAACTCATCCATCCAACTCCAAAGAAATAGAAAATGACATCCATGGTATCTCCACACCAAATCAAAAGGTACAAAGTGGTTTCTGTTGACCTTTACGGGTCACTTATCTAGAAATTGTCAGCATTTGGTCCAATGTTCATTAAGATGTCATTTGAAAAGGTAAATTCAAGGCAACAGAGACTTTTCCAGCTGATTATATATTCTTTCCTCTACATTCCAGATAGCATGTAAATTCCCTGAGACCAGGGACTGTTTTGTTTTTGTCTTTGTATTCCCAAGGGCCTGCACAAAGTCTGGAACCTAGTAGGAACTTAATAAATGCTTATTGATTGATTGATCACTTATAGGTGCCTAGCAATAATTTTCAAATGTCGATGTCTCCAGTGCTTCACCATATCCCATGGATGATCTTGCCTTCCTGAAGGCTTATTCCAGCAGTTCCCCACCCTAGCTGGGGCCACTAAGTGGGAAAAGCTTTGAAGACAGGCCTGGAAACATATTTCTGGTTTTTGTCTGAAGATCAGCCTTCAATAAGTCAAAAGAACCCTAAAAAGGGTTACGCCAGGGGATGAATTTTGGCAGTCACAGCCTCTTATGAAGGCCATTCGATAAGGCCTAAAGACCTTTCCACCTGGATGGGAAGAGGAGAGTTTGGAGACTAGATTTTACCCACTGAGGAGAAATCACAGTCTTTAGTGTTGAAGTAATTTCCTAACACCAACACTTCTCCTGGTCCTCCTCTTCATTGTGTTTCTTTAAAAAGAAATCATTTACTAAGCATTTATTTATGTGGCAAGCACTGCTCTGGGCACTTGAGATTCTGTCTTCAAGGAATTTACATTCCTTTAAAAATGTTTTATTGATATGTTTTGTTTTTATATTCCTTTCTTCTCTCTCCTCTCCTCTTTTCTTCTTTCTTTTCTCCTTTCCTTCCTTCTTCCTTCCTTCCTTCCCCTTCCTTCCTTCCTTCTTTCTCTCTCTCTCTCTCTCTCTCTCTCTCTCTCTCTCTCTCTCTCTCTCTCTCTTTCTCTCTCTCTCTCTCTCTCTCTCTCTCTCTCTCTCTCTCTCTCTCTTCCTCCCTCTTCCTTCCTACCCTCCCTCTCTCTTTCTTTCCTTCCTTCCTCAGCCCAGGATAGAACCCTGGGGGTACACCCTGCAATGGAGAGTCAGTTTGGTACAGTAGAAAGACAGTTGGATTTGGAGTTGACACATGGGTTCAAATGCTAGCTCTGATAACTATGTAACTCTAGGGAAAACATTTAACTTCTCTCTGCTTCCATTTCCTTATCTGTAAAATATGGTATATCCCTTTCATTTCCAAACATATCTCTCCCTTCTCCTCTTCTCAGTCTACCATCCCTTGTAACGAAGAATTTTAAAAAGAGAAAAGCAGTTTAGCCGAGCCAACCAACACATCAACCAAGTCTGGCAGCAGATGCGATCTTCCATTCCCCAGCTCTGCAGGGACCACCCCTTAGATAGGAGGATTTCTCTACCCTCCCATCTCCCACCTCCTCCGTTTGGCACCCTCTCACTTGATACATGGTGCCCTTATTTATCTCCCAGGCTGTTACTGGGTCCCCACAGCACATCCCACTAAAACCTACTCTTCCTGGCATAGGAAGAGTCCCCCTCCCCCGCTCCATTTAAATCAATGAGAATTTATGAAGGGAATACTATATGCCTGGCACTGTGCTAGGGCCTGGAGATCAGCGAAAACGAAATTTTTGTAAAATTCCTCAAGGAGTTTACATTCTATTAGAAAGGGTGTACAATGTTTACAAATGAGCATAATTCACGGTAATTTTAGGAGGGATAACAAATGAGGGAAGGGAAGGGAAGGGAAGGGAAGGAAAGGGAAGGATGTCCCTTAGGAGGTAGCACCTGGGGTGGGCCTTGGTGGAAGACAAGGATTCTGAGAGGTAGAGATAGGCTGAGAATGCAACTCAGGCACTGGGCACAGCCTGAGTATATGAGGGAATGTCCACAGTAGCTGCAAGACCTCCAATGCCAGGCTAAGGTTTCTCCAAACCTCCTCCCTTCCCAAATCCAAACAGATTGGATATGCTCTATGTGCTATTTCCCTGGGGCCATGCTGTCTACTAGGAAATTGATAAACTAATCCTTAATGATGCGATGACTGGTGATAATGGTTAAAGCAAGGTATAACCCTTCCCAGGTGACAAAAATGCCTTTTAACAGGACTTCTGGGGACTGTGCCTTAGTACAAAGGAGACCCTCTAAATGGAAGAATTTCAGATACCCTAGAACACTAGTGGGGGAGATGTTTGGAAGGAAGTGGGACACTCCGTGTGCCTCAGCTGCCTACTCTACTTCAGTCACTCGGTCAATCAACAAACATTTATTAAAGTCTTACTGTGTGCCCAGCACCGAGGATACAAAGAAAGGCAGAAAATAGCCCCTGCCCTCAAGGAGTTTACATTCTTACGGGTGGGGGTGGGGAGCGATAACATTGGGTACATCCAAGATATTGTGTCAAGGTAATCGGAAAGGGGAAGGCTTAAGCAGATGGGGGGAGGGGCTGAGAAAGGCAGGGAGCACTCCAGGCATGGGACACGACCAGCTCAAGGGCTTGGAGCCCCACCCTTGTTTGCCTAAATGGTCTCGGGCTCATAGCTGCTCATTTTTCAGCTTTGGTTTGAAGCCAGGCATGGCTTGCTGAGCATACACAGCACTGGACCCTCACCTGGCCAGGTACACTTAGATCAGTCTCTGACGAGGGTCTATAGAGGGGCCTGCCAGGCCCCTAAGACATCACTTTTGTGATCTCATTGGTCTTCTTTGAGAAGGAAAGGCAAACAGCAGCGACAAGGCTAAGCAGGAGGTATTTGTCCGGGAGCCTCTTTTGGGATTTGGGGAGCTGTCTTTATGGATATGGAGATTTTCCCTGAGAGAAAAGGAATGTAGAATATTAGATTTATAGCTAGAAAGAACCTTCGAGATCATCTAATCTAACTCTTTCTTTTTATCAATGAGGCCCAGAGGTAATAAATGACAGAGCTGGGACTTAAACCCAGAACCTTTGACACCGGATCCAGTTCTTTCCTGCCTCAAGACAAAACAGAATGAGGGTGCCCTGTTAACACTCCTAGACACCTTGGTTGATGTTCTCCTTGGTGTTTTATTTCCAGAGTGGTGGAGGTAAAGGACACCCCTCTGAACTTAGGAACCTCTCAGAGTATCACAGTGTGTGGCAGTGAGATGCCTATTGGAGCCAGAAGATTTTGATTGTTCCTTGGCTATGTGACCTTGGGCATGTCACTTACATTCTCTTAACCTCAGATTCTTTATCAGTAAAACGGAAGTTTTAATACCCATTCTCACAGACCTACTGTAAAGAAATTACTCTATAAACTTTAAAGTGCTGTAGGTATGTCTGAATAAGCAGAGGGCCTGGCTCACACTGTTGCTATTCAGTTGTGTCCGATTCTCCGTGACCTCTTTTGGGCTTTCTTGGCACAGATACTGGAGTGGTTTGCCATTTCCTTCTCCAGCCCATTTGACAGACGAGGAAACTGAGGCAAACAGGGCGAAGTGATTTGGAGTTCTCCTGACTCCAGGCCCATCGTTCTATCCACTGTGCCACCCACCTGCCCTTTCTGGGCCCAACTATTTTCCAAATTCATATCAAGAATAGGGCACCAAGTCCAAATCTCAGAATTGGGAGGTTCTTCACAAAGCGTTCTCCCCAATATGAAGCTTAGATGAACCAATAAATATTTATTAAGGGCTTGCTAGGTGGCACAGTGGTTAGGGCACTGTGTCTGGAATCCAGAGGATTCATCTTCCTGAGTTCAAATCTGGCCTCAAACACTTATTAGCTGTGTGACCTTGGGCAAGTCACTTAATGTTGTTTACCTCAGCTTCCTTGTCTTTGGCCTTCTTGGGGCATATATCTAGTGTTGTTATTCAGTTATTTTCAGTCCTGTCAGACTCTCTGTGACTCCATTTTGGGGTTTTCTTGGCAGATACTGGAGTGGTTTGCCATTTCCTTCTCCAGCTCATTTTATAGATGAGGAAACTGAGGCAACCAACGTGAAGTGACTTGCCCAGGGTCACACAGCTAGTAAGTGTCTGAGGCTGGATTGGAACTCAGGTCTTCCTGACTCCAGGCCCAGAGCTCTATCCACTTAGCTACCTATCTACCCCTAGCAGGCCCTTAATAAATACTTTTTGATTGATATAAGCTCCATATTGAGGAGAAAACCTTATCAGGTTCTACTTTCACCCTCCTCTTCCTCCAAGCTCCACCCCCAAATACATGTCAATTGAATTCACTGTGTAAGAAGTCATGGGAAAATAAAAAGCAAAATAAGGCCTCATCCTTGCCCTCAAGGACCTTATAGCCTAATAGGGGTTCAAGAGCTCTCTTCAGGATCTCAAAGCCACCTGTCAGGAGAGGCTCTGAAGAACTCAATCACTTTAATTAAAAAACTTGATGGCTTTCTGGGTGGGGGAGATGGGAGGGATGTATATGGAAATGAAGGTAGTGTAAAACTGAAAAATATTAGTAAAAGCAAATAGATCCATAAAGGGTATGAAGCTCTAAAGGTGGTGGAAGAGAAGCTTCTTTTCTTTTTAGAGAAAGGGAAAAGAATAGAGATGGTAAGAGTCTAAGGCTTCTTTACTTATAAATAAAAATGGAACTGTTTGGGGTAGGAAGAGACACAGAAAACTTCCATTTGGGATCCAGGGGTCCCTGCAACGTCCCAGAGTAGGTGCAGCCTGGGAGGAGACTTCTCTGTTTCTTTAGGAATCATACCAGGTAGACAGACAATTGTCAGTGTATGTCCCAGCTCCCTACACACAGAGGCCCAAACTCCATTCCCTTTCCCTTCGTTGACTGTTCCCTGGATGAACCTGAGTAGCAATTTTTATTTCTCTGACATCTGACCCACATTCCAGCCGAGCCTGAAAAAGTCCCCCGCAGTATCTGAACTTCCGATCTCTCTGCTGGTCAGTTTACAGTCTTGGTTCTTTCACTGCCAAGCTGAAGCTGAAAAAATGCCTTTGAATTCTCTATTTCTTTTTTTTTTAATTGTGTGTGTGTGTGTGTGTGTGTGTGTGTGTGTGCATTTCAAGCTGCAGGATTCAGGATTCTTTAGCATTTTCTCCCCCTTTCTATTAATTGTTCCAACACTACTCCTGCTCAAAGACTGGTTTTGATGCTGATATCTGATCTGCCTGTCACATTCGTGCTGTGTACATTCTTTTCATATGACATGTTTCCCTCATCATTTGGTATGGGGCGGGGTGGGGGCTTGAGCAGGCCAATGTTTTCCTTCCTTTTAAAAATCTCTATGACTTTATCATTCTGGAAATAAAACACCAAGCAGAAAAGAGAAAGGGAGGTGTGAGTGCGTGTGTGTGTGTCTGTGTGTGTGCTCATGTGAGCTAAAGCACTTTCGAATGCTTGGGGGTGTGAGGCCCGGACTGCTACAAGGACAGTGGTGGTGATGGGGAGGGATGGAGAAGATAGCTGGAAGGGAGCAATGTTAAAATAAGTTGACCCTTTAATCTAGAGGTCATCTGTAACCCCTCTCATCATGGGGAGATGAAAAATACCATCTGTAGGGCAGATCTGAAAATCGCAGCCTGGTACTGGAGGTCGGTTAGATTTACCGTTTTTAATATTTGCGCTATTGATTGGTGGGGCTTTCTCAAGGGTTGTTGCAACAAGCACAATTACGGTGCCTTTGACAGAGCTGGTGATTTTGAAGATATAAAAAAAATAAAAAATGTTGAGACAGAGAGAGGGAGGGAGGGAGAGGATGGGGGGAAAGGGAGGGAGGGATGGGAAAGGGAAGCAAAGGGAAAGAGATAGAGAGAGACAGAGACAGAGAGAGATCGAGAACGAGAAGCCGCAAACAGCCCCATGGGAAGTTGGATCTGGAATTTCCTGCTCCTTCTCCCAGCATCCCCGAGTTTGTAACTCTCATTTTCATTATTATTCAGTTTCATTATTTATAGATTCAGAGCCAGAAGAGACCACAGAGTCTATCTAGCCTAACTTCTTTTTTTTTTTTTTACAGATGAAGAAACTGAGGCCCAGAAATGCTGAATGACTTGCCAAGATCCCAGAGGTATTTTCTCGAAGCCTTGCCCACCCTCCCCCAGAGTCTGTATGAGCAGACTTTGCCCTTCACCTCTGGACCTGTCAATAGACCTAAGACTTGTTCCCATCTGAGCCCTCCCATTTCCCACCTCCTTCCCAAGCAGAGAACCACACAAGAATGTGACTTCAGGTTTTGTTTTGTTTTGTTTTTGGAGGGGGAGGCTAGAAAGTATAGGTTCTAGATAAACAGAAAATAGAGGAAGGGGGCCCCATCCTCCTCCAGAGCTCACCATCAAAGAGAACCAGAGGAAGGATCAAAGAGAGCCGAGAGAAGGTTTTCTGGGCCCAACTATTTTCCAATTTCATGTTGAGCATAGCTCACAGATTCCAGATGGGAAAGACAGAGGTCCAAGAATGTAGTGAGCTCATGGGTGGAATACACGGGGTAGTGGGCTCAGAGCTCCATGGAAAAAAACCTCCCAAATCTGGGATTTGTGCTTGGCGGACTCTATTCTTGATATGAATTTGGGCAGCTAGGTGGCGCAGTGGGCGGAGGACCTTGTCTGAAGTGAGGAAGACTCATGTTCGTGAGTTCAAATCTTATTAGCTATGTGACCCAGACAAGTCACTTCACCCTGTTTGCCTCAGTTTCCTCATCTGTAAAATGAGCTGGAGAAGGAAATGGCAAATCGCTCCAGTATCTTGGACAAGAAAACCCCAGATAGGGGGAGGGAGAGTTGGATATGACTGAAAACAACTCAACAACAACAAATTGGCCCAGAAAACCTCCTCTCAGTTCTCTTTGGTCCTTCCTATGGTTCTTTTTGATGGTGAGATCTGGGGCAGGATGGGCCTCCCTACACTTATTTTCTGTTTATTGGGGACCTGTGCTTCTTGCCCTTCTCCCACCTCCCCCTCCAATCCTGAGGTCAAATTCCTGAATGGTTCTTTGCTTAGGAAGGAGATGAGAGAGGGGAGGAATCTGACGAGGATGGGTCTTAGCTCTGCCCTTGGCCGGGTGTGTGACCTTAGGTAAGTCACCTTTCTTGTCAATTTTGTTTCACTGTGCATGCACATGGGGTTAACGCTTGCTTCCCAGTATTGCTTTGTATCCTGATGCTGCAACTCTTATGAGCTTAGCCCAAGTGTAAGATGGGATTGTTATCTCACCCTGCTGCCTTGCCAAAGGCCGGCTGCCAGCTCCCTCCTGGCACCCCTCTAATCTCCTGTCAGCCTCCCCTCCCTATTCCCCATACCTTTCTTTTCCACACCCTAAGCCTCATCAGCAGCTCAGGCTGCAGCTCTTTCCATGCTCTCTCTCACAGGCCGTTTTGTCAAAGCCCAAGGCCCAACACCTGCTTTGTTGGACCCAATCTCTGTCTGTTTCACCGTGACCTTCCCCTCCCCCAGCCTTGGCTCCAATTTCAATGATCTGTCATCCATCTTACCACTTACTTTCTTTAATTCCAATATCATGTCAAAACTTACCTTTTTCTCCAAGAGGCCTGCCCAGCTTATGTGTCCCTATCAGTACTTTGCCTTTCCCGTTTTGTTATCCGTTCTCCCTAGCTCCACGACACCACTGGGGTTTGGTTGGGCATACTTTTCTGTGGTTAGTATCTATGCGCAGACATCTGTGCTCATCCTGCCTGCCAGATTGTAAGCTCCTTAGGGGCTGGGGCCACGTTGTCTTCCTTCCTAGGTTCTCACGGTGCCTGGTACAGGGGCCTGCATGGAGTAGGTACTGCCCATGTTGTGGCTGATTTAGTGGGAGCAATGGAATGTTGTTTATGCCCAAATGTGATTGACAGTGATGACCCCTTTCACCCTCAGTTTCCATTAAAACCTTTAAAGAGAAAAAAGTCAGAAACAAAACACATAAAGGAAAGTTGATATGTTGCCTAACTTGTTTCTTTAGATTATATGTTCAGGGTGGTGTGGTGGGAAGTAAGGAGGCCTGGCCAAGAAGCCAAAACTAGGTTCTACCAGTAGCCAACTAGCTGTGTGTCCTTTAGTAAGACATCTTACCTCTGCTGGCCTCATCTGTAAAATAAGGAGACAAGATGGACTGAACGATCTCTAAGGCTCCTTCCCTCTCTGGTATGCTGTGATTCTTCCATATTTGCTCTCTTGGGGATAGCCACACTGTAGATACTCTGTATTAAATCAGTCAACCAGTCATTTTAAATCCAGAAAGAAGGGAACTAGGAAAGCAATTAATTGATCAGTTAAGGAGCATTGTAAAGGCCTACTATGTGCCACGTGTTGTAGATCAGATGCTGGGGCTACAAATACAAAAAAGTGAACCGATCTCCACCCTTAAGGATTTGGGACCAAAGATGGATTTTATCCTTGGCTTTTTGTGGGTAGAAAACAGCTTTTCTTTAGCATTCCCAGTCTTCCCATTGATGGCACGCCATTCCCATTGATGGGAGAGGGTACCTGATGTTTACTGAGAGAATGTTCTATCGCTACTTTTCACAGTATGCTGTTTTATTAAATGCTTTTGCTCTGAACTAATTGTATTTTGTGGCTGACTAGGAAAAGAAAACACATTAGTGGGGGCCTGTGAGCTATGGTTTTGCAGAGATTCCTACCCAGAGAACACTCTGAACCTGAGGTCAATTTTGTAAAGGTCCAATATGAGTGAGGAAGGAGTGCCCTTCAAGCATTATAGTAATACTCGGTGAATATTTAGTTAATTACTTATAAAAGTTCCTGAAAGACAGGAATCAGGTGATTTGAATACATCAATAGATCTATGATTGTATGCAAATTAAATCAAATCAACAAATACTATCTAAGCACCTCCTATTCTCATAGGTTTAAGGCTGGAAAGAACCGAAGAGATTATCTAGATTCTAGTTCAACCCTTTCATTTTACAGATAGGGAAATCGAGGCCAGAGAGGTTAAGTGAGTGACTTGCCTGATTTCACAGAAGGTAGTATAGCTAGGTCCTGATTAGTGTGAATAACTAATCCCCTGAAATGGTTGCATGTATTTAAATTTGCACTATTTATAGTTATAATTATGTAAAATTTGATAATTAGTTCCAGCCCAGTAGAAATAGGCATTACAAATTCAAATAATTTAACCAATTCAAATGATTCCTCACTCGAACTCATTGGAACTTGGCTATGAGTGACAAGGGCCAGGGCTTGAATCCAGACCCTCTGACTCTAAACCCATAACCCTTTCAGCTATATTTTGCACAGAGACATTTAAAAAAACAAAAGATAGAGTTTTTGTCATTAAGGAGCTTAAAGTCTAGCTGGGGAGACAAGACATAACATGTGAAAGTTGGAAGAATAGTAATAAAATATTTCAATAATAGTTGAGGACTATAGACAAGATTGTTAACTATTAGATTGTAACCTTGGTGGGGCTTGGGAGGGAAGGTGGAGAAAAGGGAGGCTGTACTTTGTTTTTGAAGAGGACCATGACATCAGGGAAATGATGATATGACTTGTAGTTGACTTGGATTTGAGTGAGGGAGGGCTGTGCAAGGTCACTAGCCTCACTTTCTCCTCCAGAGTCACCTGGGTCCAGTGGCCTGATATTCACCAGGATGATTGGAGATGGCCCAGGATGCAATAGGAGACCCTGGCCCTTTTAGGCTAAGGTCATTTCAAGGTTCTCACTTTGAGTGAGGTAACGTCCATTCAGTGAATAGGCCTCTTTAAAGGGGAAACAGGATTAGAAGCAGAGACCTATGTCTTATCTTTGTGATTCCCCCAGCATATACCCTAGGAAACAGTTTTTTTTTTTAAGCAGTCACTTAAAAATGGTTATGGAATTGAAAAGATGGCATAAAAGCTGGTGATTCACTGCCAAATGAGTTATGCTGGCAGTAATTGCTATAAGGGGTTGGGAAGAGGAAGAGAGAAAATGCTTGAGGTCGGAGTGGTCAGGGCAGGCTTCAAGGAGGAGGTGGGTCTGGAGCTGAGTCATGAACAATGGAAAGGATCTCAGCAGAGAGGGAGAAGGGTGTTGCCCCAGTGGCAATACATGGAAATTGTTGCTGAGCAAATAAGGAACCAGGAAGAAGAACCAAAGAAACGTTTAGCATAATAAAAAAAAGACGGGTTCATCATGTGAAACGACACACTGGTTGAATGGCCCACCGGCTCCACTAGTAGTCAAGAGATAACAACAAAAGGTTCCTAGCATATCGGGTAGGTGGTACTGAGTCCTTGTCTTTCACTGACAGTCACAGTGATGATTGGAAACCCCTGTTCCAGCCAACCCAGAGGGTCTCATTTCTGAATCCAGAGAAGAACCTGTCAGCCCGCTTGCTGCCTTGGGTCCTACTCTGGGCCAGAAAAACTTAATTGAAACAGAGCCTTGGAGAAAAACCCCTCCATTTGAACTGTTTATCTGGGGAAGAGAAGAACCCTATGATATTTGATGGGAGCAGGTTTGGAAGGGAAAATAAGCTTATTCTGGGACTTGTTGAGTTTGAGGTGCTGAGCACCCAACAAATACTTGATAATGTTTGTTGAATAGAGTTAAATTGAATTTCCACAATGCCACCCCATTTTTTCTATTAAAAAAAGGGCTAAGTAGGGACCAAAAGAAAAAGGAATTCTGAACTCGGACCAATGCAATGACCCACTCTGATTTTTTTTTCTTTTAAAATAGTATTTTATATAATTGTACATATATAGCCTGTGTCATGTTGCACACTGTCTTGAGGGAGGGAGAGTGAAGGGAGGGGGAGAAAACTTAGAACTCAAAAACTTATAGAAGTGAATGTTGAAAACTAAAAACAAATATAATTTTTAAAAAGAATAAAATAGGATTTTATTTTTCCCAATTACATATAAAGACAATCTTTAACATTTATTTTAAAAAAATTTGAGTTCCAAATCTTTTCCCTCCCTCACCTACTCCTTCCCTAAGATGGTTAGCAATTTTGATAAAGGTTATATATGTGCAATCATGTAAAACATATCTCCATATTAATCATGTTGTAAAAGAAGAAACAGACCAAACAAAAAAAAAACACAAAAAATAAAGAAAGTGAAAATAGTGTGCTTGGCTCTGCATCCAGACTCCGTTAGTTTTCTGTGGTTGTGGATAGTATTTTCCATCCTAAGTCCTTTGGAATTGTCTTGGATTGTTGTATTGCTGAGAAGAGCTAAGTCAATCATAGCTGATGATAATACAATGTTGCTGTTACTGTGGACAATGTTCTCCTGGTTCTGCTCACTCCACTTTGCATCAGTGACCCACGATGATTCTTGAGGACTGCTACCTACCTCCTCCTGGCAGAGAATTGACAGATTCAGGATGCAGAAAAAGGCAGGCATTTTTGGACATCGATGATATGGGATTTTATTTTGCTTGACCATGCGTATTTGTTAAGAGGATTTTGTTTTCCTTTGCATCCCTTTCAGTTTGGTGACTGGGGCAGGAAGAGAAATTAGATGTCTGTTCGTTAAAAAATAAAATTTAATTTTTAAAAGAGAAAAAAAATTTAAACTAGGTTCCCATTGATTGGAAAATGACTGAACACTTTGTGGAATATAAATGAATGTTTAAGCTGCCTGATTCTGGTCACATGGAGGGGCCATTTTAAGAATCTTTCCCAAAGTATCTGCCCTCCCCATCCTTTGTCTAGGGTCAATGGTACTTAACAGAGAACAAACAGGTCCCAAGGTCCCATTGTTTCTCCTAGAGATGTCCCAGGTATGAAACTTCTCATTCCTGGTCCTTCTCTATGGCTTCAAACATAAAAGAAGACACAGCTTGGCCATCTTCCCAGGACAGGTGGCCCAGGGTGACAGACGGGGCCCTGTAGATAGGGGGCCAGAGGAGGTGTGAAGAAATGAATGGGTAGGGAGGAAAGAAGACCTCAAAAAGCTTCAGAAAGTTCTTTCTTTAGTTTTTAAAGAAAGAACAGACAGAGCACATTGTCCCAGGACAATGTCACAGGAAGTAAATGGAAACTGATGGTACAAGGGTGACTTTGTCAGTTGGCACAGGGGGCAGTGGCAGGAAGAGAGGCCTTCATCATGGAGTAATCTGGGCCCAGCATAGGATAAGAAAAAAAATATTGCTCTGGATGTCAGGAGAATAGGGCCTCATCCTGCCTCTGCTTACCAACTTACAGTATCACTTTGGGCAAATCCCTTCTTTTCTCTGGGTGTTGGTTTCTTCATGAAGCTAGCAGTGCTGCTACTAGGTATGTACACCAAGGAGATAAAAAGAAAAATGAAAAAGACCCATAAGTACAAAAATATCATGGCAGCTCTTTTTGTGGTTGGCAAAGAATTAGAAACTGAGGGGAGGCCCATTAGTTGGGGAATGGCTATACACATTATGACCTGTGAATTCGATGGAATACTATTATGCTGGAAGAAACGAAGGGAACGGTTTCAGAAAAACCTGGGAAGACTTATGTGAACTGATACAAAGTAAAGTGAGCAAAACCAGCAGAACAGTCTGTATAGTAACTCATATTGTTAGGGAATCAGCAATGAAAGACTCACTAACTTTGATTAATTCAATGATCAGCCACAACTCCAAAGGACTCATGATATAAGATGCTATCTACCTCCAGATAGAAAACTGATGCTCGGATTGAGGCATTTTTTTCCTTTCCTTATATTTCTCGTTTAATTGAAAAAAAGTTCAGAATGTGGCTAATGCGGAAATGTTTTGCGTGACTGTATATGTATAATG
>CM053622.1:416684064-416702399 GCA_028646595.1 Phalanger gymnotis
GCCTAGCTGCCCCTTTCTGGAATATACTGTGACTATCAGACCAGGCAATCAGGACAGCTCGGGTAGCTACCAGCTGATCTTATTACATACTTGAGCAAATGGAACATAATAGAAACCTGCAATTTTGGGTCTAATCCTCTTTTTCTGTTCTGCTACGTACATGGAAATGCCCATTCTATTTGGCATTAAGTACAAAATAAAAATTAACAGAACTGGAGGGGAAAAAAATCACAAAGATCCTCTGACTCTCAAGTCTTTGGGCCCTTTTCTTCTCTTCTCTCTTGGCTCTTAGACCCTTTTTCCCTCCTCTTTTGTTGCCAGACAGAATCCAGCAATATTTTTCTGGGCGCTGAGGGAGGCAGTATTCGTAAATTTCCTGTCCCGACTGGTACGAGCAAACCTGTCAGGCCAACAAGTACTCATAGCCAAGCCCGTTGGCTCAGGAGGCACTCTGCTGGTTTGGCATGGCCTTGATTCATGCTTGTGTGTGTGTGTGTGTGTGTGTGTGTGTGTGTGTGTGTGTGTGTGTGTGTGTGTGTGTGCTCGAGCTCGCCTTTTAGATGAGGCTGCCCCAGCCCCAAGTGCAGAGTGTACTTTCTCAGAGGGAGGAGCAGGAAGCGACCTGAGGTATATTCCCAGGTGATGTTGCGCTGCCCTACTTGAGGCTGAAGATTCTCAGTGCCCCCATGGGTATCTTTTGCAAGCTCTTTTTGCCCGCTTCTCGGGTCATTTTATGGGATGTCATGGTTATTTCCTTTCTGTACCAATGGGAGAGTTAGCACTTTGTTTTTGGCTGTCTGCCTCTCTGAGGTCCGTGGGTCCATAACCTCATAAAATTCTAGAGCTGAGAAGGCATATTAGAAGTCATCAGAGCAGGGGTTTTTCTTTTCTGTCATGGATCCTTTTGGCATTCTGGTGAAGCCTATCCACCCTTTTCTCAGAGAAATGTTTTTAAATGCAGGAAATAAAATGTAGCTACCAAAATACTTAAAAAAAAAAAATTCAAAGGCCCCAGGTTAACAATCACTGATTCTAGTGGGACTTCTTTGTTTGTTGAAGGAGGAAACTGAGACCCAGACTATGCACATCACACCAAAGGTTACAAAGCTCAGTTAGTGTCATTTCTACCTTCCCAACATCTCTCATCTATGCCCATCTGGTGCAGGCTCTCATCACCCCATTCCTGGACTAGTGCAATGAGGCTGCCTCATCTTCCTGCCCCAAGCATCTCCTCACCCCAATCCTTCCTCCACTCAGCTGCCAAAGGAGTTTTCCTAAAATACAGATCTGACCATGTCACCTCCTTACTCAGTAAATTCTTGTGGCTTCCCATTACCTCCAGGATCATGTACAAAATCCTCAGCATCTGGAGCCCTTCACAATCTGGGCCCCCCCCATACCTTTCCAGTCTTCTTACACTCGACCCACTCTGTGATCCACTGATGATGTCTTCCTTGCTGCTCCTTACAGAGGTCACTCCACCTCCCAATGCTGGGTCTTCTCACTGGCTTTTCCTCATGCCTCAAATGTTCCCTCTCCTCTCCTCCTCCTGGCTTCGCCAGCTTCCTTCAAGACTCCATTCAAATCCCACCTTTTGCAAATGGCCTTTCCTGGTCCCCTGACTGTTAGTGCCTTCCCCTCTGAGATTATCTCCCATTTGCACTTTATATGTCTTATACATACATGGTTGATGGCATGTTCACTTCCACCATTAGAACATGAGCACCTTAAGGGCAGGGACTGTGTTTTTTGCCTTTCTTTGTATTCCCAGAACTTAGCACAGTGCCTCCCACATAGTCAGTGCTTAATAAATGTTTGTTGACTGAGTGAGTGACTAGAGCTAAGGTTTTTTAGCTCCCCATTCAATGTTCTTTTCTTTAGTGGGTTAGTTCATTTGTTTGGAGTATGGGCCTAGTAATGCCATGGTTGTAGTAATGCCTCAGTAAGCCCCAACTCCAACCCTACCTGCCGAATTCCTCCCTATCATTTAAGGCTCAGCTTAGATCCTGCCTCTTCCAAGAAGCTTTCCTTAGTCTTCCCAGGGGATAATGACTTCCCTACCTCAGACTTATATAGTATTTTGTAACCTACCTTCCTTCTTTCTTTTATTCTTCCTTCCTTCCTTCCTTCCTTCCTTCCTTCTCCTCCTCTTCCTCCTCCTCCTTCTCCTTCCTTCCTTCTTCTTTTTCTTTCATAATCAGAGTTAAGTGACTTGTCCTTGATCTCACAGCTGGTGCTTGAGGATAAATTTGAACTCAGGTCCTCCTGAATCCAAGGCCAGCAGTTGCCCTGTAACTTTCTCATATACTTATGATTTTGTGCTTTAAGTATTTGTATGCTCTATTTCCTACTGGGCCTGGAGTCAGGAAGATGAGACTTCCTGAGTTCAAATCCAGCCTCAGACACTTACTAGGTGTGCGACCCTGGGCAAGTCACTTTGCCCTGTTTACCCCAGTTTCATCACCTGTAAAAGGAGCTGAAGAAGGAAATGGCAAACCACTACAGCATCTTTGCCAAGAAAACCTCAAATGGGGTTATAAAAAGTCAGACGTGACTGAAAATGACTGAACAACAACCTATTTCTTTTAAGACTTTAAGCTCCAAAGGGCCAAGGAATTAAATTAAACATAGCATTTCTATGTGTGTACCACTTTGCTAGAAGCTAGGGGAGGTACAGCTGATTGGCCTAAGTGGACAGAGTCCTCGACTTGGAGTCAGGAAGACCTGAGTTCAAATCCTGTCTCAGATACTCACCAGCTATCTGACTCCAAGTGAGTCATTTGACCTCTCTGGGCTTCAGCTTCCTTATCTGTGAAATGGGATAATAATAGCACCCATTTTACATGGTTGTCATGAGCCTAAAATAGAAAACCCATGCAAACTGTTTTGCAAACCTTAAAGTACCATATAGATGCCAGTTATTACTGTTACAAAGGTTTGTAAGAATAAGTGCTTGTTTCCTTTTCTTCTTTTCCCTTCCTTCACAGAGCTAAAGACAGGTAAAGGATATAACACACACACACACACACACACACACACACAAATATCTATAAAATATTCTATTTATAATGGGCATTCATGGAAAGAGCCTGTGCTAAAAAAAAAAAATCCTCACAGCTCCGAATGGGTTCGGGCGGCCTTTTGCCTTTCTGTGAGTGGAGTAGAAGTGTGTGTTGGGAAAATCCAAAGAAGACCTTTCATATTGGAGTGTTTGTGAAAGGAATACAGAACAAGCAGGAGAAGGTAAATCCTGCTGTGTGAATGCGCAGAAGTCCCAAGGCCAAGATGGGACTCTGCTGAGAGATGGAGAGACAGATCAAGAGAAGGTGTAGGAGTGATGACTGGCAGGCAGATATGGGATTGGGGGAACCGATGCTTCAAGCCCACTTCTGCAACAAAGACTAAGGAGAGGCACTGAACATGGACCTGCACAACTGTGCCCAAGGAGGAACAATACTGCTAATTGGGCCTGTGAGTTAGCAGGGATTGTGACTGAACCTCTGAGATCAGGAAAGGAAATGGAGCTCACCAGATAGAGAGTGTAACAGTTTGCATCTCTGTTCTTTACTGCCTTTAATAAACCTGTTCTATGTTTAACACCCTGGTCAATCTGATGCTTTCAGGGGATTGAAGTGCTCAAAGAGAAAGACCCAAGCCAGAACCTGATGTTCCCTGGGATAACCTTAGGTGGGGATATGAGCCATAGAAATTGTTATTAGAGAGAAGTCTCAGAGATTGAAACTGGGCCTCTTTCTGAGGTTAGAACCTGACATTCAGGTTATGCATTTATGAATGCATCAGAGGCTTATAGAAAATATGCTGTGTGAAGTTCAAGGAAGAAAGTTTTCACTGAATGACAGGATTGTATAAGAGGAGTGGCAATTGAACTGAGCTCACAGAAGGGAAAGAAATTTAGCAAAGAAGGGGAGGAATGCTATTTTAAGCAAAGGGAATAGCAAGGACAGTGGAAGACATCAGCTGTTCTGTGCTCTAACCAGTCCCATCAGATTGGAGCATAGTTTGCATGAAAGGTGAGATAAGGTTAGAGAGATGGAGTAGCTGCCATATTGCAGAAGGCCTTGAATGCCAGGCAAAGGAGTTTGGATTTCATTTGGTAGAATGAGTTTTGAGGAGAAGTTACATAACCATACCTGTTCATGAAGGATGGATTGGAGTAGGGAGAAGGCAGCCTACTGCAGTCGTCTAGAAAGGTGTGAATTCAGGGCTGTAGTGGGCTAGTAGTGGGAGTAGAGAGGAAAAGATGGTTGGGATACAACTGCAGAGATACAATCAATAGGATCTGGGAATGGATTAGATATGAGAGAGGGAGAGAAAGAGAGAGAGAGAGAGAGAGAGAGAGAGAGAGAGAGAGAGAGAGAGGGGAAGGAAGAGAGGGAGAGTCAGAGTCAGTCAACAAGCATTTGCTAAATATCTTCTACATACCAAACGGTGTCCTAAGAGCCGAGGACACAAAGAAAGGCAAAAAAAAGGTCCCTACTCTCAAGGAGCTCACAGTCTATGGGGGAGACAAGGTGCCAACATCTATGTACAAATCAACTATATACAAGATAAACTGGAGGTAGTCTCAGAGGGGAAGCCACCAAGAATAAGGAGGCCTCTTACAGAAGGTGAGACTTTGGTCGATGCTTAAAGGAAGCCAGGAGGTAGAAACGAAGAGGGAGAGAATTCCAGACATGGGGGTCAGTCAGTGAAGGCGCCTCGAGTTGGAAGATGGAGTGCTTGGTTTGTGGAAGAGTTAGAAAGCCAATAGTGAGGGTGAGCCAAGTATAAGCCTGGAAAGGTAGGAAGGGCCCAGGTCCAGGTAAGGGCTTCCAAAGTCAAACAGGATTTTCTATTTGATCCTAGAAGAAATAGGGGGCTACTGAAGTTTATTGAATAAGGAGATGATGTAGACAGGCCTCTGTTTAAGGATAATCAGTTTGACAGGTGAACAGAAGCTAAACTGGAGTGGAGAGAGACTTGGGACAGGCAAACCCACCAGAAGGCCCTGGCAGTAGGCCAGGCCCGAGGTGGCTAAGGCCTACACCAGGACGACGGCAGTGTCAGAGGAGGGAGGGGAGAGTATTTGAGAGATATTACCAATACAGAAATAACAAGACTTGGAGACAGATTTAATATGGGGGTGGGGGGAAGATGAAAGACAATGAGGAGTGACATCTAGGATGGCATCTAGGTTTCAAGTCTCAGTGACTGGGATGATGGTGGTAGCTTCAACAGTAATAGGGAGGTCTGGAAGATTGGAGGGTCTGGAGGGAAAGGTAATTAGCTCAGTTCTGGATGTGTTGGTTTAAGATGTCTACAGGACATCTAGTTTGAGATGGAAATAGGAGACTGGAGGTCAGAAGAGAGGCTAGAGCTGGACACATAGATCTGAGAAACATCTGCATTGATATGGTAGTCCAATCCATGGGAGCTGATGAGATCACTGAGTAAATTCTCATAGAAAGAGAAGAGAAGAGAAGAGAAGAGAAGAGAACACAGGACCAAACTTTGGGAGTCATTGTTGTAACAATTTGGTTAGCAGCTGCTGTGGGGGTGTAAAACCAACAACAGCCAGCACACAGAACACTGCAAGCCCAAGTTCTTTTGATCTGCTTTACTAAGGAAAGCAACGTTAAGGGGTAACAATCTTACTTTAATCCAACATACAAATATCATTCAGTCAGCTCAGGGGGAAAAGCCAGCACCCCAAACTTCAGAGCAAATACAAACAAATTACAGACATACATTTATGAACAGACCAAATACAATTCATAATTACCAACATCTGAGTTCAGCCGGGAGCTCAACAAGGGCTGGCCCAGAGTCACGCAATACTCCTGCTATGGGTCAGAGCTCCGAAAAAAGAAAGCCAACCCCTGGTTTTATATCTTTCTCAGGGTTAAGGGTGAGCTACACATGCAACTCACCCACGTAACCTAAAATTGTCACAAAAATGCGACTTAAACCCACGTGGTCTAAAAGCCTCTGATGTCACAAACATGTCACTTAAACCCATGTAAACTAAGCTTTCCCTTGAGGCAAGGAGGTCATCAAGGACTCCTAATTTAATCAAGGAAATAAAGGCCAAACTCTTCAAGGGCACTTGGTTGAATTAAGTGCTAAGAGCCCATTTTGATTGCCAATACAGTCACTGATAGTGAATAGCTATGACCTGGCTGAAGATAGCCCAAAGGAGACTGGAGGGAGCCGTGGGACAGGAACGAGGAGAAATGAGAGAGGACAGAGCCGCAAGAACTTAGAACAATCAAGAAAAATATAGGTCCCTTTATTTTGACCTACAGCATCACAGACTGCAGAGAGGTCAAGAAAAGGACATTAGATTTTATAATTAGAAGATCACCAATAACTTTGGAGAGAGTAGTTTCAGTTGAATGATGAGATCCGAAGCCAGAAAGCAAAGAGTTAACAAGAAAACAAAGGAAGATAATGATAGCAAGGTGGGAGACTGGATGGCTGGTGGTGGCACAGATAGGGATTGGGAAGTCAGAAGGAGGAGCAGGTTTGGGAGGAAAAATAAGCTCAGTGTTTCATTTAAGGTTCTAGATGCACAAGATGCTCTTAATAAAGGTTTGCATAATGGAGTCAAATTCAGTTTCAATGACACTACCCTTTCTTCTCCATAAAAGGGAGCACGGGAGTGACAAAAGGAAAGAAGAATTCTGAGCTGGTGCTCATTGACTAGGGAATGACTAAATTTATGGGGGTATCTGAGTGTCAAGGACTAGTTGCTAGTCACTAGCATTTCACAATAAGAAGTGGTAACTATGGAGAATTCAGAGAAAAATGGGAAGATTTGTGGAGTTGATACTGAGAGAAGTAGGCAGAACCAGTGTAAGGACCCTCATAGTCTCCCTGCCCTACTGAGTGAAAGGACCAGAGAAGCCCACGACCTCTCAGTTTCCTGGATAATTTTGGAAAAGGCCAAAAGGCCCGTGCCCCACTGGTGGGGAGTCTGAATATCCACTAGCCATCAATTCCCCAGGCATCCCCAACTCACTATAGCATGAACCAGCACCTAAACCTTGACTTGTAACTTCATGTCCAGAGTCCTTGCTCCCTCTGCTCCAATGTCTGGTGCTTCTTGACTCAGATGAGAACCCTACAAAACCCCACTGGGCTTTATTGCTTTTGTCGCCCGCTTTCCACAAGGCTTTTCATTGGAACCTGACCTGTTTCCATCCTCCCTGATTGCCCCTTGTATTGTGAATATTTTTCCTCCATTAAGCTGGCTTGCCTTACTTTCTGCTGACTCTCATCTCGTGCTATTGTTTTGTTCTTCCATACTAAACCCCCTCCTGGCATGGCATCCTAGAATCCTGAATTTCATTCAAATTACATTGAGAAAACCAAGGAAGGCAGCACATCGGATAGAGTGCTGTGTCTGAAGTCAGGAAGACCTAAGTTCAAATCCGGCCTCAGACACTTACTAGATATATGACCCCGGGCAAGTCACTTGACCCTATTTGCCTCATCTTCCACATCTGTAATATGAGCTGGAGAAGGAAATGGCAAACCGCTCCAGTAACTCTGCCAAGAATACTACAAAAGGGTCACAGAGTAGGATGCGACTGAAAACCACTAAACGACAGCAACCAGGGGAAAAGTTTAGACAACAACCATAATAGCATGAAGGAAAATAATCGTGAAGAACACCAGAACACCGATAAGTGTAGTGAGTAGTCACGACTTTCAAAAAGCCAATGTGACGCATGTGTCTTGTTTTTCAGAAGTGTTAATAGGTGCCCAATGAGACATACATTGTCAGACATAGCCGTTGTGGTGATTTACTTTGTCAGTCAGTCAATAAGCATTTATTAAGTGCCTACTGTGTTAAACATTGTAGATATGAAAAGAAGCAAGAAAGTCCTTGCCCTCAAGGAGCTTACAGTCTAATAAGAGAAACAACAAGCCAATAAACATATGCAAACAAGCCATATGCAAGATAAATGGGAAATAACTACCAGAAGGAGGGCCCTAGTATTAAGGGGCATTGTGGAAGGCTTCTTGTAGAAAGTGGGATTTTAGTTGGGATTTCAGGGAAGCCAGTAGGGCAGTGAGGTAGAGCACTGGGCCTGGAGTCAGGAGGACCTGAGTTCAAATCCAGCTTCAGACACTTACTAGCTGTGTGACCCTGGGCAAATCATTTCACCCTGTTTGCCTCAGTTTCCTCATTGGAAAATGAGCTGGAGAAGGAAATGGCAAATCATCCCAGTGTCTTTGCCAAGAAAGCCCCCAGTGGGTTCAGAGTCAGAAAGGACTGAACAACAAGGGAAGCCAGTAGGCAGAGATGAGGAGGCAGGACTGTTTCCCCAGGCTTGGAGAACAGTCAATGAAAGTGCCTGGACCTGAGAGACGGAGTGTCCTATTTGTGGAACAGTAACAAAGGCCATTGTTACCGGATCCAAGAGTACAGGCAGGGAGTAAGTTGTAATAACACTGGAAAGGGAGAAAGAGGGAAGGGGAGGGACAGGAGGGTGAGTCTGGAAAGGTTTCAAATGCTAAACAGAGGGTTTGCATAGGACCATTGAGCTGGAAAGAACCTCAGAGGTCATTTGGCCTAACCATCTAACTTTACAGATGAGGAAACTGAGGCCCAGAGAAGTTAGGCAACTTGGCCAAGGTCACACAGAAAATAAGGATCACAGGTGGGATTTTAACCCAGACTGTTTGGTTCCAATGACACAGTGGATAATGCTGCCTCATCTTATTTAATGCTTTTTATTAGAAAGGATTCTGATTGGAGAATAGCAGCACCAAGGAAAGTAAGGTGAGATAAGGCTGGAAAGACAGAGGGGTGCCACATTGCAGAGGACTTTAAATGCCAGGCAAAAGAATGAAAGCTTCATTTGGCAGAATCAAATTTTTGAGCAGGGGAGTGACATAACCTTACCTATTCCTGAGGGATAGATTGGAGTAGAGAGAGAGTAGGTTACTCCGTTGGGATTGAGGGCAGTGGGAAGGGAAGGGAATAAACATTCACATAGCACCTACTATGTGCCAGTGCTATTTACAAATATCATCTCATTCCATTCTCACAATAACCCTTTGAGGTTGATGTTATCCATATTTTTACAGCTGAAGAAACTGAGGCAAACAGAGGTTAAATGACAAGCCTAGGATCACATAGTTAGTAAATGTCTGAGGTTGGCTTCCCGATTCCAGGCTCAGCACTCAAATGGCCTTGATACCAGCTGCTTCTCAGTCAGCAGTCATTGAAGTCATCATTGAAAAGTGATAGCGATAAAAAATGAATAAAACATTTCTTAAAAATAGAAATGTATATGGCAAGGAAGGAAAAAAATTGTGGAGTTATGGAGGATTTCTATGCGTCTACATACACTGAGGATTCTTAGTAAAAACTTTGCCTTCTGACCACAAAATTTGAATATTAACATCAAAGAATGTCTGAGAGAAGCTCAACCAATGATGGGTGTTACGTTACAGACAAAATAAAGGCCTAATAGCTGCTATTTTAAACATGAGTGACTCCTGGCCCCTCCCCGTCTCCATCCCTCCATAAATCGACAAGTATGTCTAATGTGTTTTTGTTGTTTCTGGGTGAATGGAAGTGGGGAGGGCAGTCTGTCTATGGAGGGGCCACAGTGTAAACACATACGTGTGGGAGGGGACCTTGAAAAGAGATTCCAGCTCTATCTCGTGAAATCCTAAACTGAGCCCGAGATGCTGGACCTACCTGCTCAGTTGTTTTCCTAACCAAGAAGGAAAAGGCTGGGTCTATCCTATTTAATAAATAATGATCGTCCTCTTTCCCCAAAATGTACCAGAAGTGCTACATCATTCATGGAGGTGTTCATGAACTCCAGATACCCCTGCCAAGACAGAGGCTTCAGGCACTGACCCAAGAAATGAATGGCCTGGGTAGTAGCCATCAAAGGCTTAGCATGGTGCCTGGCACATAGTAGGTGCTTCATAAAGATTTACTGACCAACTGACCACAGAACCAAAAACTGAGTGGTGTGGATCTAGTGGTAGAGTATCCTGGCTTTGCTTACTTACTATCCAGTGACCTTAGACAGGTCATTTTATTTCTCTGGACCTCAATTTCCCCATCTGTAAAATAAAGGATTTGGACCAGATGATCTCTGAGGATGCCTTCTACCCCCAAATCTATAATCCTATGACCAAGTTAGTGGAGTGTAGACCCTACTATCGTCATTGTTACTAGCATTTTTATGGCACCTTAAGGTTCACAAAGAACTTTGTAAATTTTACCTCATCCTCACAACAACCCTGAGAGGTAGGTGTTATTATGATACCCATTTTACAGATGAGGAAACTGACTTGCCAAGGTTTACATAGCTTATAAGTTTCTGAGGCTGGATTTGAACTCAGTTCTTCAACTCCAACCTCTATCCACAGTGTCATCTCGCTGCTTTGTATATAAGATAACAGCTTTAAGGCTGGAAGGATCATAGAATTCTAGATTAAGAGCTGGAAAAGGGACCTTAAGGGTCATCAAGTTTAGCCTTCTCATTTTACAGGTGAGGAAATTGAGGCCCAAAGACTGGTGCATCTGAGGCTATATCGTAACCAGGGTCTTCCTGTTTCCAGGTCCAGCTCTTTATCCCCCATATCAAGCCACTATCAACTTGTATTGTTCATTCATTCATTTTTCAGATAAGAAAACTGAGGCAAATTGGGATAAGTGACTCAACCAGGGTCATATAGCTAGTAAATATCTGAAACTGGATTTGAACTTAGTTTTCCCAACTCCAGGTCCAGCACTCTATTTACTGCGTCATCCAGCCACCTAAAGAGAAGTGTTAATCACACCAATTCCTGAAACTTCGTGTTAGGACAAGGAGGCAGCCTGCATGCATAGAGGCAGGGCTGGCCCCGACAGAATCACAGATTTTTGGAAAGGATACTAATACCAGCTGGGACTTTTGTTTTTTGAATGCTTGCCTCAGTCCAGACAAGTGGTGGTAGTACTAAATGGTACTATTTCAGGAACAATTTGGGTTAAATAGGCATTTGCGGATTAGTTTGGGAACTTAACCACCATTAGAATATACTCTCCCTAGGGAAACATGAGTTCCAAACCATTGACTTACAAACAAATTCAGACATGAGTAATTTACAAGCCCAACCTCCCAGAGCAAGTCAATGACTCTGTATTAGAGAAGAAACCTGGTCTAACCAGGAATCCTAAAACCTGGATCAGATAAAACCCCATCCAATGGATGAGTGAAGGCTGTCAGATACTTTTCTGAATAGTAATGGCTAGGCCTTTATAGTTTACAAAGTCCTAAGGTCCTATAACTCATCTGAACTTTGAAAAACTCCTGAGATAGACAATATAAATACTTTTTAAAAGTTTTTGGACGTTGCTATCCATTTCCCAATGATCTGCCCTCCTTACCCCAAGACTTTCCTCTGAAAGGACTGTTGTTCAATCCAGTCATTTCAGCCGTGCTTGACTCTCGGTGACCCTATTTGGGATTTTCTTGGCAAAGACACTGGGGTGGTTTGCCATTTCCTTCTCCAGCTCGTTTTACAGATGAGGAAACTGAGGCAAACAGGGTCAAGTGACTTGCTCAGGGTCACACAGCTAGTAAGTGTCTGAGGCTGGATATGAAATCAGGAAGATGAATCTTCCTGACTCCAGGCCCAGCCCTCCACCTTACCGTCTATAGTACTTATATCACCAAGCTAAACGCTGAGAACAATTTAACCCCTCAAGCCTAGTCCCAGACTGTTTTCTGGATTGATTGAATGAGTTCCCAGGGCCACCAACAGCTGTGAAGATGCTCACTCCTTTATCATCCTTGTTAATTTGCTGGGTGTGGTTTTAATTGCAAATGCATTTCCTAATCCCCATTTTAGGGATGAGGAAGTTGAGGCCCATGACACAGCTAATACTGTCAGAGCTAGGACTCCAACCTGGGGCTTCTGTTTCTAGATCCAGAGCTCTTTCCATTCCATCATGCTTTGGAAAAGTACATCCAGAGCTTTCCACAGCCAGCCATGAGGCTCTTCTAAGAGTGGAACTTCTGATGCCAATGACTACAGGAAGGTAGCGCACAACACTTTCGCACAGCCTAGCAATAATGGAAACTTCCCCTGCCATGTTTCCTTTGGAAGCCTCCAGGTCCCCCATGGGGCCAGCTTTTTCCTGGAGTGGCCCTGGTTGGCATCAAACACAGACAGGTCTATATTACATACTGGTTGGGGTTGCACCCTCCTCTCCCCTGGGCAAATCAGTTGGACATTTTCACCCAGGAAAAAAAAATTACAGGACTTGGTTGTTTCTTGGGGATTTTTATAGGTTGCTCCTCATTGGGTCTCTCTTGGCCCACCCCTCCAAACAACTCCACCCTCCTTTGCTGACTCATCCCCAGTCATCTGATGTTTAACTTTCTTGGCCTACCATTTTTTACTTCCCCTGAGGGCCCAAACTTGCCACCAGTTAAAGCATTCTTGGAAAACAGCACTTCCTCGGTAAGCAAGTGTGGCTCAATTAAACCATGGTCCTAAATAGGAGAAGGAAATATTAAGATTTTGTTTTTCCCCAGGTGCCCTCTACAGCAAGACAGGTCACTGTCCAAAAGACACATGTAGCCATTGCTAACATTTATATAGCTTCGTAAGGTTTGCAAAGGTGGGTTTTCTTGGTTTTTTTTTTTTTTTTACAAATTTTATCTCATTTGACCCTCTACAACCCTGTGAGGGAGGTGCTTTTATTATCCCTATTTTATAGATGGGACTTGGAGAGGTTGAGTGACTTGCCCAAAGCCACTTTACTTCCTGTGTTTGAAGCAAGATTTGACTTCAGGATTTTCTGTCTCCAAGTCTCCAGCACTATCTACTAGAGGACAGGGGTGGTTTGCCATTTCCTTCTCCAGGTCATTTTACAGATGAGGAAACTGAGGCAAACAGGGTCACGTGACTTGCTCAGGGTCACACAGCTAATGTCTGAGGCTGGATTTGAACTCAGGAAGATGAGTCTCCTGACTCCAGGCCTGGCACTCCAGCCACTATGCCATCTAACTGCCCAGTACTTCATAATAATATTAACTAATATTTATATAGTTCCCATTATGTGCCAGACACTGTGCTAAATGCTTTACAAATATTTCATTTGGTCTTCACCACAACTCTGAGTGGTAAGTGCTATTATTAACCCATTTCATATTCATATATATGTATGTATATACATATCTATAACTCAGGAATGTTAACCTATTATTAATTGTAAAAACAGTTGAGGACAATGGAGGGATTAGGACAAGGAAGGGATTTTCAGAGGGGAAAATGAGGGAATAGGTAAAGGGAGTTTAGATTAATGGGAATGGGAGGATAGGGGAGGGATCCTTGGAGGGGGGAAGGCAAGTAACAGGAGGGCAGGGTGGTTGGTGGAGGAGGTGGGTAGGCAAGTAATAGGAAGGCGATGTAGTGAGTTGAAGTAAAGTAGAGGAGGCAGGGGGGATAGGAAACAAAAGATATGTACAAACATAAAAAACAAAGATCAGGAGTAGATTATGTTTGGGAAAGTATATGTCTATATATGCATATATATGTATGTATATGTATATATACACATCTTATGTGTATATATATCAAGAAATATCTAAATTATATTGTAGCCTTCCGGGGGGAGGCGGGAGGGGAAAAAAAGAATGAAGTTAAAAAGTGCACAGTAGAGAACAAAAGACAACACAAGAAAGCAAAGATCGACCATTCTCAACACAAGGTGTATTATGTATCATACAGGCTTTCTTGAAATGAAAATTTGTTGTTACATGTTGTGAATCTTCTATGTTCTGCTATGCACACGACATGCTTTTTTTTCTTACTTTATATTTAAGTTTCAATATTTAAGTTTATGATATGCTTTTCTTTCTTTTCTCTATTTTTGTATTTGTGTTCTGGTAAAATAAAAAAAAATAAAAAAAAACAGTTGAGGAAATTGAGGCCTTAAATGTAGCCCCCTGATTGCATCCAAACTTCACAAAACAAATCCCTTTAATAAAAGGATTTGTTCTGTAGAACTTGGACTCAGACAAAAGGCCAAACCCAAGGACCTAGAAGGCCACAGTTTCCCCACCCTTGCACTAGACCCACCAGCTGTAGGAGAAGGAGTTTCAGCTTGAAAGGCAGCACACCAGAATTCACACCCTGGTTCTGCTATTTCCTGTCTTTGCGGCCTGCAGGAAGTAATTTCATATTTCTAAGCTTCAGTTTCATCATCATTCTCATCGTCATCCTCATCAAGTGTTCATTAAGTACCTACTAAGCGCCAGGCACTGAGCCAAGCACTAGAGATACACGGAAAAGCAAAAGACGTCCCTGCCTTCAAGGAGCTCACAGCCTAATGGGGAGACGGCATACAAACAGCCACGTACAGACAAGCCATATCCAGGATAAATTAGAGATAATTCATAGAGGGAAAGCACTAGAATTGAGGGGGATTTGGGAAAGGTTTCCTGTAGATGGTGGGATTTTAGCTGAGACTTGAGGAAAGCCAAGAGGTGGAGATGAAGAGGGAGAGAATTCCAGGCCCAGGTGGAACAGCCAGAGAAGATGGAGTATCTTGTTCCAAGAAGAGCAAGGAAGCCATAGTGTCCCATGGGGCTGAAGAAGAGGGTGACACTGAGGTTGGAAGCTTGGGTGACTGAGAGGATGGTAGTACCCTTCATGATGACCAGGAAGCTCAGGAGAGGTGTCGGTTATTTGAGGAAAGAGATTGTGTTCTGTTTTGGACATGTTGAGTTTAGTATGCATATGGGTCATAAGCTTTGAGATGTGCCATTGTCTCTTGTTCAAGGCCTATCATATAGGTGGTATGTCCTCCATTGAAGCCTTCTCTAATCCGCCTAATGGAAAGTGATCCCCCTGCCCATCAATTGGGGAATAGCTGAACAAGTTGTGGTATATGAATGTAATGGAATACTATTGTGCTATAAGAAATGATGAACAGGCCGACTTCAGAAAAACCTGGAAGACTTGTATGAACTGATGCTGAGTGAGGGGAGCAGAACCAGGAGAACATCATACACAGTAACAGCTACATTGTTCAATGACTGACTTTGATAGACTTGGTTCTTCTCAGCAATGCAAGGACCTAAAACAATTCCAAAAGACACATGAGAAAATGCCATCCACATCCAGAAAAAGAAACATAGAATCTGCATATTGAAGCAGACTATTTTCTTTTTTTGTTTTGTTTTCTGTTTTTCTTTCTCACGGTTACTCCCATTCCTTCTAATTCTTCTACACTACATGAGTAATGTGAAAATATTTAATAGGAATGTATATGTAAAGCCTATAGTGGATTGCATGCCATCTTGGAGATGGGAAAGGAGGAGAAAATTTAAAACTTATGGAAGTGAATGTTGAAAACTAAAAATAAATAAGTTAACTTATTAAAGAAAAGAAAGTGATCTCGCAAACACAGGGAGACTCATAGAAACCGATGCAAATGTAAAAACTGACAATTCCGAAAGACTTGATATAGTAATAGTGATAACAATCATTGCAGTCATTTTTCAGTTGTGTCTGAGTCTTCGTGACCCCATTTGGGGTTTTCTTGGCAAAGATACTAGAGTGGTTTGTGCCATTTCCTTCTCCAGCTCATTTTACAGATGAGGAAACTGAGGCAAATAGAGTGACGTGACTTACCCAGGGTCATGGAGCTAGTAAATGTCTGAGGCCAGATTTGAACTCAGGAAGATGAGTCTTCCCGACTAGAGGCCCAGCACTCTATCTACTGTACCACTACCCCATGATGCTTTGGACGTGGCCAACAAAATTAAAATCGTCTAAACTACATTTGACTGGTCTATTCCCCATACATTAAAATATTGCTGTATATGTACAGACTCCCTCCCACTGCTCCAAACAACTAGAAACTTTGGAGGTCATCTAGTTCAACTCCCTCATTTTATAGATCAGAAGACTAAGGCAAATAGTAGTTAAGTGATTTGCCCAGGGTGACACAGTGTTAAGTGTCAGAGAAGAGATTTGAAATCAGATCCTCTGACCCCAAGCTTTTAGGATGTAATACATGGTGAAGGTGTAATCCTAAAGGCAAGAGGGATGATCAGATGGTCCCTCAAGGTCCTTTCTAGGACCTTATCATGTCTTTTGCTTAGATCGACCTACTGTAATAACTTCTATTTCTATAACCACTTAAAGTTTACATAAGGCTTTCCTCCCTACAGCCCCAAGAGGTAGGTCGTACGATTATCATTTGCTTTGTTGTCAACCTCTAGCCCTCCCCACCCTACTTCCCTAACAATCTGAATGCTTTGGTGTTGATACGAGACTTCCTTTCTGGCTTGCTCAGCTCCTCCCTGGAAGATTACTGTGATGCCAGGGCCGGAAACTGAGCCAGCCAAGAGAGAGTCTGGAGGTAGGACTTTTCCTGGGGTGCCATACTCCAGGTGGAGGAAGAGAGAGGAGGCTTGGACAGACAAGCATGTGGAATAGCAAAACTAACACTGTGGACTTGGGGCAATGTGGTACAGTGGAAAATAGCCTTGATTTGAAGTGAAAGGACCTGGGTTCAGATCCCACCTCTGACGCTTGGACATCTTCTCTGGGCTTTCACTTCCTTCCTCTGTAAAATGAAGGGAGGTAGGACCAGGTGGCTTGCCAAGGTCTATTCCAGCTCTAATCCATGATACTATGACTTGGAATCAGAAAGTCACTGAATTTGGAATTCCAACCTTGACCTTTCAGGGGATAATTAAGAAGTTACTTAACCTTGCTGAGCCTCGATTTTCTCATCTGTAAAATGGGGAGGGAGGGAAGGGAGGGAGACAAAGAGAGCCAAAACTCCCTTATCGTCATAGTCTCTGGCCACGTGGCAGTTCCTTTCTTGGCTAGCCGGGTTTCCTTTACCCTATATCACAATAATCTCCCCAGGAGGATCTGAGTAAGAGCCCAGCAAGATTCCGGGGAAGGGAAGTCCCATAGCAACACCAAGTTGTTCTGATTGTTAGAAGAGCTGGGTGGGGAAGGCCAGAGGTTGCAACTGAGTGAATTATGGAATGGACGTTTTGCCTCACTCAAGGAGTTGCTGACCTACTGAATCCCAAAGGCCACATGAGGCGTTATCAGTAAACGGCCCCTTTGTCCTACACGCCACACCTGGCAGTTTCCTCATCCCCAAACTTTATACCAGTGCCCTCTCAACTAATTCTCTCCCCAGCATTTTCCTGCTACTGGAGTTCTTTATCTGAGCCTAAGAAATACTTGTCATCCACATGGCTTCCTGTGTTTTCTTTAAACATACCCAATTTCTTTTAGGGGAACAATAAATCAAAGTTACTTGCTTTATTTGGCTGCCATCACCCCCCTCCTTTTAGGAAGCCCACAAAGGTGACACCCATAATTGAACTACTGCCTCTGGGGCTCAGGAGCCAGGGAGAAGGGGCCTTTTGAGAGTACTAGGAAACAGGAAGTCCCGCCCAGTATGTGACTTTGGACAACATTGTGATCATGTCCCATCCATGATAAGGACGTTGAAATAGCCAGTCTGGCTCAACATCACTGATCAATCAGACGGTCTCAGGGAAGCAGTCTGGTGTAAGGGCACCAGACTATGAGTCAAGAATCTTAGGTTCTAATCCCAGTTTTGTTACTAACTCACTGTATATTTTGGCACAAAACCCTTTTCCTTTTGGCTCTCACTTTCCTTATTTTTTAAATTTATTCTTTTAAATTAAGAAGCGTTTATTTTTCTCTTCCCAGCCCAAAACTGAAGAGAAGAGAAACAAAATCTTTGTAAGACATCAGCATAATCAAGCAAAACAATTTCATACATTGGCCATATGAAAACACATGTCTTGTTCTGCATCTTGAGTCCATGGCCTCTCTTTCAGGGGTAGATGGCATTCTTAGGTGGCGTGATGGACACAGCGCTGGGCCTGGAGTAAGAAAAACCTGAGTTCAAATGCAGATTCAGATACTGACTAGCAATAAGACCCTGGAAAAGTCACTTAACCTTTGTTTCCTCAACTGTTGTGTTTGTTCTTCATTCTAGAAGAGGACCATGACATCAGGGAAATGATGACATGACTTGCAGTTGACTTGGATTTGAGTGAGGCAGGGCTGTGCAAGGTCACCAGCCTCACTTTCTCCTCCAGAGCCACCTGGATCCAATGATCAGATATTCACCAGGATGACTGGAGATGACCCAGGATGCAGTGGGAGACCCTGGTCCTTTTAGGCTTAGGCCTTTTCATGTACTCACTTAGAGTGAGGTAACGCCCATTCAGTGAATGGGCCTCATTTAAGAAGTGAGTCAAAGGATGGCCCCTTAAACCAGAAAAAAGAAAAAAAAA
>CM053622.1:416702899-416719570 GCA_028646595.1 Phalanger gymnotis
TTTTTCAGTCATGTCTGACTCTTCATGACCCTACTTGGGGTTTTCTTGCCAAAGATACTGGAGTGGTATCCATTTCCTTCTCCAGCTCATTTTACAGATGAGGAAACTGAGGCAAGCAGGGTTAAGTGACTTGCCCAGGGTCACACAGCTAGTAAGTGTCTGAGGCCAGATTTAAACTCACAAAGATGAGTCCTGACTCCAGACCCTAGTCACTCTGTCACCTAGCTGCTAAAGGAAGTCATCACCTATTTTTAATTTTTTATATATTTTTAAATATTTTTTTTTCTTTCTATATCACCTTCATTTCCAAACAGATCTAACTCCCTTCTCCTACACAAAGAGGCACTTGCTCTAATGAAGAGGAAAAAGAGTACTTCAGCAAAACTACCCAACATAGCAACAGTGTGTGTAATTTTCCCCACCCTTAGTCCCTCACCTTTGAAAAGAAGGAAGGGAAACATCACCCTTATTCTGCAAACTAAAGAAATTGAGACCTAAAGTGAGGTGGGTGCGGGTGGGGAACAAAGGGACTCTCCCAAAGTTATAGAGGGACATACTGGGGAAGCTGGGATAAGGCCCCAGGGCTCCTGACACCTAGTCGGATGCCCTTCTCAGTACAACTCCAGCCTGCTTAAGTCAGTACATGTTTACTTCCATGAACATAGTCCCAGCTGCCCAGGGCTGGAAACCCAAAGCTACTGATGCAGCAAGCTACAATTCAGAGGCCCAGAGCTGCATTCTGCAGACGGCAGCTCCTCAGGGCCACTGGGAGCCCCAGCTGTTTCCCACCTCTAAGTGTTCCAGCCTACCCTCTGGTTCCAAAACCAGGCCATCGGCCCCTACCCTGCTGGCTGAGGCTTGTCAAATCGAACCTCACACTGCTGCCTGAGAGAAACATTGGTTGGGGGAGGGTGGTGGCATTTATTTTATTATTTTATTTTATATTTTATTCTTTCACAAGCTAAGGAACTGACTGTTGGGAATCTACTCGCTGATCTTGGCACTGATGTGGCCTGACAGGCCACTGGTTCCAGCTAAAGAAAGCCAAGGGGATGAATAGGAAGAGAAGTGTGAACACACTGAATATTTAACGTAATTACACACCTCCTCCCCCTCACCCCTGGAACTGGCTGCCACTGGTTCCCTCATTAGCTGTCCTGGAGGCAACCCCGGGCTGCTGCTGTTCTGAGAATATTAGCTATGGGATCCAGCTGGTCATTAACAATGGAAAAGGAGGGTGTGTGTGTGTGTGTGCGCGCATGTGTGTCTGTGCATGTGTGATCAGAGAAAGGGTAGGAGAAGGGGTGAAGGAGATCATAGGGAAGAGAAGGAGCATCATAAGACAGTCTTGTGACTCCAGAATTGGGGAGTTAACGGTCTTGGGTTCAAATGCTCACTGATCCCTGAGTCTTCACTGCCTACAATATACTCTTCTCGTCACCTCCTGGATTTCCTGGACTCCTTTCAAAACCCAGCTTAAATCTTCCCTTATACAGGAAGTCTTTCCTGGTCCCACCCCTTAACCCCACTCCCCCTCACTTCCGATCCTTTCCATTGGGATTACTTTACATTTACAGTTTATGTATCTTGTATGTGGTTATCTGCATATTGTTTTCCTCATTAAAATATGAGATCCTTGAAGTCAGGGACCATATGTTTTTTCTTTTTTCTTTTTTTAACTTTGTATCCCAATGCTTCGCACAGTTCCAGGCACACAGTAAAGGCTTAATAGAAGCTTGTTGACAGGTTGACCGGCTATCACTCACTACATGTATGACTCTGTGACTCTGGGCAAATCACCAAACTTCTCTGGAGCTCACTTTCCTTATCTATATAATAAGAGGTTTGGACTGCATCAGAGTTTCTTAACCTGGGATCCATAAATGCCTCCCCTACCACCAAGGACCCATGAATGGATTTCAGGGGGTCCATGAACATGGATAGGAAAAAATTACATCTTTATTTTTTTCATTAGCCTCTAACTGTAATGTTAATTACATTAATGTAATCTTAATATAATGTAGTATTTCCTTCAATTCTTTAAAAATATTCTACTGTGAATGGGTCCATGACACTAAAAAAAAAAATAAACCCTTGCATTGTGTTGCGTTTGTCCTTCGTTCTTGAAGAGAACCAAAACCCTTGCATTAGATGGTGTCTAAGGCCCCTTCCAGATCTAAATCTTGGATCCTCTGAAAGTATAGGGGGAGAGGTGGCCAGAACAGAGGTGGAAGGAGGCTCTTCCCTCCCGCTGGGTAATCTTTGCTGACCCTTCTAGAGTTTCCTAACCTGTGCTGGATTGCTCCCCTAAATGGGCAGGACACTTAGGAGAAGGGAGTGAGTATCTGTGGGTGCCCAGTCAATCACTCCCTTCCCAGCCAGTTCTCACAGCTGGTATACCAGAGGGAGCCTAGGGTCTGGATAAGGGAGAGAAGAGATCCCAGGACAGGGAGCAAGAATCCAGGGTTAGATGGAGGAAGGCAGTTCTGATCAGGGTCAGGTGGAATTTCTGAGACAACTTCCCGGTAGGGGCCCACTTCCAGGGCTGGAAAAAGAAGGGAAGAGAAGAGAAATTAAAACTCAGATTTCTTACTTTATAATGGAACCAATGCAAATGATTTTGGAGAGTCTGGAAGTCTGACAGGGAGAAGCCACTTCCTGCTCAAGGTCAGGGTCAGGCTGCCATCTTGGTCAAGGTCATGTAGCTAGGCCAAATCCTGTGATCCTTCCTCTGGTTGGGTCTCTCAGAGAGCTTCACAAAACAGCAATAATGAGCCTTTTAGTCTCCTTCATAGCAGGCAGAGGATCAATAGAAAATGCAGGATAAAAGGGACAAGGGAGAAGGAAGAAGAGACAAACAAAAGGAATTTTTCAAAAAATGGTTTCTGCCTTGATGTGTAAGGATTTCAAGATAGTGCTGCAAAGCAGAGTTCCTCATGCCTAGCCCACCCTGGCTAGGTCCAGCCCCTTTGAATCCTACCAAACTGAAAAAGAGAGCTTATACATGAATGTAAACCTTTGTTCTCAGTAATGAAAACCAGTCACAGGGTCACAAGATTTAGAGCTAGAGAGACCTTAGATATCATCAAGGCCAAATTCATAATTTGACACAGGAGGAAGCTAAGGTCCAATGACCTGCCCAATGTCAGGGGACTTTAGGAGGGCTGACAGGGACCTTTGTCTCTGCATAAAGGAAATTAGGAGGTGGCTGTAGTTTTCCGCAGTCTTTTTCTCACTGAGAACCATAACTAAGTCAGGGTGACTAGGGCTATGTCCCAGGGTGCTGAAATCTGGGGAGAGGCACACTTCCTCCTCATGTGCCTCCTAGACCTCCATCAACCTCCATCAAGGTAGCATAGCCCCTATTCCTTGCCTGGCCCAAGCCAGCATCAACATCCCCCACACCCCACCAAGTTCCCATCACCCTGCTCCCTCTTTCCTGGGATTCACCTTCTTCCCCAAGCCCCTGGAGTATGGGTTAGACCAGGGGTGGGGAAGCTGCAGCCTCGAGGCTACGTGTGGCCCCCTAGGTCCTCGAGTATGGCCCTTTACAGCCAAAGTGCTTCACTCAAAGACCTAGAGGGCCACATATGGCCTTGAGGCTGCAGGTTCCCCACCCCTGGGTTAGACTCTCAAAGGGATGGCCTACTCCCTCTCCCAGGATGTGCCTAGAGTTAGACTGGCCTCTTCACTGTGGCTACTCCCACTCCTTGACCTCCACTCAACTTTTCTTTACCTCAGGTGAAAGGATCATTGACAAGGACATACATTAGGAATCTATATTTAGAGTTAGAAAGCACCTCAGAGGCCATCTCACTTTATAGATGAGAAAACTGTGAAGCATAAGGGACCCTTCCAAGGTCACACAGTTAATAAGCAATCAGAGGTGGCGTTTGAATCTAGGTCCTTTGATTCCAGAGATTGCGCACTTTCCACTGTTGCACTCAGACTCCTAGTTATGGCACCATGTTTCCTAGGCCTCTTTGGGGAGGAAGGAGAGAGCAAATGAAACGGGCTGATTGGAGAACATGGTAAATGTTAAGTTGGCTCAAGGGGCCTTTGCCTTCTAGAACGGTGGTTTTCTCTGTAAGTCTATTTAGTGGCTCCCCACTCAGACTTCCCCTGCCCCCAAATAGGAGATTCACAGGGTCCTTGTAGGAAGGGAGAGTCTCCAAGATGGGGAGCAGACACCCCCTCCCTCAGAGCCCAACCTTCACCTGCTCAGGGGAACCTTGCTCCCTTTTTGTGTGGAATGCTGGGGATGCCGAGGCTCCGTGAAACCTGATTCGATTCTGTTCCTTTCTCTAACCAGGTAGAAAGCCCAGGAGATTACAATCTCCTTTGCAGAGAAGGCCTCAAAGGCTGAATGCAAAATTTACAGCAGTAAACAGGCCAACAAAAGACAAGCGAAACGTGGGAGACACACATAATTCAAAACAAAGCTGTGGGGAGGCTGGTGCACAAAAGACAAGCCGGTACAAGAATCCCGAAGCCAGCCTGCGTGTTGGGGGATAATGGCCAGGCCAATGATTGCGGGGCTGTAAATCAGCAAACAGGTTCTGATGATACCGAAGGTTTGCCATTGCTCCTGAAACAGGGACTAATTTACAGCCTAGTCACCCATCCAAACCCATTCATTATTTTTTCTACAATGCACACGAAAGGTTTACATTCTCCATGTAGAAAAGAAGCCCCTTGGGTGGGGAATTTCTTCTACCCTCCCTCCCCCCACCCTGCCCCATCAAAGCAGCAGAAAAAAAAATTTGGAGGTATGCAAGTATGTGTATGCACCTGTGGATAACTACATGTATACACGTGCAGAGGATTGTAGATTTTTAGTACTGGAAGGGATCGTAGAGACTGAGTCCGACCTCCTGGTTTTGCAGATTGGGCAACTGAGGCACATAGAGATTTGAGTGACATAAGACTTTGTATGTATATGTATGTGTATGTGTCCATGCAAGCACGTACATATGAAACATCACCAAGACGGCCACCCACGAATGGCAGGCCCCTGGTTCACCAGACCCCTCCACAAGCAGTTATGGCCACATCAGAAGGCTGAGGTAAACAATACTGACAGTCTCTTGGGACAGAACAGCTTGCATGGGGGAGTAAGGAAACAAAAGTGGGAAGAGCTACCCTGGGGAGAAAGGAGATTAAATGGCCTGGGATCAGGACCAGGGTCAGAGCCAGAACGGGGTGGGAGAGGAAAAATAAAAATAATCCCAGCTGAGGCTGATAGAATATTTTAAGGTTTGCAAAACACTTTGTATACATTGTGTCCTCAAACACTTTATATACACTGTCTCTTCTAAACAATCCTGCAAGATGCTATTTTACAAATGAGAAAGTTGAGGCTCAGAGAGGTTGACTTCCTTTGGGTTCCAGAAGCCCAAACCCTCCTGAGTGGAGAGGGAGCCTTTCTTCACTCAGTGGAATGTACAATTGGTGCTAGAGGCAGAGAATCTGGGTTCAAATCCTACCTCTGTCAGTAACTACCTGTGAGACTTTGGGCAAGTCACTGAACTTCACTTTTCTCATTTCTAAAACGAGAGGGTGGAATTAGATGGCCTTAAGAGGTATCTTTCAGGGGCAGCAAGGTGGCTAGAGGCAATAGATAGAGAGCTGGGCCTGGAGTCAGGAACACTTGAGTTTAAATCTGTTCTTGGACAATTAGTAACTGTGTAGACACTGAGCAAGTCACTTAACCCTGTTTGACTCAGACTGGAGAAGGAAACGGCAAACCACCCCAATGTCTTTGCCAAGAAAACCTCAAAGAGTTAGATACAATTGAAAATGACTGAATAACAAGAGGTATCTTTTAGTACTAGCTTTCCCGCCCTTTACCCCCTCTAGCAGGCTGCCCCTGAATAAAGGCAAAATAGCCACCCTGATCACTTTGGGAAAGAGGAGGATCACAGAACAAACATTCCCTGTGGGGGTTCCAGGAAAGAGACAGAATTCCCCCAATCACCCCTTCGGGGAGCTGGTGACCACATTTTCCAAACCTAAAATCAGGACATGTGGTATGACAAATGATATCCCTTCTGCAAAGTCTTGTCAAAAATACACTTTCTTTTCTGGAAACTGGGACTATAATCCCCTGGGATGCCTGGTCACCATATGTTTCTCACTCAGACCGACGAGCAATAATTCCAGTACACATTTCAATAGCATCTAAAGTTGGCAAAGCACTTCCCTCACACTGATCCCGTGAGGTCCTCTTATCATCCCCATGTGAGAGACAGCAAATTGATGCTCCCAGAGACTCATCAAGTCATATGCACTGAGTTCAAAGGGACCACTGGGGTCGTCGAGTTCAACTATTACTTAAATCAAAATACCCACAATTCCCAAGTGTTCCCAGACTTGGCCGTTGAAATGACTCAGACCTGGCCCGTTTCCTTTTAGAATTCTTTTTATTTACGTTATTGTAGTCATTGGGTATATTGTTCCATTCCTCCCATTTTATTGGGAATAAAAAAAATAACAAAATAGCTAGCATTCATATTGTGTTTTAAAGATTACAAAACATTTTGCTTATGTTATTTCATTTGATCTTTACAACAACCCTGGGAAGTAGGTGTTATATTTTCCCCATTTGACAGACAAGAAAACTGAGGCGGACAGAAGGTAAATGACTCGGCCAGGATCACACAGCTAATAAGTGTCTGGGGTCAGATTTGAACTCAGGTCTTCCTGACTGCAGGTCTAGTTCTCTAACTACTGTGCCACCTAGTTGCCTACAACATCTAAGAATAAAGATAATAATAGCTAGCATTTATATAGTGCAATAGTTTTTGATCTCAGGATTCTTTAAATTATTGAAGACCCCGCTCCAAGAGTTTTATTTATGTAGGTTGTGTCTATTAATATTTACCATAGTAGAAATTTAAATGGCCTGGTATTGAAAACAGTTTAGATCTTGTTCCAGAACCCTCGGGGGCACCCCAGAACATACTTTTGAGAACCACCCATGTAGTACTTTATGTATGTTATCTTTTTTGATCCTCACAGAAACCCTATGAGGAAGGTGCCATCATCCCCACTTTACAGTTAAGAAAGTCTAGGCTGAGAAAGGTGAAATAATTCACTCAGCGTCACAGAGTCAGTAAGTGTCTAAGGTACTATATGAATTTGGGTGCCCTCGCACCCAAGTCAAGCATTCTCTCCCTTATACCATCTTGCTGCCTAGGGGAAGTCACTAGCTCAGAAGGCGGGGTGGGGAAAGGCTATTTAAGATACTTGTATTCAATGCTTACAATTTCTGAATAATCGGCTCATTTATTTGAAAGATATCAAGCACCTACTATGTGCTAGGAATAGGGAACCCGTTAAACTAAGGTCAAGGTCCTTTGGAACTTGAGGGTGGGACATTCCAACCCCTATATCTCTGCTGAGGGAGGCTGGGGAGTTAACACCATAACAGATGACTTACATACCCACCCCTTTTTTGGAAGGTTGGCAAAGCATCTTGTAATATCACCACATTTGATTCTCAGACCAACTTTGTTTGGGTGCATTATGGTACTGCAGGTATTGTTTTTTTCCCATTTTATAGATTAAAGAAATAGAAGCTCAGGAGAGGGGGAGACACTTGTCCATGGCCACACTGCAAATATCAGAGGGAAGATTCAAACTCAGTCCTTCCTGTTTCTAAGCCCAGAAGTTTTTCATTAGTGCACTGCCCCTCAAGTAAGAGATATACATGATTTCACTGGTAAAGGGAGTTCTCAGGTGAGGAAGCTCCCTCTGCTAATGCACGTTGACACCTTCTCTGCAATTTATAATCTTACAGTCTAGGTAGGGGTGGGGAACTTGCAGCCTCAAGGCCACAGGTGGCCCTCTAGGTCCAAACTAACTAACCTGTAAAGTCTGGATTCAATCAAAGGGGCTCACTTGAGGACTTAGAGGGCCACATATGGCCTCAAAGCTGCAGGTTCCCCACCCCTGGTCTGGAGTGCCTGGGGCACTGAAAGTTTTAGTGATTTGGCTAGGGTACCACAGCCAGTATGGACTTGATCTCAGGTCTTCTTGGTTTTAAGACCAGCTTTTTATCTGTTGGGGGAAGAGGGGAAGCAGCTAGGTGGTAAAGTACATAAAGCACCAGGCCTGGATTCAGGAAGGCCTGAGTTCGAAAATTACCTCAGACACTTACTTACTAGCTGTGTGACCCTGGGGCAGTCACTTAACTCTGTTTACCTCAGTTCTTCATCTGTGAAATGAGCTGGAGAAGAAAATAGCAAACCATTCCATATCTCTGCCAAGAAAATTTCAAATGGGGTCACAAAGAGTCAAAGGTGACAAAAAAAAAGTCATCTGATGATTCCACAATGCTGTGTGTGTGTGTGTGTGTGTGTGTGTTTGTGTTTAATAAAACTTCCATTCCTCAAAGAATCTGTGGCCCTGGACTCCCTCCACGTCTTAGTAGCACTTAGATGTATAATGGATACTCAGTAAGCACAGTAGAAGTTCAGGTAAAGGAGGGTGAAATCCAAGGTGATCTCTCCAAGGTATTGAAATGAACTGAGCATGCTTCCTGGAAGGAACTGAGCTGGGCCTGTGAAAGATGGATAGGATTTGGCCAAGTGGAGAGCATGGGGGAAGGCATATCAGGCAAGGGGGATGTAAGAAGCAAAAGTATAGAATCAGGAAAACATGAAATGTGTTAATAGACTGTTCAAAAGATTGTCCCTTGACAGCCAGTGCCTAACACACATAGGCACGTACATATTTAATTAATTGAAATCTGGGTCATCAAGGAATCCTAACAGTGGAAAAGGGAAGAGCGAAGCAACCTGGGCTTGGCCCAAAGTTGTCTTGCAATCATCAGAGATTCCCGGAAAGTTAGAATTGAAAGGGACCTTAGAGATCATCCGGCCCTACCTCCTCATTTGACAGTTGAGGAAACCAAGGCTCAGGGGAGAGGAATGACTTACTCAAAGTGGTTGATGACATTTTTTTAATTTAAAATTTTACTTGCTCAGACATTCTCTAATTCATGGACACCCACTCCCCCCACCCCACCTGCCCCAGTTCTTTGCTACCATAAAAAAGTAGTGCTTTGAGTATTTTGGTGTATATGAGACCTTTCCCTCTGTCTTCCAATTCCATGGGGTATATACCTAGCTATAGTATCTTTGAATAAAAGGCCATGTTTAGTGAATTTTCTAAATTGTCCAAAAATTCGGATTAATTCATAGCCTCATCAATAATGCATTAGTATGTCTGTCTTCCCATAACCCCTCCAACATTTACCATGATCATCTTAACATTTATTAAGCACTTATGTGCCAGGGGCTGTGCTAACTCTGGGGATACAAAGTACAAAGAAAGGAGGGAAAATAATCCCTGCCCTCAAGGAGCTTACCTTCTCATGGGGAAGACAACATTTGAAAACTAGATCATACAAGATAAATATTGAGTAGGTGGAAGATAGTCAGAAAGGGGAAGGCGTTAGCAGCTGGGGGGACTGAGAAAAACCTATGGAAGGTGGGATTTGAGCTGAGACTTAAAGGAAAGCAGGAAAATTAAGAGGTGGACGGGAGGGAACAAATTCTGATTCACAGAGGGGACAGCCAGTGGAAAGGCGTGGAAATGGGACACAGAGTTCTTTGTTTTAAGAATTCTGTAAGTAGTCTGGTTCAGCTGGATCATGAAAGGGAGGAAGGTATAAGAAGGCTTTGAAAAGTAAGACAGTGTGTAAACCCATTTAGACTCTATGATGACATTCATTGTTTTCAGTTGGGGATATGGTACTCCTTAAAGCTTTTAACCTCATGCCCTGTATAGTAAAAGATTTTGTTTGGGTTGGTTTTTGGTTTTTTTTTTTTTGGCTTTTCCTCTCTTTGTCTTTTCACGTAGACCAGACATTTGAAAGGGCAGACAATGGATAAAAATGTAAAGTGCTACCTCTTTATATATTATTTTTTGGAAACTATTTTAACTTGGATGGGAAACTAGAATCACAGAATCACTAGGCCAGCAGTGGCACTTTCTTGTCCTTTCCCTCCGGCTCAGTACATATTGTTTCTCCTTTCAAATATGTGATCATAATAGCTCTTTCCATATGACAGAATTCTCCTTACTTAATTTTTTTTTTAAAGTAAGAAGGGAGTAGGTTATGAAGAGCCTTAGATGCCAAACAAAGGACTTTATATTTGACCCCGAAGTTAATAGGGAGCCTATCCTGGGCCATCTCCAGCCCTCCTGATGAATATCTGGTCACTGGACCCAGATGGCTCTAGAGGAGAAAGTGAGGCTGGTGACCTTGCACAGCCCTCCTTCACTCAAATCAGAGTCAACTGCAAGTCGTGTCATCATTTCCCTGATGTCATGGTCCTCTTCAAGAACACAACAATAATAGGGAGCCAAGGAAGCTTATTGAGCAGGGAGGTACCATAGCCCGACTCTGTGTGTATGTGTGTGTGTATGTGCGGGTGTGCGTGTATGCATATATGTGTGTGCATATGCATGTAGATATATGTGTGTGTGTATATGTCTGTGTGTATATATCTATTTATATACATATATATTTAAATTATCTCAGCAGTTTGGAGTTGGGAGAGACTTGAGGCAAGTGTGACCCTCGTCCAAAAGTCCATTGGTATGGGATTCTCTTATTACTGACAAAGTTGAAGGCCCTGCCCTACATGAAGGGGGTGGGGAGTTGGTAAGAGAGCTTTACTTCCCAGCAGTCCCTTTTGGGACTCCCCAAGCTCTAGTCTTCAAGTATCAAGTTACCTCAAGGACTTCTGACTTCCAACTTCAAGAGGAAGATGACAGAGACCAACCCCACTTCAAGCTGCCGAAGGAAAAGACGCTGGGAAGACATGAGAGGATCAGGCAGTCTCTGTCATGGCATCCATCAACTTTACCTGCTGTTGCCACGATGGCTCTCGAGTGTGCTCCTGCGTGTGTGTGTGTGTAATAAAACTTCCATTCCTCAAAGGATCTGTGGCCGTAGACTCCCCCCACATCTCAGCAGCACATGGACGTATAATGAATATTCAGTTAACACTGTGGAAGTTCAGACAAAGAAGCTCGCCCCTCTAGAGACTTAAGGGGGCTTCTCTTAGGTGAGATTTAGGACCTTCTCTCTTGGTTAAGCTGAGTTATCTCAATCCCAATGGGAGAGCTCCTTCATTCTGTAGTGTTTTTTCTCCTCATCTGATTTCTGTTTTCTTATCATTCGGATAAATGGGTTTCTTTGCTATTCTCTACATACATTCATTGTGGAACTAGAATTTGGTGGGAAAGGGGTCAAGTCTGGATAAAGCTTGGGGTCTTCTCCCACCCCAGTGACAAAGTGATCAGGAGTTAGATGGAATCTGATCATTTCCATTGGACAAGAAACATTTAAGGGAGAAGAGAGTTATGTCTGTAGTCTGATTGCCCCCTACCCCAATGTTCTCTTGGAAAAGGCGGGGGGAAGAAGAGGCTAAAGATATCTATTCTGTCTTCCTTTAAACCATACAATAACAACCCTCTCTACATGTGGGCCCCTCTTTACATGCGGTTTGCTCACTATACTTGTGGGGTTCACTCCTCTATCACTATATTAATTCATTCATTCAATTAAATTTATTGTGTGCTTACTAGGTACCAGATACTGTGCTAAGCAAAAAGAATCATTAAACTAATAAATACAACTTTGTTGTTCAGTCATTCCAGTTATGTCTGACTCTTTGTGACCCCCATTTGGGGTTCTCTTGGCAAGGATACTTGAGTGGTTTGCCATTTCCTTCTTCAGTTCATTTTACAGATTAGGAAACTGAGGCAAATAGGGTTAAGTGACTTGACCAGGGTCACACAGCTAGTAAGTGTCTGAGGCCAGATTCGAACTAAGGTCTTCCTGACTTCAGGCCTGGTACTCTATCTACTGTACCACCTAGCTGCCCAATAAGTAAAACTAAGAACTGGTTTTATAAAGAAAAAAAACATACTAAACCACTGGTTAATGTGATTTTTAAAAAAAGAAAGAAGAAAACCAAATTATTAGTATTGAAAATGAGAAGAGCGTGTGCCTACTATACAAGGAAGCTATTACAGTAGTCCAGGTAAGAGGTAGTGGTAACCTGAGCTAGGGTTATGGCTGCTTGAGTGGAGAGTAAGGGATATATATGAAGGTTGTTGTGATGGTAGACATCTGATTCATAAAGGTGAGGTAGGAGATGGGGGGAATAAGATGTCTGAGTGACATGAGCTGAGGGAGGGGGAGGGGGAGCTCTCAGTGATGGCCTCAATTATGAAATGAGGTCTTCAACTAAGAAGATGAGGAAAGTAGCTCAGAGGAGAAAGGACACTCAAAGAAAGACCAGAAGGTTTAGAATGCTGGATGGAGAGTGTGGTATATTAAGAATGAATAAAAGGTTTGCTTTGCTTCAATGAGAGCCCAGATGAGATTAAATAACATAAAATTGTAATGGGCCCCATAAGCATGTTTTCATGTTTTCCTCCAGCTCCTTTGAGCAGTAAATGACTAGGAATGAAGGAAGTAGATAGTGGGAGTTATCCAAGGTTGGGCTTAGCAATGTGTGATAATCAATAGTAGAAGAAAGAGAAAGAATCAAAGGTTCAGGACAGTACAGAGTTGAATTGGTTAACTGAGGGGCAGAAGTAGGGGAACAGTGTGGTCAGTCCAGGGGTGGAGGGAATGCAGGTCGCAATGAGAAGTAAGAACAGGGATGAGATCAACTCTGCCAATCTGACTGCTATAGGTTAAATTTCAGTTTTAACTTGCATCTCTCTTATGTTAGTAATTTAGACAAACACTCTTTCATATGGTTGTTGATAGTTTGTATTTCTTCTTTTGAAAAGGCTGTTGCTTCAAGAGAAGATTACTATGTCATAGGAGGTTCAACTGAAGTATAAACTGGTTGGCAAGTAACCACAGTAAAAAGAGTCATAGAGACTAGAGCAGGAGTTCTTAACCTTTTTCGTGTCATGTACCCCTTTGGCAGCCTGGTAAAGACTATGTTTCTAAATGCTTAAAGTTAATATGATTTCGCAGGGAACCCCGCCCCCTACTTAAAAGAAAAGGCTGCTACGATTTCATCAAAACCAGTAAGAAATTGATTCTCCAATCATGGAATTGCTCAAGATTTTTGGTTGACTGATCTATCTGTCTGCCTTGAAGCTTAATCATATTTAGAATTTTCCAGACAGGGAGAAGAGCTCACGTGTTTTCAGAGACCATCACAGGAGGAGATACAAGCTATATCACCCATCAATTGCCTATGCCAATGTTTTGGTGTGACTCTGACTTACTTGAGCCCCCTTTGCCCTCACCAAGGCAGGAGACCCTCTACAGACATGACTAGAGTGAAATAATATAGAATTAAAGTTGTCATTAAACATAGTCCTGGGGCAAAGGTGGGGGAGGGGGTGTTGAAGAAGGAGGAGAAGCATCTGCCTATACAGCAGAATGGAAGAAATACTGAGAAAGGTCCATTCCTGGCAAGTCTCCCCCTCCCCCTCCCTACCTACTATAATGCCTGAAATTCCCACATTACTCACCTGCTATTTCCAGATCTGCCATTAGCTGACTGGGAGACCTTTACTTAGTCAGTTAATAAACACTTTTTAAGATCTTGCCATGTGCCAGGCACTGTGCTAAGTGCCAGACCTTCCGTATTTTCTTCTTTTCTCCGTTTCTTCATTCTGTAAAATCTAGCTCATACTAGATTCTCTCCCAGATCTCATATTCCATGACTCTATGATTTGTTCCTTCTCCTTAATTAGAGCATTGAAGGCTGCTGTTAAAATGCAAACATTACTCAAGGGATACAACCTTAAACTACTATCAGCTATCATTTTTATGTTTATTAGCAATAATAAAAAATAACTCATTTGTATAGCACTTTAAGGTATATTGAATGCTTTCCTCACAACAGTTGTGGGAGGTAGTAGTACAAATATTATTATTCTTAATTGACGGATGAGGGCATGGAAGCACTGAACAGCCATGGACCTTTCCCAGATCACATGGCAAGGTTCGGAGCTCAGACTTTAACTCGAGACTTCTAACTTCAAGTCAGTCGGTGTCTCATGCCACCATACATCACCTTAAGGTGAATTCATTCCTAGGCTCATCAAATTTAGAGGCAGAGGGGCCATAGAGATCTAGCCCAGATATGCCATTTTATACATGAGAAAGCTGAGACCCAAGTAGGGGAAGTATCACACAGGTTAGGAGGCAGCAAAACTGGGATTTTAACTTAGATCTTCTGACTCCAAGTCCAGACCAATCAATAGAGTTGGGACAAAGGACGGGAAAGATGTAATGGAAGGGAGTAGGAAAAGAAATACACCAGACATATAAGTTGTTGTCTTGAAGGACCAGGTGTTGTGGACAGTATGAGAGGCAGTGTGGTATGTGAGAAAGGAAACAAGCATTTATTAAGCACCTACTATATGCCAGACACCATGCTAAGTGCTTTGCAGATATTATTCAAGTAATCCTCACAAAAACCTTAGGAGGTAGGTGCTATTATTATCCCCATTTTACAGTCAAGGAAACTGAGACAGACAGTGGTTAAGTGACTTGACCATCACACAGTGTCTGGATTCGGATTTGGACTCAGGTCTCTACCACCTAGCTACCTCTGAGCAATGGATCTGAGTTAGAGGACCCAGGATCAAAGCTTACCTCTGCAACTTACCACCTGGGTCATGTTGGGCCTCAGTTTCCTCATCTATAAAATGAGGGAACTGGACTAAATGGTCTCTGAGGTTTCTTCCAGTTCAAAATCTATGAGCCTATAAACCTATGTAATCTTGGGCAAGTTAAGTCACTTCTCTGTCACCTCATGTCACGTCTATGTCACTTCAATTTCCCCCTCTCTAAAATGAGGGGATTGGACTTGATGGCCTCTAGGGTCCCTTCCAGCTATGAATCTGTGGCCCTGCCGTGGCAGAGGGGTCCCAGGAAGGCTAGAAGACAGCAGAAAGGCATGAGTGCCTGACATAGCTCAGAAGCCTCAAGAGAGGAGAGAGCAACAGAACAGTGGTGTCCAAGCGAATGACAAAGATGAGTTTCCCACTGCACTATTTGAGGCGATGGCCCTCCATGCCCTCCCTTTTCTTGTTCCCAGCACCTTCCCACAGAGTCCCCAAATACTAGTAGAAAGATGAAACTAAAGGCTCTTGAGACATTTGTTTCCCAATTCCTCTCTGTCTGGGCTACACTTACCTTCGTTGTGACAATAGGGCCTGTAAAGTTTCGGCCTGAAGATATAATTCCAGGTGAAAGTCAATAAGGCTTCTGAAAACCAGGAATCACGCCTGGACCCTTTCAGCTTCAACTTCAGGAGAGCTCCCTGGGATTCTGGAGGCCATGGAGTGCAGTCGCACATATTTTAATAATCAAGTGATATTTGTTTTAACACGCAATCTCTGGTTTATGTCATCGATTGAATCCAATTTAGGGGGACCGTTACAGTAGAACATTTAAATGCCAACAGACTATTTAAAAGCTGACCCTGGACTTTGTCTCTTCCCTGGGCTTCCAAACCCCGATTCCATATGTTTTCAATAATACCTCTGTGTTTAACAGAGGGAGACAATGAGGAGCTTGTATGGCGGAAACACAAGGTCAATTTCTTGAAGTCCTAGATTCTTAGGGATCGTTCCAGGACCACTCTCACATTTCATAGTGGAGATGATCATACTAGTCAAAATCATTTAGAGTTTGTGCTGGAACCCAGACCTCCTGATCCTCAATCCAGTGAAGCTTCAAAAGCATCAAACATAGTTTTATTTACTTTTAGCTTTCACAAAGAGTTGCTTAATGAGCAGATATAGTAAGAAGTGCCAACATTTTTCCTAATGCTTGGGGGTACACTCTCACTTATACCATCTCATTTCTTGGGAAGATTGGGTTCAAACTGAATGCAATTTCTATATAACATTCTCCCTACCAGGTTCACTTCCAAGTGTGACTTAGAATAGGAGTTGGCTGGGACCTTCAGGTCATTTCACAGGACCTCTGTATTGAGAATCTACTGTATATAAAATCCCAGGAGGAAGGAGAGACAAAGTTTAAATAAGATAGGGATCCTGCCCTCCTGGAGCTTATAGTCTAGGTGATGGGAATACAATATAAACACTTAATGCTATGATATAGAAAGTTAGGTAATTGCTTGAGTAATTATATAGTACAAAGTGCTATATGAAGTCTAAGGGGGAAGGTCATTACTGACTGACTGTGCCAGTAAGGCAAAATGGGCTTAGTTTAACGGGTGCCCTTGAGGAGTTTGGCTTTTGTTTACCATGAAAGTACTTTCACCTGTTAACCGCTAAGCCCCAGGCCCAAAGCCCTATCAGGTGTGAAACCCCTGTGGGCGTAGATTAAAGACTTAAGAGGGGCCAATTCAGAAACCAATGGGTCTCTGGACTCTGGTCTCTAGTCTTTGAGGTGGGACTTGAGAATGCCAGAGGCTTGGCTGCGAGGAGAGGCGAGAAACTACAGCTGGAAAAAAAATCCAAAGCAGAGCTCACCCCTGTGTGGACCCAGGAGTTCGAGCGAGGACTTGAGGCTGGTGAATATGATTTATGCCATCTTATTTTTCTGTGGCCTCCTGGCTACTCTTGTGAGGCGGGCCTACTGGGCCTGGAGGCTTGTGTTCACAATACTGGAATGGGGAGGTTGGTTCGCTAATTTGTTGC